>CM062817.1:1993864411-1994464411 GCA_031772625.1 Pinus tabuliformis
CATCCTTGGGCGAATTCAGAGAGGCAAGTGTCACAGGAGAAGTTTCTGGAAGATTCCATGAGCATCCACTTAGAAAACTGTCTCGGACATTTGTCCATCCTTGCTCATCGCACCCTGTAGAAGGTCTCTTCAGTATGCATTGCACCTGGCTAGTGTAGAAGTCAGTAGGCATCGCACCTTGACAGTGGGGTAGTCAGTATGGTCCAATTTTGGCCAGTTCTGAGTGGTTTCTCAGGTGGAAACTTTGGGGAATGATGTAATCAGTTGACCATGATATTTTAGGGTATGAAACAACACTTTTAGGGGTTAAAGATCCCTTGGTTCATTGACATATAAGATTGGGGTTGCAGTGCCCAAATATGTCTATAACAGTTGCCCCCTAAAGCATGAATTTGTAAATCTTTTGATGTCGGGTGAAATGCTTTATCATGAGGATCCGAGGTATTCGAACTGGAAGGTGACCTATATAAGATACAAGACAATACATCATCATCATATTATTTTCATGATCTAGCTGAGGTGGGCTTTCCCATGCTCAACTTTATAAATTCATTTTCATGTACATAGGACAGATAATTGTCTGCAGTTGCAGACTGGTGATTCTTCATATGAAGAGTCATCTTCCCTGGCTTAGATGACTATCTGTGCAGTTTTTCTGTACATTTGATGTCTTTATATTCCTGAATATATCACAGCCTAGATGGATGAAACTATATCCAGGGTCTTCAAACTCATTCAATCTTCACTCAATGTACAAGTCGATCCATGTGAAAAGATGTCCTGAAGTCGAACATGGAAAGACATCGCCTAATTACCAGCCAATAATGTAAGCTGTTAACAGTTGCGAGAGGAATCACCAATAATGATAATGACCCTCAAGGTACTACAGTACAATTCACGTGGTGTGAATATATGATCCAATGTCGAACACCACACAAAATATTTCAGTCGAAGGCCATTGCTGTAAACATGTCGCTGGAAGTGAGAAACTTGCCATTGAGGCATGCAAGCTTCAAAGTACTGAAAGGGTTGTTTCTAAGTTAATTTCTTGGATAATGAGTTGATGTCAACAAGAAGTGACCCGTCATAGGAGGGCCTTAATGTATCCCACATCTATGACACGAAACGAAGAAAATGATTTTCTGGAGGTGAAAACGATCGACGACACAAGGTTCAGGAATGGCGGTCATGAAAAATGGTGGTTGAAGTTATTGCAGTGGATGAGGCATTGACTAGATGGTGAATTCTCTGAATGACTTCTCTTGAACATATCGACGACAATGAGATGGATTGGTAGCGTTAACCCCAAAATATGGATGGTATGGAGGACCAATGGCGATATGACCGGTGAATGGAATAACCCAACCCGACTCAATCATGGTGATGGAGTGAAAGTGTCATGTTCAAGAGCAACCTGCTACCAATAAAATTCTTCAAGTTTTCTTCCCCTTTTCCCCAGTCATTGCTGACCAATACCTCTTTATTTTTGTCAAGCTTGAGGAGGATAACATGTGCTTGTTCTATAATTTTCCCTTCGGGCAAACCTGTCACTATGTTTTAGCGAGTTTAGCAATAGTGAAACTCGTTCTTGTCTGGGTGGACAAGTTTTTCGCTATTGTTTTAACGAGTTTAATGACAAAGACAACTCGGTCCTTTTCATGTTTAGAGAGTTTGAAAAGGGACGAAAAGAGAACTCCAGTGGTTCTTTTTCGTAGCATAATCCCTTAAGTCCGAAAAAGATTAAAATACTACAAAAGGGATGACTTTTCCGATCACTTTAATGAGCTGAAAAAGACAAGCGCTCGAACTTTTTCATTAGATAATATCTCCGGTCTGAAAAGTTTAAAATATACAGGAGGGATGGTGCTTCTAATCACTTTAGTGAGTTGGAGAGGCCAATTGCTCGACAATCTTTTCATATTAGCGAGTTTGAAAAGGGTTTAAAGTGGACTTGTTTTTTGAGGAATGAGTGGTATTTGGGGTAGCAACTGGTTCCAGGTAATCTTGGAACTTCTCAAAACATGGTGATGTGAAGAGGCTGGCTAACAAGACCACTCATTGCAGCTGTTCCTCAAAATGGTAAACAATCAAGTGGAAGCGTATGATGGACCAAACGGATGGAGGTGATGGAGGAAACACAACCAAGTTTCAAAAGGATGATATAATTGCGAACACGAGGGTTATTTACCGAAGGTGGGTTCATTTTTTAATGAGCTTGAACTTTGGGGGAACATATGCTCAGTGGTAGGTTTATTTTTTAACGAGATTGAACCATATGATAACATTGCTCATTGAAGTGGTCAAAGATTTTTACTATTTAGCACATGATATTCTTTCGACGGTTGTTCAACCTGCTCAATCACTCCATCAAATTGATTAGAAATACATATATATGCATGATAAATGAATGAAAACTAACATTTTACTTGAAGTACGTGAATAGTAAACATAAAAAGTAGCTTTACCTTTCATTTTCATTATTTCATTTCGAATTTGGGATTTTGGAGCTCTGGAGTGGTTTTCCCCCTCAAATTTCACCAGCTGATTTCGGGAGATTCGGTGGACTATTCTCTGCACCGTTAGGACCAGGTAGGAGCTAACCTTGAGCTCTTCATTTTCATTCCATCCTTTCTTGATTTTGAGCAAGTTTTCCCATTCTTATGGGCCCCTGGGGTTTGAAGAATTCATTCTCCAATCATTGCACTTGTCCCACATCAAAAGGAGCGATGCATACTAAGCTTCATACTGGCCAGTTAGTATGCATCTCACGTTGCTCAAAAGCAGGGTGCGATGGGCGCAAAAGGGAAACTTTGCACAATGATTTTTCATGAATTTTTTGCCTGTTTTTGCTGAAATTTGGATCCTAACTTATCTTTTACCTTTGTTTTAGATATTTGTTGGATCAATATGGTTGTCACATGGCATGAACGTGAACATGAAGAAGAGGACATGATTACATTACACGATCAAGGCACAGTTACTGCATTACGAAACTGTGGTTTGCTCAAATTCTTTCGCATATCCGGCATGAGGCAACAAATCAGTTTGTTGCAATATTTTCTCGATGCTTGGGATCCGATTGACCAAATATTCCAGATCAGAGGCAAATCTATTCCATTGACAGTTGAGGATATTTACTTTTTGACGGGGTTATCGAGATGGGGTGCCCCTCTTTCACTATCAGGATCCGCCCGTGGGGGTGAATCTGTGAGAGATTATATCAGTCAGTTCTGTAGAGATGGATGCCCAGTAGAGATGGCAAGATCAATATCCGGGATGTCACTGATCGACCCTTGAGGACCATATTATTTACCTTTGCTAGATTGGCTGGTAGCGTGGCTCTTCATTTGGCAAACAGATCTTACAGGCAGTACACCCTGGAATGCCTAGAACCAAAGTTGTTCAACTGGTGTGAGGCAGTACCTCCTATTATAAAAGAACAGCTCTCCAAAGTAAAGAATGGAAGATCCTGTTTGCTACCTATATCAATAGGTTTCATGTTTCATGATTGGTTATAGAAAATCCAAATATGCTCTGCTTTGATGATGCAAAGATCCCATATTTTTCATAAGGAGACAAGGTATGTATATATCTTGATAAGGATTCAATTTTGATGGATGGTCCAACAGCCTAATCTGGACCATGTCATGCTTTAAATTTTCAGTTGTAGAATAGAGAAAGAAGTCTGTCCAAACAGTCTAATCTTGGCGGACAAGTAGCTAGGTAGAGAATTAAGGTTCCCAACTGTTTAATCTGGGGCCTTGGAAGCAATAAGGGTAGAAATAGATAGAAAAACAAAAGAAAAGGCCAAAGAAAAGAAAAGGCAAGTAAAGGGTCTGCAAGTCCAAGTGCACCCTCAAGAAGTAATAAAAATGCTAGGTAAGAAGCTGGGTAAGTAGTTGGGGTTGCAGAAAGGTTATCTTTACCATTGCAGATATGTTAACTGTGTTTACCAGAGTAAAATCAATCAATTGACAAGGTGTTCATCTTCATCAAGTTACAGCAAGGAGCATGACTAACCCCCCTCCTTCCCCCTTCCATTTCATTACTAACATCCCCTCATCAGCTGAGATTCAGGGAAGAACATCATGGTTTCATGGTGGTTCTTGTTCATTCAGAAGCCACATTTCTTGTCTAAAAATCTTTTCATTTTGATCTACTCTCTAAACTAAGCAAGTTTCAAATAAGCTTAGTGGTTTCCCCTCCATTTACCCCTTCATCCATATTAACTCTAACACTACTATGTAAACCTCCCTACATTACCTTTCCCCTACTAGTATTAACACCATGGTGTATAAACCCCAAAATTTTGTATAAATATCCCTCCCCTTGGCATTATAGCCATATGTTCTCTGAAAAGGAATCAAAATGACATCTGGTCACTTTGATGAGCCTCCACTGTCTCTCTCTCCCTTGCTACAGCTCAATCCACTCATTTAACCCTTCATTTGCAAAGAAAAGCCTATAAAAACCCTTTCTAACCATAAACCCCATTCAGATTATTGGAAAAACCCAAGAAATCCCGAAAAAACCCATAAAAACTCACTATTCTAAGGTCCCCGCCCGAAATATTTAAAAAGAATATTTTAATCGGCCGGCGGGTCCCCCCCAACCTGCACGATCCGTCGGAGGACCCGCCAGCCGTCCGATCTCGAGGCGCCCAGATCTTACGGTGGGCGGTCATTGCTGTTCCCCGACCTGCCGACTTTTAGCGTCCGGGGAAAGCGGTTTTACCACCTCCGTACCCTGGACGCGTGTCAATCGCCGGGGTTGTTCGGAGCCCCCCTCCCCAATACCACTTGCCAGCAAAAGCGGTGCGGGGAACCCGCTTACCACCCTCCCTGTTACCACCCTTCCCCCTGCGTCATGCGCACGTCATCCTGACGTCACCTCACCTATGCCCGCCCCCGCGTCCCGTGGCCCTCCACGCAGTCCTGCCACCGCATCCACCCGCCACCGCATCCACCTGCCACCGTGTCCTGCCACCCTGGCGGAAACCTCAGCAGACACGTCACCTCCGTACCCGAGCCCCGCCATGACGTCATGCTGACGTCATCGGCGGAAAAGCGCCAAATGCACATTTTTTCCAAAATTAACGTTATAAACGACTAAATGAGTCGTTTTCGGTCATTATCACGCGCAAAAGAAGTAGCCGTTTTCGACCAGCTGCCGCGAAATCTGTCCTCCAGCCATCAAATTCGACATTACAACCGCTGCAAATTCAGGATTCGACGGCATTAAGCCTCCACAGGCCGGCCCGCAAGCTTTCAAGCCAGTTTTTCCAGGTATTTCGCCAGTTTTCCTACTTTCCCCATGCATTCCAATTCTCTGTAAAATTCACCATTAAAAGACTGCTAAAACTCCTAAGTTCAGCTCTGCCTGCCCTCTGAAGTGAACCCAAACAATCTGCACCATCCCTAAACCACAATTCGACCCTGGAGCGATCAGTCCGCGGGCTAAAACTGTAAAATTGCCCCCGAGGTGCTCGGCATTGTTCCCTTTTGCCGAGTACAGGCCACCTGCATTCTTACCAAAGAAACATCACTGTCTCTAAAGCTTGCCATTAGCAATTCACATCCCTGTGAATTTGCAGTAAACCACAAAAGCCAGCTTGCATTTTTTCATTAAAAGGAAGACACTAGCCTATGTTTACAGTTCACCTGCTACTTAAGTCCTTATAGACTTGTTAAGCCAGTACTTCCACCTGCACAAATTCAGATTATAGCATGGCAGCCTCTGCATCCTCTTCCCTCAGTGTAGCTCCATTAAATCAAACCAACAAGGAGCTGGAGGCCTTGCCATTCATTGACAAGGATTGTCTCATTGGGGAATTTGAGGGAGACAGGGACTTCTTGAAGACATTCACTCAACTAAGGGAAGATTATAAGGAGGGGCATGGTACACATGGGATATGGGAGTCAAACCTGCCCTATTACTGTCTCCCAGCTGTGAATGTTTTCCCTGAAATCATCCACCTATGTGCTGAACACTATGATGTCCAGCACAGAGCTGTCAATACTCCATCAGGGAGGATCCTCTTCTATATAAATGCTGACTCCATCAACAAGATGTTACAGTTTGATCAGACAGAGTTGCTGGTCCCGTTCTCCACAACTTATTTGCTGGAAACTGGTGATAAGATGACCAGTGAGGAGCTGCAAAAGGTCACCCGGAACTTCATGAGACCTGAATACCAGCCTACAGGGCCACCTCCCTATCTGAGGGAGCATTTCGATGATATAGGCAGGCTATTACTAGACATGATAGCCTATGTATTGGGATACCAAAACAGTGATCATGTGGATAAATCCATGCTAGTGTTGCTGTCTGCTTACAGCCCGCGTCAACCCCCTGCCCGAAAGTATAACTTTGCTAAGTTTATAGCCAATAAGATTCATGATCAATTAAGCAAGGTGGACAGACAGGGGGTCTTCAGATACTCAGCTTACATCTACCATCTGTTCATGTTTCATCATTCTGAAGCCTTCCCATGTTACATCAGAAGGCTGGATAATAAAGGGGAGAGAAGATCTGTCATCTTCTGGACCTCAGTTTATCATAAAGTCACAAATTCACCCTATACCTACTGTGAATTTGTTGACCAGTTTGTGTACCCAGTCTCTTGCATGCTGATGAGCTCCCCTCCACCTAGAATATCTAATGAAATCAAGAAAGCTCTGCAGCTCTCTAAAAAATATAAAATAGGTGACTGGTACCTATATGAACACCATACTGTATTCAGAGTTTATGGTTGTGAGCTCTGTCCATACAGGCTCCCCAAGTATGTACCTATGAGGTTGTTTGCCTTGGAGTATTACAGGAAATTAATTCAGTCAGACCTCACCCATTTCCACAGCTCCAAGAAAAAGGCCCACCTTAGTTTCAAAAATGAGTTGGGCCCCTTCATTATGAACAAGAAGGAAGGATGGGAATCTGCAGACTTGATCCTCAAAGACAAATATAAGTTGTCCTATAGTTTTCGATGGGTCCCTTATGACCCTCAAGGTTTCATCACTGCTAGGAGAAATAAGTACAGACTCCTAGGTATTAAGCACTGTCACTACCCACACATAGAAAAGTATGCCAATTTGCAAGAATGGCAGCTGGACACCCTAGTGGAGAGTTTAACTGAAGAAGAAAGAATGCTTAAAAACATGAAAGAGCTTGAGAAGACTATTGACCTGGACTATGTGCAGCAGGTACCTTTCAGGCCGCCTCACTCAGTAGGAGAAGGGACCTCAGTGACAAGGACAGCACCACAGGCACCCTCTACATCGGCAACAGCAGTGGATAAAGGCAAAGGCATAATGGATGCAGAACATGAAACACTGAAAGAGAAGGCAGCCCCTTCAACTGAACAGCAAACTAAGCAGCAAAATGAGCTGCAGAGGGAGGAACAAACAGAGCAGCTGAAAGATCAAACTCCTCCTCCACAAACTCAGACTCCTACAACACCTATTCTGCAAACCCCAGCCCATGAGGAGAGGGGTTCTAAAAGAGAGAGAGAAGAGTCCACTCCTATTAGTGGACCTTCCCATCAGCCAGAGGCCAAAAGACAAAGGGCAGATTCCCCTGAGGTGGAAGACATTACTGAAGATGTCTTAAACAGCACAGGAAAGGACAGGGAGGGAAGCCAACATACAGGGACAAGCTCCTTTCAGCAGGAGCAGACTTTACAGCTTGGTTTGGAGGTGTCATCCTCATCTCACCAAAGCCAGAAGCCTAAAAGCACTAAGGCTTCTTTTAAAAAGATCAAGGCAGCAAATGACTTATTAAGGGCTGAGGTTTACAAACAGTTCATAGATGCTACACCAGCCCAGCAGGAAAGATTGATGTCGGTCTATGACTTCAAGGAAGAAAAAATGATATTCAGCCATTTCAAACCCAAGGGGCCACAGCCAATGACAACTGCAGATTTTATCAAAACAAGGGTGGAGGTCCTAGCTAAAGACATACATCCTATGGACCAGATTGAACTCCACAAGCAGACTGGGGAGATGGTCTATGCCACATTGGTTGAGAAGGCCACACTGGCCCATGAGCTGAAAGATTCCTTGAAGAACACAAACACTCAGCTTGATTTTGAGAGGATGTCCTCTAAGGCCAAGGACAATAGAATAAAGTCTCTGGAGGAGATTATTATTGATCTAGGGCATGATCCTAGTGATCCAACAGGTGTAAAGGCCCTCATAAAGAAGAAAGATGATGATCTGAATGCCATGAAGAAGAGGTTGGGGTTGTTACCTACAGAACACCCCCAGACAGCAGAACTACAAAAAGAAAAACAGCTTGATGAACAACTTGACCTCCTTCTACAGCAAGATCAGAGGATCAAAGAATTGGAGAAAGAACTGGAAGGAACGCTACAAGAAAAACAGGGAGAATCTACACTCCAGGCTCCTCCAACAGCTTCAGCAACAGCAACAACTTCAGGGGCAACAGTGGCCCCTACAACAGAAGCAGCAGGCACAACAGCAGCTCCAGATGCCCACCCAAGTGTAGAAGAATTGACCAAGGCTGTCAAGGCAATGGAGCTCCAGGCAGATGAGATAAAGAAAGCAAAGGACAAATTGGCAGAGATAGATGCCAAGTATGACAAATCAAAGGTAACTATAGCAGAACAGGGCAGAGAAATTAAGGCCCTAAAGGATAAAATAAAGGCCCTGGAAAAAGAGCTCAATCTGGAAAGTACCATGGCCGACATAAAAAGAATTTTGTGGGGTAAGATTACCCAAGCTGTCACCAAACAATGGAAATCCATCAAAACAATCCATGAGTACATGGATTTAGTTGGCCAAGCACAGACAGAAATCCAGAGGGCCAAAACAGTGCTAGGAAACAGACCTGAGCAGGCAAACCAACTGATAGATTTTTTGAACAGGCAAGACAAAGAGGAGCTGGCAGCCATTGGCATCGTCAACAGAACAGAGGCCATCCTCACAGCTAAAAAGGTGCTAACTCTCAGAAGTTATGTACAGACTATAGAAAGAAAATGCTATGAAATACAGGCTGAGGTGGAGGAGTATAAACTCAAAATGGGAATGCTGCAAGCAAGGGGATTGCCTGGCCTGCTGAACAGCACAGGGAAATTGATTACCAGAGATCAATTCACCAACAGAATGGCTACTTACATTGAAAATCAAATCACAGCATCTGGCAGTACTCCTGAGGAAACAGGGCCTCCAACAGCACAGAGCTTGTACACTAAACTTGAAGGCCTATTTTTCATTGAAAGTGAGGCAAATCATTTGTTTGAAACTCCTCCTAACTTTTGGCGGTATACAGAGGCCGATGAGATTCTAATAAAAATTCGGAGACATCAGATGCCAAAGGAAGATTGGTGGCAAGCAATGCTTCAAATTCTGCCACGGTAGCTCCAGCTGTTCAGTCACTGCCAGCTCCAGGTCACTATCAAACAAACAGAAGGATAAAGTGAGCATTAAAAGCAGCTGAATGCAGACTCAGCATTTAGACTATGTCGGCTAGCCAAAAAGATAAAGAAATGCGTAAATTTTGGCGGTACACCCCTAACCAACTCCAAGAGTTACCAAGTCAGCAGTCTCTGACCTTTTTCTGACAGCTAAGGGACTAAAAGTGATCACAGCATTTACTCTCTCAGCGGCTACACTCCAGCAATTAACTGAGCATTTATGGAACATTCACTCTCCTTTCTGATATTTTCTTATGTAAATTTGTATATATACTCCCCTTAGTAACGCATAAGGGGTTGGTAATTTTTACTCTGAGGCATGTATACTCTGTATTTACAGAAAAGTTTAATACAAAGAGCAATTTCAGCTCAGTGATTTCCTAAAGCTATGGTGTCTTGTTGATAATTTAAGTGCTGTTGCAGAATCCTTGCGTTGTCTGGTGGAATGATATGTTTCCTTTAAACTCTGTTCTGTTTCCCTATGTTATTTCATTTTCATATTCTTATCATATCTAGCAACAAAGAAAAAGAATAGCTCAGGACATGTTTCTTAACACCCTGTGCTCAATCTTATATTGCTGTAAATGTTTTCTTTAGGATTAAAACAGACATGAATTCTTAAATGCTCATGTTACATTTAATTCCATGTTGTGAATGTTATCTAGAAATTCTTAAATGCTTCCAGGTAACAATTGCTTTTCTTTCGTATCAGTTTATAGAAAGATCCTTAATTGCCTTTCTTATCCTGAACATGTTACACACAAACTCAATTTCAAAGCATTGTTCCTCGGACAATTATCCTGCTCTGCCGCTTTCCTTATTATATCAACATAGCACACCAAACCAAAGGACCACTGACTCCATTGCCCAATGTTATATAAGATACTGGTAAGAGCATACACGTTTGACTGAACCTTTTCCAACCAAACAAATTTAAACCAAAATCAAAACTTCACATCTAGCCTAAGATACTATCAGAACAGAGACAAATCATAAAGAGAGAGCCCTCTCTGATTACAGTTTGGCTAGAAACTGTAATCCAAAGACTGGTTAGTGGTTACCCCGGCCGTATTCCCTTGGGAGTCATAGGGAACAACCTGGGTGATAACATAATTGGCGACTCCACTGGGGACTTCTTAGGATTTTCAATTACTATCTATCTTCCACAGCTACCATTAAGCCTGAAACCAGCCAAGAGGCCTTAGAACTGCTTCTGTACCACAGTGACAGCTTTAGGGAAGAGCTAGTTATGGAACCTTCATCTTAGCTTTGAAACATATATAGCCATTCCAAAGTCTTCATCCAGTCCTTGCATATATATAAAAATCCTAAAAACAGTTAGAAACTGGCTCCTAAGAAAAATCCTCGACATACTAGGGCTAATCCTGACCCTAATCCACCCATCATTGTTGATAATCCAAACACTATTCCAAGAAACATCAGGAAGCAACAAAAGCAGGACCAGCCTGCTATTTTGACCTCAGTTGCAGATTTTCCCAACCTTTCTACTCCACTTAAAGTCCTCTTTAGGTCTGTTCCAAGTTCTCCTAGTTCACCATCCACATCTCAAAGTCCTCCTCCCTCATCCTTATTCACTACACATATCCCCTTCAACCATCATTCAGGTTCAGCTTCACCTGTTACCCCTGTGGTACCCACTGTTCCTATTATCCCAGCAGTCCCTATAAATACACCCAACCCACCAAATATGGCAAATAGATATGCACCCTTGCGGCTACCTGCTAATCCACCAGCTCTACCCCAGGATTACCAAACCAAAATCACATATTTTGACTCCACTGGCCATTACTCTGCTATTCAACATGCTAAGAGGATGCAAGATCACTTTGAAAACTATGAGATAGATGATGACAGTGTGAGGATGAGAATTTTTGTCCAAAGCCTGACCGGTGATGTTAGAACCTGGTTCAGGTCAATTGCTGCAAACACTATCACAACCCCTGATGAGCTTTATCAGGCCTTTACTACCAGATGGGAGAAGAAGAAAGATCCCCTGCACATACTTGGTGAATATGAAAAAATCAAGAGAGGCCCTCAAGAGACTGTTCTAGAGTATTGTGCTAGATTCAACAATGTGTACAATGCAATACCACAAAACTTGAGACCCCCCCCTGATTTGGCCTTGTACAAATTCCCTGATGGATTTGATTCTGACATAGCATTTCAGTTGAGGGAAAGAGAACCTGAAACCCTTGAAGACGCTCAAAAGGCTGCTGTCACAGTAGAAGCAAACTTGATTGCCAAAAGAAACAGGGCAAGGTTAGAAAAGAGAAGCATATACAAAGAAGAACCCACAGCCTTTGACCAAAAGCTTGATGCCATACTCAATAGCATGAAAAGATTGGGTGATAGGGTGGAATCAGTGGAAAGAAAAGCATCATGGGAAGCACCACAAAATAACCCTCCTAGAAATCCAAATTTTAGGAGGAACCCAAACACAAACAATGGCAGGGCCAATGCTGATCCTGAAATCAGACCTCCATTTCAGGAAAACTATGCTGAAACTTCCACATTGACTGAGCCAAATGAAGATCCTGAGATAAATTTGATAGGGCTAGACGGTGAAAGTCAAGTTTTCTTAACACAAGAAGATCATGAGGATGAGGAAATAAAACTGTTCCAAACTAAATCAGGTGAATCCTTTGACTTTAAACAAGGCTATGACACTGCTGTTTATGAAGTCCATAAACAATACAAGCTGAGGAGCAGAACTGTGAATATCAACCAGCCTGAAAAGAAAGAGGTTAATCAGCAGCCTGAAAAAGTTATAGTCACAGAACCTAGTGACCAACTAAACTTACCTACCAAAGAAGTGATTGTTGAAGAAATCACTGAACCACTGTCCTCAAGACAGCAGTCCTTGGACACTTCATCCTCTCATCCTAATTCAAATATTACTCCTCAAGAACTGACTAACAAGGATAAATCCCAAAGACAAAATAAAAATCAAGAAGAAGATGTAATGAACAAGGAGAGAACTGTCACCTATAACCCCAAAACCCATTCTGAAAAACCTTTTGATCTCGAAACAGAAATTAGCAAAATAAAAATAGCTATCCCTCTCTCGGAATTAGCCAAGCATGACGGCTATAAATTACAAATCAAAAGGTCCCTACAACTCACTAGCAACAAAGATGATGTCAATGTACTGGATGACACCCCAGAACTCCTTTTTGGGCCAGAAGTGGATGGAAAAACAGTAGTCACAGGGGTACTGCCTTTCTATGTCAGTTTACATGTTCATGATAAAATATTACATAATGCAATGTTTGATTCAGGTGCCTCTCACAACCGTATGCCAAAAGCAGTCATGGAAAGATTGAATTTGGACATAACAAGACCATACAAGGATCTGTTTTCCTTTGACTCCAGCCAAGTCAAGTGCCTAGGTCTCATAAAAGATTTATGTGTCTCTCTAGTTCAATACCCAAACAAGACAATCCTAATGGAGGTGGTAGTTGCTGATATCCCACCTAAGTATGGAATGCTGTTATCAAGATCATGGGGAGCCAAACTCCAAGGTTCCCTACAATTAGACATGTCATATGCCACCATCTCTGTGTTTGGGCAACCAAAAAGACTGTATAGAGAAACACTAATGAAGTATATGGTCAGCAGTGAAGAAAAACCTCAAAATTTTCCTATATATGCTGTTCATTCAGACATGGACTCATACATTCTCTTCAATAATGCAACTACTCCCTCAAAAGGTGAAGTTGAAACCAAGATGTTCATACAAAAAGAAGACGCAAATGAGAGTAGTATCACTCATAAAACAACAGTCAATCTAACATTAGATAGTGCTGCTGCCTTAATTGTCAAAAACATCCAATTGAATGATGAGACTGTCCTAGAAGACAAGCTAGAGAAAAAACCACAACTGCTACTTACATTACCAGTCCATGAACAGATCATAAAATCTCCTTCCCAACAAGATATTCTATGGTTCCTTGAATTTGATGGCTCAGTCAACAAATTAGGGGCAGGGGCCGGAGTCTGGGTACACAATAAAGAAAATAGCCATGCAGAGGGCAGAGCTTACAGATTAAATTTCAGGTGTACTAATAATATGGCAGAATATGAGGCTCTTCTGCTAGGCCTCAAGTTAGTAAAATTCTTACAAGCGGCCAAGGTTTCAATCATGGGTGATTCAGACTTAGTTATTCAACAGGTTAAGGGTAATTTTGTTACTAATGACAAAAGGCTGAGATCCTATAGGTCTGCTGCTGCTGAACTATTAAATTCATTTACTGAATTTCAGATTATGAAAATCCCTAGGACCCAGAACCTTCATGCCCATAGCTTGGCTACATTTGCAAGTACCTGCAAGTTGCCCTTTGAACCCCACCATCGTTTCACAGCTGAAGTAAAACACAGACCCTCCATTCCAAACAACATCAATGATTGGCAAGTATTTGAGGATGACAAGCAAATAAACCTGTTTTTAACTCTGCAGCAAGAATTTGCAGGATTAAATATTGACAATGAGACAGCAAGTCAATCACAAATACTTAAGACAGCAAGTCAATCACAAATACTTAAGACAGCAAGTCAATCACAAATACTTAAGACAGCAAGTCAATCACAAATACTTAAGACAGCAAGTCAATCACAAATATTCAATGGAGCAAGTCCATCACAAATACAGTTCCAACAGACTGCTCAGCCAATATCACCTAGGACTGCAAAACAAATGCTGAATCCAACTATTTTCAATATAGAAAACATCCAGCAAATTCAACAAATTGACTGGGAAGAGGGAGTATCCAACGCTGAAACTGAAGTCATTGAACTAAAGGACAATTTTCTACCAACAGGCCTAACCCCACTAGAGGACATCTTTGACTCAAATGATATTCCCAGAAAACCAAAAATGCAGCCCCTAAATGCAGCCATTGAAGAATGTAACATAGGTACAATTGACAAACCCAAGATAATCAAATTATCAGCGTCCTTACCTCCTGACCAAAAGCCAAAATACATTGACCTCTTCAAAGAGTTCCAGGATGTTTTTGCATGGAGTTATGAGGACCTGAAGTCCTATGATACCTCTGTTATCCAGCATACCATCCCTCTCAAGCCTGACCAAAGGCCCTTTAAACAAAAACTGAGGAGAATCAATCCTATGCTTCTCCCAGCAATGGAACAAGAGGTACATAAAATGTTCAAAGCAGGCATCATAGCACCAATCAGATTCTCTGAATGGATTTCCAACTTAGTCCCTACAAGAAAGAAGACAGGTGAGATCAGGCTGTGTGTGGACTTAAGGAATCTAAACCAGGTATCCCTCAAAGACAATTACCCCTTGCCCAAGATGGATCACATTTTGCAGAGAGTAGTGGGGGCCACAAGGATCTCATTACTGGATGGATTTTCAGGTTTTAACCAGATCTTAGTTCACCCTGATGATCAGGACAAAACAGCATTTACAACCCCATGGGGAACTTTCAAATATGTAAAGATGCCTTTTGGATTGAAGAATGCAGGGGCAACATTTCAAAGAGCAATGGATATTGCCTTTGCCAAGGAAATTCATGACTTTTTAGTCATTTATTTAGATGACCTTACACCTTTCTCAAAATCAGACCAAGAGCATCTAAAACATTTGAGACAGATCTTCCTAAAATGCAGAAAATATGGAATTTCTCTGAATCCCAAGAAATCCCTGTTTGGTTTAGAAGAAGGCAAGCTCTTAGGACACATCATCTCAAAAGATGGCATTAGAATAGACCCAGACCGAATCCAAGCCATCTTACAAATGCCCAACCCAAGAAATGTCAAGGAATTACAAGGATTCTTGGGAAAAATCAATTTCTTGAGAAGGTTTATTCCAAACTTAGCAGAACTAAGCAGATTATTAAACAACATGCTGAAAAAGGATTCAAAGGTCAAGTGGACTGTTGAAGCCAATCAAGCATTTGAAGGTATAAAATTGGCCCTTACCCAAACCCCAGTCTTGACCAATCCTCAGTTTGACAGAGAATTTATCATTTTCTCTTTTGCTTCCCAACATACTATTGCAGCTGTTTTACTACAAAAGGATGACCAAGGAAATGAGAAGCCAATTGCTTTCTTTAGCAAAGCTCTTAGAGATGCGCCTTTAAAATATCAAATCATGGAAAAACAAGCTTATGCTTTAGTCAAAGCAATCAAAGACTTTAGGATTTATATCCTTTATTCCCATGTCAAAGCATATGTGCCAAGTCCTATTGTCAAAGACATTCTCACCCAAGAAAACTTAGAAGGCAGAAGAGGAAAATGGATTGCCAGTATCTTGGAATTTGACATTGAGATAAAACCTACAAAACTAATAAAAGGGCAAGGCTTGGCCAAATTAATGACAGAAACAAATTTTCAAGCCTTAGACATCAATCAGCTGGACAGTGAAACAGAGCTGGCGACTCCAAAGATCAATGTAGCCTTTGAACAATCCCCCTGGTACTCTGATATCTGTTATGTGTTACAAAACCTGTGTGCTCCCCCAGGACTGTCCAAAACTAAGTGTAGGTTCCTAAAAATGAAAACATCAAGATTTTGTGTGATGGATGGCAATTTACTTTGGAAAAACCATGAAGGGATATTGCTGCACTGTTTAATTGAAAATGAAACTAACAATATCATGCAAGAGTTTCATGCAGGAGACTGTGGTGGACACTTGTACTGGAAGTCCACTGTGGATAAAATACTAAGGGCTGGATACTACTGGCCCACCATGTTCTCTGATGTCAAGAAATTTATCACATCATGTCATAAATGCCAAGTGTTTGAAGGAAGGAGACAACTGCTGCCACTTCCCTTAAGGCCTATTGCAACAGAGAGACCTTTTCAACAATGGGGATTGGACTTCATTGGGGAAATTCATCCCTCATCTTCAGGCCAACATAGATGGATCTTGACAGCCACAAACTACTTCACCAAGTGGATTGAAGCTGTTCCATGCAGACAAGCAAATGATTCCACTATCATTCAGTTCTTGGAGAACAACATACTAGCTAGATTTGGCTGCCCTGATAAAATTATTACAGACAATGCTGCTGCTTTCAGATCCAAGAAAATGGTGAACTTTTGCCATAAATTTCATATTACTTTGGGCCATTCTACTGCATACTATCCCTAAGGAAATGGCCTTGCTGAATCATCAAACAAAAGCCTTGTAAACATTATAAAGAAGGTACTTGAAGAGAACAAAAAGAACTGGCACAAGAAACTAGTCAATGCCTTATGGGCAGATAGACTAACAACCAAGAGATCAATTGGGACCAGCCCCTATGAATTGGTTTATGGACTAGAGGCCAGATTTCCCTCATCACTAGGGATACCTGTCATGAAGCTTCTTCAAGAAAGCCAAGCTGAACCAAATGATATGCAGAGAATAATAAATAAAATCATATGCTTGCAGCAAACCAGAGACCAAGTTTTCAGCCGGGTTCAAGTGTTACAAGAAAAACTAAAGAAAGCCTTTGAAAGAAGAACCAAAGCAGAAGATTTTAATGTTGGTGATAAAGTCCTCAAGTGGGATGCAAGAAGAGAAGAGAAAGGAAAACATGGAAAATTTGATTCTTTATGGAGAGGACCATTTGCTGTCCAAGCAGTGCAAGGTAACAACACTTACTTCCTAAAAAGTCTCACTGAAACTGATTTGGACGAAGGACCTGTGAATGGCAGGATGCTGAAGCACTATTTTGAATATCATCCATGAGTGCAACCCGATTCTCCCTTGTATATATGCAGATGTACATATTATTTTCTGTTTAGATTGTAAAAATGCAGTTTTCCAAGTTTATTGACTGACCAGCAGAAGGTAAATAGAATCAGAGGTCTACCAAGAAGAGAAGCACACAATTTGGCACTTCAAAGCAGCAAACTTCAAGAATGATTTGGGCAGCCATGGACCAAGGCAATCTGACCTGCTGTTCTTGGTCTTTCAAATGAAAAACCATCCCCATGTGGAGCCACTGTTTGCTACCTATATCAATAGGTTTCATGTTTCATGATTGGTTATAGAAAATCCAAATATGCTCTGCTTTGATGATGCAAAGATCCCATATTTTTCATAAGGAGACAAGGTATGTATATATCTTGATAAGGATTCAATTTTGATGGATGGTCCAACAGCCTAATCTGGACCATGTCATGCTTTAAATTTTCAGTTGTAGAATAGAGAAAGAAGTCTGTCCAAACAGTCTAATCTTGGCGGACAAGTAGCTAGGTAGAGAATTAAGGTTCCCAACTGTTTAATCTAGGGCCTTGGAAGCAATAAGGGTAGAAATAGATAGAAAAACAAAAGAAAAGGCCAAAGAAAAGAAAAGGCAAGTAAAGGGTCTGCAAGTCCAAGTGCACCCTCCAAGAAGTAATAAAAATGCTAGGTAAGAAGCTGGGTAAGTAGTTGGGGTTGCAGAAAGGTTATCTTTACCATTGCAGATATGTTAACTATGTTTACCAGAGTAAAATCAATCAATTGACAAGGTGTTCATCTTCATCAAGTTACAACAAGGAGCATGACTAACCCCCCTCCTTCCCCCTTCCATTTCATTACTAACATCCCCTCATCAGCTGAGATTCAGGGAAGAACATCATGGTTTCATGGTGGTTCTTGTTCATTCAGAAGCCACATTTCTTGTCTAAAAATCTTTTCATTTTGATCTACTCTCTAAACTAAGCAAGTTTCAAATAAGCTTAGTGGTTTCCCCTCCATTTACCCCTTCATCCATATTAACTCTAACACTACTATGTAAACCTCCCTACATTACCTTTCCCCTACTAGTATTAACACCATGGTGTATAAACCCCAAAATTTTGTATAAATATCCCTCCCCTTGGCATTATAGCCATATGTTCTCTGAAAAGGAATCAAAATGACATCTGGTCACTTTGATGAGCCTCCACTGTCTCTCTCTCCCTTGCTACAGCTCAATCCACTCATTTAACCCTTCATTTGCAAAGAAAAGCCTATAAAAACCCTTTCTAACCATAAACCCCATTCAGATTATTGGAAAAACCCAAGAAATCCCGAAAAAACCCATAAAAACTCACTATTCTAAGGTCCCCGCCCGAAATATTTAAAAAGAATATTTTAATCGGCCGGCGGGTCCCCCCCAACCTGCACGATCCGTCGGAGGACCCGCCAGCCGTCCGATCTCGAGGCGCCCAGATCTTACGGTGGGCGGTCATTGTTGTTCCCCGACCTGCCGACTTTTAGCATCCGGGGAAAGCGGTTTTACCACCTCCGTACCCTGGACGCGTGTCAATCGCCGGGGTTGTTCGGAGCCCCCCTCCCCAATACCACTTGCCAGCAAAAGCGGTGCGGGGAACCCGCTTACCACCCTCCCTGTTACCACCCTTCCCCCTGCGTCATGCGCACGTCATCCTGACGTCACCTCACCTATGCCCGCCCCCGCGTCCCGTGGCCCTCCACGCAGTCCTGCCACCGCATCCACCCGCCACCGCATCCACCCGCCACCGTGTCCTGCCACCCTGGCGGACACCTCAGCAGACACGTCACCTCCGTACCCGGGCCCCGCCATGACGTCATGCTGACGTCATCGGCGGAAAAGCGCCAAATGCACATTTTTTCCAAAATTAACGTTATAAACGACTAAATGAGTCGTTTTCGGTCATTATCACGCGCAAAAGAAGTAGCCGTTGTCGACCAGCTGCCGCGAAATCTGTCCTCCAGCCATCAAATTCGACATTACAACCGCTGCAAATTCAGGATTCGACGGCATTAAGCCTCCACAGGCCGGCCCGCAAGCTTTCAAGCCAGTTTTTCCAGGTATTTCGCCAGTTTTCCTACTTTGCCCATGCATTCCAATTCTCTGTAAAATTCACCATTAAAAGACTGCTAAAACTCCTAAGTTCAGCTTTGCCTGCCATCTGAAGTGAACCCAAACAATCTGCACCATCCCTAAACCACAATTCGACCCTGGAGCGATCAGTCCGCGGGCTAAAACTGTAAAATTGCCCCCGAGGTGCTCGGCATTGTTCCCTTTTGCCGAGTACAGGCCACCTGCATTCTTACCAAAGAAACATCACTGTCTCTAAAGCTTGCCATTAGCAATTCACATCCCTGTGAATTTGCAGTAAACCACAAAAGCCAGCTTGCATTTTTTCGTTAAAAGGAAGACACTAGCCTATGTTTACAGTTCACTTGCTACTTAAGTCCTTATAGACTTGTTAAGCTAGTACTTCCACCTGCACAAATTCAGATTATAGCATGGCAGCCTCTGCATCCTCTTCCCTCAGTGTAGCTCCATTAAATCAAACCAACAAGGAGCTGGAGGCCTTGCCATTCATTGACAAGGATTGTCTCATTGGGGAATTTGAGGGAGACAGGGACTTCTTGAAGACATTCACTCAACTAAGGGAAGATTATAAGGAGGGGCATGGTACACATGGGATATGAGAATCAAACCTGCCCTATTACTGTCTCCCAGCTGTGAATGTTTTCCCTGAAATCATCCACCTATGTGCTGAACACTATGATGTCCAGCACAGAGCTGTCAATACTCCATCAGGGAGGATCCTCTTCTATATAAATGCTGACTCCATCAACAAGATGTTACAGTTTGATCAGACAGAGTTGCTGGTCCCGTTCTCCACAACTTATTTGCTGGAAACTGGTGATAAGATGACCAGTGAGGAGCTGCAAAAGGTCACCCGGAACTTCATGAGACCTGAATACCAGCCTACAGGGCCACCTCCCTATCTGAGGGAGCATTTCGATGATATAGGCAGGCTATTACTAGACATGATAGCCTATGTATTGGGATACCAAAACAGTGAGCATGTGGATAAATCCATGCTAGTGTTGCTGTCTGCTTACAGCCCGCGTCAACCCCCTGCCCGAAAGTATAACTTTGCTAAGTTTATAGCCAATAAGATTCATGATCAATTAAGCAAGGTGGACAGACAGGGGGTCTTCAGATACTCAGCTTACATCTACCATCTGTTCATGTTTCATCATTCTGAAGCCTTCCCATGTTACATCAGAAGGCTGGATAATAAAGGGGAGAGAAGATCTGTCATCTTCTGGACCTCAGTTTATCATAAAGTCACAAATTCACCCTATACCTACTGTGAATTTGTTGACCAGTTTGTGTACCCAGTCTCTTGCATGCTGATGAGCTCCCCTCCACCTAGAATATCTAATGAAATCAAGAAAGCTCTGCAGCTCTCTAAAAAATATAAAATAGGTGACTGGTACCTATATGAACACCATACTGTATTCAGAGTTTATGGTTGTGAGCTCTGTCCATACAGGCTCCCCAAGTATGTACCTATGAGGTTGTTTGCCTTGGAGTATTACAGGCAATTAATTCAGTCAGACCTCACCCATTTCCACAGCTCCAAGAAAAAGGCCCACCTTAGTTTCAAAAATGATTTGGGCCCCTTCATTATGAACAAGAAGGAAGGATGGGAATCTGCAGACTTGATCCTCAAAGACAAATATAAGTTGTCCTATAGTTTTCGATGGGTCCCTTATGACCCTCAAGGTTTCATCACTGCTAGGAGAAATAAGTACAGACTCCTAGGTATTAAGCACTGTCACTACCCACACATAGAAAAGTATGCCAATTTGCAAGAATGGCAGCTGGACACCCTAGTGGAGAGTTTAACTGAAGAAGAAAGAATGCTTAAAAACATGAAAGAGCTTGAGAAGACTATTGACCTGGACTATGTGCAGCAGGTACCTTTCAGGCCGCCTCACTCAGTAGGAGAAGGGACCTCAGTGACAAGGACAGCACCACAGGCACCCTCTACATCGGCAGCAGCAGTGGATAAAGGCAAAGGCATAATGGATGCAGAACATGAAACACTGAAAGAGAAGGCAGCCCCTTCAACTGAACAGCAAACTAAGCAGCAAAATGAGCTGCAGAGGGAGGAACAAACAGAGCAGCTGAAAGATCAAACTCCTCCTCCACAAACTCAGACTCCTACAACACCTATTCTGCAAACCCCAGCCCATGAGGAGAGGGGTTCTAAAAGAGAGAGAGAAGAGTCCACTCCTATTAGTGGACCTTCCCATCAGCCAGAGGCCAAAAGACAAAGGGCAGATTCCCCTGAGGTGGAAGACATTACTGAAGATGTCTTAAACAGCACAGGAAAGGACAGGGAGGGAAGCCAACATACAGGGACAAGCTCCTTTCAGCAGGAGCAGACTTTACAGCTTGGTTTGGAGGTGTCATCCTCATCTCACCAAAGCCAGAAGCCTAAAAGCACTAAGGCTTCTTTTAAAAAGATCAAGGCAGCAAATGAGTTATTAAGGGCTGAGGTTTACAAACAGTTCATAGATGCTACACCAGCCCAGCAGGAAAGATTGATGTGGTCTATGACTTCAAGGAAGAAAAAATGATATTCAGCCATTTCAAACCCAAGGGGCCACAGCCAATGACAACTGCAGATTTTATCAAAACAAGGGTGGAGGTCCTAGCTAAAGACATACATCCTATGGACCAGATTGAACTCCACAAGCAGACTTGGGAGATGGTCTATTCCACATTGGTTGAGAAGGCCACACTGGCCCATGAGCTGAAAGATTCCTTGAAGAACACAAACACTCAGCTTGATTTTGAGAGGATGTCCTCTAAGGCCAAGGACAATAGAATAAAGTCTCTGGAGGAGATTATTATTGATCTAGGGCATGATCCTAGTGATCCAACAGGTGTAAAGGCCCTCATAAAGAAGAAAGATGATGATCTGAATGCCATGAAGAAGAGGTTGGGGTTGTTACCTACAGAACACCCCCAGACAGCAGAACTACAAAAAGAAAAACAGCTTGATGAACAACTTGACCTCCTTCTACAGCAAGATCAGAGGATCAAAGAATTGGAGAAAGAACTGGAAGGAACGCTACAAGAAAAACAGGGAGAATCTACACTCCAGGCTCCTCCAACAGCTTCAGCAACAGCAACAACTTCAGGGGCAACAGTGGCCCCTACAACAGAAGTAGCAGGCACAACAGCAGCTCCAGATGCCCACCCAAGTGTAGAAGAATTGACCAAGGCTGTCAAGGCAATGGAGCTCCAGGCAGATGAGATAAATAAAGCAAAGGACAAATTGGCAGAGATAGATGCCAAGTATGACAAATCAAAGGTAACTATAGCAGAATAGGGCAGAGAAATTAAGGCCCTAAAGGATAAAATAAAGGCCCTGGAAAAAGAGCTCAATCTGGAAAGTACCATGGCCGACATAAAAAGAATTTTGTGGGGTAAGATTACCCAAGCTGTCACCAAACAATGGAAATCCATCAAAACAATCCATGAGTACATGGATTTAGTTGGCCAAGCACAAACAGAAATCCAGAGGGCCAAAACAGTGCTAGGAAACAGACCTGAGCAGGCAAACCAACTGATAGATTTTTTGAACAGGCAAGACAAAGAGGAGCTGGCAGCCATTGGCATCGTCAACAGAACAGAGGCCATCCTCACAGCTAAAAAGGTGCTAACTCTCAGAAGTTATGTACAGACTGTAGAAAGAAAATGCTATGAAATACAGGCTGAGGTGGAGGAGTATAAACTCAAAATGGGAATGCTACAAGCAAGGGGATTGCCTGGCCTGCTGAACAGCACAGGGAAATTGATTACCAGAGATCAATTCACCAACAGAATGGCTACTTACATTGAAAATCAAATCACAGCATTTGGCAGTACTCATGAGGAAACAGGGCCTCCAACAGCACAGAGCTTGTACACTAAACTTGAAGGCCTATTTTTCATTGAAAGTGAGGCAAATCATTTGTTTGAAACTCCTCCTAACTTTTGGCGGTATACAGAGGCCGATGAGATTCTAATAAAAATTCGGAGACATCAGATGCCAAAGGAAGATTGGTGGCAAGCAATGCTTCAAATTCTGCCACGGTAGCTCCAGCTGTTCAGTCACTGCCAGCTCCAGGTCACTATCAAACAAACAGAAGGATAAAGTGAGCATTAAAAGCAGCTGAATGCAGACTCAGCATTTAGACTATGTCGGCTAGCCAAAAAGATAAAGAAATGCGTAAATTTTGGCGGTACACCCCTAACCAACTCCAAGAGTTACCAAGTCAGCAGTCTCTGACCTTTTTCTGACAGCTAAGGGACTAAAAGTGATCACAACATTTACTCTCTCAGCGGCTACACTCCAGCAATTAACTGAGCATTTATGGAACATTCACTCTCCTTTCTGATATTTTCTTATGTAAATTTGTATATATACTCCCCTTAGTAACGCATAAGGGGTTGGTAATTTTTACTCTGAGGCATGTATACTCTGTATTTACAGAAAAGTTTAATACAAAGAGCAATTTCAGCTCAGTGATTTCCTAAAGCTATGGTGTCTTGTTGATAATTTAAGTGCTGTTGCAGAATCCTTGCATTGTCTGGTGGAATGATATGTTTCCTTTAAACTCTGTTCTGTTTCCCTATGTTATTTCATTTTCATATTCTTATCATATCTAGCAACAAAGAAAAAGAATAGCTCAGGACATGTTTCTTAACACCCTGTGCTCAATCTTATATTGCTGTAAATGTTTTCTTCAGGATTAAAATAGACATGAATTCTTAAATGCTCATGTTACATTTAATTCCATGTTGTGAATGTTATCTAGAAATTCTTAAATGCTTCCAGGTAACAATTGCTTTTCTTTCGTATCAGTTTATAGAAAGATCCTTAATTGCCTTTCTTATCCTGAACATGTTACACACAAACTCAATTTCAAAGCATTGTTCCTCGGACAATTATCCTGCTCTGCAGCTTTCCTTATTATATCAACATAGCACACCAAACCAAAGGACCACTGACTCCATTGCCCAATGTTATATAAGATACTGGTAAGAGCATACACGTTTGACTGAACCTTTTCCAACCAAACAAATTTAAACCAAAATCAAAACTTCACATCTAGCCTAAGATACTATCAGAACAGAGACAAATTATAAAGAGAGAGCCCTCTCTGATTACAGTTTGGCTAGAAACTGTAATCTAAAGACTGGTTAGTGGTTACCCCGGCCGTATTCCCTTGGGAGTCATAGGGAACAACCTGGGTGATAACAGATCCAAGAATTTTGGGTATGGTTCCATACTGATTGCTTTTGCTTTGGAGAGGATTCCACTGATGCATCCTCAGTACATTTCACTAGGATTTCTAGCACTGAGGGAACCACAGATGCAGAGATGGGTTGATATTATGGTCAGACATGCTGGTCAATCACAGATTTCTTTCTCTGATGCCATCTTTGAGTGGTTCGACCATTAGGAGATGGTCTTTTTGGAGTATCCATATGTCAGGATGGATTTCTGAGGCGACCCAGATTTGGCGTTACCGGCTGGCGAGCAGTGGAGTGCGATAGGTAAAATGATTCGACCATATCTTTGTTTATCAGTTTTATAATGTTTTTGTGCTTTAAAATGTTATAAAGACTAATTGAACTCATATGTGTATGTAGATATTGGGCCAGTGCGACCGGAGGCATGCCCACGGGCGGCAGGTGATGCTCCAGTAGGAGAGGCTGTAGGGAGGGCCATCCTTCGAGATCTGGACATATCGAAGATCCTGGAAGTGTTGTAGGATCAGGTCGAGGGCCTTACTCTCAGTATTCAGGATGTTAAGACCGATGAGTTACCCTTGAGGTTACAAAGCCACACTAGTGGTGTGCCGAGTCGATGGACCTATCTCTTGCACATGATTGCACAGGCGGTGACATGTTATCACCAGCATCATTAGTCTAGGATGTTTTTCTGCATTCATTTTGAGTTTGTTGGTGATGTGACTGATTTTGTCTTGGACACAAAACATTTTGTAAAAACTATAAACAATTATATATTTTTGATTTTCAGAGTTTTATTCTAGTTAAGTTATGCAATCCTGATGCAAATATTAATGTAAAATGCTTTCCTTACAAATGCTACAAATGCCTATCTAACACATAGTTTGCTAATGAATCAGTTAATGTGTTTAAATTTCTGGAAATATGTTGATATTGAATGGAATCAAACTGTCTTTCCAAAATTTTGACTCTTAGGAACATGCGATAAATAGTTGGGTTTCGAACAGAATAAACGCCAGTAAGCTATAGAATGATGAGTTGTGAATCTAGCCTGACAATGAGTCGGTGTATACCACATGAAATTAAATCAGAGAGAAGTTCAATCAATGCGCTATATTCAGCGATATTATTCATCGACCGACCAATACATATCCCCCTGAAACTCACTAACTCACCACTTGGAGTGAAAATGGCCCAGGCTGCAGAAGATAGATTCCGCGTACTATGACTAGCTCTGTTGGCATACCCAACAAATGGTTCCAAAAAGTATGACATCCGCAATCAAATGTAAATTGGATTACATAACCAAAATGATAACTCTAAAAGAAAACAAAAATGTAACAAAAGTATATATACAAAGAGTGTACTACACTTAATCAAGCATAGTAATGCTTGAGATACAACCTATTTCGGGGCTGCGACAGCGGGATTCCATCATAATCGACCAACGCGTAGGCTCCTTTTGTCAATACTCATTTAATAATGTAGGGGCCCATCCATAATGGTTCGAATTTGCATGCTCCCAATATGTCAGAGTTCTGATCATAAAGCAAGACAAGGTCATCTTCTGAGAAGACATGAGGCTTGACATTTTTGTCAAATTGCACCTTGACATGTTTCTTATGTGCTTCATTAGCCAGTGCGGCATCATGAAGGGTTTCATCTAAGTGGATTAGTTCCAAGAAATGAGCCTCTTCCTCTGAAGTTTCAGGAAGGAGATCAATTGCGAGCTTGAGAGATGAAATTTCACACTAAATTGGTAAGACAACTTCTAGACCATACACCAACTGAAAAGGTGTAAATCCAGTCACATTTCTCACCGAAGTCCTATATGCCCAGAAAGCTGAGTATAGGATTAAATGCCAATTCCGTTTTTGGACTCCAATCATTCTCTGCAGCATGAACTTAAGGACTTTGTTGATCGCCTCAACCTGTCCGTTAGCCTGCGGATAATATGGAGTAGAACTATCATGGGACAGTCCTAATTTGGCAATCAATTCAACCATCATGTGATTGCGAAAATGTGATCCATGATCTGTGACTATAGCTTGTGGAACACCGAATCTAGAGACTACATGATTGAAAAAGAAAAGAGCAGCCATTTTGCCACTGTTGTTTAATGTAGGCATCGCCTCGGCCCATTTTGTAAAATAGTTGACAGTGACTATAATATACCCATGCCCCCCAGCCGAGGTGGGGTTACATGTCATAAAATCAATGCCCCATTTAGCGAATGGCCCAACAACAACTACTAGATGTAGTGGTACAGGTGGTAATATGGTTTTGCAATCAAAAATCTGACAAGCATGGAAACTTCTGACTGCAATTATGCAATCTTTGAATATAGTGGGCCAGAAGTAACCTACTCGTAAGATCTTTTGTGCAGTAGTGTAACCAGATAGATGCCCCCCACACGCACCTGAATGACAATCATTCAGAACTTTTTCGGCCTCCTCATGCATGAGGCACCTTCGCAGAATTGTATGGACACCACGATGGTAAATTGTATCACCGATGATCATGTAGTCTTTTGCTTGGTATCGAATACATTGTTGTTCTGAGCAAGAGGTGTTTGGCCTAAAAGTTTGGGTTTGGAGATAGATCAGTATATCTCCATACCACGGATCGCTTAACAATATCAGAAACAGAGTCTCATCCACGATTGATGCTTTAGATGTTAAATGATTGGATGACGATGGAAGGTCACAAAGTAACTCCGCGAAGATGAGAGACTTCTTTGATTTGGATTTGGTGAATTCTAGATCAAACTCTTGCAAAATGGCTATACATTTGGAATATTTCCCCCCCAATAATTAACGGAACAAAATGTAGGTCATAGGGTTGCAATCTAACACAATGGTAGTTTTGTGGAAGAGTATATAGTGTCGAAATCTCTTTATTGCTTGAATAGCTGCTAAAGCCAGCTTTTCAACATAAGAGTATTTTCTTTCTATATCATTTAGGTTTTGACTTAAATAATATATAAGATGTTCTATGCCATCATTTTCTTGCACTAAAACCATAGCGATGGTTGTATCTATGGTGGCGAGATACAAGTTAAAGTCTTCATGAGAGTCAGGAGCATACATTAATGATGCCTTTATCAGGGAATCTTTTAAAGCATAAAAGGAAGCTTGCGCAACCTGATCCTAGTTGAAGGGTACTTCTTTTTTCAGAAGACGCGTATAACCTTTAGCAAGTTCAGCGTAATGTGGAATGAACCTCCTCAAAAAGTTTGTTTTTCCTTGGAGTTTCTGTATCTGAAGCAAATTTTAAGGTGCAGGCATGTCAAGGATTTCCTGAACCTTACATGGGTCGAGTCGAATTTCGTCCTTAGAAACTACAAAACCAAGTAATCGACCGGAACCAACACAAAACACACACTTGTGTGGATTGAGTCATATCTTGTAGTGTGGGCAACGTAGAAATATGGTTCTCAAATGCTGCAGATGATCAGTCTGCTTTTGAAAATGAGCTGGTAAATCATCAAGATATGGTTGAACGATGTGCTCGATGTCATGGAAGGCACAGTTCATTGCCCTCTGAAAAGTGGCCCCTGCGTTCTTCAAACAGAAAGGTAATTTGTGATATGCGAATGTGCCCCATAGACATATAAATGCAGCCTTTGACTGGTCCTATGGGCAGAATTGATTTGATTGTATCCGGAAAATCCATCCATAAATCAAAATATTTCGCATCTGGAACTTTCATCAATTATCTGGTCGATGAAGGGTGTAGGATAGTTTTCTTTTTGACAAGCTTGATTCACATCCCTATAATTGATGCACACTCTAATTGTTCCTTGTTTTTTCATTACAGGAACAATGTTCGATACCCAATCAGTGAGTGTAATAGGGTGAATGAAACCAGCATGCAAAAGTTTTTCAACTTCTGCTGTAATGGTAGTGGCTTTCTTCAGATGAACAAGTTGAAGCCTTTGTCTTACTGGTTTGACATCTGGATACATATTTATTTCATGTTCAACAATTCTCGAGTCAATGCCTTGCATTTCTTCATATGACCATGCAAAGACATCTCTGGATTCGCGAAAGAGAGTGGAGTAAATTTCTAGTTCTCATGAAGAACATGATTTGCCAACATGAATATTCTCTACAACATTAGGTTTGCTCAAGATATTAATGGCTATATTTTCTTCAATATTGGACAGATTTCGCTCGGAATCCACTATATTTACAGTATTTGATAGAAAATCAAAGACTGAAGGATGATTAAATTCGCTTGAATAATCTTCATTGTTTTCTTGAAGGTGGGAACGATGGTGGTAATCTTCCCATGATGTCTCTCCTATCATCATAGACTGAATGATTCCTTCATCTGTAGAATGTATACGAGACCAAGGATCAGAGGAGGTACCATACTCTAGATAGCTATCTACCCAAACACTTGCTGAGTGTTGATTTGGGTTCGCCGCCCAGGCCTAGAAAATTGATTGCTACAAAGATTCTATGGGGCTTGGAGGCAACACCCCGCGATGATCCACACTATCAAAATGGTCAGAGTTGTTCTTAATATTTGATGATGTAGAAGATATCATATGAAAAGTTTCCACTGTGGCCACTTTCACTAGATTACTTGGAGGCGGGAGGGCAAAAGCACCCATTAAGGAAGGGTCTTTTAGGAGACCTACTCCGACATGTTGAAGCAATTGAGAATTTCCATGGATCAATGGAATGCTTCCAGTAGCTTGTGAAATGTTGGGGAAAAAGGTTAGTTGGTCAACGATTGTAATTCCACCTTGGAAGGGAAATGCAATCTTTCTAAAATATGTTGACACAACGACGGCCATAGCATAAATCCAGGGCCTTCCTAGCAAGATATTGTAGTCAAGGTTTCCATCAATGACCTTGACTTCAATTTCTACTGTCTTTCCCCCCAGTTCAACTTGAAAGTTACTTAATATCCCATATGGCATGTATGTTCTTCCATCGAATGCTTTTAATGTCGTTGATGATCGTGACAAGGATGGTGAGCCTAAAGTTTTCCAACAACTCATTGAAATAATACAGGTAGATGCCCCCTCATCAATAATTGTTCAATGAATAGTTTTATTGAGGGCTTTTACCTGTATAAGGAAAGTGAGTTGGACCAGAAACTGAGGTTCATATCCTTTATGGTTAAAGGCCACAAGATTGGAATCCGCTGGGTCGATCCCACCTATTGCAGATAACAAAGCCTACTTTTGGGAGGGGAAATTTTGCTGCACTTCAAGTGTCGACATAGAGGATGGTGATTGAGCCAAATCCTCCAATATATTATAATTCTGTGCTTCTCAAGCATGAGGATTAAATGTCGATTTATGTACTACTCCCTTTGACGGCTTTATATTTAGTTCAGGAATGATGGGCAAAACAACTTCTGGCGAAGTTGTTGTTGAACTACTAGGTTGATCTGTAGCCTTGTTTTTCGATGATAGTGGATTCCCATAATCTTTATTCCTTGTTGATATCAACGCATCATTTTGATGTTTTGATATGGATAGCATAAGAACCTGGGCTGGGGAAGCATGATCGATAGCAACCAAATTGGTTGATGGGCTCGAAAACGGATCAGTCAACACAGCTGAAGTACTTGAAGTCTTCAAAAATTTCATAACCTCAGCTTTATGTGGACAATATTTCGTGAAATGCTCGTCCTCGCATATGTAACATGGATAACAAGGTTTCTTTTGCCTGGTAGGGTCTTGAGAAGATTTTTTAGGAGGTGAATTTTCCCGTTTCTTCTTATTATTTTTCTCTTTCTTCTTGCCCCCTAGTTGCTTTGGATTCTTGCCCTTGTCAGATGACATGGCATTAATCTCTAAGGCAAGAGGTTCTTCATTTTCTTTTTGACTAGAAACTGCAAGGGATTTTTTAGATGGAGCCTTTGCGGTTTTCGTGTTTGTGGTACCGATCACGCCATCATCGACATGAGAGTCCTTGTTTGATTTAGGATGGGGAGGAATGGAAAATTATGGTCTAGGAGCATCAGGAATCTTATCGTAGAGCGTGCTAGACTGAGTATAGATCAAGTCTAAATATTGTGCATGAGCAATGACTTGCTCTTCAGTGACAACTCCTCCCTTAGCCATATCCTTAGTAATAGAGGACAATAATGATTTAATAAACCATTAAGCTAAAATCTGATTAGGAACATACGTCTTTAACATTCGATGACGATGTCGTCACTCATGAATATGATTAGATATGTGAGTGGCTGTTGTCTGTTTAAAGTTGGTAAGGAGTTCTGTCCCCATTTCGTACCTTATGGGTAGCTGAAAAATGGGTTTAAAAGGTAGTGGCAAGGGTGATGAAGTTATCGAACGAAGCTCTAGGCAATTCAATATACCATTTTGCTACCAGACCAGTGAGCGTTCTCTAAAAAAGGTGAAGCCTAATCGAATCATCATTTAGGGTGTTAGATGAGCACCACAAATGAAAGGTCATTATGTGATTCGATGGATCTTAAACTGAATTTCCATTGAATTTAGGAATATCGGAGGGAAGTTTATGAGGAATCACTGGCCACCAAGGGGCATAAGCAATTGGATCATTCATCAACCGACTCAAATCCGGTAATTCTAGGGTTGCCACAAAAGGCAACTGTTGATCCAGGTTAGGCGAAGCATACCCAGGATAAGATGGAATCGCCTAAGCGGTAGGTCTTTGCATACCAACATAATGTATCTGACACTGGTAACTTTGATAAGGTTGTTGGACATAACCATTATAGTATGGTTTTTGATAACTATTTTGAAAATGTGGTTGTCGATTACCTATAAAGCCTTGTTGCTCAGGTCCTCGATAGGTTTGCTGGAATTGCGGTTGTTGGTATTGTACCAGCCATGGTTGTTGGACCATTTGTTGTTGCCCAATACTGGAAGATTGACCAATATGTGGATTAATTATACTCATTTGAGCCTGAGTTGTTCTAGGTAAGGAAGAACTAACCTGAGGTTGTGATTGAGCCGTAGAGACAAGAGGATGTTGTATTGCAACCTGAGATACTTAAGGTTGACACACAACAAACATTGCTTGTACAACAGTGACAATAGTAGGTGTAGTGGGAATATTCAACACAGGTTGGGCTGGTTTCATTGAATATAGAACCCTTGGTTGTTGAGGCAGTATTGGTACCCAACTGCTGGATGTAATTCTAGTTTGACTTGAATTTTGTTGTAAACTCTCATATGGTTGTTCTCCAGGAGGGAATAATGAAAAAGCATACTACCCTCCATATGGTGACAGTCCAGTGTTCAAAGGATATGTCGGTCTTTGAAGACTAGACTGCCCAAATTGATATTGGCATGCAGGATCAATTTGTTGAGTTTCAATATAAGAAATACCAGATGGGACTACGGATGAACAAATAGGAACACACCATGTTGTCGAAACAGTCCCTGAATGGACTCCAGTTAGTGATTGGTAACTAGCAAGGACAGATGGTATACCAGAAAACATTGTAGGAACGATAGCTGGAAGCTCTGCTGTAGCTGTTTCAGATGACATAGTCCTAGATGTTGATGGTTGTTTAGACATATTTAGTCTATCCAAAATATTTTCTAGCGATTTGATAGGAAATTGCGATGAAGGATGGTTAAAAGAACTAACTTCAGGATTAGAAGGATATAAGTGAATCCCAATTCCAAAATGCAATGGGGTACTGGATGGAATATCCTCTACTATCTCTTCTATTGCAATTAGTCTAGGTGGAAGAGGTAGACCGTCAGGTCTGTAAAATACTTCTGGAGTCGAAGAAGGTATTGCTTCTGCAGAGACAGATACCGGAGGGGTGACACCTTCTGAATTCTGGAAATCAACTTCCTGATGTTCAGGTAAGGGAACTTCAGTCTCTGGATCAGCTCTATCTGGAGCTGTTTCAGGTATAGAAGTGTTTACCGTTACACTAGGATCAGTTCTAATGTCCTCTTGCAACTACGAAATTCCTTCTGTAAAGGCAGATGTACCAGAAATGATCGGAGTAATTGTAGTCTCTGATGATGTTGAAACACAAGTTTCAAATCAATCAGGTGAATTGGACTTAGTTAAATGAGACTTTTTTTCTTGGAATGGTTTCATTTCCGGAGTCAAAGATGGTTGACTCACTAGTCTCTACAAACGACGAGGTTTTGATTGACTTTCCTCCACGATTGCGGATTACTAGATCAACTCAAAATTAAGGGGAAAAATGTTATTCTAAATTTAAATAAATTTTAATGGTGCTTTGACACAACTTTGCTTTTTCAATTTTTAAGAGTCGAGAAAAATCTAAAGATGACTCTGGTCCCCTTCGATTTTTAATGAGCCTGAAGTGACAAGTGCTTAGATGGACCTTTTCTTTTAAGGAGTAAAAACGGAACGAAAGTGACTACTCTAGAGATCTAGATAGAGGGATTACCAAACCAATCGCAAAACTGAAAAATACACCTTGGTGATAAATTAAAGAGAAATTACCAAGGACTTATGTATGACAGTCAATCTTCCCGAATGCTGTGTTCAGTGCACTGCGATCGATAGGGCGGCAGACACGACTTCCTACGGATAAAGGATATAAGCCTATTGTGGTCTCCCAATATATACTCGACGGTACGTGGAGCACAAGTCTGTACTAGCACTTCTTGTATCAAAGAGGAGGAATCACCCAACCTTCGATGAAAATGATAGTTACTAGATTTTACGACACTGGAACATGTCTTTAGCCTAGACCTCTAGATGTGTTGCATTAGGTTCCAAAGCGTTGTTAAGTTCATTGAAATTTATTTAGAGTTGATCTTGCTTAGAATTTTGTCTTTCAAGGTTCACCACGTGATGTAGATGTAAAATTCCTAAATATGCAATCTAAAATGATAAACAATCGTTGTTTATTTCTAGCAATGAAAATCCTAGCTATTAGGGAAAGAAGATTACGATTCTTTCAAACAAAGAGCAAAGAGAACACACTAAATGCAGTTTCCCTAAACCATTTTTTGCACACAGTCTAAATGCAAATGCAAATGCATGTATTTGTTTTTCGTTCCCTTTAATGTGAAAAATGCCAAAAAGGAAAACTAAGTATAGATCTGAAATATTTTCTTCAAAGTGACACTTTGACAATTTCTCTTCAAAATGAAAGGAAGACTAAACGAAACTTTTCGATTTCGAATAGAGAATTCTTTCGACACTTCAAGATATCAATAAATCAAATCAAATACATGACAAAAAGTTCAATCGACTATCCAAGGAAGGAAGACCCAATGACGCTTCACTTTTTGATTACAAAACGACAGTTACGACACTTTTTGCACCAAAACGGCAGTTCGATTTAAGCAACTTTTCGACAGGATTGCAAATGATGGAAAAATACATAAAACCATTTACTAATCCTAATGAATGGAGGCTGAAATATGTAAATAAAGAAGGCTTCAACAAAGAGATACTGTTCATAAGCAGCAAAACAATTGAACAGAGCTGAAAACAAGGTCAAAAAACCCAAATTTCAAGGAGAGAAATAGGACTACTCAGTCATCACACCTGTGCTTCACAGAAACAGGGATACATCTCACCTGCTACACTCAAGAAGTACGATGCATACTACCTTCCAGTGACAAACAGTGCAATGGGCCAGGGAGCGCAACTGAGGTGGGTTTTGGTTCAAATTTCCAGCTGAATTCATTGAGTTAAGCTGAGCTATTATGGATAGTAAAGAACAAAGTACGGGGGTATGATCTTGGGAGGTTATTGAGCTACCAACAGGGCATCTAGAATGCTTGTAAGTCAGATGTTCAAATCATAAATTAAACCAGAGATTCACTGAAGCAGCATTCATCTACTTTGTAATTGCAGAGCAAGAGCAGTTCGAAGGCTATCTGGCTAACTTCAGGCTCCGTCTATAGTTTATAAAACAAACAATCAACAAGAAACAAACAAACTATTCAATCCCCCGGGGAGTCTCCATTTTGTTTCTGGGAAAACTAGTGTCTTTTCGATCTGCTAGTCCCACTAGGATTGGTAGCTATCCTAGAAACAAACAATCAAAATAATTTGCAATTTCCTTTATGTATGATAGATAAGAGATGAGCAAAGGGACCAATTTGGATCTTCCGCTTGACTCCTTGCTTGATTTCTTTGTCCCTTGATAGAGCTTGCACATCTTCTCCTACTTATCCCACTCAATGAATACCTGTAGAGACAAAGTAACAAAACACCATCAAAGCATCTTGATCTATTATATCATAAACAATGCAGAATTAGAAATACATTGATCATACAATGACATTCACAGATAACAGCATTCACAAATACACAATTGTATGGAGGAAAACTCAACGAACTTTATTAATAGTAGGAGGGAGAATTACAACCCATCTGTCTAATCCAGCGTCATCCTCCCAGCATCAAAGCCCTCTTCACCTCATGAAAAGCAAGATCACCTAACAATACAATGCCTTTTCTCAAAGACAAACTATCAGCACTTCCTTACAAATTACAAAATTCCAGCCTCTTGATCTCTCAGATGAGGGATCCATTTATAGATGTCTGCAAGGGTGTGACTCATCTCTGGGTTTTTTATTAGTGTCATTCCACTTGTTTTTCTTGGTTCCACTTGGATATTTCTTGGATCTCTTACTCATCCTTGGGCGAATTCAGAGAGGCAAGTGTCACAGGAGAAGTTTCTGGAAGATTCCATGAGCATCCACTTAGCAAACTGTCTCGGACATTTGTCCATCCTTGCTCATCGCACCCTATAGAAGGCCTCTTCAGTATGCATCGCACCTGGCTAGTGTAGAAGTCAGTATGCATCACACCTTGATAGTGGGGTAGTTAGTATGGTCCAATTTTGGCCAGTTCTGAGTGGTTTTTCAAGTGGAACTTTTGGGGAATGATGTAATCAATTGACCATGATCTTTTAGGGTATGAAACAACACTTTTAGGGGTTAAAGAACCCTTGGTTTATCGGCATATAAGATTGGGGTTGCAGTGCCCAAATATGTCTATAACATGTTGCAATGTGATAATCCCCGAGGAAAACTCATATATCATACTCCTCCACAAACTCGTCCACCTGCTTACATTTATAACGATGAGACTCGAGTGGTAGACCCCCCGGGAATGAGACAAATTCCACGTAGTATCATGGAGGAGACATGTATCAGGTGTGGCACTGTGATCTAAGTTTGCCAACCCACCCTCCATTCATGGCCTTGGCATGGAAATAATGCCTTTTGTCAATCCTTGATTGTTAGATAACACCCCATTAGGGAATTCTAATATGAAAGTGGAAAAATATTATTTTTCAAAAAATAATGACACTCATTTCATCATTGTTTGTGATGTTTTTGAACATCCTGTAATAGGATGTACACGGATGCTTTGGACCCAACATGTTAAATGGACTTGGTGACATCTCGTTAGGCCCAACAAACATTTGATATTTGTATATAAATTTTTCAATTGCCCCGTTATAATTTTAAGATACAGTGATTATGGTAAGTGGATGATTTGGTAGAACATATATATTTTAATAGAAATTAAACATTATATGTGTGTGGAGTTTTTGAAACGTTTGATAATTAATATAAAAATTCAAATAATAAGAATATTTTTTAATTTATTTTGTATATTAAATGTTTTTTTGATGTAAAATAATGTAATTTAAAAAATTAAATATATTAAAAGTTTAATCCAATAATCTTATAAAATCAAATTTTATATAGTAAATAGACTGCAAAAGTGTCAGTGATATTAAACTCATTAAACACCAAATTAAAATTTGTTGATATTATTAAATTTATTAAACGCTCACACAAATTCACTAGCATCTTGATTCATGGTTTCCAAACGAGTTCAAACAATAACCTTGCTTTGAGTATTAACCCTCTTAATTATAAACATGCTAGAGTTCAATAATAACCTTGCTTGAACTATTAATCCTCCCAATTATAATCATGCTTGAACTATTAATCCTCCCAATTATAATCATGCTAGGAAATGTTTTATTATTATTATTATTATTATTATTTTCTTATTTATGAAGTATCATGAAACTATTTATAACTAATTAGTTGTTGAAGTTAGCTGATTAAACCTAGTTGCTTTAGTTTATATTTTGGAAGACCTCTCTATTTTACCTTAATTTTTATATTAATGGAGATTCACTTTATTAATAAATGTAAATATGGTTTCATATGAAAAATACACCTAAAATAATTCTTGTTATGTCTCACCAGAGGAAAACTTACCAAAAGATTCATAATTTCCTCAAGATTTTTGTGTAATAAAAAGTTACGTGAATCAATCATAGGACATGACAATATAGAACAATGTTTAATGTGAAACAAAATGCCACCACATGGATATATCATTGAAGTAATCACTTGTAAAATATCAAATAGATAACAACGATAACTTAGAGAAGGCCCGCAAGATCTAACATTTGCATTACTAATACTACAATACAGTGAAGGGAAGCACATGCCCAAATAACCTTGATATCTAAATATTGAATTCTCTCCAATTCCCATTGAAAAATGAAATACAAAATTGATTTCAAATAATGACATTCTTATACAACATAATAAAAATAGATTCATGAATATTGAGGCAAGTGGATACTTATTTCGATGATCAATCAAATACATAAACTACAAATTACAACTTTGTACTCTTGTATTGAGCTCAACAATGAACTGTTGGGCCACCTCTTTTGTTTTTGACTCAACCAATTAATTAACTCTAATGGTCACAATCTTTTTTATTCATATTATAGTTAAATGTATAAAATATATGCAACCCTTCAATGTCCTTATTTGTTGCTTCAACTTCCAATATTCTTACTTAGATATGCTCTTCCCAATTCAAATTGTCTTCTATTGATTATGATTTCTCATGTTTGACAATTAGGACCTTTTAAATTCCTTGGTGTGACATATGTATGCTTCTTATTACACATTTGCATGGTATTCATCGAGTTCATCTTGTAGTGTTGGTCATGCATACTCCCCATTGTGATCATATTGTAATGCTTGTCATGCACATTTCTCACCACGTTTCATATGTGTGGACTCACTTGACCTTTGTCATGCTCATGTTGACATTGACATACTTTCCATGCTTCTCCTCTCATGTTGCACATTTTTCACCTTTGGTGCATAAATTGGACATTGTACCTTCCCATTTCACTTGCACTTTATTTTATATTGCATGTTTATTTTTTTTCTTTTCTATGTTTTGTTTTCATGTGTCACACTTATTGCTTTCTCTTATAACATGTGGGAATGCTTCTACATCATGACGATTTTACCAAAGTGAAGGAGGTTTCTATAAAATCAATTTGAGGAGATGCATCCTAAAATATTCCAAACTATCAACATTCTCCAATGATAAGACTAATTCAATTAGAGAAGCAACTTTATAATACTAGAATAAATCTTATCATAAAATTATCTAATAACCAAGAGAAATACAACTCGAGTTCAATCTAAAAATGGGTGGTAGTTTGGACTCTTTATTCCCACAATGAAGAGAAATAAAGGGACGAGAACTTATGAGGGATTTTTGATCAAATAAGGGAGTTTCTTCCCTGTGTTGAGTGGGGTAGGTATTGTGAATGACAAAGTTGGTTTGATTGAGTGTTATAGGTCTATTTGGGCACATCACTCCTGACATTCAGATCAGTACTATTAGGGATCATCAAACCCTAATTCAGTTGTTACATGCCCTAGACAAGTCATCACATTGAATGCTTCCTTCTATGAAAGTTTCTTGGCCTAAAGCCTTGCTAAAATGCCTCCTTGGGACACCAGCGCAACCTTGGTCAGGGGTAACTGCGCTGTAGAGCAGGAAAGCCCATTTTGGCTTGCATTGCAGTGCACTTAGGCCCTCTTTGACCTGCACTGGGTGAGATTGAGCGAAATTTGCATAGGGTTCCATGAATATTCCTTCATTCTAGATGATTCTAGAAGGATCCCATCTCTTATCTCCTCCTATGAGCTCGAAATTGGATAGGCTAAGGATCCATTAACCTCTTATCTTCTCATCCCTTGCACCATGGAAACTAACTCCAAGTTTGGAAGGCCATTCAATACCCTAATTTATGACAAAACCACCTCCATTTCCTATAAATTGAGCACTCATCATATTGATCAGGGGGGCTAGAATCTGAAGTTTGTAAGGAAATTATGTTGGTTTGAGAATTGAGTTCATGTTAAGCAATGTTATGCTGCTGGATTGGTGTGCCTTTGATGTGGCGAGGGTTGGACTAAAGCTGGAGGAGTGGCATGGGATTGAACTGTATTGGGTGATACTCTTCCTTCTACATTAATAAAGAGTTTATTCATTTTCTCATAATATTTTTCATATCTGTGATGATTATGTGTTTCAATGTCTTCGATTCCATTGTTTTATAGTTGATAGATCATGTATGCTTTGATCATTTCTTATTTCTATTTCTCTTGATAGAGGTACCTTTTGAGCAAATTTAGTTCAAGTGGGAGCGACGGGAGCGATTCAAAAGAGATCAAGGAAGTGAAAGACTACAAGTAATTTCCTCCATCTCATCTATCTTCTATAAGAAAAGGTTAAACTACTTTCTTTCTAATGTTCTAGGTGTAGCCACCCACCTAGGGAAAATGTGTTTATTCGTGGATGCAAATTCCATATAACAAATTGATGACTCCATTGGGGACCGACTGTCATTCTTGGTGGCTTACCCTCATCATATTACACCCTAGTAGACTTTTCTTGACTTTATTGATCTTATTTTAGTCTTTTTGAAGTGTTTTTAGTCAAAATTGTGTTTGAAAGTCTCTTGATTTGACTTTAAGGCACTAGCATAGTGTTGGTCTTGACACAATGCGTTGTAGAGTAGCCCCTAGCCTAGAGACAGTGCACTGCAGTGCACTGTCTCCCACTCTGCCCCGTGCTAATTCCTCTTAGGCTAAAAAACCCACCTTTGGTTTGATTTTTCCAAAGTTGCTTTTGTTTTTGCTTGCTGGAAGATCAATGATTCTTGTGGTTCTAAAATAAAGTTGTATTTCTCCTCCTAGCGCTACTTTGGCCTTGATTGTTTAGTGTTTCTTAAATGATTTCTTTATCATTATCATGAATTCATTGTCAAAGTTAGCTTATAGTTGATTAATCTTTTCTGAAAAAGGAAGTGTCGTAAAGTATTCATTTCTTTCAAAAAGGAATTGTCATAAAGTCTTTGTTTCTTGTGAAAAGTATTGATTGATTGTATGTGTATTTAGTTTCCTTTTGTTCATTTAAACATTAAGGGAATTGAAAAGAAAAACTTTCATTGTGCATTTAGAGGTTTGTGTGTGCTTGTAGGAATAGTATAGGGAAATTGCATTAGATGTGCTCTTTTCTCTTTGATTAAACATTCTGATTGCTTTATCCCTTGTAGTTAAGGTTTTCATTGTTCAAAGAAAATGAATAGAATGTTTCTCATCATAGTTGCATTCTAGGAATTTCAAAGACATCACGCAATGAGCTTGAAAGACAAACTTTTAATCAAGATCAACTTAAAATTTATCTCAATTAACCTAATGGAGCATTTCCTCCTAACGAATAACATTTAGAGGTTCTAGGCTAGAGACGTGTTCCGGTGTCATAAAACATAGCAGTTGTCGTTAATTTTCTATGATACATTCCGAGTGTGATTCCTCATTCCATGTACGTAAGTATATCATAGCTCGTCCACGTACCTTTGGGTATATAGGGTGGTGTTATAGCACAAAAAGTATAAAGGAATGCTCTCACTATGCAGTTTCACATTAGACAACGCTAACACAGATTGGGCCTCCATGTACTTTCGGGTATATATGGGAGGACCACATTAGGTTGCTATCCATCCTTAGTTAACCAAGTTGGCTGCCTTGTACACTGTGATACACTGAACACAACATTCAGGGAGATTGCCTACACGTATGTTAAGTCCTTGGTTTACTAAGGCAGTATATTGCAGTTCACAGTTGCTTGGTAATCATTTTGCCTAGATTACTCTCTTTTTGTTTATTTATTTTTGCAATAGAATCAATCAGCAATCATGGAGGAACATCAACCCTTACCTCATCGTTCACGGAGGATAGTGAGTAAACCGCCTTTACCCCCTGAAGCTACACCTAGCTGGCAAAAGCAGTCTCATTTAACTGAATCCAGTACATCACAAACTTCTGGTTCTTCATCTGAATTACCAGAGTCACCTATACTGGTAAGTACTGTGACCCTAGTTACTCCTAAAATTACTCGTACATCTATTACTAGAGTGGAACCTTTACAATTACCTGAGGACACTAAAAGTGAACCTAGTGAAATGGAAACCCAAGTTGTCCAACAAGAAGATGATTCTCAACCCAAAGTTGTTCAAAAAGAAATTACTTATGAACCTGAATTTGTTCAACCAGAAGTTGATCCTAAACCTATCATAGTTCAACCAGAAGTTACTTCTGAACTAGAAGTTGTTCAAGAAGCTCAACCTGAACCTGTTGTTCTTTTACCAGAACACTTGGATATTAAAGTTGAACAATCAGAAGGTGTTTCATACTGAAAGACTATCGACTGATTTATCCTCAGACATCTGTAACTGTTGAGACTTCCCCTTTACCGTAGATTCAAACACCAGAAATCTATTATAGACCTGATGGTGAAATCCTTCCACCTAGTTTGATTTCAATTGAAGAGGAACTTGAAGAAGAAACACCCAGAAATCCAACTCACTTTGGACCCGAGCTTTATCTTTATCCTCATACTCCTCATTTTACTGCTCCTTTTGATCTTGATTACTTTCAGACTCCTGTTGATTCGTTAGGACATTTATTGGGTCATTTGACTATGGTAGAATCAACATCCCAGAATGTACCATTTGTTACAAATGCGGTGGAATCTATTGTCACTACTTCTTTGATGTTTACTACAACACCTGAGTCACATTTATATGGTGTTTTTTCTATCCCACCAGGTTACAAATCTTTATTTGGAACCCACTTAGGTGTTTAGTCTAGTCCATGGTCTTCACCCATGTCATCCACAGGAATTTTACCTGGTTCTTCACTTACGGATACTGAAAAGTTTGATCCATCAAGTCAATATCAAGCTGGTCCAGCTGGTTACCATCTAATGTATCTGCTTTACACTGGATTAACCAATATGGATAACAATATGCACAATCTCTTTATCCTCCATTTTCTGGGGGCCAACCATATGGCAGTATGCCATCGTCTTTAGGTAAGCCCGGAATGACTGTTGGTCAGTGGAAACCAATAATGCCCGTTCAACCAAGGCTTGTGTATCCATCACAACCAATGCAATCTGTTTCATCCATACCTACTACGCTTATCGTTACGACTTTACCAATGTCACAAGCTCGGTTAGTTGTATCTCAACCTTTGCAAGTTGGTCCTTCAACTTCTGATCACCAAGTTTCAGGTTTACAGATTCAGTCTTCTCAGGCCATTTTACAACAACCATTTGTGCTTGGAATCCAACAACCTCAGGCCAATTTACCATCTAATGGAATGACTCAAACTTATACTAGCTTAATATATTCATAACTTGGTCAAACTTACTGTTGGGTGTGGAGCATGATTATTTAGAGGTCTTTGTTTCAGCCGGATGTATACCCCAAGAAGTTTGTACACCCCTCCACGCGGGGGGGGTCCGGGGGGGACTTGTCCCCCCCGCAGGGGTTCGTGGGGGCCTATCCCCCCCGGCTGGGGGGTCGGGGGGCCAGTGATCCCTCAGCGGAGGTTTCGAGGGAAGCGCCCCCGAAGCTAAAAACATATGTAAAATTGCCTTGTAAAAGTATAGTAATTTCTAGTCAATCTGGGCTGTTCATTAGGCGGATGATCTGACTGTAGAACTTATGTTTAGTTTAGGGTTTTTTTCCCTAGAAGGAAACCCCTCTCTTTGTATGAGGGCACTGTATTGAGGCTATGTAATAGATATGTATTCTCTGAGTGAGAAATAGAGAGGTGAGAATGTGAGAGAAAACAAAGGATATTACAGTGAATCTGTTGTAGGTTGTGTCTCTTCATTTTGTTGGATAATAGAAAGGAAGGATTGGCTGTTCGGGGTGGACGTAGCCCAAACTAGGTGAAACACGTATATTTGTGTCTCTCTGGTTTTATGCATTTTCTGTGTTTATATTTATGCAATATTCTATGTGTTCCATTGCTCTATAATATATAATTTTCTAACAACTAGTATCAGAGCCAAAGGTCTATTTGGCTGATAAACTCGCAAGAAAGAAGGGGTCATCGTTCGAGTGGGAGCAATGGCGGAGGATGGTAAGTTTAGGGTCAAGAAATTTAACGACCAAAACTTCTTGCTGTGGAAGATGTAGATGGAAGATTATCTGTATCAGAAAGATCTGTACCTACCATTGGGTAGAAAAACAAAGATGCCGACAGGTATGACAGATGAAGAATGGAACCTTATCGATAGAAAGTCACTCGGAATAGTACGGTTGTGCCTCACAACGTCGGTCGCCTTCAACATTTCGAAGGAAACAATGACAGAGGGTTTGATTAAGGTGTTGGCGAAACTATATGAAAAACCCTCGGCCTCAAACAAGGTATTTCTTATGAAACTATTATTTAATATGAAGATGTCGGAAGGTGGATTTGTTGCAGACAAGTCAGTTAAGTTTTGTAGGGGTAAACTTTGATGATGAAGTTAGAGCTCTGTTATTCTTGTGCTCATTGCCAGAAAGTTGGAATGGTTTAGTAATGACCATTAGTAACTCTGTTTCTGGATCTAGTACTTTAAAGTTTGATGACGTTGTTGGTGCTATCCTTAGCGAGGAAATACGACGGAAAAGCTCTGGTGAGACATCGGGTAATGCTTTAAGTGCAGAGTTTAGGGGAAGAAAAATGGAAAGAGGAAAGAACTCAGGATATCGCAGTAAATCAAGGAAAGGCAGATCCAAGTCTAGATCAGGGATAATGTGCTGGAATGCAGAAAGAAAGGATACCTAAAGAAAGACTGTAGATCTCGGAAGGGAAAAGAAGGAGATGCACAACAAGAAAACAATCATGAAGCAGATGTGACAGGTGAGGTGTTACAAGATGCTTTGATTCTTTCTTTCGAAAATATTACTGATTCTTGGGTGTTAGATTCAGGTGCCCCATTCCATGCCACACTTGATAAGAAATATTTTCATGACTATGTTCAAGGAGATTTTGGACAATTCTGTTTGGGTGATGATAAACCCTGTAAAATTGTTGGAGTGGGTAAGGTTCTTGTAAAATAGCAGAATGGAAACCAATGGCTACTAAAGGAGGTAAGGCATGTTCCAGATGTGAAGAAAAATCTGATTTCAACAGGGAAGTTAGGCGGTGAAGGTTGTGTGAAAATTTTCACAGATAAAGCTTGGAAGGTCACTAAAGGATCCCTGATAGTAGCAAAAGGCGAAAAGGTTTGTACATTGTATTTATGCAATGGTATTTCTAACTCTATTAATGCTTTAACTTCCAAAGGAGAAGATGCAGCATTATGGCATCATAGGCTCAGACACATGAGTGAGAAGGGGATGAAGATTCTTCACTCACGGAATTTGTTGCCGAGTTTAAAGAATGTTGATTTGGACTTCTGTGAGAATTGCATTTATGGAAAATAGAAGAGAGTTAGATTTCTTAGAGTTGGGAAAGAAAATAAGAGTGAAAAATTAGAGCTTGTGCATACAGATGTATGGGGACCTGCTCAGGTATCATCTCTCGGTGGCTGTCGTTATTATGTTACTTTTATTGATGATGCAACTAGAAAACCTTGGATTTATTGTATTAAAAATAAATCTGATGTACTTGATACTTTCAAGAAATGGAAAGCTTTGGTTGAGATTGAGACATGAAAGAAATTGAAGTGTCTCAGATAAGACAATGGAGGTAAATATTGCAACAAAGATTTTGATAGGTACTATATAGAGCATGGAATTCACACAGAGAAGACAGTTCCAAGAACACCACAAGAAAATGGTGTGTCAGAAAGGATGAATAGAACAATCATGGAGAGTGCAAGGTGCATGAGATTGCATGCAGGATTGCCTTTACAATTTTGGGTAGATGCTGTAGATACTACTATTTATCTAATAAACAGAGGGCCTTCAAGTTCCTTGGATGGTGGTGTTCTAGAAGAAGCATGGACAGGTAAAAAGGTAAACTACTCTTTTTTAAAACCTTTTGGTTGTGAGGCCTTTGTCCATATTAATAAAGAAAATAGAACAAAGCTTGAGGCAAAATCAAAGAAATGTACCTTTATTGGATATGGTGTTAATGATTTTGGTTATCGCTTATATGATTATGAAAATCACAAAATCATTAGGAGCAGAGATGTAATATTCAATGAAAAGGTCTTGTATAAGAATCAGTTGCAGGAAACAAAACAGGAAAAAGAAAATAAGGAATACATAGTTCTTGATGAGATCACTGAAAAAGTAAAGGTGCCTGAAAATAATAATAATCAACAACCATAACAACAACAACCACCACAACAGCAACAGGCACCTCAAACACCTAAAAGTGGTGTTAGAAGATCTATCAAGATAAGTATACCCCATGAACGATACTCTCCTTCATTATATTATTTATTGTTGATTGATTCTGGTGAACCCGAATGTTATGAAGAAGCAATGCAGGCTGAAAGAAGGAAGAAGTGGGAGGTAGCCATGGAAGAAGAGATGGACTCCTTAATGCATAACCAGACTTGGGACTTAGTCAGGTTGCCTGCAGGAAAAACTACATTGAAGAATAAATGGGTTTATAGGCTGAAGGAAGAAGATGGAGGAAAAAAAAGGTACAAAGCTAGACTTGTGGTGAAGGGTTTTGCACAGAAGAAAGGTATTGATTTTGATGAAATATTTTCTCTTGTTGTTAAAATGACCCGAATCAGAAATATTTGAAGTCTAGTAGCAGTTGAAGATTTGCATCTTGAGCAGTTAGATGTAAAGACAACCTTTCTCCATGGGGATTTGGAGGAAGAGATATATATGCAGCAGCCACAAGGATATGAGGTAAAAGGAAAGGAGAAACTAGTGTGCAGGTTGAAGAAGAGCTTGTATGGCTTAAAACAGGCTCCAAGGTAGTGGTATCTAAAATTTGACTAGTTTATGTCTGAACAAGGTTATACTAGATGTCACTCTGATCATTGTGTTTATCTGAAAAAGCAAAATGATGGCAGCTATATTATATTGTTATTGTATGTAGATGACATGCTTGTTGCAGGGTCTAACATGCAGGAAATAAATGTGCTCAAAATAAAATTGGAAAATTCATTTGCAATGAAGGATTTGGGAGCTACAAAACAAATCCTTGGTATGAGAATAACTAGAGACAGGAGAAATCACAAATTAACATTGTCTCAGAATTAGTACATACAAAAGGTGTTGAAAAGATTTAATATGCACAATGCAAAACCAGTTAGTACACCTTTTGCTAGCCATTTCAAACTTAGTAAGGAAATGTGCCCAAAGACCCAAGAAGACATGGATTATATGTCTAAAGTTCCATATGTTCAGTAGTTGGAAGCTTAATGTATGCAATGGTCTGCACAAGGCCTGATATTGCACATGCAGTGGGAGTTGTAAGCAGGTACATGAACAATCCAGGAAAGGAACATTGGATGGCAATGAAATGGATTCTCAGATATTTGAAAGGTACCACAAATCAAGCATTATGCTTTGGTGGTTCAAACATTTCTCTACAGGGATATGTTGATGCAGATATGGCAGGTGACAGAGATAATAGGAGGAGCACTACAGGATATGTATTTACTGTAAGTGGAAACACCTGCCAGTTGGGTTTAAAAAATCCAAAGCGTTGTCGCACTTTCAACAACAAAAGTAGAGTATGTTGCTGCTACAGAGGCTAGTAAAGAAATGATTTGGTTACAAAGGTTTATGGATGAATTGGGTAAGGAGCATGATATGGGCACGTTCTACAATGACAGCCAAAGTGCCATTCATCTTGCAAAGAACTCAACATTTCATTTCAGGACTAAACACATACAGCTCAAGTACCGTTTCATATGATCAATGTTGGAAGATGGAGAGTTGAAGCTGGAAAAGATACACACTAGCCAGAATCCTGCAGATATGATAACAAAAGTTGTAACCAGGGAGAAACTGAGAATATGCTCAATTTCAATTGGTCTTCAAGGATCACGATGAAGATGAGAAACAACAAGGTCCAAAGAGGAGTCATTGTCCAGCAAATGAAGCAGTGGTGGAGTTGCTACAATCATTCTCCAAGTGGGAGATTGTTGGGTGTGTAGTATGATTATTTAGAGGTCTTTGTTTCAATCGGATGTATGCCCTAGGAAGTTTGTACACCCCTCCATGCGGAGGGGGGGGTGCGAGGGGGACTTGTCCCGCCCCTCAGGGGTCCAGCAGTCCCCTGGTGGGGTTTTCGGAGGCAACACCCCCGAAGCTAAAAACAGATGTAAAATTGCCTTGTAAAAGTATAGTAATTTTTAGTCAATCTGGGCCGTTCATTAGGCAGATGATCTAACGGTAGAACTTATGTTTAGTTTAGGGTTTTTTTCCCTAGAAGGCAACCCCTCTCTTTGTATGAGGGAATTGTATTGAGGCTATGTAATAAATGTGTATTCTCCGAGTGAGAAACAGAGAGGTGAGACTGTGAGAGAAAACAGAGGATATTACAGCGGATCTACTGTAGGTTGTGTCTCTTCATTTTGCTGGATAATAGAAAGGAAGGACTGGCTGTTCAGGGTGGACGTAGCCCAAACTGGGTGAACCACGTATATCTGTGTCTCTCTGGTTTTATGCATTTTCTATGTTTATATTTATGCAATATTCTATGTGTTCCATTACTATATAATATATAATTTTCTAACACTTACATTGGTGGGTAACAAATGTTAAATCAACAACCATGGAAACCAAAATATCAACAACAAAAATTCCAACAATACCAAACTTATCCTAGACTTGTTCAACAAGCCTATGCTGGGTTTGGTCAGCAACAAGTTTACCCAGGTCCTGGTCAACAAGACTATGCTGGGTTTGGACGACAACAAATTTATCCTGGTTCCCAACAACCACCTTATAATGGATTTGCTCAACAAACTTACCCCTATCAAGGTTACCAGTAGTAGATTTTTTATGCTGGTATGCAAAGGCCTATTGCCGAAGAAATTCCATCTTACCCTGGTTACGCTCAACCTGACCTAAACAGATAGTTGAATTTTGTCGCAACACTTGAATTACTGGATTTAAATCAACTTACCAATGATCCAATTCTTTATGCACCTTGGTGGCCAGTGATTCCTCATAAATTGCCTTACGATATTCCAAAATTCAATGGAAACCCTGGAGAAGACCCGTCCAAACAAGTTATGACTTTTCATTTATGGTGTTCGTCCATCTCCCTAAATGATGATTTAGTTAGACTACGTCTTTTCCAGTGAACACTTACTGGTTCGGCTGCAAAGTGGTATATTGAATTAACACGAGCTTCATTTGATAATTTTACATCCTTAGCCACCACGTTTTTAACCCACTTCCAGTTACCCATTAGATATGAAACTGGAATGGAACTATTGACCAACTTTAAACAAACTACTGCTACTCACGTTTTTTATCATATTCATGAGTGGCGTCATCATCGTCGAATGGTCAAAACTTATGTTCTTGATTAGCTTTTAGCTGAGTGGTTTATCAAATCCTTGTTGCCATTTATCCCCGAGGATGTGGCTAAAGGAGGAGTTGTTACTGAAGAGCAAGTAATTGCTCATGCCCAATACTTTGACTTGATTTACACCCAGTCTGGCACGCTCTATGATTTTGGTGAAATATATGCCAATAACCTTCTGGGATGTCTAGGAGGGTATTCCTAGGCTGACGAGAAGGAGTAGGAATGGCCTTAACAGAACTTCCTTGATCTGGGATAATGAGAGTTCCTTGTTGATTTAATGTTTGGGGGGATTCTTCATTTTGGATGATCTTTACAGCACTTCCCTTATCTGGGCTGCTTAATGGCTGAATTATCCCAAGAGGAGATCTTGGTTCTTCAGTTTCCCCTGTTTCTCCTCTTCCTTCATAGAGGTTTCTAAGGTTCCCTTCTTGTAATGATTTTGGGCTAGAATTCTCAATTTCTTGAAAATCTTACTCTTCAGTTTAGCTATGCACCTCATCCAAGGCTACAGATGGTGATCCTATGGCCTAAAGGGAACTAGTAGGTTGTCTAGAAGCAACTTTTCTAGGTCCTACTGAAGGCTGAGATTCTGCTTTCTTAAGGATTTCGTCTATAAAGGTTGATCGGCCAAGGGTCACCGGCCCCTTAGCTTTTTCAGGTTTGGGTAGTGGTTTAGGATTCTTTTCAGGATTTTTTTGCTTAGTCATGCACACAAATCAAATGCTAATTTCTACCCCAAAACAGCAACAAATCTGTAGGAAAGCGGGCAGGGGAGCAAGGCTATTACATGCTCCGTATGCAGGTTCTTACCTTTCGTTTTTAAAACCCAATTCTCTCCTAGTAGGTACTTACACAACTCTGAAAAGAACAAATGGCTGCACTCCTCCCCGGAAACGGCACCAAAATGTCGAGTAGTAAAAAGGGTATTTTTCACCTCTATTTACCCTACATTAATTGTCAATATAGGCACGATTTGTTATCTCAAAGAGTGTACTCAATCTGAGGTGGTCATTTGTCAGAGTAATGCTAGTAGTATAGTGCTTTTGAATACAAGAGTAAATGGATGCTTGAAATGAAATCTACTTTCAAAAAAAGAAACTTTTAGCACTTTGAGATCTAAATCATTCACAACAACAACTTATTAGTCAAGGGTGCAGTAGTGATAACTCATCCCTTTGTAAACTGATGGAATTGAGAAGAAAATTAAGGAAAAGATCATCAACCTGGGAACTGGACAACAACTGTCAATATTCACTACAGTTTCAGATCGTTTGTGCACACTAAAGCAATGATAATTCAAATGGCAGGAAATAGAACAACGACTAATCTATTTAACTCAATTGAACAACAAAGCTTTAACCTACGAAATGGACAGTAATTGCAATCTTCACTTTCATCCCTTTGTAAACTGATGGAATTGAGAAGCAAATTAAGGAAAAGATCATCAACCTGGGAACCAGACAGCAACTGTCAATATTCACTACAGTTTCAGATCGTTTGTGCACACTAAAGCAATGATAATTCAAATGGTAGGAAATAGAACAACGACTAATCTATTTAACTCAATTGAACAACAAAGCTTTAACCTACGAAATGGACAGTAATTGCAATATTCACTTAGAAATGATTTAAACAACAAACATAAATGGGACAACAAATTAAAGGAAGCTATGAAATATTGAACAACAACTTAAACCAAATGTAAATACACAACAAACTAAACCAAATGCTATACGCAACACTTGTCTGTTAAAGGAACAGTAATCTGAATTTTAGCATAATAATGAATAATCTCGGTTATAAAGAAACAACAACTGCAATCACGGTGGAACAACAGTTCAAATGAACAACAATCACATTTGAAAGTAAACCGTAGATAAATAGACAGTGATACCGATTTATGTATACACAGCACTATTACTCTGTAATCGAATAGCAACGGAAATCTGTTAAGGAACAACAATGTTATGTAACAACAACACGATATAACTTTAGGACAAATAACATAACATCTTTATGCAGAGAATAACCTTACTATTTGAATGGGAATCAAAATATAATAGAGCTAATACATGAAATAAGGAACAACAGATTACTGAACAAAATAGATAAGAGAAAGCAAACCACATATGACTCGAAATCGAGAATTAATAGTACAGGAAGCAAGTGATCCACCAGGGTCGGGCCCTTAGCCTCCAAGGACGCACTGCTTATAATTACTCCAGAATCAAAGATGTAACGACACCAAGATTTATATATTAAACATCAAAATAGAGTTACAGTGAATCGCTCTTTTAGAGAGAGTCGATGATCAAAGTTTCAAATACAAAAGAGAATTTCATAAAAAGAACAATAGTCCTTTTTTCGGGCTAGTAGTGCTGCCCTTCTTATAACAGCCGAGTGGAGATATCAATGATACAAAGAATCATTAAGGTAGCGATCCCTCAGGATCAGAGGATCCTGAGGGATTCTCCATACTGTTAGCTCTTAGTCATCTTCTCGTTCTCTTGCGCCGATTTGGTATCTCCTCTTCCTTTTCTTGGTTTGTACACTCCAGTCTGGATCTTCTCGTTTGGATGTGGTTCCCTGTCAAAGGGACAACAGTTGATGGCATCTTGTCATTTCCTTTAGATTGGTAATTTTCCGTTTTCCCCTTTTTCTGCATAGAAAAGGGTAATTATTAGTCATCTTACGTTGCACATAAATCTTATAAATTTTATCATAATCTCTTGTCATAGACCTAGTTCATAATGTAAAGAGGTTATGAATTTTAAAGAAAATATGACAAAATAGATAATAATAACATACCTTCTCTAGTGCTCAATCGCTGGTAAGACCAAATTCGAATTTACTTCCTATAAATAGACCAGGGACTGCTATAAATAGGAAGGAACCCAGAAATGCTATTTTTAGAAGATGTTATTTTTAGCAATTTCACCTCTCACCCAAGGTGGCCAAAATGCTCATTGCCCAAACTACTATTTTTACCAATTTCTATTTTTACATTTCTTGTTGCACACTTTTCAACACTCTCTCTCAACAAGAAAGGCTTCCTCTTGAACCCGATTTTGTAACTTTTGAATGTTCTGCATGCAACATATCTACAGAGTGCGGTTGCTCTAGCAATCACTCGGAACAAAAAAAAAACTCCCAATTGACCACTCTGTTGGGCTAGAAACATACTCTGATGTTTAAGTTCTACCTGCTGCTGAGTGCTCCCTCTCTGACCTCTGCACTACTGCAACATCTCCATGCATCTCGCACCATTGCATCCTTCTCTATGCTACCCTGCACTGTGCAACACACTTGTGCCTCTCGCATTACTGCAGCCTGCATGCTCTGCGCTATCCTAGAATTCCCTGCACTTTAGCTCTCTTTTCCACTCCATCCCCATCTATCTCTACCCAATCAATCAGTTCCTGCTGCTCCATATCGGGGCTCTCGTAGCAAGGTCTCATCCAAGAGGTTGGGTACCTCAAGGATCCTGCCCCTCCTCCTTGGGACGATCACTCCACATCGCCCCACCTCTTACCTGGAGGTATGGCTGCATGTGATCCCTCAAACCACTTGGCTTGAAGTTTCCCCCTACTGGAGGTCTCTGCATGAGTAGATGTCTCTACTTGATCTCCTCTCAGCTTCCCCTGTTGTGGCTGCTCCACAACCTCCGAAAGCTGCTGCACCAATCGTGGATCCTCCACAATCGTCTGAGAATTTTTCTGGTGCTGCATGTTGAGAGGTAATATACCCTCCCTCTCAACCACCAAGTATCCATCAGTTGCCTTGCTGCTCAAGGCTTTGCATGCTTCTTGAACCTCAAGAGCATATAGGTTCTTGACTCGTGAACCGATCTGCTTCACCTGTCTAGTGATGATGTGTCTAAGGAAAACTTTTCCCTTACTAAAGACTACATCATAACCTCTATCTTCCAGCATCGTGATCAACACCAAGTTTCTCTTCAGTCCTGGTACCTACTTGACATCGGTCAAAGTAAGGCGAGCTCCATGATCCCTATGAAAAATAACCATGCCTACACCTGAGACACTATACTTTTCATCATTACCCATCGCTATGAGTATCTGGAGATCTTTCTCCTCCAAAGTAATAAACAAAATCTTATCGTCGATCATGTGGAAAGAAGCTCCATTGTCAAGAAACCAACCACTTCCCACCATGGATGAAACCATGCACGCGAAGTGTGTGAAATCCAACTCGAACTGTGAAGCAAGTGCCTCACCTTCAGATCCTTTCCCAGATCCTTTCTTGGATTTCCTCTGTGGATAATTTGTAACAAAAAGGCCCACCTCATGACAATGAAAGCATTGCACTATCGATTTGTCAACCTTCTTCCCACCATGGGAAGAACTAGATTTGTGAAGAGAAACCTTCTCCTTCCCCTTCTTCACCTTTCTTGCTAAGGCATAGTTCTCTTCATCCTCCATGGATGAAGAACCCTCTCTGGTGCTCCATCTAATCTCCTCCTGCATCAAATCCAACCATAGTCATTCCCAATCTGGCAGTTTCTCCCTTCCATTAACTGAGTCCTAGTAGCTATGCCAACTCTTAGGAAGGCCAAGGAGTGCTAGACTCACCATGTCATCATCAGATGTCATGAGCCCTTCACTTGGAAGCTCATCCCTGCATGAGGTGAGCTTGTTCAGATACAGAGAGATCGTGTCCCAACTTTCACTCTTGATCTTTCGAAGTTTGTCCTTCAGTGCCAGCTTCCTCTGATCACTACTATTCTGATAAAGATCTTTCAATGTTTTCCACATCGAAAACAGAGTCTCCTTCCCATGGAGACCCGAGACTATGTGATCTTGAACTCCCTCCAGGATGATTCTCCTAGCTCTAGCCACACACTTCCTCCATTCCACCAACTCTTGGGCATTAGATCCTGAGGGCTTGGGGACTTCTTGATCAATGAAGTCCTTCACCCTGTTATCCTCTAATACTGCATCCATGCGATCCTTCCAGGCTATATAGTTTGAGCTGCCATCCAGTGCATACTCACGCCTCAAACCATAGAATGCCATTGATGAAATCTGAAATGTGATAAGAACTTGATATCTATATCTAGAAACCACAAACTTCTTCCTTCTTATATACTATTCTTCCTTGATCACCTGTGCTCCAATACCATGTAGAATTTTCTCTACAAATCAGCTAGCTCACTAATATCATGTAGAAATTTCACCTACAGATCAAACTGATATATGCAATGTACTAAAGCATAATACTAGATCTACATCTACCATAAACTTTACAGAAGCTAATCAGCCATGAGCAACATCAAGCATGAACACATATAACTGATAAGAAGGAATCAATCACACATAACACAAAAGAATGTATCCGAGAAAAGTAGTAGCCTAAAACCCCATCTCTATATTATCAATCAAGTGGAAATCCTCAACAACATACAAAAAGAATCAGCTCAAAAGCTATCCTGCTCTCTCTGTACTCTGATGATGTAGCTCATGGACTACCTAGGCCTAAATATAGGCTACACAAGTCCTCCAAGCTCCTATTTCCTTGCGCAGTTTTAATTGGGGTCCAATTACAAAACACATGTAAATTGGCCTGATCATACCTGCTGTCAACCTCAAGTCCAACTACGCAATCCTTCAGGACTCAAGTTCCTCATGCATGCAAGGAATACTTACTAGAAGTATCCTAGCAACTGATAAAACACTGTCTCGCCATTTGATCTCAACTGGATCTCTGTCTGAACTACCATGCATTAGTTATCCATGAGAAAATACTCAATTATCTGAAATAATAGTTTTCACATGCATGCAAGCATCAACAAACTATATCTCATTAATTGAACAACTTGTTAAAATAATCTAACTGAACTTGACTAAGTTAAACTAAGTCAACTAATCCTCTCAATATAGAAATCATTCTTAATTCCTCAATCAGTGGAGCAAATCAAGGACACATGCCCTAATTAGTGGAGAAATAATTGCATGTTCTCACAAAGACTTCAAGTTTGCTTTTCCTTAACTAATTAACTCGTGGAGAATTAATTAATTAATATTCCGAACTGCTGGTAAGAACAAATTCAAATTTACTTCCTATAGATAGACCCGAGATTGCTATAAGTAGGAAGGGACCTAGAAATGCTATTTTTAGAAGATGATAGTTTTAGCAGTTTCACCTCTCACCCAAGGTGGCCAAAATGTTCATTGGCCAAACTGCTATTTTTAGCAATTTCTATTTTTACATTTCTTGTTGCACACTTTTCAACACTCCCTCTCAACAAGAAAGGCTTCCTCTCAAACCTAATCCTATAACTCTGGAATGTTCTGCATGCAACACATCTACCAAGTGCGGTTGCTCCAACAATCACTTAGAACAAAAAAACTCCCAACTAACCACTCTGTTGGGCTAGAAACATACTCTGATGCTGAAGCTCTACCTGCTTCTGACAAGTGCTCCCTCTCTGACCTCTTCGCTACTGCAACATCTCCATGCAACTCCAACCGTTGCACCCTTCTCTGTGCTACCCTGCACTGTGCAACACACTTGTGCCTCTTGCATTACTGCAGCCTGCATGCTCTGCATTGTCCTAGGATTCCCTGCATTGTAGCTCTCTCTTCCGCTCCATCCGCATCTGTCTCTACTCAATCAATCAGTTCCTGCTACTCCATATTGGAGCTCCCGTAGCAAGGTCTCATCCAAGAGGTTGGGTACCTCAAGGATCCTGCCCCTCCTCCTTGGGATGATCACTCCACATTGCCCCACCTCCTACCTGGAGGTATGGCTACATGTGATCCCTCAGCCCACCTGGCTCGAAGTTTCCCCCTACTGGAGGTCTCTGCATGAGTAGATGTCTCTACTCGATCTCTTCTCAACTTCCCCTCTTGTGGCTGCTCCACAACCTCGAGAAACTACTGCACCAACCGTGGCTCCTCCACAATCTTCTGAGACTTTTTCTGGCGCTACATGTGGAGAGGTAATATACCCTCCTTCTCAACCACCAAGTCTCCATCAGTTGCCTTGCTGCTCAAGGCTTTGCATGCATCTTGAACCTCAAGAGCATACAGGTTCTTGACCCGTGAACCAATCTACTTCACTTGTCTAGTGATGATGTGTCTAAGGAAAACCTTTCCCTTACTAAAGACTATATCATATCCTCTATCTTCTAGCATCGCGATCGACACCAAGTTTCTCTTCAGTCCTGGTACATACTTGACATCGGTGAAGGTAAGGCGAGCTCCATGCTCCCTCTGAAAAGTAATTGTGCCTACACCTGAGACACTATACTTTTCATCATTACCCATCGCTATGAGAATATAGAGATCTTTCTCCTCCAAAGTATTGAACAAACTCTTGTCGCCAGTCATGTGGAAAGAAGCTCCACTGTCAAGAAACCGACCACTTCCCACCATGGATGAAACCATTCATGTGAAGAGTGTGAAATCCAACTCGAAATGTGAAGCAAGTGCCCCACCTTCAAATCCTTCCCTGGATCCTTTCTTGGATTTCCTCTGTAGAAAATTTGTAACAAAATGGCCCACCTCATGACAACGAAAGAAAGAATTACACTTTCTATTTGTCAACCTTCTTCCCACCATGGGAAGAACTGGATTCAGGAAGAGAAACCTTCTCCTTCTCCTTCTTCACCTTACTTGCTAAGGCACAGTTCTCTTCATCCTCCATGGATGAAGAACCATCTATGGTGCTCCGTCTGATCTCCTCTTGCATCAAATCCGACCATAGTCGTTCCTAATCTGGAAGTTTCTCCCTTCCATTAACCGAGTCTTGGTTGTTGTGCCAGCTCTTAGGAAGGCCAAGGAGTGCTAAACTCACCATGTCATCATCAGATGTCACGACACCTACACTTGCAAGTTCATCCCTACATGAGGTGAGATTGTTCAGATACATAGAGATCGTGTCCCCACTTTCACACTTAATCTTTCGAAGTTTGTCATTCAGTGCCAACTTCCTCTGATCATTGTTGTTCTGATAAAGATATTTCAATGTTCTCCACATAAAAAATGGAGTCTCCTTCCCATGGAGGCTTGAGACTATGTGATCTCGAACTCCTTCCAAGATGATTCTCTTGGCTCTAGCCACACACTTCCTCCATTCCGCCAACTCTTGGGCATTAGATCCCAAGGGATTGGGGACTTCTTGATCAATGAAGTCCTTCACCCTGTTATCCTCTAATACTACCTCCATGCGATCCTTCCAGGCTATATAGTTTGAGCTACCATCCAGTGCATACTCAAGCCTCAAACCATAGAACGCAATTGATGAAATCTGAAATGCGATAAAAACTCGATATCTATATCTAGAAACCACAAATTTCTTCCTTCTTGTATACTATTCTTCCTTGATCACCTGTGCTCTTATACCATGTAGAATTTTCTCTACAAATCAGCTAGCTCACTGATATCATGTAGAAATTTCACCTATAGATCAAACTGATATATGCAATGTACTAAAGCATAATACTAGATCTACATCTACCATAAACTTTGCGAAAACTAATCAACCATGAGCAACATCAAGCACGAACACATATAACTGATAAGAAGGAATCAATCACACATAACACAGAAGAATTTATTTGGGAAAATCACTAGCCTAAAACCCCATCTCTATATTATCATTCAAGTGAAAATCCTCAACAACATACAAAAAAAATCAGCTCAAAAGCTATCCTGCTCTCTCTGTACTCTGATGATGTAGCTCATGGACTAGCTAGGCCTGAATATATAGGCCACACAAGTCCTCCAAGCTCCTATTTTCTTGCACAGTTTTGATTGGGGTCCAATTACAAAACACATGTAAATTGGCCTGATCATACCTGCTGTCAACCTTAAGTCCAACTACGCAATCCTTGAGGACTCAAGTTCCTCTTGCATGCAAGGAATACTTACTAGAAATATCCTAACAACTAACAGAACACTGTCGCACCATTTGATCTCAACTGGGTCTCTGTTTGAACTGCCATGCATCAATTATTCATAAGAAAATACTCAGTTATCTGAAATAACAGTTGTCACATTCATGCAAGCATCAACAAACTATATCTCATTAATTTAACAACTTGTTAAATTAATCTAATTGAACTTGACTAAGTTAAACTAAGTCAACTGATCCTCTCAATATAAAACTCATACTTAATTCCTCAATCAGTGGAGCAAATCAAGGACACATTCCCCAATTAGTGGAGAAATAATTGCATGTTCTCACAAAGGCTTCAAGTTTGTTTTTCCTTAACTAATTAACTCGTGGAGAATTAATTAATTAATATTCCAAACTGCTGGTAAGACCAAATTCGAATTTACTTCCTATAGATAGACTAGGGACTGCTATAAATAGGAAGGGACCCAGAAATGCTATGTTTAGAAGATGCTATTTTTAGCAATTTCACCTCTCACCCAAGGTGGCCAAAATGCTCATTAGTCAAACTGCTATTTTTAGCAATTTGTACTTTTACATTTCTTATTGCACACTTTTCAACACCATTATTGTCTACTATAACTTAAAATAATTAGCTAACAACACAATAACAATATAACCTCTAACTTTATACGATTTGAAATGATCCGTTTATGTGCAAGGATATTGTGAGTCAATATCATGTTCTTATTATTTAAGTTCTATAATAATAATCATACATGTGTTTTTTCTAATGATAATTTTAAGGAAATCTTTAAGATGGTTAGTTCTTAAAAATATTAATAATTAAAAATTATATATATTTTGAAAGAGTGATTTTACATCTATTTTATATTATAAATTTTGGTTTTATTTCATATAATTTTTAATGTAAAATTTAATTAATCATAAACCTATTAAATCAATCATCCAAAGTTTTTAAAATTTAATTTAATTCCATAAAATTTTTAATATAAAATGCAATCATCAACTGAATCAACAACACACAATTCCTAAAATCTGTTGGAATTAATAATTTTTTTACTAAATGTAAGAGAAATAGGAAACTCAATTGTCTTTTTGTTGAATCATTCTACGAGATTTGAATAAAAGGGTTAAAAGATCAGTAAAATACAATGCAAGGAATCTAATGGATCTTAAAAGATCTCGTGATGCAGTACAATATAATGCAAAGAATTTAACGGTTTCGACTTTATTTGGATTTTTGTTTTAATATCGCTCTATTTAATTTTAATAATAATTGCGTTATATATTATTAAAAAAAAATATTTTTATTATTTTTTTTATAAAATAATAAATTTAATTACATATATAAATATATTAATTATTAGCTTTCAATTATAATTATATTTACGGAAACAATATGTTTATATATATATTATTTTTTCTTTAAGGAAAAGCAATGTTATTTTATTTACAAAGATAAGTAAATTATGTTTTTTTACGTCAATGCGTTTGGAACCATTTATTGTGGTTCATGATCAGATTAAGATGATGAACCACAATAAGTGGTTCGAACTGCATTTACCTAAAAAAATCTTTCTCATTTATCCAGAAACGACTTTTTATAAAATCACGAATCACAAAAACTTGCATTCAGAAAAATTACATTTTATAAATACATAGAGAAAGAGTGTATTCATACAAGATCTACCCAAATCCATGTAGTGACCACAAAAATAACTACGTCTCCCATAAGAAGAAATGCATCTTTATATTGATCCATAAGAAGACATGCATCTTTACATCATTGATCCCAAGGACCACACAAAAACACAAAAAAGAGCTCAGAATACAACTCATGAACATTTTGATTAAAAAATAGAATATATTGCAAAAATACAACGCGAAAAACCCTGTACATATAACAAGATGACCATAAACCCAACTCAAAAGCTCATTGGCAAGCAAACCTAAAAGCCAAAACCCTAAGCAGCGAAAGAGTGAGTAGAGAGCAATAAATAAAGAGAGGTAGTGATGAAAAACTGCCATGACCAAAGCGTAGAACTGGTTCATGGCATACATTTGCAAACCCCAACTGGAGAAAACTCGCAACACACACATGAGCAAATCAGGAAGCAGTAATGGTAGTAGAACGATGAAGCTGACAAGGGAAAGAGAGGTGATAGAAAAAAACCACAACGAATGAAGTGCCTAACGACTTCAAGGCTTAACAATGACAAACCACATTAGGAGAAGACCCACATCAACCATGAGCAATGCAGGTGGAAGCAACAATGACTGCAAGAATGGTGGTTGCGACAGAAATGAATTAACACCCAAAAACAGACATGTCACCGAAACATCGGTGAGGCGAGGAGGCAATGACTATGGAGCACAAGCACAATTGACAGCCCAAACCAGAGAAGAGAGGTAGCTAGGGTACCCAATCGCCTCAACCCCTCGATTAAGTAAATTTTATATATTGACAATTGCATTGAATGAATTCAAAATATGTACAAATATTATAAATATATTTTGATCCGTAAACTGCCGTGGATATTCCACTGGACAGTTCGTCACAGCATATCTAATAATAATATATTAAAATATTGAATTTTTACACTATTACAATTTTATTAAAATTCTAGATCTATAGATTCAACTATGTTTAGTGCATGCATGTGAATGAAAATTATGCAAGAAATTAGAGAACGAAAAAATAAGCTCTCACACACACATAGGACACAAGATATGCTCTCTGTGAAACCTTTTCGGGAGAAAACCCAGCTGGAAGTTGAGGCCACTTCACTCTCTTTTGTCTGGAAATATGGCTACAGATACAAAGAAGTATTGTATGTGGCTCGTGGGCTGCTACAGTGCACATATCCTCTATGTGTGCTCTACTTCCTATCTCTCTTGGCTATATTTGCTCAACTATGGAACAAAATGATCTCGAAAGAATGGAATGTCTCTTCCTCCTAGTGGTCTGGTTATAACACAGCCCGATAGCCTACTAGTGGTTAAGTTTCACTACATCAACTCTTAACTAGAGTTACACTATAGACTCTTCTAGAGTGTTTTACATAAAAAACATGTGGCTAGCCTTTTTTCCATGAATAATGGGGGTTGACATGACATCCTCCCGAACTATAGGGGTGAAAATAGGAAAATCAAATTCTAAGTGGCATAGCTTTTGCGTACGGACTCCGATTGAGACACTTCTTGCACAGTTGGAAAGATCTTTGTGTGTAGAATAACATAAAAAGGTGCTACACTAAAGTCACAAAGTTTTATGCCCAAAAAACATTGTTTGATACCTTAAAACGCTCCTGAAAAGTTTCAGACCTCGTTTCTCCAAACTAAGTCCTGTCAGTAAAAATGATCCCATAAACCGATTCCTCCACTTTTTCCATTCCAAATGCATCGAATTAATACCAAACAATATAGTAATGCAATCCAGATCATATTTATATAAACATTATAAACTTATAAAGCAAAGTTAACATTTAAATATTTAATAACTATTCCAATGATAAATTAATTATTTTCCAAAACTTTGATCCTATTTTAATTTATTCGTTATATTTAAATCTACATAATATTATAATGGGTACACCATTTCTTTACACCATCATAAATTATAAATGATTTTATTCACAATAAACCAATTTTCCGCACCTAAATATCTACTTAACCCAAAAAAAATTGCATATGTGAAAGATGCCACATGACTTTGAAAAATATCTACTCAACCAAGAAATATTTTGCATATGCCACACGACTTTGAAAATTATTGGGTGCATTGTTTTTACCTTGGGCAGTTGTATCTAATATAGAAGACCATCTGACACAACACCACATACATAGTTTTTTCAATTATGTCACTAGTGGTTGAAGTACTATAAAGTTCTATATTAAAGCGTGCATAAAGAATATATTATAAAATCTAATGAAATGTCATCCCAATAATGCAAGTACATAGAGAGGATAGGGTTAGAATGGCTAAAGTCAAATACGACAAGGACCCACTATTTTCAAGGAGAAGGGACTAAGTGTAGGAAGAGAATATAGGACTTTATTAATTTACTTGGGGGTGGCCATTCTAATCTAATATGACAATGCAAGTACATAGAGAGGATAGGGTTAGAAGGGCTAAACTTAAATACGACAAAGACCCACTATTTTCAAGAAGGATTCAAGTGTACACGAGAATATATGGCTTTATCAATTTACTTGAGGGGCCCATTCTAATCTAATATGACATTCATTTCACACTGAACAACATTGTTTGTAATGAATTTGAACATCTTGTGACAGAGTGTACATATGGATTGGGTGACATCTGGTCAGACCTGGCATACAAATTTTTCTTCCACCAAGATAGAACTTCAAGAGGAACAATTGTATGTAATTATTAATTTATTTATGGTAAGCATAACAATGATGTGGATTATATATATAATTTTAGAGTATATACATTAGCCTTAAATATTATATCACACATGGTATGTAATAATTGGTATAGAAATTTCAGTAACAATTTTTTTTACCCAACTCATCCATATATAATTATTTTTTTGTTTTACCCAACCCATTCATATATAATTATTTTTATCTTTATTTTTTATTTTTATACAAAGTTAATATTAATTTTAGAGTGTTATATAAGTTTCAAGTTGAATTTAATTATTCTATAAAATCATATCTCGTAATAGGTGTAATAGGTGGTAGGTGATCTTGTATAATTTCTTAAAATAAATAAGTTGTATAATTTAAGCAAAGATTTTTGGTTCAAAATGTGCCGGCCAAAAAATTTTCTTATGTGATTTCTACGGAAAGACTTCATTTAATTCATTATGGATCATTGAAAATTGAATACAGAAAAAAGTTATATAATTTCATAAAATAAATAAGTTGTAATGTTTTAATGGTATTGATATAGGTGTTGGTGTGGGGTGATCGTTTATGATGGTAGAGGAAAACAATAGAATTCCTTTGAATGGGGTATGGGTAGAGCACCAAATAGTCAAGTAAAGGCATTGGTTCAATTCTAGGGACTAAGTTTTGTTGGTGTAAGTTATATAAGAAATTTAATTGTCATAGAAAATTTCACATTAGTTATCAAATTTATGTATTTTTCTTCGACTAATGGCACACTTGTAAGAATCGTATGACATCACGAGAGAGCTTAACAAGATGGCATATCATTGGAATTATAACATCTTAAGATGAAGAAGTGGGGTCGACCTCCCCTACCTCTTAAACTTCAAATTATAGTTATTTATTTGATTTGCGTGAAAAATAAATGGCACATTAAATGGCATGGACTACTTAACCTTGAAACATGATGTTTAGGTGCATAACCTTAATTATCTTGATACACTATTTTGGAATAGAGCTTCTAGAATTTAATTTTATTATTAATAACATTAGGAGGATGGTAGAGATTTAACCTTCATAGAATATTCTAGAATATTCTGAATAATAGTCATAAATCTAAAGTTAAGATTTATCTCAAAAGTAGTTATGCTCTTTCTACCATTTTAATTAAATTATTAACTAGCTTAGCCATATAAATTAAATGAATGCTAAACCCCTATAGGCATCATTCCATAATAATAATAAAAACACTTCACAATACATATCACATTGCTAAAATTGGAAAAAACATAAAAATTAACCAAATTATATTATTATTATTATTATACAAAGAATTGTGTTGATAAACATATCTATTTTAGACTAGTGCTTTCAAATTTTTAATTTAATTACCAATGATAATTTAGTTAGTTTTTATCATTTTTTTTAGTTTTAGCAATGTGAGATGTATTATGAAGTATGAAATAAGTGTTCATAATTCTTATTATGAATTGATTCCTATCTGCATTTACCAACCATTTAAATTATATGGTTATGCTAGTATATAAGCTACACAAATATGCATTTAAAAAAATATGTAACAAGATGCTTAATCATGGACATTCACTTTTGCTTTACCGTGGAGGCTTTGTTATAATACAATGGGCCAATACCATGGTTTATCAATATTACATGCCCAAAAATCCATAACTCATTTCATATGACACTTGTTCATATGACATTCTTTTAATTAATTAATTTAATTAAAAGGGAAAAACGAGCATAACTACTTTGGAGATAAATATCAATATTTGATTTGTGAATACTATTAAGAATATTTATGCCGTAAGGCGTTTCCCTTTGAAATCAACTCTCCTCTGAAGGTACGTGTACATTCATGGACCCTTGATTTAAGTGTTAGACGATTAAAATAACCATCTGATTGATCTTATCGGTATTAAATTTGTTATTAACAGGTCAATCGTCGTTGCTCATACTACTTCTTGCTCGGCACTACGCGATAGGTCAACCGCCCTGGCTCACACTAGCACTACTTCCTCCTCCTAGCTGGTCACCCAAACTCTCATTCTCGTCCTCTACCACTGCGAAATGTTGCTCTGGAACTTCTCTAGGGTTTTGTGGTTTCTCTCCACGGTTTCTTAGGTAAGTGAGTTTCTGGTTTTTGTGTAACCTGGTGTAGATGCGTTTTTATTTTTCATATCCAACTTTTTGATATATGTGGATCAGAACATATTTTCACTCTATGCAGGGTCTGTTGTTTAATATTTGTTCTAAATACTGGATCGATTCCTGCATGATGGAGGTTTTTGATTGCACAGCTGTTTTGGAACTTTGGTTGCATAAAACCTAATGAAAGGCTCTCTTTGAATCAGTGGAGAAATGGAAGTAGATCTGGGGCTGCTTGGCTCAGATTCTTTGTTTCTGACTACCACATCGAATCCAATTTCTGATATCTGTATAGAATCAAAATGCGATGAATACCTATTTCCTTTCCATGTGGGTTGTGAGCAGTGCATCTGGAAATTCCTGCAAAATATGTCTCTGGCCAATTCAAGACATCTGACGCCGCAGTAGGGGAGGATGAGTAATAGTAAGACTGCTACATAACAAGCCTATTGAAAGCAATCAAACTCAACATTTAGCTGCAATAACTTTTCAAGCCTAGCTGACAAATATTTCCATCTTATGGTAGAGTAACGAGATTGGCCCTTGTTACGCAATTGAGAGAGATTAGCTCATGGTTTATGGCTGCAATCATTTTCAAGCCGTGTTGCATATCTCCATTTCATGGTAGTGCTCAAACAAGATTGACACTAATGTGTTTCCTGGAGGCACGAGAAAAACATAAACAACTCGGAAGAGTTCAGTGAGAGATGGAAGAGGTCGGCCTTCAAGGGGATTTGGTTTCCTCCTTTACATGGCACAAGATCTTGGAACCACTTATCGTTGTGTGGGTGTTTGGGATGGTTATCATGAAAGAGTGGATATCATTCCCAATGATTAGGGCAATCGAATTACTCCTTCCATGGTTGCCTTCATAGAAAATGAATGCCTCATCAGAGAGCCTGCCAAGAATCAAGTCGTTTCAACCCTTCAAACACTATTTTTGATGCCAAGATGTTGAGTGGCAAGCATTTCTCTGATTCCTCTATCCAAGCTGATAAGAGCCTTTGGCCCTTTTTTATTATTTCCAAAACTAATGATAAGCCCTTGATCCAAGTAACTTTTAAGGGAGAAGAGAAAACCTTTGTGGCCAAGGAAATCTCTTCAATGGTATTTCTTAACATGAAAGAAATCACCCAAGCATACCTGGGTTGTCAAGTGAATAAAGCTGTCATTACCGTTCCCGCTTATTATAACAATTCACAGAGGCAAGCCACTAAGTACTGAAAGCAAATAATGAGGGAAATGGAGATTCTCCGAAGGGAAAATTCTCCACAAATCGTGCAGTGTTATGGCATATTCAATTGAGGAGGAGAGATCTCTTTTGCTTTGGAGTACATGGATGATGGTACCCTTGCGCAGGTTCTTCAAGCCCACAACAAAATATGAGAACATTATTTGGCTGAGGTTTCCAGGGAGGTGCTCAAGGGCTTACATTACCTACACCAGAACAAAATTGTTCACCGTGATATAAAGCCCTCCAATTTGTTGATCAACAAGAGAAGAGAACAACAATCTTGTGACCTGTCTCCCCTCCTGCAGTATCTTCTCTGGGTTTCTTATGCATAATCTGAGTAATTTTATCAATGACTCTGTAAGGAAATCTCTTCTGTGGCCTTTCGATCTGATTTCACAAGGTTGGTTTTGTTTTTGCTTAGAACCAATTCATAGGATAAGGACTTCCATCAAGCCTAAATGTTGTCACTGTATTTTCATGGAATTTTCATTGATAAGCCTCCATGGCCGTGGATCTGATACACTTTCCATCGTTGCTTCTTCCACTGCATTGTATTTCTGTTCTTACAATTGTAACTTTTTATTAGTTGATGTATGCAGAGGATGGATTGGCTTGCATTCTTGTTCTTTAGTGTCCAATAATAGATAAGATTTATTTCAAAGACCAATTTGTTTGGACCATGGAATCACCATTTTTATGTCTGTCCTTCATTATCTAAGCATAAATGGCATTTGTTTAACTTTACACCATGAATTCACAATTGTTGTCACTGCTCAACTCATTTAGTTCACAGTCTTTAATATCTGCTCTTATTTTTTCAAACTTTGTAACTCTCAGGATGTTATATTCAAGTTGTTTTGATGGCTTAGTTGTTGCTATAGGGCAGCCATGCAAACAGTTCAAGTGCAAATGATTTTCCTGATCATCAAAGGAACTTAATACATGTCCTACAAATTGTGTTCATCCATTCAATGATTTTCTTACTAACTTGATAAATATTCAATCATCGAAAAGAAAAATCTTGTCTGACAAACTGTCCTTAATAAAATCCTGAGATTTTGCATTTCTTATTACTACATTCGTGAAAGTAGATGAAATGAGTTTGTTTTTCATGCACATCAGCAGAGCATATAAATATATGAAAGAGGTTCAGTAGTTGTTCAACATAGTAAAATCCCAATTAATCCCTTGTTCTATTGACCTGGGTGCACTGCCTATTAAGCAGATAGCACAGATAAAGGGTTTTGCATCAGCAATTACAACTTTTGGTTTTGTCATTAAACACTTTTTCTAGGCGGGGACCAATATACAGTTGTTTTCTTAATGTATTGAGTTATGATATGTTAATTTTTTTTGTTCTTCCAAGAAGCTCTGCGTATCACTGCAGTTAACTTGCCTAGATATAATGAAACTCTGGTGTCTTTTCTTAGAAATAGTTGTAATAGTTTTCCGGACTTACCAAGTGGTAACATGAAACATTATGTTGTCAACAATCCAATGCATCCAGATGGAGTTCAGTCGAGCAGAGAAGTACACTTATAGCCTTAATCAATGTGAAAATCAGATAAAACGACAGTATTGGTATAAAATCTATAAATCAATTCCAAAGACCAGGTGATGCCTCTGAAAATGAAAGGTTACTGTGTAATTTCTGGTAGGATTTATGTTGTTGGAGGCTCTCTGAGGAGAGATGCTTGTAGGGAAGCCATTGTTCATGTAGAGGAATATGTTCCTGACCTTGATTTATGGAGACCCATTGCAAATATGCCTAGAAAGAGATATGGCTACCTGGGTGTTGCTGTGGATGGGATTTTTTATGTAATCGGAGGGCTTAAGTTTGGTAAAAAGAATGGTTTCTCATTACAGCCTTATGCTTATGCAGGCTCTATGGATTCCTATGACCCCAAGACTAATACTTGGCTCAAGACCAAGGCCCTACCAATGGGGGGTTGTGTGATAAAGAGCCTCTGAAGATCTCTTTGACAAGGCTCTCTGGTTTCTAGGCCTCGCCCATAAACTATACCCTATTGTTTAATCTGGAAAGTCTCTCTGGTTTTTAGGCCTGATTTAGGACATGTACGCTATCGATTAAACTAATTGTTTAGCATGAAATACCAATAACAAGAGAAAAGATATAGACATTCAAAATAAAAATTTCATGATAAAGAAGCCCTTGATCTCCTTGATAAGGTTTTTTGGTTCTAAGTTGATCCATAACTATATCCTTTTTTTATTTAATTTGTTGGTTTGCATGAAACACTAGGACTGAGGAAAAAGACAACAACTCCCAATACAATATTTTTTCGGGGGCTCTTTATCATCAAAACCAGATAGGATTCATGAACTAGTTAATGGTGTGTGCATGATGCTTTTTTTTCTCTATTTTTCTTATACAGTCAAAATGCTCTCTAATTTTGGTGCTTAGGGGCGCTAAGCAATCAACTTGAGAGAATATATTCTCCTCTAATACTGTTATGGTGGTTACAATATTTCATGAGCTAGTGCCTATATAAAAATACACCATCAATCTTGGAATAATATTACATCTAAGCCTCATAATGGCCTTGAATGGCACAGGAGGTTTGATGGAATTGATTTCAATTATCCATCAATGATTATGAATCCAATGATATATTGATCACTCTGTGTGAAGTCTCTATGGTAAACAATCTGGAGACAAGCTATTTTCCTAAGATGTTTTGCAGTTGGGCTACTAAAATGTCCTATTATACAATATACTTACTGGTTAAGGGAATGCAAATCTCGAAGGATTGTCTCTAATCCATTGTTTATTTTGAAAGTTATGCTACAACATAACAACTCCTATTAGTGCGGATATGGAGACTCTCAGATTCTAGTCCTATGGTGAGTTGTTACCAAATTGGACTGATATCCTGATGTATTTGCTGAAGATCCAGTGGTCCTATTCTTTGTATGAACCCAAATGCTTCTATGCAAGGAGCTGATGAAATGCTTCCATTGGAGTAGACGTGTTTTCGGTTTGGAACAAACGAATAGAGCCAGTTATGTCTCGTACATCTGTATTAATCAAATGCTCCTATAGTCCCGCAAGGGAAAGAGCATCGCTGAACAATGCTTCCGATATTGGTGATATAATAAAGATAATGGTCACATGTCAAAACCAAAATAATTGCCCTGGAAATGATATATGCTATTGTGTATAGAAGAGAAATCACATGTAGAGTTGGATGTAAAATCACTGGGATTCCTCTTGAGATGGGGAGACAAAGTGGTAGCTATCGCCTTCCTAGTTTCTTCATCTGGGCTGTAGAGAAGCATGATTTCCACAACTTCCCTCATGAAAGACCTATTTATGGGTAGAGTACGAGTGCATAGCAGAGACACCCTTAAAATGAACATCATTTCTTCTCTATGTGGGTCTTCTATGAGTGAATCCAGGAATCTGTTAATGTCAACGTTAATATGATTCTGAATCCATCTAACAATACCCAAGTCATCTCCAAATTCGACATCATTGAGTTTCTTTCTAGTCACAAGCTCCAACAGGACCACACCAAAGATATATATGTCACTCTTCTCATTCACTTTGAGGATGTAAGAATACTCTGCACACATATCAAATAGTTGAACCAGTTGGCTAGAATTGTGTTTTTTCTATTGACACATTTGGTTAATACAAACATATATGTCATAGCATTATCCATTTAACTGGAAAGTCTTACTTGCATAAATATAGCCATATGAAGCCGCAACTACTGACATGACATTCTCCTGACTCAGCTTCTCCACCATTTTAGCCAAACCAAAATCCCATTCAGAATCCAGCAATATATTATATGATTTAATGTCCCTATGTACTATTAGAGGGGAACAATCATGATGCAAGTAGGACAGACCCTGAGCAACACCAATAGCAATGTTATAACGAGTAGGCCAATCCAGGGTTTCCCCTTCAGAATTATGAATTCGTTCATACAAGCAACCATTTGGCATGTATTCATACACTAACAGATTAGAATCTGAACTAGAGATGCAACAAAGCAGCTTGACAATGTTGGCATGCCTAATCTTCCCTAAAGTGTCCACCTCTGCTTGAAATTCCTTGTCTTGGCCCAACTGCAGTTTCATGTTGTTCCAAATCTATTTCACAGCAACAATAGTGCCATATCCTAGTGTCACCTTGTACACTTTGCCTACACCTCCACTTCTAATAACATTATTTTCTGTCAATCTCTTCAAAATGTCTGATTCGTTGAATTCCAGCTTGTGAAAGGGTGTGAGTTTCCAGAGAAGTCTTTGATTTAGCTTGAGAAAACTTCTTGTATGTCTTATACAGGATACCTATAAGAATCAAGCAGACTATGACCACCACAGTAATAACCGTAATCAATACCCTGTATTGATGATTCCCAGATCCCTTTTCCTGTTGGAAGCATGGAGGAATATTTAATGGCCCACCTCCACACAGGTCAGGATTGCGAAGAAAAATTTCATCATATGCCATATTATTGTAACCAACAAGGACAGAGCCAGACAAGAGGTTGCTAGACACATTAAGAAAACTCAACTTGAGATTGTCTAATTCAAGGGGTATTTCCCCTGAAAGCAAATTGTTTGAGAGGTCAAGGCTGTTAAGAACTAGCAGCGACCCAAGAGATGCGAGAATTGAACCTGTGAGGCTATTGTTTGCAAGGTTAAGCTGAGAAATCTCTTTCCATGATATTATTGTCATAGGGAGTACCCCATTTGACATATTGTGGTCAAGTGAAAGACGTTGCAGTGACGATAATTTAGTAAGTTCCCCTAGAATAGTACCTGATAAACTGTTGTGACTGGCTAAAATGTTGCTGAGATTCCACAACTGTGAAATGCTAGAGGGAATACTTCCACTGAATTGATTGTATGATATCTCCAAAGCCCACAGATTGGATTCTTTTGTGATTTGGGCAGGAATTTGGCCCTGGAAGGCATTGTTTGTCAAGGATAATTGTCCAAGGAGTGGAGAACTCCATAGTCCCAGATGAACCTCACCGCTTAGTTGGTTATTCTCTACTCGGACAATGGTTAGGTTAGGAAAATTTCCTAGAGACCCAGGCAGTCTTCCATTAAACTTATTATCATATACAATAAAAGCTACCAGTACTCCACCTGCACAGACATTCTGTGGAAGAGGACCTGACAGCTCATTTGTTGATACATCAAACTCAACAAGTTTAGAAACCATCCCAATTCCCGGGGGCACTAGTCCTATGAGCTTGTTGGTAAAAAGCTTGAGGTGGACTAAATTAGTAAGCTTATCAAGCCCAGAGGGTATAGATCCAGAGAGATGGTTGTTGTTTAATTGCAGTGTCTCTAGGTTTCTCAAATCTCCAATCCCAATGGGGATGCTTCCATTGAGCTCATTGATAGACAGATCCAAATTCACAAGCCTCTTAAGATTGTTGATATTGTCTGGAATTGGTCCAGATAAATTGTTATAATATAGAATCATATCTATCATGTTTGAAAGGGCCATCAATTTTCTGGGGATCCTGCCCATCAAATGATTCTCTGAGAGGTCCAAATGCACCATATATGTTATATTTCCTATTGACTCTAGAATTTCTCCTACTAAATTACAATTTGTCATCCATAATTGCTGCATACTTCAGATAGAGGGTTGTAGGCCAATGTCAAGTTTTTTAATGAAGAGAGATCTCCAAGTTTTTTAACTAGTTAATGATGTGTCCAGGATGCTTTTTTTCTCTATTTTTCTTATATAGACAAAATGCTCTCTAATTTTGCTGCTTAGGGGCGCTAAGCAATCAACTTGAGAGACAATTATTTGTTTTTGTTAAATTTTTTGCCATATTCACAAATTGGATTATCACTCCGTAATCTGCATGAACTAATTAGCGACCAATTTTTGGGTGTAGGTGCTTGATATCGATCATCTTAGAAAAGATGTGAAGTGTCTCACAATGTATATACTTGCAATTGGACTTAGCATTTGTAGTTTATTTGTGTAGGAGAAATGGAAAAGTATCAGTGGTGTAAGATGATTTTTCATGAGGCGGATGCTTTGGTTTTACTCTTTTTTGCAAGAAATTACTTTCTTCCATTGTTTTTGAATAAAATTAGAAAATTGAAAGTCCTCATAGTATTCAATTACAAGTCCAAGAGAGCCACAGTGGAGGGTCTACCATTTTTATCATCACTCACTCAACTTAAGACTATTCATTTGGAGAGGTTGATTGTGCCCCCACTTCAAGAGCATAGTAAAGTATTACAGAGCTTAGAGAAGCTATCTTTGAGCTTATGTGAAGGGCTTGTAAATATGTTGGGTTTAATGGCATCCAGTCGAATCTAAAGCTTCCCATAATGCTAGATTTTAACATGGATCATTGATGTGATTTGGAGGAGTTTCCCCTTGGCATTTGTGATATGTCTTCAGTTAAAAAGTGGTTTATCACTAATTGTCACCTTCTTCGAAAGTTACTTGATGATTTGGGGAGGCTCAGTTCTTTAAGAATGTTAATAATATCTACATGTCTAGGTCTGAAAGAGCTTCCAACATCTATTGGAAAACTTGGGAAGCTGGAATATATAGACATTTCTCTATGTGAGTGCTTGAAAGAACTTCCCGAGGAAATAGGGCAGCTAAAGAAACTCGAGGAGCTTGACATGAGAGAGTGTTCTCGGTTGAGGAAGTTGCCTAAATTAGTTGGAGGGCTTAAATCTCTAAAGCATGTTATATGTGATGAGAAGATTGGGCAGCAATGGAATCATTTGAAGAGCTGTTCTGCTACCATGGATCTTAGAGTTGAAATTGTAGAAGCACACTTTAACTTGGATTGGCTGGATGGTTAAGATCTCTCTTAAACATGATGCCAAGTGCAAATAGTCTGGTAAGATATCAAGATATAAGCTTAAAGTTTCCTATTAATAAAGTTTAATTTTAATAACATTTAGAAGCTCTATTAACAAAGTCCAATATATTCATCATGTCAAAACAATTGTCAGCATCAACTGTATGAGGAAACACAAAAAATGTTAACCATATATGCATCTTATTTAGATTTTTCCATTACCATGTCGCCATTTATGCCTTACAATGCTTCCTTTGCAACATCTGGTGCAAATTCTAGTCTAGAATATTTGGTAGAGGTTAAAATCCCTACCATTCAATTAATACTAATTGATAATTAAATTAAAATTTTGCAAGCCATATTCCAAAATAGACACGATGTAATTAAAAATTTTCATATGAACATGAGTTAGGGATTTTAATGTGGGACACTGTTCATTAATTGCACTTGGATCTTAGTCTTACTCTAGCTAGGATAATTGATTTGGATTTATATATGAAAATTAGGGAGCCTTAACGAAATTTTTATTTGGTTAGGTGAATGGAACTATCCATAGGTTTTGAATTGGTGACCTTAACATTAAGGAGTACCTTAATAATGCACCCAATCACCTTCTATTCAAAGCCCCATGTGTGAGCCTTTGTGGATTCTTACTTTGTTATTTCTTGCTCTATTCCATTCTAGTTTGAATTAAGGATTTTCCATTGTTATTGAAATATGTTCGAATTCATTTAAAAATAATTCTAGTTTGCTTAGTCCTATTTGGTAAATTAGTGATTTTTTGGTGTAATTTTCTTCCTCATTTGGCAGTCTACAATTGTAGTGTAACTATTATTCCTCCTAAAACCCTTGGCACACTTCCCTCTCTACATTGAAAAATGAAAAGGTCGTGATTATTGCAAGATCATGTATCTCTCAACTTGGAAATTAATTAGAAATTTATGCGTACTAAGTTTACTTGTTAATGTTGTTTGAACGATGTTTGTAAAAACAAAAATCAAGGCATGAGTTTTTGCAATGATGGCGTGTAGGCATGTTGTGTGGGAGATGTTCCTCATCCTTCTTTGCATTGCAGGCATAGGATTGGAAAAAAATGCTTCCAACCTTATCTTACAAATGTGTGTGTGTGTTTGTGTACTTAAGGTTCTAATAACACCTTCCCTAGCTCATTTTCCTTCCCCTTCCATTCAAGATGACATATATTTACTTTTGGTGAAGGATGTGAACCCAAACATGAAAATAATAATCAAGGCCTTGAATGGGGCATGGGCTTAGCCGAATACCATGATTTATCTTTTTCTCGAAAACTTCCATATGGGTAAAAGGACTTTAAGAATTGCTGAATAATCTACCCATTGTTACCTTGGATGCAAAGGTTAGTATCTAGATGATACTTAGAGATTAATTGATTGAAAATAAATAAAAAATATTATCTTCTACACAACTAAATCATGATGTTTTTATCCTTAGAGAAAAAAAAATAGATTTTTTTTTTTTTTTGTGTCAACATCTACCAAATTTATTGTTTTTGTAAGTGGACATATGATATGGATTGGAATATACCACGCTAAAGGTGTTTCTTTTACTACTTATAAGAAAGTTGTCAAGGAAGTTTACAAGAGAAAATAAATTCAATTATTAGGTGTATGATTATGATGATGATGATGATTAATTTCCACTAAGACTGATATGTTCTATCATACCTTAAGAAGGTAAAACTTTACTTGAAATTCTTTAGCATTTTATTTCTCTGCTAAAAAATATTAATATAAGAGTTCCAAGATCACCATAATTTCGTTGACTTAAAAGGTCAAGAAGGTTTCTAGTGACAAATATTTTGAAAAGTAGATCAAATGTGAGTATAGTATGGATAGTCTAAGAGAAAGTGATTTTCACTTTCAATTCTGTTACTATCACAAAGTTGATAGACTTTTTCATTTGATGGTATTTTGAAAATCAACTAATCCCTAGTTTCATTACAAAGCTCATGGAAATTTATTATTGTTTTATCAATGTTCATTTTCTTCTTAATAATAGTCAAGACAGAGAGATATTTTTGGTTTTTGAGGTTGGGGGTGATCACTTTCTTATAATATCTTAGTTTCGTTTTTCCCTATAACTCTTTATCACCCACAATTTCTCCTTAAATATTTAACTAATAACAGTCTTAATATTATCCTTGTGTTGCAAAATTATCTCCTCCTATATCCTGAATGGTCTAGCCAATATTGGGCATCATTATGACATCCCCACTTGAGCATAAAGTGGGGGTGTTGGCTAGAATTAGAAGAAATTTTAAGAAATCTCTTGGCTTTCATGTTGTTTAACTTATTTTTATACATAAGATACATAGTCATAGACAAGATTTCACTAGTGGAATGCTTGCTTCAATCAGGAGGATAGGATAGAGCATATTACCTTTAATATTTAGATTGTAGGTTATAAATTTATTTGGATATGCTCTATCTTCCTCCATGACTCTCTGGAGATACTTCAACTCCAAACTTCACACCCATATAAAATAATAGGAGTGACAAGTCTCTAAAAGAGGAGTTTATGTTGTTCCCATATCCAAATATCTACATGCTTACAATTGTTTTCAATCCCATAATAAGTTTTCCATCCTCCATTTATCCTTTTCTGAATGTCATAATTCAAATTGAGCTTGTGATGGATATTGGTTCCAAGATATTTATAAGAAGGAAATTCCTCTTAGTAGTTGTTATCATATATGAAAGTGGCATATGCAATTTTTTGGATTTAATTATCATGATTTTAGTTTTTTAAGTATTAATAATCATACCCATCTTCGAGCAAAAATCTTGGAGGATTCTTCATTTCTTGCCAATAGAACAATGTATCCTTCCCAAAAGAACAATATCACCAGTATAAGGGAGAAGAGTTATGACTATACTATTGAGGATGAAGCCAACACAACCTCCATCTTTCAAACACTCTTATGGTTTACTAATGTATATGTCAAAAAGGGTAGGGGATAAGAGACACCATTTACTGATCCAGGTGGATATTGTTGGCCACCCGCCTATTCCACCTGAACCTCTAGTCGGATTCATCCGTTTCTTTTTTTATTTCACATTTACTATTTTTAGCCAATTTTCAGGTCGTAAACTTTCAAAGCAGTTTTCACTGCCTAAACGATGTTTATTGAGGACTGGAACAAGCTAAGAGCCTATCAAAAATATCATAGTACTCGAAGAGACATTTCCAACAAAGTACCTTACGTGCCAAATAGAGATAATATGACCAAGTTACGACCACGAGAAGTTGACTGCCTAACTAACCCCAACAGGGCCCACAAACTCTTAGTGTTCCATCTCCTGGAGTTAGGATTTTGGTTATTTAGGGTTTTCCCTTGTTATCCAATAATAAATATGCCCTTAAGCCCCATTATAACATATTTCAGAGGCATGTCGCTGCCACATCTCTTCTTAGAGATAAGCTACTGTCGCCCAAGCTATTTTATTTCCATTATGTTTGTAAGCATATTTTAGTGTTCTGATATTAATAAAATGAAGTGTTATTTCTGCTGCATATTTGTATTCATGGTTATATCTGTAATTTGTTGCCTTTATGTTTAAATTTGGATCAATGGTATCAGAGTGATCTGCTCTTTCTCTGTTTTTATTTGCATGTCCCCAATGAGGTCAGGGTATAAGGAGTTAGGGCTCGATCTAGTTGAACCTTTGCAAGACCAGCGTTGCAAACCCCAACAACCTCCTATGGCGGAAGAAAAAAAAGATGAGGGGGAAAGAGATCCTTTCAAAATATTGCTTGAGGAATCCCTTGAGTGACAGAGGAACATGATGATTGATAAATTTTCCTAGATCCTTCAACGACTACCAACAGGCGACACATCTTCATCTAACAACCACTCTGGAGGCACCACTCCTTTTAAGATACATGCTAAATTTGATATTCCCATATTAGAGGACTAGATAGATTCGAACGCTGTAGATAAATAGTCAAATCTGTTGGAAGGATATTTTTCAGTTCATGACTTTTCCAATCGAAAAATATTACTTTTTGCACTTCTCAATGTCATCCTACATGTCATGGACTAGTGGGAAACCTACTGTGAACAAAAGGACGAAAGGGAATCCTCTCTGTTTTCAGCGGCACCCACTTGGGATTCTTTTCGAGATGCCATAAAGGAACAATATTACCCTATCGAGAGCTATGATGATAAATACATACTGTGGACCATGCTATGATAGGGAAGGGACCAAGATGTGCTAGAGTTTATAAATGTTTTCCGTACCCTCTGCACAAAGATGGGTATCAAAGATTTTGAGCAACATTTGGTACTCAAGTACCACAGCTGTCTACAAAAGTACATCCAGGATGATATGGAGTTCATGGACATCTCCTAGCTCATCAGGACATACTAATACATTGTCAAGATCGAGCATAAGTTTAAACAGAAGAAGTGAGACATTGGATCTATCAATTTGAAACAAGGAAGAGGCACCCCCAAACCATAGAGAAAAGGCCAAAGCCAAGGTGGGGTGACCCGAGACAACTCGCCAAAGCCACAAGAAAAGAAAAACACCATGAAGACAAAGACGGATAGGTGAAAATGGTGTGAGTTATACAAGAGCTCCACTCACAACACGAGTGAGTGTCGGGCAAAGCAGTCACTAGTGGTTTAGCTGGAAGATACAAAATTAGACGCATGTTCCAACTTTGAGTCAGAAACCGACAAGGGGAATGAAAAAGGGAAGAAGATCATTGACATGAAGCATAGTGCCACTATGGCCACCACCAAGATCAAGAAGAATGAGACTGAAGATCTAGAGGAGGGGAAATGCCTTTTCCACTCACATATGTGGGTGAAGGGTTCTCTACTGCAATTCATTGTCGACAACAGGAGCCAAAAGAACCTCGTTTTAGTAGAGGTCATGAAGTAACTGGGCCTACCAAAGACATCACATCTGTAACCATACACCATCGGGTGGCTTCACCAAGGATGGTATCTCTGCGTTAGCTAGTAGTGTTGCCTTCCCTATAGCTTCAAGCCCTTCACAGATGAGGTGATATGTGATGTTGCTCCTCTTGAAGTTTTTTATGTATTATTATGACAACCATACCTATGGAAGTGAAATGTTCTATATGAGTCTAGACCTCACTCTATGATTGTTACTTTGGGAAATAAGTTGTAGAGGATATAGGAGGTAGCCCTGCCTATCGCCACCTCTTTGATCGCTATAAAGCAATGTAGTAAGATCATTTACCAGACCATGAAACTTGTTTTACTTATGATTCTCCCTTAGGGAAAGAAGAAGGTTGTGGCCATGGCTTCAGACAGGGCTCCTCCGGACAACGACAGAATATGGACAAGTTCGTGGAGGAGTACAGGGACATTTTCACCTCACCTACAGGGGTACCTCTCCACTATCATGTGAAGCACACCATCAATCTGACCTCAAGTGCATCGGTACCCAATGGACCGATCTATAGACACTCTATTATGGTGAACAATGAGATCAAGAGACAAATTCAAGAGCCATTATAGAAAGGGCACATTAGGCCAAACTCATCACCTTGTGGGAGCCCGATTGTATTGGTATACAAGAAGGAAGGGATCTGGACACTCTGTATTGTCTATTGGGCGTTGAATAAGATCACTATCCAGAATAGGTACCCAATCCCACAGATTTATGACCTTCTCGACCAGCTCAAGGAGAGGAAATATTTCAGCAATATTGACTTGAACTGTAACTATCACCACGTGCCTATCGAACTCTCCTATGTGTGGAAGACTGCCTTCAAATCCAAGGAGGTCATTTTCGAATGGTTGGTTATGCCTTTTACGTTGATGAATTCCCCCACAACCCTTATGAGATTGATGGAAGACATCTTGCAACCCTTCACCAATGAATTCGTGGTGGGGTATTTAGATGAAATCTTGATATTCAGCCAGAGTTGGGAAGAGAACCTTGACCATATTCGATAGATCCTTCAAACCCTGCAACAACATAAGTTGTGTGACAATTTGGAGAAATTCACTTTTGGCGTGACCTACGTTGAATATCTGGGGTACATCATTCATGAGTAGGGTGTGCATGTGGACCTAGCAAAGATACAAGTCATTCAATATTTCCAAACCCCAACCACTCTAGTAGAGCTCTGTAGCCTTCTGGGTCTTACCAATTTCTATCGTAGGTTTGTGTTGGTGTTCTCTCATATCACTTGGCCTTTAAGTAAAGTCACCAAGGGTGGAGCGAAAGCAAAGCTTTTTTGTTCTAAAACCCAACATAAGGAATTTGTCGAGTTGAAGCATCGCCTCTGATTTTCACTAGTGCTCACATTACCAGACCTGCAACAACCATTTGAGATTGAGACAAACGCCTCTGACTATGCTATTGTTGTAGTTCTTACTCAGCAAGGGCATCTAGTGGCTTACCACAGTGAGACACTTTCAGACACAGTACGAAAGTATCCCACTTACGACAAAGAAATGTATTTCATTGTGCAAGACTTAAGTCAATGGAAGAATTACATTATGGGGAAGGAAACAGTCATCCACACAGACCATCGACCCCTGCAGTTGATACAAACACAAGGGAAGTGTAGAATGATTGCCATTAGAAATGGTCCACATACCTGCAACAATTCCATTTGAACATTAAGTACAATATGGGAAACACCAATAATGTTGCACACTGCCTTAGGCAACCACTAGTCATGGCATTAATCTCTATGCTCGACTCTTGTGGGCACAAGACTCTGGGTGGCCGCATCTTTACAAGAGTAGTCTAAAATTCGGCAGCACATACCATACACTCCTGGAAGCGAAGAAAGTTTCAAATTTTCACCTCTAGGATGCACTATTATACCACTTGGGACACATATGTCTTCCTTCAAGTGAGCATGCCAAGATGATTTTGGAGGCGCACTATAGTCAGGTCGCTGGAAATTTCAGAGTAGAGAAACAATGGCAGTACTACAAAAGTAGTTTTATTTGCAAAAACTTCGCTAGGATGTCGGGAAGTACATTAAATCCTATACCGTCTACACCATTGCCAAACCAACCGTCAAGAATCAAGGCCTATATACTCATCTACCTACTCCTAGTTGAACTTGGGAATCCATCTCCATGGATTACATGTTGGGCCTTCCTTCTTTTAGGCACGGAAAGGACTACGTTTTCATGGTCGTCAACATATTCTCTAAGATGCCCATCACAACAGCCTGCAAGAAGAGTATCAAAGTAGAGGCCACTGCTAAGATCTTCTTTGAGCGAGTGTGGGTACACTTTGGGATTCCATAGTCCATTATCTCATATCGGGATAGTAGGTTCCTAAGTGCATTTTGGTCAAGTCTTTGGTCGATGCTAGATACCAAACTCACTATGTCCACAACGTTCCACCCCCAAATTGATGGCTAAATAAAGTTTGTCAATAGGATGATCGTACACATTCTACGCATGTACAACTCGAAGCATCCATGCACATGGAATGAAAGCCTTCCCTATCTCCAACATAACTACAACATAGCTCTCCATAGCTCAATGAGAAATAGTCCCTTTTAGCTAGGGTTGGGATTTTAGCCATTATGTCCCATTGATGTGGCCATACCATTTGTAGCTACTCAGGCATATTCAATTCACGTCGAGTTCGAAGCTGATAGGGATAACATCTTCATTGAGTGAATTCAACACAACTTCCAGCAGGTCCATGGTATATTGGATAGATCCAATGCTAAGTACAAACAACGCCATTATCAACATTGAGTGTTGCACAAGTTCCGGGTGGGTGACAAATTTTGGCTACATTTTTAGAAGGAGTGCCTCATTGGACCCCAGTGCAAGCTTCGCTTGCTCCGATATGGGCCATACACCATCACCAAGGCTGTAGAAGAAAATTTGTTCAAGCTCACCATCCTACGTTCCTTGGTCTACACCCGCTGTTCAATTCAATGTACACTACCTTCGACCATACTTTCCACCATTATTGGACACATTTGACATTGTAGAACAACTCACACCAACAGACCTAAACCCAAATTGCATGGAACAGGCTACAACTGATCATCTCATTGACACACAGATCAAGAACACTTACCAACAGAGGATCTAGATATATCAAATTGTTAAAGTAGGCCAACTCCTTCACTAGGGAAAGTGGTTCACCAGGGACTAGGTTCAAAAAAAATTTCCTCACCTCATGGAGGCTTTGCATGTAATGGGGACCATTTATTCCTAAGGAGGGGAATTGAGCTAGGTCGATATTGGTTTCCAACTACCTATTCCACCTAGAACTCTAGTCAGTTTCATTTGTTTCCTTGTTTAAGAAGAAGGTCGTGGCCATGGCTTCCAGATAGGGCTCCTCCACACAACGACAAAATATGGACAAGGTCGTGGAGGAGTACAGGAACATTTTCGCCTCACCTATAGGGGTACCTCTCCACTATCAGGTGAGGCACTCCATCAATATGACCTCAGGCACGTCGCTAACCAATGGACCGATCTATCAACACTCTATTATGGAGAACGATGAGATCAAGAGATAGATTCAAGAGCCATTGCCGAAAGGGCACATCAGGCCAAGCTCATCACCTTGTGGGAGCTTGATTGTATTGGTATAGAAGAAGGGATGGATCTGGATACTATGTATTGTCTATTGGGCATTGAATAATATCACTATCTGGAATAGGTACCCAATCCCACAGATTAATGACCTTTTTGACCAACTCAAGGAGGCCAAATATTTCAGCAAGCTTGACTTGAAATCTAACTATCACCAGATGCCTATTGAACCCTCTGATATGTGGAAGATTGCCTTCAAATCCAAGGAGGTCCTTTTCAAATGGTTGGTCATGCATTTCAGGTTGAATAATGCCCCCACAACCCTCATGAGATTGATGGAATACATCTTGCGACCCTTCACCAATGCATTCGTGGTGAGGTATTTAGATGACATCTTGATATTCAACCGGAGTTGGGAAGAGAACCTCGACCATATTCGATAAGTCCTTCAAACCCTGCAAACACACAAGTTGTGTGACAATTTGGAGAAATGCACTTTTGGCATGGCCTTGGTTCAATATCTGGGGTACATCATTGATGAGTAGGGTGTGCATGTGGACCTAGCCAAGATACAAGTCATTCGATATTGCCAAATCCCAACCACTCTATTAGAGTTGTGTAGCCTTCTAGGTCTTACCCATTTCTACCATAGGTTTGTGTTGGGGTTCTCTCATATCACTTGGCCTTTAAGTAAAGTCACCAAGGGTGGAGCGAAAGCAAAGCTTTTTGTTCTAAATCCAAACATAAGGAATTTGTCAAGTTGAAGCATTACCTCTGATTTTCATTAGTTCTCACATTACCAGACCTACAACAACCATTTGAGATTGAGACAAACACCTCTGACTATGCTATTGTTGCAGTTCTTACTCAACGGGGGCATCTAGTGGCTTACCATAATGAGACACTTTCAGGCATAGTCCAAAAGTATCCCACTTACGACAAATAAATGTATTCCATTGTGCAAGACTTCTGTCAATGGAAGAATTACATTATGGGGAAGGAAATAGTAATCCACACAGACCATAGACCCCTGTAGTTCATACAAACACAAGCGAAGTGTAGAACAATCGCCATTAGAAATCGTCCACATACCTGCAACAATTCCATTTGAACATTAAGAACAAGATGGGTAACACCAATAATGTTGCACACTACCTTAGCTAACCATTAGTCATGACGTTGATCACTATGCTCGACTCTTGTGGGCACAAGACTTTCGGGTGGCTGCATCTTTTCAAGAGTGGTCTAGAATTTGGAAGCACATACTAGAAACTCTTGGAAGCGAATAAAGTTCCAAATCTTCACCTCTAGGATGCACTATTATACCACTTGGGACACATATGTCTTCCTTCAAGTGAGTGTGCCATGATGATTTGGGAGGCGCACTATAGTTAGGTCGCTGGAAATTTCAGAGTAGAGAAAACAATGGCGGTACTACAGAAGTAGTTTTATTTGCCAAAACTTCGCTAGGGTGTTGGTAAGTACATTAAATCCTATACCATCTGCACCATTGCCAAACCAACCATCAAGAATCAAGGCTTATATACTCATCTACCTAGTCCTAGTCGAACTTGGGAATCCATCTCCATGGATTACGTGTTAGGCCTTCCTTCTATTAAGCATGGAAGGGACTACGTTTTCATGGTCATCGACATATTCTCTAAGATGCCCATCATAGCGGCCTGCAAGAAGAGTATAAAATTATATGCCACTGCTAAGATCTTCTTTAAGTGAGTGTGGGTACACTTTGGGATCCCAGAGTCCATTATCTCATATCGGGATAGTAGATTCCTAAGTGCATTTTGGTCAAGTATTTGGTCGATGCTGGATACCAAACTCATTAAGTCCACGACATTCCACCCCCAAATTGATGGCTAAATAAAGTTCGTCAACAGGATGATCGTACACATTCTGCGCATGTACAACTCGAAGCATCCATGCACATGGAATGAAATCCTTCCCTATGTCCAACATATTTACAACATAGCTCTCCATAGCTCAATGACCCATAGCCCCTTTCAGGTAGGGCTGGGATTTTAGCCATTATGTCCCATTGATGTGGCCATACCATTTGGAGCTACTCAGGAATATTCAACTCACGTCGAGTTCAAAGCTAATAGGGATAACATCTTCTTTGAGTGAATTCAACACAACTTCCAGTAGGTACATGATATATTGGACAGATCTAATGCTACGTACAAGCAATTCCATGATCAACATCAAGTGTCACATAAGTTCTAGGTGGGTGACAAATTTTGGCTACATTTTCAGAAGGAGTGCCTCGTTGGACCCTAATGCAAGCTTCACCCACTCCGATACAAGCCATACACCATCACCAAGGATGTAGGGGAAAATTCGTTCGATCTCACCATCCCACGGTTCCTTGGTCTACACCCGGTGTTCAATGTGTTACACTAAAATTTGTCACCATGACTATTTGCAGATAGTATGGCTCCATCAACTGTCATACTATCCTCCTTAGCAAGCCTTATACCTCTGCTCTCCATGTCAAACTTCAAGAAAGAGAGAAAGTCATTAAAAATCTATATATCTCTGGGTACGTAGTTTCTCTTAGCCTTACCTGCATGTACACACTCCAAGTTCACAATACCTGCGTACTTGTACGCTCTGTATATAAATCAATGGGTGCGTACTCCTGTAAAGGTCAAAAGGCGCAAGTTTCACTCCAAAAAAGTTACTTGTGGTCATTTCTAGAGCCTTCTAGAAGCTTGTTTGACGTGTATGAAGTGCCTCCAGATGGTTCATGTATCCCTACCAAAGAGGAACTTATCCCATCAAGAGGGGAGCTATCCCATCCAAAGAGGGGCTTATCCCATTGATGGTGGACCTGAATAACTTCCTCTAGAGCAGTATAAATACAGGCATTGGGCCAAAGGGAGAGAGGTTGAAAGCTGAACATTCCTAAGGGTAGATGCTGCTAGAATTAGGACTCCCTTGTAAAGCTTGAGAGGAGAGATTCCCATCCTTTCCTAGCCTTATTTGAGAGTGGGTGAGCTGATCAAAGTAAAGGAAAACTCTTGCTGGACCCTAGGAGGGACTTGCACAACACCAAGGCTCAGGTTGTAATGGTTCCTTTTGTTACCTTTTAATGCAAATGAACTTATTTTTCTCAACAGATTGTTATTCATGGTTTGTTTCATATACTCCTTGGTCTGTATGATGGATATGTATTGTTTTATGAGTTTATCAGGTGCTATTTAATCTTTTGGCTTGTTAGTGAATGCAGGTTTCGAAGAGAAGGAGGAGCTCATCCGGATCGGCGAGGTTGGACTACTACAAAGCATTGGACTAAAGGTATGTTAAAGATCCCCTGATTACTTGTATTTGCAATGCATGTTTAGAGAAAGGTAGCTTTATTTGTCTTGTTTGTCACGAGAAAGCTTTCACTTCTAGGGAGGTCGGTTGTGTCCGCACTGTCGACTCTTTCCGCATGACAAAATGGTGACTCCACTGGGGAATCCATTGATGTGAATGTTTTTTCTTTTGTATGAACTTTTGATCTGAGAAAAGTTATTTTTTTTCTGGTTCTTGGCTGTCTGACTGTGTATTTGGGTGGGCTAGCTTAGGGTTAAATTAGATTTTAGTTTTTCTTTGTTTTGCTAGAAGTACGCAGCCTCTGAGTTGAGCACAGTGCGTACCTGTACGTACTGTCGCTTTGTGCACAGAGCGTACCCGCACCTGTGCAAACAAGTCGCCTGCGTACCCCTGTCAAAACTAAGAAAATTTCATTTTCCTTCTTTTTTGCCTTTTACATTTTGTTTTTAATTTGTTTTTCTACCCAGATCCACTAGTTTTCTGCCATAAATCTTCACCTAAGCTTGTTTCGTCAGTGTCGAGGGTTTTAGTGAAATTCATAGGGATTTTGCCTTAGGGTTTGATTTTTAACTGGTCCTGTAGTGACTTTGGCGTTAGAGGTTGTCAAACTTTGGATCTCCTTGGTTTTGTTCAGTCCTCTTAGGAGTCGGGCCTGTCATAGAAATCACCTTTGTGAGAGACCTACCTTTGTGTCTTCTCTTTGCGAATCTCGAAAAAGTTTGTTGTTTGAACTTTGAATTTTATTCTTGAGAAAAGAACAAAAAGATTTCGATTTTTGTTTTTGACTAGTTTTTGGTTCTGCATTAACTAGTCCTTAGTTACATTTTGACTGAGTAAAACATCCAGGAATCATCTTTAGTAAGCTTTTGACTCGTTAGATTTACTTTTAGGTGCTTTTCTCTTAGATTTGATTTTGAGTGGAATTGAGTTGATTTGATTGCCATAGCTTTTTTAACTTTGATTTTTGTTAAAGTAAGTTTTACATGCTTTATTAATTAGGAAAAAATACAAAAATATCTTTTGAAGGAAAGTTTGCTTTGGTAGCATTTGTGTCTTTGAAAGAAAAAGGAATTTTCGTGAAGTGATTAGTGGTCATGTGTCGTATGTTTTGAAAAAGATAAAGAGTTTGTTTCTTTGTTTTCATTGCCAAGAAAGTTGTTTTTATATCAAGTTTGCATTCTCCAACTCTCTTAGCTAGGGAATTCATTGAAAAAGGAAAAATTAGTATAAATCATCCTAAGTGCATCTTTTTAGTGGATTTTGGTCGAGTCTACACACCACCAGTTTCATCTCCACTACCTTTTGTCTTAAAGAAAAGCCATAAAAATTAACGCTTAAAGTAAAATCAACTTAGTAACTTTTATTTACTAGGGCTCTGAAACACCAATATAGATCAGGCTAGTGTCTTGGAGTAGGAGAGTAATTAACTCTCCAAGACAGCAAAACCAAACAAGTAGCTCATCTTGTGGTAGGATAAATCCAACTGTTTCATTTGTACTCTGGGAAAGCTCCTCTTAAAGGAGAAGCACGAGCTCGTGTCCGAACCAGTGAGGGGATCAATCCTCCCTCGTTGGGAACGACGCCAGACACGCACATATTACAAACGGTAAACCTCGGATTAACCATTGTCGAGGAGCCAGGGGTCACTTGTCGGTAAACCTTGGATTATTGTCAAGGAGCCGGTAGGGAGATTGAGCTTGATACTCTGCTCTTGCGTGCTGTCAGAGTGTAGACTGTTCCCCCAGGTGCATTTGTTGCTGTTGGTAACCTTAGTGACCATTATCTTTAGGATTCTACCGAGGTGACGGTGGAGGGAAGATCCCACTGTACCTAGAGCAGACGTCGGCTAGACTCGGATTTTCCGAGGGGTTCACTTCACTCGAGACGGTTAAAGTGGAGGAACTTGTGCCGGTCTATTCATTAAGCAGGTTGCTGGGGTAACTGTTCCGCCCACCACTTCTGTACTGAATTCGGCGATGTTGGGTTTCATCTCCAACTAGTGTTTTCGGTCCGGAAGGCTACTGTTTGTGTATGGTTTGACACCCTAGATTCTTTAGGCGTGTGATTCAAATTTGTTTGGTTCTTTAGAGACTTTAGGTGGTTTGCTTTGAGATTTTATTTTGTTTGCGTGTGCAGTAGTTAAAAGTTTTTAGATGTGGCTGAATTACCGAGACAGTCTCGTAGACTTCGGGGCAAGTCTCCTGAGATTGTTACCGTGGCCGATTTGTTGAGGAAGTCCTGTAGATTGCGGGGCGAACCTCCTGAAGAGGTCCCGAGTCATTACGAAGGTTTAAAGGTCCTTGTAACTCCTAGTGGCAGTAAAGTAGGTTCACCTGAAGAAGGAGAATTGTCGGTGGTAGTCCATCCAGATTACCAAAGTCTAGAAACAGGTTATAATCCCGAAGCAATTGCAGTTTCCGAGCTTGCTGGTAGTTTTTCATCTACTAGTGATATAGACGAAGAACCTGAAGTATCTGAACCTGTTACTCCAACTTCTAGTGCACCTGATTCACCAAGGGTAGAAAGAGTCATCACCGAAAATCTTCCTGCTGGTTTGATAGCTATTGAAGAACTTGCTCCAGAGGAAGAATTAGGCGTATCTATCCTTGAAGATCAACCTAATATTGATCTTAGAGAGCGTGAATCTATCTTTTACAATCCTCCTAGAAGTACTACTTGGTACCTTTCGTTAACCAATTATTTAGACAACTCAGGGATAAGTTTTTCTCCACCTCGTACTCCTTTTCCACCTGGAGGTATTTATACTCCTGTAAATATGTCTGGTCAGTCGTCCGTGTTCAGTCAATCTCCTGAATCTTTCTTGTACGACGGTCCTTCTGTTCCTTCCGGGTATCAGTCACTTTCTGGTACCTTTGCGGGAGCATCTCCTCAACCCATTGAACATGGGTTATTAGCTGGAAACAATGGTAATAAACCGTTGGGTGTAGGGGACATTTACATGATGTCAGGTTCAGTTCCCGGTTCTCAACCTCAAGGTGGCTAATTACCGCCTGGGGTGCAGCCTCAATTAACGCCTGGGGGGCAACCTCAAGGTAAACAAATTGCGTTTGGGGGGCAACCTCAAGGACAGTATGTACCCATAGTACAATACATTCCTCAAGGTCAACCCCAGCCTCAATATGTACCCCAGGGTCAACCTCAGTATCAGTATTTACCTCAAGGGTATCAACCTCAAGGTCAAGGTCAACCCCAGTATCAGTATTTACCTCAAGGTTATCAACCTCAAGGTCAATACTCGAGTCAAGGTTATCAACCACCTCAAGGTCAGTCATATGTTCTAGGTATGGGAACTGTGCCTTTCAGTTATCAATCCTATCCTCAATCCGGTTATGGATCTCAATATCCTCAACCTGTCATGGGTCAATACCCCGGAATGAACATAGTGTGGGATCCATCGCAAGTTCAACAGGTATTGCAGCCAAGTATACAGTTGTCATCTCAAGCTGGACAACCCTTAGTTACTGGTCCATCCCAACAACCAGTCCAGTCTAATGTTCAAACTTCTGTAACTTCGGTAGTTACTCAGCCGCCAATTGCACCTAGTACTCCATCTCAAACGACTGCTGCAACTACCGCAACATCTGCTCCTTCCACCACACTTGCTTCTGGAGTATCGACAGCTCCGGTTTCTACTGTCTCTGCAACTACTCCTCAGACATCTTTACCATTGTCTGGATCTACGATTCAAACTACGGTTCAGATGCCTGCAGGACAGCCTGGTTTAAGTACGGTTGTCACTAGTCAACCACAATTCACTTATCAATCGTACCAGGGACAGTACCAATACGGGCCTGCTGTCCAACAGCCGGTTTACCAGTATCAACCGTATCCTGGGTACACTTATCAACAACCTCAGCAACCCCAGTACGGTCCAGTTAATCCTGGTTTTCCAGGAGGATATAATATCCCAAATGCGATTCCTATTCCAAGTTATCCTGGATATCCTCCTCGTGGGACTGGTCTAGTGACCCAAAGTTTTAGGGATCCTAATCGGCAGTTACTGTTTATCGCAACTTTGGATTTACCAGACTTGTCGCGCCTAACGAACGATCCAATACAATATCTTCCGTTCTGGCCGCCAATGCCAAATAAGTTGCCCAGTGATATACCCAAGTTCGAAGGTAAGTCTGGAGAGGATCCGTCTAATCATGTGATGACTTACCACCTCTGGTGTGCTTCAAATTCCATCTCGGATGATTCGATCCGCTTACGTCTTTTCCAGCGTACGCTCACTGGTCTCGCGGCCAAGTGGTACATTGAGTTACCACGGGCCTCTTTTTACAATTTTAGTCAGTTAGCTACCTCGTTCCTAACTCATTTTCAGTTGCCGGTCAGATATGATAATGGCACGGAGCTACTAACTTCACTAAAACAGTCGACATCCACTTATATTTCCGATCATATCCATGAATGGAGACGTCGACGGCGATTAGTGAAAGTTTTTATCCCGGACCAAATCTTAGCTGAATGGTTTGTTAAATCATTATTACCGAAGATTACTGAAGATGTAGCTAAGGATGGAGTAGTTACTGAAGAGCAAGTAATTTCTCAAGCGCAGTGCCTTGACTTAGTTTACACTCAGTCAGGTACGTTACATGAAAAGATCCCAGATCTTCCAAAGTCAAATCAAATCGCTGCTGCTCCTTCGGGATCTCATGCTGCTGATGGCATGATTGGTTCGGTAAATACTAAAAGCAAGAAGAAATCTTCAAAGAATTCTTCGCCAATTATAACCTTACCAAATTCCCCGACAAGAGAGTCTTCTCCTGAAATTTCCGCCGATATTCACGCTGTAGAGTCATCTACGGCTAAATCAAAAAACGGTGGGAAGAAGAAGGGTAAGAAGAAGGGTAAAGCAGACAAGACTCCAAAGGAGAAAAAAGAAAAGTCGGAATCCAATGACGAAAAGCGCAAACCTTGATATCCTTGTCTAATTTGCGAAGAGGATCATTTTACAAGAGATTGCCCCCATCGGGCCGAGGTTGTGAAAATCGTCAAAGGTTCCTCAACTCCTGCTGTTTTGAAAGATCCATTTCCAAAGCAGGAGAGTAAAATGATAGGTTCTTCCTCGAGTGCCACTGAAGAACCCATATTGATGATGTCTCATGTAAGGATTGCGACTCGATCTCACGATTATGGTAGTAAAAGTCCTGTTGATGGATCGAAAGAAGTAGAATCTTCTCATTCAAATCCATCAACCTCAGCTCCCGGTTCCGATCCACTACAGATCGAAAAAGCTAACCCTGACTTAGTAATAAAACCGCCCGCCAAGGGTGTACTTCGAAGGTCTGCTTTCAATCCACATGCGAGAGCAGCCCAGAATTACAACATTGTTGAGGATTTAGCTGTTTCACCCTCAGCAATGTCGGCTTTAGAAGTGCTGCAATCATGCCCAGCACAGCGAAAATTACTTTTGTCGGCTATAGGAGCTGTTGATGTTCAGGACCCGAACCTGATAATCTTTGATCTAGAAAATAGTACACCGCGTCTCCCTCATCAGATGGCTTTCCATATTCCAGTGATAGTAAAAAACATGCCTATTCATCGGACTGTAATTGACGAGGGAGCTTCCATGTGTATTATGTCGATTCAGTCTTGGAGATCGCTTGGTTCTCGTTCGCTGAACCAATCCCTGAAAATTCTTAAGGCCTTTGATGGCCATGGGTTCCATCCGTTTGGCATTTTACAGGATTTGCCTATAGGGGTTGAAGGAAAAACCGTTAGTCTAGATGTGGAGGTGGTTGATGCCCCTTTAGACTACAACCTTCTCTTGGGTCGAAGTTGGTCTTATGCTATGACAGCGGTCGTTTCATCGGTCTTCAGAGTAATCAAGTTTCCACATAATGGCAAGATCGTGACAATAGACCAGCTGGTTTATTTTTCATCCGACCCAACCTCTTCAGAGAGTATCCAGCATGTCGGTAAAATGACTATCCCTTATAAGGATGTTGGCGTAGGATTAGTTAAAGATTCCGGTTTACTGGGAACTTTTCCTTTTCCTCCAATCAACACAGACCCTTCATTCGCATTCATTCATATGATTACTTCAGACACTATTATTTACGACGATCCTTGGATTGTCCCATCTGAATCTGAGATAGACTCATTCGGTGATGCAATGCCTTTGAGTCCATATGAAATTGCCTATGAAGCTGTGCAGTCTTTTTCCGACCCAAGTTCAACCAAAATCGACCAAATGAATGTGGTCCGTGAGGAATCCCTTTTCGCATCAACCTCAGAGTTAATAACGTTTCCCAAAGTTGTCTCATCTGACGAACAACTTTGTGAAATCCTCTGCGTAGACGATTTACCATGGGAAGATCTCCATCATAGATATTCATTTTTACCTGAGGATGATCGTTTTGAAAACGATTTCTCATCAATCTTTACAGCTGAATATGTCAAAGACGCTCAGAGTCCCATGAAACATCCTGATTCAGAGCTGAATTTGGGAAACATTTCTCGCACTATTCCCATTGACATTTCAGTGAAGCCTGGAATTGTTGAACACATTCATATAGGTGCCTCGTGTTCAGATGACGAAATTCAAACATACAAGGCCCTATTTCAAGAATTCCGCGACGTGTTTGCCTGGTCCTATGATGAAATGCCGGGAATTGATCCCTCCATTGTTGTTCATGAGATCAAGACTTACCCAGACGCTAAACCCGTTCGGCAACGTCTGCGTCAGATACACCCTCGGAAAGCGGCTACAATTAAAGCAGAAGTTGAGAAGCTGTTGAAAGCAGGTTTCATTTATCCGATCCCGTTAACGGATTGGGTATCGAATATTGTTCCAGTTAACAAAAAGCAGGGAACAATAAGAATATATATTGACTATAGGGATATCAATCATGCTTGTCCCAAGGACAACTATCCAACGCCCTATATCGATCAAATAATTGATGATTGTGCCGGCAGTGAAATATTTTCCTTTATGGACGGTTTTTCCGGTTACAACCAAATCAATATTCTACCTGCTGATCAACCAAAAACGGCTTTCATTTGTCCATGGGGGACATTTGCTTATTGCAAATTACCTTTTGGACTTAAGAATGCCGGAGCCACTTTCCAAAGGGCAATGTCTTATGCATTTCATGACATCAAGCACATTGTGCAACCGTATCTCGATGATTTGCCTGCTCACTCCTTACGTCGAGCTGATCACCTTGTCCATTTACGAGCAATTTTTATGAGGTGTAGGCATTATCATATATGGTTGAACCCACACAAATGTGTCTTCTGCATAGAAGTGGGACGATTGCTGGGATTTGTAGTTTCAAAATCCGGCATTCACGTCGATCCCTCGAAGGTCGAAGCTATCATCAAATTGCCTCCTCCTTCGAGTCTGCACCAACTCCAAAGTTTGCAAGGGAAAGCAAACTTTTTACGCCGATTCATTCCTAACTACGCGGAGATTACCAAGGGTTTTACCCGGTTGTTGAAACAAAATGCTCAATTTTCTTGGGATGAGATAGCTCAGAAATCTTTCGATGTGCTAAAGCATGCGTTGACCCATGCACCGTTGCTGCATCCTCCCAACTACAACCAGGATTACATTTTGTACCTCGCCGCCGCTCATTCCACTATTGGAATGGTCTTAGTACAGGAAGATGAATTCGAAATGGAACATGTGATATATTATCTTAGTAGGACATTAAATCCCACTGAGCTAAAATATTCACATGTGGAGAAATTGGCCCTGGCAGCTGTTCAAGCTGTCCAACGTTTTCGTCATTACATTCTTCTCCGTAAAACTACCGTCATTTCGGATTGCAACCCTATGATCTATATTTTGACTAAACAATTGCTAGGGGGTAAGTACTCTAAATGGATTGTTATCTTGCAAGAGTTCGACTTGGAGTTTGAAAAATCTAAGTCTAAGAAATCTTTAGTTTTTGCGGAATTGATGTGTGACTTCTCGCGTGCTGACACGGAAACTGTGGAAGAGGAACCCATTACGGACGAATCTCTGTTTCTCATCAGCACTTTAGATCCATGGTATGGGGATATAATTGTCTATCTCCAAACCCAATCCTTTCGGCCGAAGCTTCAAAGTCGGAACGTCGAAAAATTCGATTCCAGTCCCAACCGTACAAAATTATTGGAGATACTCTTTATCGTCGTGGGGCGGACTTAGTTTTTCGTAGTTGCCTAACTCATGAAGAGGCAGAAAGGGTTATGAATGACTGTCATTCTGGAGTGTGTGGCGGTCATATGTCTGGGTATGCCACAGCTCAGAAGGTGTTGCGTGCTGGCTACTTCTGGCCGTCCATGTTTAAAGATTGTATCATTGCGGTCCGAAAATGCCACAACTATCAAGTGTTTGATCGCAAGATGCGCGCACCACCTGCTCCTCTCCACCCTATAATTGCCGTTGGTCCTTTTGCTAAATGGGGTATCGACTTCATTACATGTAACCCTCACTCGGCCGGGGGGCATGCGTATATCATCCTTGCGGTTGATTATTTTACTAAGTGGGCCGAGGCGATGCCTACATTCGAGGCTGACGGCAAGACAACTGCGATTTTCGTATTCAATCATATTATTGCTAGGTTTGGTGTCCCACAAGCGATAATCACTGACCATGGGTGCCATTTTCGAAACATTATGATGACAGAACTTACAAGCCAGCTTGGTTTGCGTCATGATAGTTCTACTCATTATCCCCAAGCAAACGGTTTGGTTGAGTCCATCAACAAAGTTCTAGTTATCATGATCCGACGAATCATTGGTATTCATCGGTCGAATTGGCACAACATGTTATTTTCAGCGCTTTGGGCGTACCGAACCTCAGTGAAAACATCAACAGGGTTCACTCCTTTCCAACTAGTTTATGGTTTGGAAGCAGTGTTGCCCATTGAATGCGAAATCCCGTCACTTCAAATGGCTATCGAATTACTTCCAGCTACTTCCGAAGAGGAGAAGCGTCTATTATACTTAGCTAAATTAGATGAGACTCGACGTGACGCTGCATTGGCAATCGAGACTCATGCAAAAAGGATGAAAGCTCAGTATGATCGCAACGTGACCCCTCGTAATTTTTCGGAAGGAGACCTAGTGCTATTATATGATCAAGCTAACGATAAATTAGGTGCTGGAAAATTCGTTCCTATGTGGCATGGGCCCTACATTGTCAAGCGAAAGCTAGCAAAAGGGGCCTATGAGCTGGTAGATTTTGATGGGGACTCTTTGGGTAAGCCCAGAAATGGACTTTACCTAAAGAGGTATTATGCTTAAATAATGGGTATGGAGATTTAGTTAGGTTAGTTTTTCTTTCTAGCTGGTGTGTTTGTTAGTATAGACAGTGTGCTTAGCTTAGAGAGTGTGTTTTTCGTCGTTATTCTGGCTTATCTTGGTTTTACTCTTGATATTGCAGATGTCGACGCCTCTCCAAACGTACATTGGATTTGCTGATGGTGCTTGTCGTAGTACACGGAATATCTCTTCCGCAGCTTGGGTTATCTATTCGCCCTCTGACGAGTTAGTTTCTATGCATGGGGTGAGCCTCGGTCAAACAACAAACAACATTGCAGAATACAGTGCAGTGATTGAGTTATTATCTGAATCTATTTCGTTTGGGATTCGGAGTTTGATAGTGAGGTTAGATTCTGAACTCATTGTATTACAGCTTAATAGAGTATATGCCATTATAAATCCAGTGTTATTAAGGTTATTTTTGAGAGTGCGCCTCTTGGAACGTGAATTTGATTACATTGAATATCAGCATATTCCAAGGTCATTAAATACATTAGCAGATGCAATTGCTTCTCAAATGTTAGACAGACATTTGCGATAATCATAAATGTAAATTTAAAAACATTTCATCATACATGTTTAACAAGATAAGCCGGTAATAATGATAATATATAGATAGGAGTGTGTCAAAAATATACATCGTCTTCGATCATAGGTTGAAAAACACCTTATGATCGGCAAAAATGATGAGTACAAAAACCAAAAATGTCACATGTGTCTACAAAAAGTGACTAGCCAATCACTGGTGGTGCTCTCTATACGAGACCACTGCCCGCGCTACCCTACACAGGAACCTCCTGAAAGGTCCTGGGACTGCGACCACATAGCGCTGAAGTCGGATAGGAATATCGTCTATAGTCGTCTCTGGTATGTCCGCCGTGAGACGCTCTAGGTCCTGTTCCAGCTCGGCTAAGGTCTCTGTGGCCGCATCCTGTGGGGCCGGTGCTGGTGCAACTGGTACTCTTCTCTTGAATGGCCGGAGATTGGCTGGACGCTGTGGACCTACATCTGCATTTTGAAATTTGTCACTGTCAGTTTTGAGATGATATTAAAAAACAAAAAAAGTAAATAATTTAAAAACTTGTGAAAAATGAAGTACCTCTGTCGTCCCATTGTTCTCCCTGTGGAAGAACCATGTCCGGATCACCGCGAAAATCTACTCCGGCATAAGGAAAGTCCTGAATCGCAAAGACCTGGTCCTTCAACCAGTGAAAGTAACCCGCAGGAAATCGAACAACTCCCGCTCCCTCATCAGGATGCCGGGCCATCACCGCAACCCATCGCATCAACTTTGGCTCCCGAGGAGGCCCAGCTGCAACAGTGAGATGCTGTGGGATCAGCATCGGAACCCTCTCTAGGGAAAAGCTCACAACTAGAGGCCCATACCCAAAGGTCTTTAATTGCCCGTTCTTTGCCCTAGTCAGTTGGCCCTTCATATTGGCCAACACAGCGTCACACCAATTGAAAATGGTGCCTCGGTAGCAATCTATCGCCATCCGCATTTGGGACCCGGTGGCAATATGCAAAGCGGCTGCACCGCAGAGTCTGTTAACTGTAAAGGCAATTACCATAAGTTCAGGCAGGGATATGTATTTGATTTCTATCCCTTTCTCTTGGTTTTGATTGTTGCACCACTCTAGCCGGAGGCTAGCAAGGGATTGGCCACCCGGCCTAGTCCCGGACAGAGTCAGTTGCTCGCCCCTATTAGGCAAACCAGTGAGAAAATATATGTCTGAGGGCTCTATCTCGAGCTGGTGCCCTCCGATGTAGAAGCATTGATCTTGGACGTTCCACCTTTCAACCAGCCATTCTAAGAATCGCACCTGGGCCCTCATGCCAGGTATGGCCCAGTATTTGTAGAGACCGCATGCCTTCAAAGCATCAATGGAGGGTTGATGATCTATTGCGGCCAAATCGACATCTTCGTGTTCTCTTTCGCGCCAATCAAGCATGGTGGGAAATCTACACACCAGAAAACATTCATTAGAATTCATTAAATAAAAAATTAATGGTTTAGTTTTGAGATTTGGGGTTTTGAAATTGCTTTGCGCGGAGTACGCACCCTGCGTTTATAAACAGAGCATATGGACGCAGCTGTTCTGAAGGCAGGCTGCGTACTCCTGCCATTTTCCCATGAACGAAAATGTGGGGTACGCAGGTCGCCCATGGGGCACCTGCGTACCCCGAAAGGCGGATCCTGAAACCCCAAAGCCCTCAAAAAATCAAACTAGGGCTTAAAATGAAATTCTAAATGGATGAAAACAAAGAGGAGGATGTTGTGAAATACCTGAAAGAGACGGCACTCGATTCCGACGGTCGGATTCTCTGCAAAGTCCACGGGAAGTTTCTTGCCAAAAGCCCTTTTCTCTCCCTCAACAGTAAAATGGTAAAAATGACATGGTAAAAGGTCTTTTTATAGGTTTTTTGGATAAATGAATGCTAAATTTGTTTATTTTTCACCATGGAAGGATATTTCTCAATGAATTTTTTCTTATCTTAAACAGGTATGAGTAATGTGTCGTTTTTGTGCAGGACAAAAGGACTTTCAGGGAAAATTATCATTTTTCACGAACCAAAACATCAGAGTCATCTTTTAAGCCCTTTTCTGACTCCTAAAACATGAAAAGATTGCCGAGCATTTCTTTTACACTCGTTAAAACGGAATTAAAAGACGGTCCCCTTATAGCTCTTTTCTGACCGTAAAAACAGGAAACGATTGTCGGGTTTTTGTCGTTTCAAACTCGATACTGGAAATAAAACGACGTGTCCTTGATCGCTTTTTACTTTTCAGGTCAAAGGCACTAATCATGAAAGTACTCCTTGGTCGCAAGACTAAGCGGTTCTCTCAAGTATTATTTTATACCTTTTCGGGCTTGGGAGACAAAACTTTATGAAAAAGTTCAACCTGGAGTCTTCTTAAGTTTTTTCAGACTCTCTAAAAATGAAAAACGCCGAGTTTCTCCTATACTGGACTCGTTAAAATTTCACAGTAAAGGACCTGTTCGATTACAAACAGGAACGGACCACTCCTTCTTAGGGTTCGAATCAAAACTAAGTTGGACTCATCCGAAGGATGAGCTTATAATCAAGCATATGTTATCCTCCTCAAGCTTGTAAAAAATAAAGAGGTACTTGCCAGAAATGGTGGGGGAAAAGAGAGAAAAATGAGCCCATTTGTTATCCTTTGTCTCAGAAGAAGCCTTATTACCACTCTTGAACACGACACTTTTCATTCACCTGGGTTGGGAAATCCTTTGCCTCACAGTTGATCAAACCACATTGAAAGTCTTTAGCCGGGTATTAACTTTGGGTCAAATGTCACCAAGCCATCTGTCGTGTCGTTATGTGTTCAAGAGGTCTCTGCAATAAACATTCATCTGCAAAATACTCGTCATCCATTTTGACCATCCCTGAGTCAGTCCTTACAGCTACATTTCTTCAACTTGATCTATGATTTCGTGTTGTGGGCTTGCCTGCAACGGGTCGCTTTCTATCAACATCAGCACATTATCTAGAAAGATGACCTAGGAATCGTCAGTACCTTGAAGTCTGCATGCATCAATGGCAGGTTTCTCGCCTTTGACGACAGTTTACATCATTGACTTTCGATCGAAGGATTCCGTGAAATGTTCGACATCGACTCATTCATTCACATCTCATGGATTGTACTGGGTACTTTGAGAACCATTGACATCACTGGTGGTCTCTCTCACGCTTGTTAATAGTTTACATCATTGACCGGTAATCAAGTGGATTCTACCATGTTTGACATCAACTCATTTATTCGCATGGATAGAATCGTACCTGTTCGGGAAGTAGAAATGAAGACCCTGGATCTAGTTTCCACCATCCAGGCTGCGAGGAGTTTTGTATTCATTATACAGTAGACTAATCATAAACAGATGGCTGCGTCCATACTGTGTCTACAAAAGTCTATGATTATGATGTACTGCAGAATCATTCGTGTATCAGAGCAGTAGATAGTCAATTAGTTAAAGTTTTCAATATGAGTATGGGAATGCCTACGTCAGCGATGATATGATCTTATATATGTATTTTGTGTTACTTGCAGGTTCCGACTGGGCTCTCCACAAGATAATCCTTGAAATGATAAAGTACTTCACCCTTCCTAGATGATATGAAACCCTAATCTACTACAGGCTTCGCACTTTAGGGGGCAATCTGTTACACTAAAATTTGTCACCATGACTATTTGCAGATAGTATGGCTCCATCAACTGTCATACTATCCTCCTTGGCAAGCCTTATACCTCTGCTCTCCATGTCAAACTTCAAGAAAGAGAGAAAGTCATTAAAAATCTATATATCTCTGGGTATGTAGTTTCTCTTAGCCTTACCTGCGTGTACGCACTCCAAGTTCACAATACCTGTGTACTTGTATGCTCTGTATGTAAAGCAATGGGTGCGTACTCCTGTAAAGGTCAAAAGGCGCAAGTTTCACTCCAAAAAAGTTACTTGTGGTCATTTCTAGAGCCTTCTAGAAGCTTGTTTGACGTGTATGAAGCGCCTCCAGATGGTTCATGTATCCCTACCAAAGAGGAACTTATCCCATCAAGAGGGGAGCTATCCCATCCAAAGAGGGGCTTATCCCATTGATGGTGGACCTGAATAACTTCCTCTAGAGCACTATAAATACAGGCATTGGGCCAAAGGGAGAGAGGTTGAAAGTTGAACATTCCTAAGGGTAGATGCTGCTGGAATTAGGACTCCCTTGTAAAGCTTGAGAGGAGAGATTCCCATCCTTTCCTAGCCTTATTTGAGAGTGGGTGAGCTGATCAAAGTAAAGGAAAACTCTTGCTGGACCCTAGGAGGGACTTGCACAACACCAAGGCTCAGGTTGTAATGGTTCCTTTTGTTACCTTTTAATGCAAATGAACTTATTTTTCTCAACAGATTGTTATTCATGGTTTGTTTCATATACTCCTTGATCTGTATGATGGATATGTATTGTTTTATGAGTTTATCAGGTGCTATTTAATCTTTTGGCTTGTTAGTGAATGCAGGTTTCGAAGAGAAGGAGGAGCTCATCCGGATCGGCGAGGCTGGACTACTACAAAGCATTGGACTAAAGGTATGTTAAAGATCCCTTGATTACTTGTATTTGCAATGCATGTTTAGAGAAAGGTAGCTTTATTTGTCTTGTTTGTCACTAGAAAGCTTTCGCTTCTAGGGAGGTCGGTTGTGTCCGCACTGTCGACTCTTTCTGCATGACACAATGTACACTACCTTCGACCATACTTTCCACCATTATTGGACAAATCTGACATTGAAAAACAACTCACACTAACAAAGCTAAACCTAAATTGCATGGAACATGCCGCAACTGATCATCTCATTGACGCACATATCAAGAACACTTGCCAATAGAGGATCTAGATATATTGAGTTGTTAAAGCAGGCCAACTTCTACATTGGGGCAAGTGGTTCCCCAGGGACCAGGTTCAACAAAAATTTCCTCACTTCATGGAGGCTCTGCATGCAATGGGGACCATTTATTCCTAAGGAGGGGGAATTGATCTAGGTGGATATTGGTTTCCAACTGCCTATTCCACCTAGAACTCTAGTCGGATTCATCAGTTTCCTTGTTTATTTCAACATTTTCTATTTTTAGTAGTTTTTCAAGTCTTGAGCTTCTGGAGCAGTTTTGATCCCTTAAACGACGTTTTTTTAAGGTCCACAGCAAGCCCATTCTACAAATCCTATAGTACTCGGAGAGACCTTTCCAACAAGGTATCACATGTGCCAAACATAGACAATATTACCAAGTTACGACCCCGTGAAGTTGGCCGCCCAAGTAACTGTAATGGGGCCCAAAAACTTTTGGTGTTCCATCTCCTAGGGTTATGGCTTTTGTTTTTTAAGGTTTTCCATTTTTATTCAATAATAAATAAGCTCTTGAGCCTCATTGTAACACAATTCAGAGGCATGTAGTCACCACATCTCTTTTCAGAGATAAGCTACCATCGCTTAAGCTAGTTTATTTCCATTCTGTTTGTAAGAATATTTTAGTATTTTGATATCAATGAAATGAAGTGTTATTTATGTTGAATCAGTATATTTATAGTTATATCTGTAATTTTTTGTGTTCCTATTTAAGTTTGGATCTTTTATTGAATTTGATATTGCATTTAGTTTCTTTTAGCCAACCCTCAGTGGTCCTAAACTTGGCAGTAACATTCTTATACATCCTTGTCACAACAACCCTCAGGAGGAACCATTATCTTTTCCACCATATTCCATAGTTTTGTCCTAGGAATAATTTCAAAGGATTTTATGAAGTCAACACAACAATAGAAGAGATCAATTTTATTATTACAACATTCCTCTACAATGGTTCTAAGAGTAACAAGGTGGTCCATAGTTGAATGATATCTCCTAAACCCAATTTGGCCTTTAGCTCCTTTACCACAACTTTTTAGACATGCTAATATTCTTTTCCAAAACAATTCCATATAGATTGACTAAAATGTGGCTAATCATAATGGTTGATCAATGATGAGTCACAAAATTACCATCATTTGACACATTCCTTTCATTTACCCATAATCATGTATTATCCCTTTTAATTCTCATGGGAAAGATTTAGGCTTAAGGTGTTTTTCAATACATTTCTTAGTATTTCATTTGATTTATGACTAACATTAGAAAAAACAGTATATTATGTATTTTATTTTGAAGTGACAATTCATGTGTGGATGAGTTGTTACAGGGTTTTTCTTCACATGCTACGAAACCATGTTTTCCATAAATCGTGATTATTGCACATCCCTTTCCATAGAGTTCAGTCATTTTGTTGGATACTACAACTACATAGCTCTCATATGTTTAAAACAGTTGTTGCAAAATTAGAAATGCAGCTGCCTGCTGTGAAATCAGACTTGTCGTAGCCTATTACAAAATTAGACGTATGGCATCCTGCTGCAAAATCTAATTTTTTCCTTTGCATATGGATAATAATTGAGACACTTGAAGGCATACCAGAGGAGGTTCAAATGAATCATTAAAAAAGTGCTACAACAATATTAACCACAAATTTCACAACTTCTTGGGGAAGACAATGAAATATATATTTCATAAATTTAAATATTGAAAGGCATATTTCTATGTGGTCAAGTGTGCATATCCACTTTTATTATGGATTTAAATATTCTCACATATATGTTATGGACCTAGGGAGTCCAACACCATTAATAATTATTTTTTAATATATTTTAAGCATTTTATGATAGCCCACATGACTTATTTTGAATATGAAAAGTAGTGATATCCCAAAATATGTAGGAAGTTAGCAAGAATCTTGGAACTATTCTAGTTTTTGTAACTATTTGAGAATATTTTATCCTCAAGTGGATCTATATTTAGATATTTGTTGTAACCATTTGAGGATATTCTCTAGTAGATCTATATTAAACAAATACTTGTAACCACTTGAAAATCTCTTATCCTCAACTGGTTTTTAGTTTCAATCATGTTTGCATATAAAAGAGAGTGTCATCTCCATTCCAAAAGGAGGGGACTCTTAGAGCACAAGTCCAAACCATGATGGAATAGAATAAGCTTTCTTGAGATCTTCTTCAATATATATATATATATATATATATATATATATATATATATATATATATATATATATATATATATATACACACACATTATGGATTTAGGGAGCCCAACACCATTAACAATTATTTTTCAACATATTTTGAGCATGTTATGAAAATAAAACCTCTAATTATTCCTATTTTAATTCATTTTATGTGACACATTAGAAGTGAAAAGAACATGGCTATAGCCTGGTTGTGAATTTGTTCTATTGCCACCTTTAGTTGCTAAATGATCTTGCCACAATCCTTCCATGCAAAGACTTTGTTGTCAATGTCTTGCACATAGTGTTGACATTGATGACAATAATATGTCATTGATGACAACAAGATGTCATTGATGTCAAAGGGAATGTATGAGACAATAACAATAGTACCATCTTTGAGGACCAAAGAAGGAATACGACTCTTTGTGAAGTGATATGAAAACTAGATCTTTCACAAGGTCTCCTCCTAATGAAGATATGGGTGCTTTAAGTTATTTGAATTTATGATGAAGTTATTTTGCTCAAAATATTCTACAAGTAACATGGTTGTGTATAGCTCGTTGATACCTTTCCAGGGATATATCCTACTAAAAAACAACTCCTCCTAGATGAGAAGTTAGGGCCAATTGAAAATCAACATTATTTGGGTCAAATTGAAAGGGAAAACTATCAGGCAAGACCCAAATTATTAAAGAGTTAAACAATGTGAAATTTTGGAGTGCATCCCCCCTTGATATACTAGATAAATAGCCTTGGGCACGCAAATATGCACACCATTAAATGTAGTGAAATTTAAATGTTCATATCAAACTAACCTAATAGCAAGACATGGAAAATTTCTGTTGGATAATGATGTGGACACATATGCAATTAACATGTGGTTCATCAACACAGCTAGCATGGCACATTAGTAAGTTAACGTCAGTGGGATGAAGTGGTGCTACTAGGAGCTACTGTTGGGTGCAAGTTTTGTGCATATTTTGGACACATTTCCCTCCCCCCCTTCCTTGACCATTTAACCTCTGAACCTGTGGACTTTATATCATAATTACCTTTTTCTCGATTATAAGAATCCATTTTTGTTATGAAATACTATTTTGCCATTTTTCTTGAATATGAATGAGGTGATAACTTTTTTATGGCTAACCGAGGCAAATATGGAGAAATTTCTCTGGCTCTGTTTCTTTCAGGTGATGCTCCAAAGTCCATGGCCAAAGGATGAACATTGGTATTATAATTCACAAAGGTGTTTTGAGTACTTGCTATTTCGGACCATTGTTGTTACACCCCGAATTGTTGTTACACCTCAAGCATTGTTGTTAAACCTCAAATTGTTGTTACACCGCGGGATGTTGACTACACTGCAATTGTCTAGGACTGTGGGTACTATTCCACATGAGAATTGTCGTAAATATCGTATTATCTATGGGTGGCTAAGCAATCAAGGGAGTTGTGATTTTGAGAAATGATGTAACAACAATAGGCCTTGTATTTAGAACTTATTGTAATGATTTAAATTCTCTCTTGATATTGATCAGCATGAGAATCATGAGATTCTCATGACTAATTTGTTCCTTATTTTGGACATGTAAATCTTATAAAGGGGACTTAGTTCCATGTAAATGGACGGATAATATCATCATGTTGCTTTTGTAATTCATAACCATTTCAAAACAAATAATAACATTGTTAATGTTTTTACAAACCCGGTGTTGAGACTTTACTAATTCACATTTCATCCCTACGCCCTACTAGGGAGGAAGGGCCCTTCTCTTTATCAGGGATTGAAAAAGAAGTGTTAGCATAGTGGTAGATTAATTATTGTTCCTTTCAGTAAGTGTGAATTTATTTATGTCACCATGTAATTTGCAGAATGGGTTTATTTATGTGTCCAGATTTCCGATATGCTGTCACATAGGATTGATTTGAGATATTTAGCTAGCCAACTTAGTTAGTGGTGTGGTGTGTGGTGTGCCTTTTACTTGGTAACATGAAGTGTGGTTTCATTTTTGTAGAATGTTTTTTATTTTTGTATGAATGTTACTTTCTACAATTAAATTCAACAACATTTTTTCTTCTTTTATTTTTACTCTTGGCTAAAGTGTATCGGCATAGACAGTGTATACTCCTTTGAAATAAACAGACCTACCATGGGTTAGCAATTAATGGTTGTGATTAAGTCAAATTAACAATGATTAAATCGAATCAACATTTTGTTGTCGTTACCGGGGAAGGTAGTTGACGATGCAATCAACCAAGTGTGTTTTGTTAACAGAGTGTTTCTTTCACAAGTGTTGGGTGGTAAGACGAGAGGTAAGAACCTGCACATCACTCTAATATACCTGGTGGGCTCACCACTGTGGTCACTAGAACACTTAGGTTGTGTCAATTCCTTGATTCTTTAGATGTTTTCTTAGATTTATAGGTGTTGGGTGATAAGACGAGAGGTAAGAACCTGTGCATCGCTCTAGTAAACTTGAGTGGGCTCACCACTGTATAAGTTGATACACTTAGGGATTGAATAAATATGCATTGGTTCCATGTGTAAAGTGTAAGAATAATAGAAATCCCAAAGTACAACCGCTCTAATAAATCACAGGAAACATGTCTCATAAAAGAAATAAGAAGAGCTTAGATTTGGGGAGGAAAACATTTATTCATGAGCTGATCTCAAAAGAAGAAAAATAATAGTCAAATTCTTAGAGGGACACAAGGAAAACAAGGCCACAAAAAGTTGTTACTCCCATAATAAGAAAATAAGCATCCATTTCCTCTATCTCCAGACCAGATCATCTTAAAACTAGTGTAACCACTCCCAAAAATAAGTATCCAAATCAGGAGCATCAGTGGAAGGTTAGTGATGAGGACCTTAGGGCTAAGGGTTAAGGGGAAACCAGTGGGGAAAAATAGGAGCCTGAGACAGAAAAGCATTAATTGACTTATCAAATCCTGATTCAGGCACCACAGTGAAACATCTATCCCCGAAGCAACTTGGGCTATCAATTAACAAATCTTCACCCACAAGACAGTCACCAAAACAACCTAAAGAAGACCCGTCATAGCAAGGATCAGGAGGATCAACAATGGGGAACAACAATAAAAAAAACATTAAAACAAATTCCACCATTACCACCTTCTAGTTTCCAATAGGGGATATCGAAGGCGAGGCTCCCATGAAAAACATTCCTTTGTCATCTCTCCCATATTTTTAAGGAATGACTGTAGAAGACTCTAACACCTTCTTCTTTGAATTTGATGTCTTGTGTAGGAGCTATGATTATATTTCAGATGCTCAAAAGCTAAAATTATTCCTTGCTATTCTAAAAGGGGTAGCATTGAGATGGTTCATGGGATTAGGCTTTGCTACCATTCAGATGTGGAGCGACATGAAAGAGACATTCCTATCTAAGTATTAGGATTATTGCAGAACTAGGGATTTGAGGGAAGAAATATTTAGGATGACACAAAAGGAGGAAGAAAGCTTGGAGGACTATGTGGAGCAATTCCATTACAATTTGCAAAGATCTAAACACAATGACTTAGATCAAGAAATCTTGAAGACCATATTCATAAGGGGAATGAGAGATGATTGCCTTGATACCCTGAATCTACTAGGGAAGGGGGACATATCTCAGGAACCATTTTCCGAGATAATAAAGCTTTGTTTGAGATTCTCTAAAGGATCGTTGAAGGAGATAAGCATGGTATGAGATGCCTCTGCCCAGATACAAAAATCTTCAAACGTTGGTGTGACCAGGGTGGAAATCAAAAACTTGTTCGACAATCTTAAAATCGATCTTCTCAGTACCCTATCTGCTCAAATAAAGATGATGCAAGTGAAGAAAGCACAAAACGAGGCTGATGTAGATTTAGTTATGTTCTGCCCAATATGCAAGGACAATAATTCCTAGAAGGAATGTAGGGTAAAAGACATTGACCTGTGCAACGTTTGTGATCTAGAGCATTCCAAAGGTCATTTCATGGAGCTTCCCAAATTGAAAGTCTTGCTTAAGGAATCAAGCATGGAGGGTCAGTCTTCCTAGCTTCATTGGATCCAAGAAACCATGGAAACCACGACCCTAAGGTATGCCTCAAGACTTCCATTCTTTCAATCCATGGAATAATACATATAATGTTCAATAATTTTAATGGCAGTACTTTGCCCCTCCTCTGGTACAATATCGTTCACCTTGGAGTTAGTGGTCTCCATCATCACCTTTCCAATGCCCTCGATCGTAATTATATCCTTGAACTTAGAATTGGAGAGGAAATTCCCTAGGTCCATTCCCCCTTGTAATACCAGTACAACAACAATTACAACTATCACATCTTCAAACACCTGCTGCTACATCTTCTATACGACCCCAATTACCTGTGTAACGTAACCCTAACTTGAACAATAAGGAGGCCCATAAAATTGAACCCTCGACTACCTTCCATACTTATTCACTCCTGTCGAGTATAACGAAATCCATCTTCAGTCAGGGAAAGTGGTTAACCCAAATATCTCCGCTTTTATAACCGAAGAAGAATGTGAGTCACCCAAGGGGGTCATATAGATTTTGAAGTTGTTGTCACACCTATAACAATTGATTCGGAAAGGAATGTTTCACCTGTAACAACCAGTTCACGTAAAGCTGATACACTTGTAACAACCAATTTGACTATAACAACTAAAGACCCACCATATCCTTGAAGGCTAGCAGAAACTGGTATGACTTCACACCTAGAATCAAATTTTCTTAGGGAGTTGAGAAACTTACACATATAGATTCCTCTACTATAGGTTATCAGAGATGTGCTTGTTTATGCAAAAACATTAAGGGACCTGTGTGTTAAAAAACCTGGAAGGAATCCTAAGGACCCTGCTACTATTCATGTGATGGGAAAGTTATCTGAGTTGATGATTGATCAACCCCTTCTAACCAAATACAATGATCCAGGGAATCCTACTGTCACTGTTTACATCAATGACAATCCCATTACCAATACATTGATTGATTTAGGGGCATCCATTAATGTAGTGATGCAAGAGATCTTCATCACTTTAGGGTTACACGGACTAAGACACACAGCTATGGTGTTGGAATTAGCATATAGGTCTCATGTCAAAACTGAGGGGATGTTAGAAGACATAGTGATTACAGTAGATTCTTGGCAATATCCTGTTGACTTCGTTATTTTACAAACAAAACCAAACCTGGGGGGGCATCCTTTAATCTTAGGAAGGTCATGGCTAGCCACTATAGATGCATTCATATGATGTAGGTATGGATCTATGATGATCTCTGACGGCTAGGCCACGAAGAATATTAGCCTTTATCTTCCAGTAAAACCATATACGGATTCAGGAAACCCCTTGTGGGATGAATTTGAACCTGAGTCTAATCACTCACAGCCACTTCTCGCCCTCGGGAAAGCTCAATACTTTAAGAATGAAATGGAACATGATATCATAAGTGGTTTTATTAATAATTCACTTTCTATTACTTCCATTTAAGACTCGGGGGAGGAAGATGTTGTAGAAGATTTGAGCCTTGAACAAATGAAGACCGCTCCAAGTATTAACAACAGTACTATTGAAATAGAACTAGGAAAATGTCTTAATGTCAATCCAAAATTGACTACTAAGTAGAACAGATTGTTGTTATAGTTGTTAGAGAAATACAAAAAGGCATTTGCATGGGATTATACAAATATGAAGGGTATCCATGCCAGCCTATGCACTCACCACATATATTTGAAGGATCGTTGCAATCCAATGAGACAATCGCGGCGTCACATGAACCCTTCATTAAAGGAGGTAGTAAAAGAAGAATTGCAAAAACTCCTAAATGCCAAATTCATTTATCCCATTTCAGATAGTCAATGGGTATCTCCACTTGTCATTGTCCCAAAAAAGAATGGGAAGTGGAGGGTTTGTGTGGATTATAGAGAACTTAATGTGGAGGGTCTGTGTGGATTATAGAGAACTTAACAAAGTCACACAAAAGAACCATTTCCCCTTGCCATTTATAGACTAGGTCCTTGTTACCCTCTCCGGAAATATTTTTTTCTCATTCTTAGATGGGTTTAGTGGGTACAACCAAATATAATTTCCTTGGAAGACTAAGATAAAACAAACTTTACCTTCCCTTGGGGAACTTTCACATACAGGGTTATTCCTTTTGGACTCTATAACGCACCAAAATTTTTCCAAAGTGTGATGACTTTACAACCAACGGGGACGCCTTCGAAACAACATTAGTTAATTTGGATAAAGTATTAGAACAATGTGAATAGACTAATATTTCTTTGAGTACAAATAAATGTCACATGATGATGAATGAAGGGATCGTGCTGGGACAACTTATTTCAGCTAACGAGATTAAAGTGGACCCTACTAAGATAGAGGTAATCTTGAAAATCCCAATCCCCAAGAAATAGAAAGAGGTACATAGTTTCTTGGGTCATGTAGTGTACTATAGGAGGTTTTAAGATTTTTTTTCAAAGATTACGTCTCCTTTATTTTCTTTACTTATGAAAGATGCAGAGTTTGTATGGGACAAGAGAATGCGAGTAGACCTTTGCAAAATTAAAAGAATGTGTATCAGTAGCTCTTGTTTTATGGGGCCCGGACTGAATATGTCGTTCCATATAGCTACGGACGTATTTGATACTGCTATGGGATATGTTTTGGGCTAGTTGGAGGATAGGGACCATATGCCATTTATTATATAAGCAAAAAATTGACTCCAGCTAAACTCAATTATATAGTGACTGAGAAGGAATTCCTTGCGGTAGTGCATGCCATCAATAAATTTCAACACTACATCACATGATATCAAGTATTTGTACAAATGACTGTTCCATTAATTTTTTGATGAACAAACCAGTCACTAATGGTAGGATTACACGATGGTTATTCTTGTTACAGGAATTTGACATAACTATCCTAGATAAACCTGGGAAAGATAATGTGGTGGCTGATTTTCTCTCTAGGCTCGATGTTGGTAGTGAAAGCATGCCTATTGAAGACTATTTTCTAGATGAATATATTTTTTCTATTTTAGTTCACTCACCATGGTATGAAGAAATAGCTAATTATATTGTTCTAGGAAAAATCCCCCAACACCTATCCTACAGGGAAAAGAAAAGGATTGTCCAGCAAAGTGCTAGATACTCATGGATAGAAGGAAATCTCTATCACACTGGGCCAGATCATCAGATCAAACGTTGTGTAAGGGAGGATGAAATTTTTGATATCCTTCGAACTTGTCATGAGGAACCTTCAGAGGACACTTTGCAGATAAGAGAATAGGATACAAGGTTCTCTCAACAGGGTACTATTGGCCCACAATATTCCAAGATGCTACGAAATTCATGAAGGGATGTGATAATTTCTAGAGAATGGGTCAACCAATCCAATCAGACAAGATGTCGTTGCAACCTCAAATAGTCTTAGAACCATTTGAGAAATGGGCCCTAGATTTTGTAGGACCAATTAACCTGTCATCTCAACAGAAATCCTACATTCTGGTCTACATAGACTATGTCACAAAATGAGTTGAGGTGAAAGCATTAACCAGAGCTACAAAGCAGGATGTTTCAGACTTCTTATTTGAAGATATTTTTGTCCTCTTTGTATTACTCAAAGAAATAGTGACACATGGAGGATCCCATTTTACATCTCATTTGATTTAGTACCTGGTTGAAAAATACAAAATATGTCATAAAATCACTTCATCGTATCATCTGCAAGAAAATGGCCAAGTAGAAAGAACCAACAAGGTTATTGAGGGAATTCTTACCAAGATCATAGCTAGCCATTGAAAAATTGGGCTGATAAACTTCCAGAAGCATTGTGGGCATACCTGACTACATGGAGGAATACTATAGGGTTCTCACCATATGAATTAATGTATGGTAAAAATCCTCTATTTCCTATAGAATTTGAAATTAAGACATTAAGAACAACACTACAAGTAAATTTGGATCTGGAAATAACACAGAAACAACAGTTAAAGCATATTAATGAACTAGATGAGAAACGATTAGATTCCATTCAGAAAATAGACATTGTGCAACAACAAAGAGCTAAGTGGCATGATAAATTCATTAAAAAGAAGAAATTTCAAAAAGGAGACTGGGCTCTACTATATGATTCAAGATTTAAGGATTTTAAAAGGAAGCTCTGCACCAAGTGGCTAGGTCTTTATGAAGTTGACACATTCTTCGACAATGGGATTGTAAATTTAGTAACCATTGACAGTGCTAGGACACCATTGTTTGTAAATGGGCACCGCCTTTGACTATATCACAATCCTGCTTCAAAGGAATCATTCATCAACACTGTCATGGATTCCAACCTTTAGATTACAAAGGGAGGGGATAATTCCCCTATGCTACCAATTTCTTAATTCTCTAATAAGTGTAATAGTTGAAAACCAGCTTCTATTGGCATTTGTTACACCCAGTAGTAATAAAAAAAAGAGAAATAAAAACATATAAATAAAAATATGACTGTGAAAACCTCTTCTGGGGTGCAGAAAGACCGATTGTGATAGCTGAAAACCTCTATGTCGAAGTTGTTGCACACTTATTTTTCCTATGTAACAACATTATGTAATTCATGCATATTCTATTTTTATGTTGTTACAAGTTCTATTAGAATATGTTTGTAAATTATTTTTGTAAGTATTTTAAAGAATCATGTAAATAAGAAACGACTATAGAAATCACATGGAAATTGGGTCTGTTGTTACATGTGTAACAAATGTCAACCCGTAAGCAGTCACATCAGTGAAATCATCAGCCGCAATATAGAAAAGAGAGAGTATTCATCAGCGCTATGCTATGGGAGCAATTCATACAACTAGCACATCATTTCTGGAATTATTACATCACTGATCCTTGTTACCAATCCTTTCTTGCAACATCATGCTAGGTACATCATACAAAGTTATATCACTTCTTCCCTCTATTTAACAATCATGGAAATTAATAGGTATCTATTTAGACAGCCGAGGATGGACATCACATTAAAATCGGGGGAGAGGATGAGTCATTTCGTAATCTATGATATCAAATTTAAAACTGGGAATCATTATTAAAATTTTGTCATCATTATCCCTTTATTTTGATCATGCCAAGAATTAAAACACATTTAACACCATATCTCCATGATCCAGACCAAAAATGAAACCATATTGTGTGCAGTACAATCCTCCCTAACCCAAAATCCTCGTTTTATTTCCTATTTTACTGCCCTAACATCAACCTCAAAGAAGCATTGCACCTTCATTCCAAAATTCTCAGAGAAAGAGAACAGTACAAAGTGTTGGGAGAGAGATGGGAGGAGCAACAGTCTGATAGAAAACCAATTCATCTGAAGCATTGGAGAATTTCCCTATGGCATGCCAGGTCTTTAAGGAAGAGGGCTGGTTCAAATTTTTTGAACAACTCAAGGGATCAGAGGATTCAGTGGCCATGGAATTCACTCGGAACCTACATAAAAACTAGATGGAAGTTTGGGGGTTAAAGCTAGAAGTGAAAAAAGCAGTGATTACCCATGTGACATCACTATAGAATGTGGGGAAATGATGGTTTTCTAGAAAGAGAAATGACCCCTCTCTTAAGGAAGAATTCCTTCAAGGAGAGGAAAAATTGGAGTAGAAGGGTAGGGGAATTGACAGATCGTCACTCCCTCAGCCATGGGGAAATTTTTCCTTATACATTATCAAGTACATTACCTATGAAGGAAGGGCAACGATTGTGTTCAACTACCATTTTGCACTACTAAACCACATGCAGCACAGGTAGCTGGTTAAGTTTCCATATTTCTTATTAGAAAACACCAGGCACGTGTCCGCGGTTGTAAAAACTATTGTACACCCAGAAACTTGTGCCACCAATCATAGTCTTATTAACTTGATCATACTGGACACATTGGAACAACAAGACAAAAGCTAGGAAAAATTTAAGAGTAGAAAGACAAGGACCTCCCACAAGAGGCAAACTGAAATCCTTGACACCCCAAAGGAAGCAAGGTTGACTAGAGGATGAGGCTAGTCTTCGGAGGGTAGGATCGAGAAAAGATCATTGAACAAGTCGATAGGTGAAAGGATACCAAAGAAAAGGGTAAAATTCAGCTCACAGATGGAACTTTCACATTCATCCAGCAAAGAACCGAGTGTATTGTTGTTTTAATCAATCCTAATTAACTGAGACTGCAACATTTAATTTTCAACCTAGGGTAGGTCTTGCTGTTTCAATGGAGTTCGCACTGTCTGTGCTAATACACTACAACCAAGAATGAGAAAATGTAGAAAATAGTAAAAGATGTCGCTGAACAAAATTACTAAATCAAACCATTCATGTGGACATAAAAAAAGACTCTTACAAAATTAAATCATGCTTCGCAACTATCAAAGTAAAGGCACGCCACACATGAACTAATATCTACTCTAGTTGGTTACTACCATTCTATTGATTAACTCAGTGTAACAACATAATGTAAATTGAAACAACGAAGAATGTAACCCACAATTTGTACAACAACAACGAGAAACCATAAATCAATTAGCTAAACTAGAATGTACACTACCTCTATCACTGTAGTCCCTGCCAAAGAGGAGGGCCCATCCTCCTCAGTAGGGTGCAGGAATAACAAAAATGTAATTAACGAATCAGCTGAAGAGAAGTAACAACATCACCATGATGACTAATATTAAAAATGAACTCAAAGCTACAAAATCAAAGTAACAATACTTTTCTATATGTCATGCCCTTGTACATGGAAAATTGAGTTCCTTTATAGTTATTACATACCCGAAATTAGAAATAGATAAGTCATGAGAATCTCACAATTCTCATGATGATAAAAAATAAAAGTAGTTATAACCTATTTCTAAATACAAATATACATTAGTTAGGATTGCAACCGTTTGGGTCTATTGCTTCCAAAATAAACAATTCCTACTTCCGACAGATGTTATGTGGAATAGTACCCACATTTTCCAGCTTTGGTGCAAGAACACCCTACGAGTGAATAGTGGTTCAGGATGTTACTGCATCACTGGAAACAACACCGTTGGTGTAACAATGGAATTTTGTATGAGCACGTAGTGTAACAACATCCAATGTGTAACAACAACTATAACAACAACAACCTATTCTACCCTTCTTTATAGTTAATCCGCGTTGCCTGTCTACTCCATAAATTTTTTCTCGCGAGAAACACTTGAAAAGAAGAAGAGCTTCCCAAAATACTTCTTCAATACTCTCCTAGTTAGCCACAAAAAGGAATAAAGCATCATATTATTCAGTAAAATACAACAAAGTAACATGATAGTAGAATAGGTTATAAAGGTGAGAAAACAGGGGAATTAATCATGTAAAGTCATAGGCCTGGAGGACAGAAGGATCAAAACTGGGGAAAGAATGTGCAAAAAATAGGTAAAAAACCACACCCAACATCTCCCCCTGACTGAAGCAACTGCATGTCCCCATGTAGAATCTTGGCTCCTCCTCCTATACCCCCGATGCAAGTTTGTGAAATTGTAGGCACCAGTAGTGTCTTTGCCCGGAGCTCTATACCTTGAATGATCATCAATTGACATGGCCAAGATTCCTCTTCATAGTCACATAAGTGGTAGTCTAGCTGATACTCCTCTACTGGAAACCAAATCAAAGAAAACTTGAATATGAGCCCAATCCAGAACGTCCCCAATGTCTACATGATCCAAGCATACTTAGGCACCCATGTAATACCAGCCAAAAATTTCCTATACTCAAAAGGATCCCCTTCTTGTAACTCAGCGCTACAGGCCTCGGCGTGTTTAAGACATCGTGCTAGCACTCAACTTTTCATTTGTGCATAAAGGTTGAGGCAGATTCTCACAATCCTTTTCCTATAGACGGTCGACTATTCCCTAATCTCTAGAGTGCTCAGGAATAACTAAAACTCACACCTTAGTTCGTAAACCATCCTTGGTTTAGCTCTGACCCACAATGTTGTTCTCTCTTCATTAGCTTCTGCTGGTTTTATGTCCAAATGCCACTCAATATGATACCTCATAAATGAAAGGAAGGTCGCAATTGCAAATCTCCCATATAGGAGAAGACACTTGCTACCATATTCATGTTGACATATTTACACATCATATTATGCAAAAAGAGCTCACACAGAAAGCTCTGGTCATCAAAGTCGCATGAGCGAAAAATATCAAGAAAAGTACAAGTTGAAGAACCCAAATAGGACCTAATTTCAAAAACTGCTTTTAATTGAAATAAATAATAACATTCCCAAAGGAACACTGGATATGACGGGGATGGCTTCTTGCATGCTAGCAGGTTTATGGCAAGGTCATAGAGCTTGGTCTTGTTGATGAGCCCCGAATTGGGTAACTTATTGGGCTCATTTTGCCTAATTGTCCTTGTTCAATCCTCCATTTTCCATAGATTATGCATGTTTTTCTAGTATGTTTATGTTATTTGAACGAATAAGGGTGGTCACTATACCAAGGAGGCTAATACGTGGTCATTTCAGGTTTTTTGGACAAATTTTGGAGCAAAACCAAGCAATTATGGCCCAGGTGACAGCCAAGCTTGAGGTGAGGATTTGTAGGGAGGTTGTCTTTGGCATTAAATGGCCCTTCCTCGAAATCTCCACCCTCAACTCCGAGCTCAACAGGCCACCAAAACGACTTCTAAAGGCAGCCAAGAAGCTTTGGGAAGAATGACTGTTTACTAGCAGTTGGAACAGCCGAGTCCCTTGAATCTAGGAGGGCTGCTAGCCCCCTCGTATTGTATAAAATGGGAAGGCCTCAGCCTTCATAGTTTACTTTTTGGAACTGTTGGTATTTGCACTATAGTGCTGTCCTTTTTAGCTCTATTTTCTTAGTTACTGTTGTACAACTTTCTTGTGATGATTATTTTTGAGTAATGAGAAGCAGCTTTACTTGGCATCAAATCTAAGTTCTTTATAGGAGCCTGCAGCTTTTGGGGTTGGGCCCAACCCGAGTGCTAAGGCCTCCTTTATGTATTGTTATTTGTTCTTTATGTATTTGCAAAATTATTTCTGTTAAAGTAGATTTAATCTTGCTGATTAACTAGGTCACTGTTGATGATTAGAAAGACTGTTGATGTTCAAATTTAGTTGATAGGTTGCTAATAGGGAAAAGCTTCAAAAAAGGGCCATCAAACACCTCTGATTTCACCTCTCCCTCAGTGGGATCAGGAGCTGGGATCAGGGTGACCTTGCTGCCCACAAAAACACTGACTTTGCTTTGCCATGCAATCACTAGTGTTTGATTTTCATTTTTAGAAGTTAGTTACATGTTCAGATTTTTGCTTGCTTAGTTGCATAAGTTAGTATACATGGTTTCATTGCAATTCAAACTTCTATTCATTCTCTTCACTGATAGCTAGATCAGATTAGGTCAACGTAACTAGGTCTTTGATTTTACAAGTCTTCGTTGGTTCTGTTGGAAAAACGATTTGCAGCGCACCTGTACCACTTCTCTACCTGCCCATACTCCATCAAACCCATCTGCTCCATCCCTCATCTCAACTTCTTGCCTTACGTTTGCCATTTGCTCACATAACCCTAGTTTTGTGCATCATTACTTCAGTCCTCCTTGAACAAATCCAACCATCTACATCTATCCTCAACTCCATCCACCAAGTCCTGGACCGCCTCCAACCCTTATCCTACCTCCATACCCACTCCATCTTTCTTCCTCCATCCATCCTCCAAAATCCCATTTCTGAACATCCTGTAGAAAAATTACAGACATCCTATAGAAAATTACAGACATCCTGTAGAACCCCTGCAGACTTCTTGTAGAAGCTCACGAATGAGGTTTATTGATAGCCAAACTCTCTGGAAGGGTGTTAGGGACCCCTTAGGCCCTCTCTGAACCTTCACGACCTCCTCCAAGCATTTCCTCTCGCCAATCCACCTTTGCATAGTCAAAACAGTCAAATCGCATGCATGATAATTCTGGAAACTTATTCAAAAATACAAAAAGATGTTTTTTCAATTGTTACTGTAGAAGTAGCTTAGATACATGTATTTACCTTCCTAGAAGTCAATGGAATTTCTTTCAATAGCTTGCATCCTCTTTCTTGCATCAGTAGGGATAGCTGGTAAAATTAGGGTTTGCTAGGGTTTACATTTCCTTTCAGCTTTCCAGTTTCTTTCTGCAAGTAGATCAGCCTTCTTTGAGTTAGCTTTCTTCCATCAGTTAAAAAGCTTCTTCTCAGAGCTCATAGAAGTTGGCTTAAGCTCCTAGCGGACTTGTGCCAGCTGACCAAGTGACAGCTGCGGCAAGAGCTAGTACTTGTACATACAGCACCATCGCTTCCAAGTTTGTTACGAACTACCGGGTTGATAAAAGTAAAGAAGGGAGTCCCAAGAGTTGCAACATTATTGCTGCAATACTGGAGCTCACCACTCTTTTTGGCGCCATTTCTAGGGAAGTGTCAGAGTATTTGTGATTACTGCTTTTCTTCTATTTCCCTACTCTAACCTTCTGCTAAGTAGTTTATTTCAGTTCCATTCTGCAATTTCATTTCTGCAAAAGTAAATTAGACATTTCCTGCTCTCATAAATTAGCCTCTCAATTCCACAATTTCAATTCTACAAGTGTAGTTTAGCATTTCATTCTCGAATTTTGATTTTAGCAAAATAGATTAGTCCTTTCCTACTTTCATTTCAATTTTGCATTTTCATTTCTGCAAGATAGATTTTAGTTAGTTGCAATTCCATCTGTTTCAGTTTTGCAGGTACAAGTAGAGAAAAAAAACAAAAGCAACCAAAAATCCTTTCATGCCTCGTAGGAACAGAGATAATACCGGAAAATTCCTACCCAACACCCCCACCACTTCACTGAGTCACCCTTCTCTCATCTTTGGTGGCAGTGACCTAGAAGAACCTATAGGTGAACCTCCTAGGATATACGAAGATCCTATAATAGAAGAAGAGCAAGAAAACATTCCTTTTGAGACCATGGCTGACAAAAGAAATGGTAGAGACGATGACGAGAGAATAGAAGGTACCTTCCCCAGCCGAGAGACCAATGGGGACATGAAAATGAAGAACTTAAGTCCCTCAGCCTTACCTCATTTCCATGGATTGACCACTGAAGACCCTGATACCTTCCTGTTTGAATTTGTTGTCCTTTGTCGAACTTATGACTATACAGAAGATGAGAAAAAGTTGAAACTCTTTCCCTCTGCCCTCAAGGATGCAGCATTACATTGGTTCATGGGTTTACCTGGAAACAGTATCATCACTTGGGCTCAAATGCAGCAAGCCTTTAACAACAAATACTGGGACTACTGTAGGTCAAAGGAAACCAAGGGAGAAATATTTCAGATGACCATGGGAAATGATGAGTCTTTAGTAGACTACGAGGAAAGGTTCCAACTCAGCTATAAATGGGTCAGGTGCACACTTGACCCTAAATCTCTAAAGCTGGTTCTGCTCCGAGGAGTCCCCGAAGACCTTCTAGATACCCTTCACATGCTAGCTGGAGGAGACATTTACCAACTACCTTATGAGGACATAAATACTGTGTTTAGAAACCACTCTAGGGCAGCCCGGAAAAGAGGTAGGGGGAATCCACTTTCAGCTAGTACTACCTTCTCCAAGCATGAGTTTGCTAATCAGATGAAAGACCTCAAAAGTGAGATGAGATAGACCATTGCCATCCAACTTGATACTTTCCGAATCCAACAAAAGAAAGAGGAAGCTGAGAGGGCTTTGGCCATTTTTTATCCCAGATGTATGAGGAAGCACCCTAAGAACGAGTGTCCATTGCACTCATTAGAGGTATGTTTCGTTTGTGAGGAGAACCACCCCACAAACCAATGCCCAACCTTGCCCGGATTCAAAGCCATGTACCAAGGGACTGAGGCACCCACTGAACCTCTCTACTTCCTCAACTAATGGAGGCTGCATGGACCCAGACCTTACCAGCAGGGGATGCAAGGGACATCCCAAGCTTATTATAGACCCAACCAATATGCTCACATGCCTTCTTGAGGTCCCCTTGCTCATCCTTCCTGGTCTGCACCTCCTCCGTGGTCTTATCCACCTCAATACCATACTCAACCCACTGTTCATTCGTTTCACTCACATGTCCAGCCACAACCTCAGTGGAATGCACCTCAGCCAGGGTGGAGGCCCCAATACAACTCTCCTCCAGCCATTCTTCCTCCACCACCGGCTCAGCCACAACCATTACCTCCTGCTCCTCCAAGACAACCCCAGATGCCTGCTCAACCGAACCCGAACCCCAACAACCGACATGCCCAGCAGGTATACACTGGGGAGACAACATGTCCCACCTATGCTGTGGAGATCCAGGAGATCAACCTACAATTCGGGAAGACCCTTCTAGATCACCAACCTCCTCCCCTAGAGGACGAGGAAGAGAAATAGGAAAGTGAACCCAAAGCCGTTCCACCCTTTCCTGAGTGACTAACAGTAACCACGCAACCAAACCCGGAGGAGACTGAACTTCTGGGAGAACTGAAACAGTTGTTTGTGAAAATACCACTTCTCTAGGCCATCAAATATGTACCGATATACAACAAATTGATTAAGGAGAAGTGTTTTAGGCACCCAGGCAGGCGAAAGAGAGATGCCTCGACTATCAATGTCATCGGACAACTGTCTGATCTAATGTTGGGGCAAGTAATCTGTCCAAAGTATTTGGACCCTGGGAGTCCTGTAGTTGATGTCCACATTAATGGCACCATAGTCCCCCATACCTTGATTGATCTAGGGGTTGCCATTAATGTCATGACCAGGGACACCATGCTTAAACTCAACCTTCAGAGTTCCTTAAGGAAGACCTTGACAGTCTTGCAGTTGGCAGATCGCTCCACCGTGACCCCCGAAGGGATTGTGGAAGATGTCTTGGTCTCTGTTGACTCTTGGGAGTACCCTGCGGACTTCTTGGTCCTTCAGCCAAAGGCAAAGCTCATTGGATACCCCCTCATTCTGGGAAGGCCTTAGTTAGCCACCGCGGATGCTTACATCAGTTGTCGAGCTGGAAGAATGACCATCAAGAATGGGCCTATGTCCAAGCAGCTAGTCCTATATCCTCCTGCCAAACCTCTGCTAGAACATGACTTGCCACTCTGGTTGGGAGAAGGAGATAAGGATGAGGTCTACTCTACACCATTGTGCACAGTAGAAACCACTAGGGGAGGCCCTCAAACCGAGGATGATTTGATTGAGACTTTGATTCAAAATCCACCTCCCAGTGCACTATCCTTAGAGGAATTGGTGGAAGATGCCCAAGCCAGCACCTTAGTAGACCTCTGTGTGACTGATCCAACCTCTCCCAGAGTTAAGAATGTAGAGTTTGGTCCCGAAAGAACTTTAAAGATCAACTCCTCCCTATCTCCTTCCCAGGAGAAGGAGCTGTGTAGCTTATGGAACAATCATTTAGATGCTTTCGCTTGGAGCTATAAGGAGATGAAAGGAGTCCTTCCTTCAGTTTGTACCCATCACATCTACATTAAAGAAGATTGTAAACCGGTCAGGAAGCCTCAGAGGAGAATGAATCCAGCCCTTAAAGACATTGGCAAAGAAGAATTGCAAAAATTATTGGATGCAGGATTCATCTACCCTATCTCCGATAGTGAGTGGGTCTCGCCTCTAGTGCTGGTGCCCAAAAAGAACGAGAAGTGGAGAATCTGTGTAGATTACCGAGAACTTAACAAAGCCACCAAGAAAGACCATTTCCCTTTGCCTTTCATAGATCAGGTGTTGGATGGACTGGCAGGGAAGAAGTTCTTCTCTTTCCTAGATGGGTTCAGCGGGTATAACCAGATCCAAATCAGCCCGGAAGACCAAGATAAAACCACCTTCACCTATCCTTGGGGTACCTTTGCCTACCGAGTCCTTCCCTTTGGGCTATGCAATGCTCCTGCCACTTTCCAGAGAGCAGTATTGAGCATCTTTTCTGAGTTGGTCCATGATTCGGTAGAAATCTATATGGATGACTTTACTCCTTATGGGGCCAACTTCTAAGAAGCTTTGACTAATCTGGGAAAAGTTCTAACCAAGTGCATTGAGATGAACCAGTCCCTCAGTCCCAAAAAATGTGAATTCCTGATGACTGAAGGGACCGTGCTAGGTCATACCATTTCTCGGCAAGGATTACAGGTGGACCCTAATAAGATTGCTATCATCCAAAAGGTACCACCTCCTCAAAAGGTAAGAGATGTTTGGAGTTTCCTAGGCTTAGCAGGATATTATCGAAGATTCATTAAAGACTTCAGCAAGCTAGCCTCGCCATTGTTTGGCCTCTTAGGGAAAGATGTTGAGTTTAAATGGACTGACAACTGTCAAGGGGCACTGGATGAGTTGAAAGATAAGCTGGTGTCCGCCCCGATCTTGAGAGGTCCAAACTGGGCCCTACCTTTCCACATCCACACTGATGCCTCAAACAAAGCCATAGGGGCAGCCTTAGGACAAGTTGAGGAGAAACTCCCATATGCCATATACTTCATCAGCAAAAACCTGTCCAAGGCATAAATGAACTATACTGTAACCGAGAAAGAGTTCCTGGCTGTAGTCCATTCCCTAAACAAGTTCAGACACTACATCACTAGTTATCAAACATTTGTACACACTGATCATGCTGCGATTAGATATTTAATGAATAAGCCTGATGTCAATGCTCGTATCATTAGATGGTTACTTTTGTTGCAGCAATTTGATTTAACTATTGTTGACAAGCCAGGTAAGGAAAATGTTGTTGCTGACTTCTTGTCTAGATTGGACTTGCCTGCAGGTGAAGAAGGAATAGTGGATGACAAGATGCTCGATGAACATCTGTTTGCTATCTCAGTACTCTCTCCATGGTTTGCTGATATAGCAAATTACTTGATCTCATCACAGTTCCCTCCGCATCTATCCTCAAAGGAGAAGAGAAGAATTGTAAGGAAGAGTGCCTCGTTTACTTGGATTGGGGGCAACCTGTTTAAACTTGGCCCAGATCAGATTTTGAGATGTTGTGTTAGGGAGGAGGAAGTTTTTGACATCCTCCTAACCTATCATGGCGGATCTTGTGGAGGCCACTTTCTAGCCAAAAGGACTGCCTTCAAAATTCTACAGGCAGGCTACTATTGGCCTACTCTTCATTAAGATGTCAGAAGATACATCAGCCAGTGTGACCGATGTCAAAGGATGGGAAAACCGACTCCAAGGGATGAAATGCCTCTCCAACCTCAAGTGACCTTTGAGCCATTTGAGAAGTGGGGCATGGATTTTGTGGGTCCTATTAACCCTCCTTCAAAGAAACGGTCTTACATCATTGTGTGCACCGACTATCTGACCAAGTGGGCAGAAACAAAGGCAATCAAAGCAGCAACGGAAGAAAAGGTGGCCGAGTTTCTGAGGGAAAATATCTTCTACAAGTATGGCTACCCAAGAGTGTTAGTCACAGATCAAGGAAGCCAGTTCACCTCCAACCTGATTGAAGACTTGCTCGCGCATCAAAAGATGAAGCACAAGACTTCCACCCCCTATCATCCTCAAGCAAATGGGCAGGTGGAAGTCACTAATAGAGCATTGGAAGGGATTTTGACTAAGGTTGTGAGCAGCAATAGAAAGGATTGGGCAGATCGCCTAGTTGAGGCCACCTGGTCCTACAACACCACTTGGAAGACTACAACCGGTTTCACACCTTATGAGTTGGTCTACGGGAAGAAAGCTTTGATATCCATAGAGTTCGAGTACAATACATTAAGGGTGGCAGCTCAGCTAGACCTAGATCTCAACCATGCTCAACGTGAAAGATTATTGCAGCTGAATGGATTAGATGAACAGAGAATGCAGGCCTTCCTCCACTCAGAAGTAGTTCAACTCCAGAGGAAGATATGGCATGACCGACACCTAAATGAAAAGCAATTCCAGCCGGGAGATTGGGCGTTGTTGTATGACTCAAGATACAAGGATTTCAAAGGAAATCTGAGGACAAGATGGTTAGGACCATATACAGTGGAGAAATGCAATGACAATGGTTCAGTCCTTATCAGGACCATTGATGAAGAAGCCATCCCCATTCTTGTCAATGGGCATTGATTGAAAATCTACAAGAAACCCCTTCCAAGGCAGGAGTTCATTGAAACTGTGGAAAAATCAGTGCTGGTAGTAGAGCAGGGTTTTTCCTCTATTCCGGCCACACCTTGATCATCAAAAAAAAAAAAGGGAATAAAAAGATCCCTGGGTGAAAACCTCACTGAGGTGCCCAGGGCAGACAGTGAGGGTGGAAACCTCATGGAGGCGCCCCAGCTGTCTCTCAGAAAATAAAGAAATGGAATAAAAAAAAATATCCTTGGGCGAAAACCTCTCTGAGGCGCCAAGGGCAGATAGTGGGGGTGAAAACCTCATGGAGGCACCCCTGCTGTATCTCAAAAAGAAAAAAGAAAAAAGAAAAAGAAACAGGTCTAATCTCTAGAGTTATTGCAGGTTGCAGGAAATACAGTGCAGATAAAGAAGGTTGCGCAAAATGAAGACAGGGGTTCGTACCAAGATACCAGACATCCTCACAGACACCCCCTCCATGGCCACTCACTTTTTCCAGGATTTGAACACATTTGAGTCGAGATTCAACCTCCTACAAGAAGTTCTGAGCTTTCTACAGGAAGTTTTGGGGCTTTCTACAGGAAGTTTCGCATTTCTATAGGAAACATCCTGTAGAGCCTTCGGGCAGGCCAAAGTCGACTATGGAAAGGAATTTAAAGCTTGAAGTCTGTTGATGAGACCTGCAGCCACTGCTCTCTTCCATCCATCACTAGTTTCATCTCTTTCCACCACCATTACAACAATCTGATCCTGTATTCCTGCACAGTCATGCAAAGAGTCCTGTTTTCCTCAGATTGCAATTTTTTTTTCAAGGGAAAAATCAAGTACATGAAGGCTCGTACACTCTACCTATTAAAGCTCCATCAGGACCCTTCAATCGTGAATGCAACCCTGCTCATTTCAGCATGTGTCCCAGGAGGAGAAGTAGCTACAGGATGTCCTACAGGAATCCTGTAGCAGCTGATCCGCCTGGAGTACACACTATGGAGTCAATAGTAGATGAAATCAATGCAGGAGGCATGTAACTAGCTCCGCTTGAATGTGAACACCTCCTCGACAGCTGAGAAAAGACAGAGCCATGCATGCAACGTTCACCACTAGAGGATTGAGTCCCGAAGCCTTGCATGTAGCATCAGCCAATGAACGAAGGAATTCTGGTGCCTATGCACGAAGCAACAGTGAGAAAAGCCATTATTCCACGTCCGAAAACCTGCAGAGCATGTCCACGGCCACATAGGTAAGTGCCTAACCTTATTTCGTCAAATTGCGTAGACTATACTATGAAAACTGCATTTCTGTGAATGGTGAGAATTGAACAAATTCGGTGGCCAGTCAACTGGCCACCCACAGTCAGTCAAATGGCCTCGTGGGATCCGAACGAGCTCGGTTATGCTTGAATCCGCCAAAGGGACGTGGAGCTAACACGTGGGAAGTGTCCAGTCGAGGAAAATCTGCGATTTGCAGTGAAATTGGCGGATGGGCAGTGATGACGGCAGGTAATGGCAGAGATAGAAAATGGCGGTCAGAGACATGCCGGAGAATGATGGCTATGACGTTGGCTAACGGATCGGCCTGGAAACCTCACCCCCGCGCCATGAATTGCGCCGTAATTCAAAATCCTTCGGCCAGAGCACTCACATTAACCATTGTCATTTACTCTTACAATCGGTTTTCAGTAACGTACGTGTCCTCCTCCTTTGCAGTTTGTTAGCCTGAGCTTCTCGGCCTGTTTCAAACTCTTCCCGCGTCCCAGGCTTGCTCAGAAGCATCGTGACGTCCTCCAGAAGCTGACAAAGCTCTCTACAGGAAGGAGCTCTACAGGAAGCACAGCATAGCCTCCTGGAGCAGAGAAATCTAGATCTTATGCGTTGGAATTGGAGTTTCGAAGAGAGGTAGGCTCAAAAAACGCCATACCCATGCATGATATTTCGAAAGGTGGTAAATTAAGCTATTTGGAATAGGAGAATTAAAACAAGTCTACCTGTGGGTCAAGAATGGTGGTTTTCCTGTATGATACACAAAATTTCTTTCAAATGATGCTGCGTCACATTCTCCTCCACGGTTCCTGTTAACAAATTCCTCCTGTAGAAACGATAAACCACTGTAAGGGCTGACTTGTGCATAAAGAATGTGACTTGTATGTGATTGGTGTGAAAATTAAGCTCTGCACTCTGTCTATGAGAGCATAATTTCCTTTTGACAGTCAAGTTTTGGGGTGGCGGCAACATTATAACCAGGGAATTGGTGAAAAGGGAGATACAAACATCTGAGAAACCCTGTCCTGAGAATCAAAGGAGGAAACCATACACAGAATTCCCCTTCTGATCAGAACACAAGCCAAAACAAAGCATTTTCACCATGCCAGGGGGGGTTTATCAAAAAGGAACCCTCAGATTCTAGGAAATTGTGAGAAAATCCCGAGGTGGTAGACCTATTTACCCGTGCCAATTGGATGACCTTTTGTGACAGAATTCAAGGTCATGATGATGAGGTCACAGAAGAGTTATTAATGTCTCTGCAGCCTAATTCCAAGATGTTGGCCACTGTAAATTTCAGAGGGTTGACCTTAAAACTTACCCCACAACTCATCAGTTGTGTCACTGATCTGCCATTGGGGATACCCTGGAGTAAAGAGGAGAGGGCATTGGACCAAAAAGCCAAAAAGGCATTCTTCCTACTAGAAGAACAGTTTTCAGAGGATAAAAGTGGGGTCCGGAGAGCCAGCCTACATCCATTTTGGAGCGAGGTCAGCCTTCAGATCATAAAATACATTACTTGTGAGGGGCGATTCAGTATTGTATATGGTTATCACTTCTGGTTGTTAACTGAGCTTAGGCATAAGATGGATTTACCCACAGAACAAAAGTTAAGCATCCCATATTTCCTCCTACAGTCATTAATGGAGTGTGGCTCAAAAATAAAGGAAGGGACACCAGACCAGCTGGCTCATCATGGGCTTATCAAGCTTCTAGTAGAAGATGCCCTCCATGCCTATACTGTCCCTCTCTCCTGGGAGATTTTCCACAATATGTCCAAGAATGATGATATCTGGATTATGGCTGAGGAACTCACTTCACCCAGTAGTGAGAAAAGGGAGCACCTTGAGGCAGCAGAGGAAGCCAAGGGTAAGGAACCCTAGGACAGACCACCACAGAAAGAAAAAAAAGAGAAACAAGAGAAAGGCCCACCTGCTGAGCCCAAAACTGTGGGTGGAATAAAGGCACAAACGCCAAGGGAGAAACGGTTGCAAATCAGGGTAGAAAGGACTGAAAAAGTCCAAGAAAGTGAGGGCACATCCAACGCAACCACAACAAAATTGAACGAGAAGGCACCCCCAGCCAAGCAGGCCAAAACAATGAAAATTGTTTCTACAAGAAGCCCGAAAACTGTTTCTACAGGAAGACAAAAAACAATCAGCACAGGACTTTCTACAGGAAGTCTGAAGACAGAGCAACAGAGGGAAAAATCGTGGGAAATTTTAGCTAGGGAGGCAGTAGCTGTGCTAGCCACCCTAAGCACATCTCCCAAGCAGAAGGGGAAGCGAAAGAGGGAGCCTCCCCTGTATTTTAAGGCAAGAAGGAGTGTGAGGATTAAGACTGGCAGACCCCAGCCATTGTTAAAAGAACCAATCACAATTGTAGACACCCCTACCACGCAAAAGGAGAGGTCCCCCTCCAAGGCATCCATCACTTATGAACGGGGAAGCCCGAAGACATCCACCTGGAGGGAGAGAACGAAAATGTTGGACACAAACGCCTCTCTACAGGATGCTGAGACTATTCTAGAGGAAACACTGGCTAGGCTGAAGGAGACCGAAGCAATGGAAGGTGAGGCAGCTAAATCACCACAGGAGGAAGAAAAGGTGGAGAACATTGTGGAACCTAGCCCCCATCCCAGCTTGGGATCCTACTATAACTTCTTAGAGGCCAGAAAGATCATTCCTCAAAAGTTCATAGTGCCACTTTTCCTTGCACTAGAAGAAGAGACAGTAAGGACCCACACTTGGATGAAAATCGCTAAGTCCAAGGGTGTGGCGGATATAGGTCCTCTGGAGGAACAAATCAAATAGGTAATAAGAGAATTGGCTATGGTACGACATGTGGAAAGCAACCAGCGGGTCAAGCTATAGGAAGAAAATGAGTTGCTTAGACAACAGCTACAATTACAGGGATAGAGGAAGGAAGACAGGCCTCATATCTTGGGAGAACAACAGCAACAGGAGGAGCCCACAACAGCCAAAGATACCCCTGATGAATAGTAGAGAAAGGAAGGGATGCAGACTGAAATTGAGACACTGAATCGACAGCTACAGGAAAAAGAGTTGGAGACACAGTCTCTGAAATAGTAGGTACAAGAAAAGGAGGCCCAACTGGCCTGCATGGCCAGCTGGGCAATGGAAGCTCTGCAGTGTAGGCAGCCTACCAAATCCTATGCCCTATACCTCAAGGATCAGTGGTTACAGTTTCAGATCAATACCTTGGCCCAAAGGGGCATCACCCCATTCCAAAATTATCATCAGTTTGCAACTCTATGTGGCAGTAGTTCATCTGAGGATAGGGCCACAGTATCAGAGTTCTACTTGCACAACTTCGCCCTTCCGAACATGAACGCATGGGATCCCAACAAGGTGATAGGATATGTCTAGCTTATGGCCATGGCCTCTTGGATGAACCATGAGGAGAAGAGAGCAACAGAGGTCCGTAGTATCATAGGCAGAGAGCTCAGTGAGCCACTCCTAATCAGAGCAGAGCCGGATGACCCCTCAGTAGTGATAAGCGCCCACCAGCACTTGGCCAACAGTCCTCAGGAGCTACCGGAATACATTGAGTAGCAGGCTCAAGCCATTGCCCACTTTGAGGACATGGAGAGACTGTTGGGAGAAAACTGCATGCATGCCTGCACAAGGTGGTGGAACACGCTGCCTCACAGCCTAAAGATAAAAGAATACCACTCTCCCAACAGGATGAGGGAAGCCTTGGAAAGGGTACCTCTCTACAAACAGTTGATGCAAAATTTGCAGGCCAATTGGATTGGCTTGAAATTCAGTCCTCCTTTACGTTTGGGATTGCTAGAAGCAGTGAAGGAAGAGGAAGAAGGTAGACAATGGGAGGAAGTGGAAAGGAAGGCAGGATTCCACGACCGGGAATAGGATATCACCACAGAGGCCTGGGACGTGAGGGAAGCGATCAAAGCCATAAAGGATGATGAGCTGGACTAGTTTCTCAGAGGATGAGCAACCAATTTAGCAAGGGGGTGATGATGAGCCCCAAATTGGGTAACTTATTGGGCTCATTTTGCCTAATTGTCCTTGTTCAATCCTCCCTTTTTCATATATTATGCATGTTTTTCTAGTATGTTTATGTTATTTGAACGAATAAGGGTGGTCACTATACCAAGGAGGCTAATACGTGGTCATTTCAGGTTTTTTGGACAAATTTTGGAGCAAAACCAAGCAATTATGGCCCAGGTGATAGCCAAGCTTGAGGTGAGGATTCGTAGGGAGGTTGTCTTTGGCATTAAATGGCCCTTCCTCGAAATCTCCACCCTCAACTCCGAGCTCAACAGGCCACCAAAACGAGTTCTAAACGCAGCCAAGCAGCTTTGGGAAGAGTGACTGTTTACTAGCAGTTGGAACAGCTGAGTCCCTTGAATCTAGGAGGGCTGCTAGCCCCCTCGTATTGTATAAATAGGAAGGCCTTAGCATTCGTAGTTTACTTTTTGGAACTATTGGTATTTGCACTATAGAGCTGTCCTTTTTAGCTCGTTTTTCTTAGCTACTAATGTACAACTTTCTTGTGATGATTATATTTGAGTAATGAAAAGCAGCTTTACTTGGCATCAGATCTGAGTTCTTTATAGGAGCCTGTAGCTCTTGGGGTTGGGCCCAACCCAAGTGCTAAGGCCTCCTTTATGTATTGTTATTTGTTCTTTATGTATTTGCAAAATTATTTCTGTTAAAGTAGATTTAATCTTGCTGATTAACTAGGTCACTGTTGATGATTAGAAACACTGTTGATGTTCAGATTTAGTTGATAGGTTGCTAATAGGGAAAAGCTTCAAAAAAGGGCCATCAAACACCTCTGATTTCACCTCTCCCTCAGTGGGATCAGGAGTTGGGATTAGGGTGACCTTGCTGCCCACAAAAACACTAACTTTGCTTTCCCATGAAATCACTAGTGTTTGATTTTCATTTGTAGAAGTTGGTTACATGTTCAGATTTTTTCTTGCTTAGTTGCATAAGTTAGTATACATGGTTTCATTGCAGTTCAAACTTCTGTTCATTCTCTTCACTGACAGCTAGATCAGATTAGGTAAACGTAACTAGGTCTTTGATTTTACAAGTCTTCGTTGGTTCCGTTGGAAAAACGACTTGCTGAGCACATGTACCACTTCTCTACCTGCCCATACTCCATCAAACCCATCTGCTCCATCTCTCATCTCAGCTTCATGCCTTACGTTTGCCATTTTCTCACATAACCCTAGTTTTTGTGCATCATTGCTTCAGTCCTCCTTGAACAAATCCAGCCATCTTCATCTGTCCTCAACTCCATCCACCAAGTCCTGGACCACCTCCAACCCTTATCCTACCTCCATACCCACTCCTTCATCTTTCTTCCTCCATCCATCCTCCAAAATCCCATTTCTGAACATCTTGTAGAAAAATTACAGACATCCTGTAGAAAATTACAAACATCCTGTAGAACCCCTGCAGACTTCTTGTAGAAGCTCACGAATGAGGTTTCTTGATAGCCAAACTCTGGGAAACTCTCTGGAAGGGTGTTAGGGACCCCTTAGGCCCTCTCTAAACCTTCATGACCTCCTCCAATCATTTCCTCTCGCCAATCCACCTCTGCACAGTCAAAACAGTCAAATCGCATGCATGATAATTCTGGCAACTTATTCAAAAATACAAAAAGATGTTTCTCAGATGTTACTGCAGAAGTAGCTTAGATACATGTATTTACCTTCCTAGAAGTCAATGACATTTCTTTCAGTAGCTTGCATCCTTTTTCTTGCATCGGTAGGGATAGCTGGTAAAATTAGGGTTTGCTAGGTTTTATGTTTCCTTTCAGCTTTCCAGTTTCTTTCTGCAAGTAGATCAACCTTCTTTGAGTTAGCTTTCTTCCATCAGTTAAAAAGATTCTTCTCAGAGCTCATAGAAGTTGGCTTAAGCTCCTAGCAGACTTGTGCTATCTGACCAAGTGACAGCTGCGGCAAGAGCTAGTACTTGTGCATACAACACCTTCGCTTCCAAGTTTGTTATGAACTACCGGGTTGATAAAGTAAAGAAGTGAGTCCCAGGATTTGCAACATTATTGCTGCAATACTGGAGCTCACCACTTGTCATCCATTAGGTCCAAGATCTGTCGATTTAGCTGGTACAGTTGTTCATCCTTCTTCTTCATAGCTTCCTTGTGCCTCTGTGCTTCCCATTCTCTTTCCCATTCTTCCTTTAGCCATTTCTCCCTAAGGGAATCCATCATCTTCCTATATGCCTTGAGCGATATCACCCCCTCTTGTAGAGAGAGCACTTTCTGCTTCCATTTCTATAGCTCTAGTAACAACAACATCATTTCAGAACACCATCCTTTATCAGGACCCAATGTTCTCCCACATGCACTATCAATTCAGGGTGTAACAACCTCCTACGGGTGAAATTGCTCCACTTCGGCTACTAGTTCTTGTGTAACAACAACTTCGTCAATGGATTCTGTTACAGTTTCCTTATCTCCCTGATCAGCTTCCATCCCCACAGCTGGGTCTTGTGTAATAGTAGTGCATTCCACAGACTTCTGTATATCATTTTTCCCCAGGTAGGCTTCTGTCTCCACTGCTGTTTCTTGTGTAACAGTAGTGTCGATCATAGGCTCATGGATGTTAGCTTCTCCTTTATTTCCTTGGCTAACTTCCACCTCCACTACTGTTTCTGGTGAAACAACAGCGTCAGCCAAGGGCTCCTGTGTATCTACTACCTGATCACTTCCTGTGGACTGTGATGTGTCAGTTGTTGGTTCTTTTGTAACAACAACATCCTCAACAGGTTCTTTTGTCTCAGCTTCCTATATTTCATTTTGCGTTTCCCTCGAGGTGGTGTTTGCTGCATATAATTTAAACCCTGCTGGCACTAGCTTCTCAGCATAGGCTATGCACACAGTGCCCAGGGCATCTCCCCTTTTGGCCCTGTTTACAACCTCAACCAAAGTATCTAGTGCTGGGTCTCTTACGTCTGCCTTTCCCTCTGCTAGTTGTTCCCTTAGGTCTCTATTTTATTTTTCTAAATTTTCAATTCTTAACAACAAGGATTGAGTTTCACTCTTACCAGGTGAATAAGGTTCCTCTGGTTGAGCTTGCTCCTCGTCCTTCTGCTCTGCTACTTCTTTGTTGTTCCTTCACATAGATGGGGACTCTGGGTGCCCACTAACCCTTATCCTCTACTTCAGCTGCATGTCGCCAATTGGTTTGTCAACTGGCCTCTTACCAACCCTTACTATCAAAGGTTGGGGCTACTCCTTTGTCACTGTTGGAGCTTCCTCAGCTGTCCTGATTTGCCTCTTGCAGGTGGTCCTGGCCTTCTTCCTCATGAATTCTTCCCAATTCCTGCCCTGGTGGCTCAAGGCGTCAAGCACAATGGGCTTGATAATGCCATGGTTGGTGACGCATGTTTCTTGATGCGTATATTTTTTCACGGCCACAGCCATATGCCTAATGTTTCCTAGCAAGAAGTAGGGAAGATTGATCAGCTGTTGATGCTAGAGGTGGTTCAAAAATGGAAAGTGGTAATTGAACAAAATTGTTGCCCTTCCATTGCAAGTAATGTACTTGATGAGGTAGAGGGCAACATTAGCCCATGGCTAGGGGAGTGACAATCTGTCAATTCCGCTTCCTTTCTTTACCAGCGACTCTTCTTATTAGAGGAAATCCCCCTTCAGGGAGGGGTCATTAACCTTCCTGTTAAACCACCTCCTTCCTTCCATTGGTAATCCCATCACTATAGATATCACCTCTTCCATGAACTCCAGCTTCAACCTTCTAACCTCCATCTCGTTTCTCTCCAAATTCTTTGTAAATTCCATGGCAACATCACCGTATGATCCCTCCAACCTCTGGAACAATTCAAACCAACTTGCATCCTTGAAAATATGGCATGCTTCAGGGAAATTCTCCAAGGTTTCTGTGAACCTTGGCTCATGCTGAATTGCTTCTCCACCCATTGCTTATGCAAATTTATGTTGTTTCTCCTCCTTATCCTTTCCTTTAGATGCTCCAGGGTAGCCGACACACAACTTAGTTGTTTTAGCCTGCACTGTTATTTTGCCACTTCTTTGAGCACTCTGAATGGAGATGCAGTGCTCTAGCAAAGGGTGAATGATAGGGTGGTAGGGTGGCACAGGTGAGGATTTCAAATTAGGATTTTGCAATCATGGTTCGTACAGTACAATAAATTTGCCTTATTAGTGTTGGATTATGGGAGGCCTCGTCGACGGTACACTTCCCCTTTTTGGTATGATGGGGAATTAAGTAACAATAACTACCAAGTAACCATGCTTTAATTGCAGGTTTTTTGAATAATCACCAGTCATGTGATGGTCATGTTGGAATATGATTCGCTCCCTCCCTACTTAAATGTGATAGTCGTCCTCGACAGTAAAAAGTCATGTTAAGTTGTCATAATTACCAAATAAAGCGAATACAATATTACCTTTCGATGACGTACATGGATGACGTGGGGAGAAGTCATGGGTGGCGTGACGCGCAAACTAAGCTCTGGTGGCAAGACGCACGAACTTAATTCTGATGACGAAGATCACGATGATGCCTACTATTTATTACAATAAAATATCTCAGTTATTTCTTAAAAGTCATCGACTGTTACAAGTGTAACAACCAAGACGACTAATATATATTACTTTGATTTTTACAAAAAATAAAGAAGACAAGATCATTTAACAACACTTATCGTAAGGTATGCTTTGAAATAATAGATGTTGTTACAGAGTGTGTAACATCCGCCACAAGGTGGTTTTCAACTGCTACAAAAAGTGTCTATCTGTGCTCAGGAAAGGTTTTCACAGCCTGATTGTTATTATTATTATTATTATTATTTATTTTTTTTGAAGAGTTTTAAGGTGTAACAGCCGCCAACTTTAGTTGATTTTCAGCTATTACAGTTATTGGAAAAATTCAAATTTTTGCAACACAAGGGGGATTTCCCCTGTTCCTGTAATTTGAAGATCTGAATTTGTGACAATGTTGATGAATGAATCCCTTGAAGCAGGTTTGTGATATAACCAAAGACGGAGCCCATTTGGAAGTAATGGTGTCCTTGCACTGTCAATGGTTACCAAATTTACAGTCCCATTTTCAAAGACTACATCTACCTCATAGGGACCTAGCCATCTGGTGTAGAGCTTACCCTTGAAGTCTTTAAATCTTGAGTCGTATAAGAGAGCCCAATCTCCAATATGGAACTTCTTCTTCTTGATGAATCTGTCATGCCACTTAGCTCTCTGCTGCTGGATAATCTGTATTTTTTGGATAGAAGCTAACCATTTCTCCTCCAATTCATTGAGTTGGTTCAATCTCTACTTTTGTGATATAGCTAGATCCAAATTGATCTGCAATGTTTTTCTTAGTGTCTTGATTTCAAATTAAATGGGGAATAAATGGTTCTTACCATACACAGTTTCATATGTTGAGAATCCAGTGGTATTCTTCCATGTAGTCATGTATGCCCACAACACTTTTGGAAGTTTATCAACCCAATTTCTTCGGTGACTGGCCACAGCCTTAGTAAGGATCCCATCAACGACCTTGTTAGTGCTTTCCACTTGTCCATTTTCTTGTGGATGATAAGATGTTGTGATTCTATGATGGATTTTATATTTTTCAACCAACTCCTGAATCTTATGAGATGTGAACAAGGGCCCTTTGTTTGTGACTATCTCCCTGGGTATGCCAAACCGGACAAAGATGTCTTCAAACAAAAGTCTGAGACAACCTGCTCCGTGGCTCTAGTTAGTGCCTTTGCCTCAACCCATTTTGTGACATAGTCAGTGTAGACCAAGATGTAAGATTTATTTCTAGATGAGGGGTTAATTGGCCCCACAAAATCTAGGGGCTAGTTCTTGAAAGGTTCTAAGATGATTTGGGGCTGTAACAACATCTCATTTGATTGCAGTGGTTGGTTGATCCGTTGATAACTATCACATCCCTTCACAAAGTTCTTGGCATCCTGCAATATTGTTGGCCAATAATACATTGTTGAAAGGACTTTGTATCTTTTTTGTTTGTCTGTGAATTTCCCTCCACAAGGTTCTTCGTGACAAGCCTTAAGGATGTCAAAGACCTCACCTTCTCTAACACGACATCTGATCTAGAAATCTGGTCCAGTGTGATAGAGATTCCCATCTATCCAGGTATATGTAGCACTTTCCTGTATGATCTTTCTTTTCTCCTAGGAGGAAAAATATTGTGGAAACTTCCCTACGACGAGATAATTAGCTATATCTGCATACCAAGGTGAGTAAGTAGAAATAGAAAAAAGATATTCATCTGGGAAAGAATCCTCAGTACGAATGAAATTGTCATCAATAGTTAACCTAGAAATAAAATCAGCTACTACATTATCTTTTCTAGGTTTATCAACAATTGTGATATCAAATTCTTGTAACAACAATAACCAGCGTGTAATCCTACCATTGGTAATTGGCTTATTCATTAAAAAAAATGGCATAATGGTCATTTTGTACAAATACTTGATACCCGGTGATATAATGTTGGAATTTATTGATGGCATGCACAACTGCTAAGAACTCCTTCTTGGTCACTATGTAGTTGAGCTCAGCCAGGGTTAGATTTTTGCTTATGTAGTAAATAGCATAAGGTTTCTTATCTTCTAGTTGGCCCAAAACAACACCTACAACAATATCAGATGCATTTGTAGTGATGTGAAACAACAGTTCCCAATTAGGTCCTTGCGAGACCAGAGCAACTGATACACAACATTTCAATTTAAGAAAGGCATGCTCACACTTCCCTATCCACAAAAATTCGACATCCTTCATGAGTAAGGAAAATAATGGCGATGCAATTTTTTTTTTTTTTTTTTTTTATAAATCTCTTGTAATACCCTGCATGCCCTAAGAGACTACATACCTCTTTTTGCATTTTGGGGGTTGGGATTTTCAAAATTACCTCTATTTTTGCAGGGTCTACCTTAATTCCTTCAGCAAAAATGTAGTGTCCCAACACGACCCCTTCAGTCATCATCATGTGACATTTTTCAGTGCTCAAAGAAACATTACTCTGTATGCAGCGTTCCAACAATTTTTCCAGATTAACTAATGTTGTTTCAAAAGCATCTCCATAAGGTGTAAAATCATCCATGAAGATTTTGAGGTAGTCATTCAACAAGTCATTAAACATTTCCAAAATTTCCCTTTGAAAGGTTGCTGGCACATTACAACGTCCAAAAGGGAGAGCTCTCTATGTGAAGGTTCCCCAAGGGTAAGTGAAGGTTGTTTTATCTTGATTCTCCGTGGAAATCTGTATTTGATTATATGCATTAAATTTTGTTATAGACATTTTTGTGCCTTACAGCATTGAGCATGAAATGTCCATAATCTAAGGGATCCAAAGTCCCTAAACATGTTGTTCCTACCCCTAGAGGAACAAGGCTAACAAACCACAGCAATTCACAAAAGTTCTCCACCTGAAACCGCTCAAAAACAAGTCAATTCAGGATCATGTCAACTGCTCCATTGACCATCTGCGCTGAATGTCAGTGGCTCCACTGTCTACCTGCGTTGAATGTCAACTCCAACACTAGCTACCTGCGCTGAGCGAGTTTGGACAAGTGGCAGACTCATTCCTCAAGGTGTCAATGCTCAGGAAGCTTCCAAAATGACACTTGCCTCAGGGAATTCGACTGGTGATGAGTAAGAGGTTCCAAATCTCCAAGTGGAAGCAAGAACCTCCAAGTGGACTCAAGAACTGAGAGAGGGAGAGGACACTAGTCAGATCTCAAGCTGACTCATCCTCTCTCCAAAATAACTATATATAGATCTCTCCTCCATGAGATCTAGAGGCTGGAATTTTGTTATTGCAAAGAATTGCCGTTGGTTTGAGACTGGAGTCGTTGGGTGCTTAATGCTTTGAAGGGGTTGAAGATAGGAATTCCAATCGCTGGGAAGGAGATGCTGGATTGGAGCCCTCTGGGTTGTATCTCTTCCTGAACCTTGTTATTCATCAATAAAGCTATCTTGGTTTTCTCCTATATACTGGTGTATTTGTATGATTGCATTAGTGTATTTGATTTACTTCTAATCCTGAATCATTTATGAATATGAATATTTGCCTTTGTGTTGTGTTCTTCTCTTGTCGCAAGTAGCTGTTCTCTTGTGATCTCGCAGGAATCAAGTAGCTGTTCTCTTGGGCGAGCAAGGAGGCAAGTAGTTGTGAACACCCAAAGAGAAGAGGATCTAGATCGAGGGACAAACGGAAGACACCGGTAAGTCTATTGATCTCTCTTCTTTCATATTTCATAAAGGAAGAAACCAGTATAGCTGTACTCGTTTGTTGCTAAGGCACTGTCACACCTTAGGTGGATAGGATCGTCCTGCATAGGCATTTTTCCCCACAACAAATTGGTGACTCCGCTGGGGAAGATTTGTTTATTCATTTCATTTGTGTTTCTGTCATTTGTTTACTTCATAGACTTGACAGCAACAATCGAACTGCATCTTTCCCGGATGCAAAGTAGAAAGTTGCTGCTTTGATCCAGTTGCTGGACTTGTCTATGATCTGAACAATGGATTCACAAATGATTTTATGATCCTTGTGATAGATCTTAGTAGCCTTCAAAGCATCCCTTTGATTATACCTTGTTTGTGTTTCTGATTTGGCCTGAAACTGTTGATTTTTGAGCAATTTGTGACCCAGAACCCAGGGGAAACGAGAGTTTCTCCTTCAGCGCAACTGCTGTGAAGGCAGTCTGCATTTCAACGCAGGTCCCGTGAAGGCTACCTGCGCTGAATGTCAAGTCCTCGGTGTTGAGGTTGCGCTGAACCAGTTTGGCCTTGTGTAGCTGGGGTTCTCTGCTCTCTGTTGCCCTATTTTGATCTCTGATTTTTGCAGCCTTTAACTAGCATAGGTACCAGTCAGATAACTCCTTTTCTTTGCTTAGATTCCACCTCCTTTTGTACAAAATACTGTGAGTGTTTTTATGTGTTTGTGGCGTCATTTATAGTTTTCCTTTGCATGAGTAAAGTAGTCATCCTGTAGCCTTTGATTCAGATCTGATTGATTGTGATCTTAGAAGAGAGTTCATTGGCTGTTTGCAGATTGATTATACATTTACTTTTGCTTATTGGTTTGAATTTGTATCTTTTAAAGTATCAAAACAAGTCTTTATTTCGAAAATCGTTAAGTGTTGTAATCTCTTCTATCTTCTCTGATTTCGAAAAATTGAACTTGTTTGTATTGATCATTTTAAAAGCAAATTCAAAGTTGTACAAAAAACTTTCTTTGTAGGCATTAATACTAAGAAAGCGGAAAACAAACACCTGCATTGTGCATTTTGCATTTGATAGTTTGCATGTTGGATTTAGGAAAAGTGCATTAGAGTGTGTTGATTGCTCTTTGAGAAAAGATGGTGTCTTTCTTTTCCCTTAGTAGCTAGGATTTTCAAAGTTGAAAAGATAATAAAGCTTGCTTATCATCTTTAGACTGCATTTAGGAATTTGTATCATACATCTCGTGGTGAACCTTGAAAGGCAAACTTTAAAAAGATCAACCTAAAATAAACTGAATGAACCTAACAATGCTTTGTAACATAACGCACAACATAGAGGTCTAGGCTAGAGACGTGTTCCGGCGTCGTTAAGCCTAGTGACTGTCGATCTCGTGGAAGGTGGGTGATTCCTCCCGAGGGACGATAGTGCTAGTACGGATTGTGCTCCCACGTACCGTCGCGTATATATTGGGAGACCCCTATAGGCATATATCTTTTATCCTTAGGAATCCGTGTAGGCCGCCCTATTGATCGCAATGCAGTGAACACAGCATTCACGAAGATCGACCGCCCGTACCCTAAAAAGTATTCTACAGTTTTGCGAAAAGTTTGGCACACCCTCTGCCTAGAACTCCAGAGCAGTTTCTTTTGGCCTTTTTCAGACTCTATAACAGAAAAAGTCCATCCGAGCATTTGTCACTTCGGGCTCGTTAAAACATCGAAGGAGACTAGAGTCATCTTTAGCTTTTTCTCGACTCTTTAAAACTAAAAAAGCAAGTTGTGTCTAAAGCGTCGTTAAAATTTATTTTAAACGGAACAATCACCCTTTAATTCCTGCGTTGATCTTTAGGTTGAAAGATGGAGCACACCAACCAAGGAATTCCCCTTGGTGGAAATCCTAGTCCCTTTTCCTCTTGGGGAGATGTTGGTGCGCCCCACATGGCCACATTGTCGCTTCCAGGACTGACAATTGGCCTGCCAGTCTGGCTCTTTTCAACCAATGTCGTTCAGAACGTCACCATTCCTGAACAGTCGAGTCAACAGTCAGACCAGACCAGAGTCGCCCACCAGCCTTCTACTTCATCTTCCTCTCCTCCTTCCTCTTCGCTTGACGGGACTGGTAAAACAAAAAACCAGGCTCCTAAGGAGAAGAAGGTGAAGAAGAAGAAAGAAAAGAAGAAGAAGGAGCCAAAGGCGACTGGGGGCAAACGAGAGTCGTCTGACAAGAATCCACACACAGCACTGACCAGGCCTAAATCGCCATGCATCATATGCAAGGGAGACCACTTCCATAGAGATTGTCCCTGTATCCCTCGAATACTAAGGGACTGGTCTCCCCGTTTGCACAATTCGGTAGCATCAACCTCTGATAGCCATGTTGATTGCTCACCGTCAACTAGTGGGAGTGAAGCCCCAGGACAGAGAGGGAAAGCTAAATTTCCCTGCAGACTGTGTGAAGGCGATCATGCCATCCACCGTTGTCCCTTCTTAGACGAGGCAAAAAGAGTTCTGGAAGATCGCCCGATTTTACGAGCGCAACTTCCTCCTGGATATCAAAGACTCCTGCCAAGTCCTTCGCTAGTTGAGAACCCGGCTGACCCGCCCAGGTGGTCAGCCGAAGCACCTGTCATTGAATACGAACCGTCTGAATCCATACCTGATGAAAGTCTAAAGGTTGAAACGGCAGTTGACCCGGTTTTGCCTTCAGAGGCTCTATCTTCGAATGACACCATCACAGAGGAGAATAAAGACGACACCGTCCAAATTCTCTTCATCAGCACTGACTCTGATGAACAAGGGGGCAATGCCACCATTCCTTTATCGCAGGAAGGAAGTTCATCAGAGCGATATCCGACCGTCTACTCGGTCGCACCACCAAGCAACCTAGTTGTCTCGTTCGACTGGAACCAACTAGGCAGACCCCGGTTGCCAACCAGTATACCATTCAGAATTATTGTCCAAATATACAGAATGGTAATGGCTGGCACTATCATTGATGAGGGGGCATCTGTGAGTATCCTTTCCTCTATTGCTTGGAAAGCGCTTGGTTCGCCAACGCTTTTACCTGAAATGAGAAATCTATCAGGTTTTGATAAAGGAACCAGTCGACCTTTAGGGATCCTCCCCAATGTGCCCATAACATTGAAAGGGAAGACCGTTCAAATGAACGTGATGGTCGTTCAAGGACCCTTGGATTATAACCTACTCCTTGGACGAGACTATATATATTGCATGGGGGCCATCGTCTCCTCACTCTTTAGAGTAATGTGTTTTCCGCACGAAGGAAGAGTGGTCAAGCTCGTGGACCAACTTTCATTTCCCGGATCACGCATCGCAAATAGTCATGTACCATCCCTAAATGGTCTATTCATGCAAGAAGTGTCTCAACCCACGGTCCGTCCTCCTGATGAGCGCGAGTAATCCGGGAGGATATGACTGGAACCCAGGGGGCATGCATCCTGCTCTGCTTCGGCAGGAAAACTTTGGGTATAGGGTAGGTTTCCGCGGGAGAATATGACTAGTCTGTACCCCGTCCGTCTAGGAAGAGGGTTATTCTAGAATAAGATTCTTTTTTCAAAGTTATGTGAGTGAAATAAACTATTTTTCACCCACCTTTGTCTATTTCGGTAGACATTGCCGAGGAAGTGTTTTGTTTGCTCCGTGAACGAGACAATCTTTGGGTAACCTGAAAGAGGTAAGCCTCTCTCGTTAAAACAAATGTTTTGGCGGAAGTGAAGTAGAGGTAACCTTGAAACTATGCTTTATGCCTGGGGGCATGCAAACCTTTTGGAGTGCAAGCAAGGGGCAACTATTTATTTTTTTAAATTTTTAGGACCTCTAACCCTTTAAACTCGTAGGATTAGTCGTTTCCAAACTTTCATAAAGAAAGGATCCGGAGCAAAGCTTTGTGAGATGAAGCTCCATAAAAAATAGAATCTCAATGAGACACTCTTATCATATGACTGGGTAATCGAGCAGTTTTAGCATAAAGTTCATGCTCGTTAAAAAATAAACGCAAGATCCGAGCAGTTTTAGCACATAGTTCATGCTCGTTAAAAAATAAACATAAGATCGAGCAAATGTTTCCACCCGCGTTTAAGCTCATTAAAAAATGAACTATCCTGGTAAATAACCACTGTGAATGTAATATCATCAGCCATTAAAGCCTTGGTCATGTTTGCACCTGCCACCTCCACTTTTCATTTGGCCGATCGTTCACCTCCATATGATTGTTTACCCATTTTGAGGAACAGCTGCGAAGAGTGATTTCACCTAGCCATCCTTGTGACACTGCCGTGATTGGAAAATTGCAACCTGTACCTGGAATCTGCTGCTAACTGACTCGTAAAATATGAAAAGATTTCCGAGTTTTGGCCTTCCAGCTCGTTAAAGCGACCGGAAGAGCTATCCCTCCTCTAGATTTTAATCTTTTTGGACCTGAGGGATTATTGCACAAAAATATCGAGCGCTTGATTTATTCGGCTTGTTAAAACTATCGAAAACTCATCCCTTCTGTATTGTTTTATACTTTTTCGGACTTAAGGGATTAGATGACGAAAAAGGAATTTTGGAGTTAACTTTATGTACCTTTTCAGACTCTCTAAAAATGAAAAGGACCGAGTTATCCTTGTCGTTAGACTCGTTAAAATTATTAAATAGCGACAAACTTGTTTTAGACGAGAACGAGTTTCACTATCGCTAGGCTCGTTAAAACATAGCGATGGGCTTGCCCGAAGGGCAAGTTATAGAACAAGCATATGTTATCCTCCTCAAGCTTGACAAAAATAAAGAGGTACTGGTCAGCAATGACTGGGGAAAAATTGGGAGAAACTAAAGAAAACTTTGATGGTAGCAAGTCGCTCTTGAACATGACACTTTTCCTCCGTACCACAATCGGGTTGGGTTGTTTCATTCACCGGTCACATCACCATGGTCTCGCCATACCATCCATATTTGGGGTAATGCTACCAATCCATCGCATCAGTGTCACCATATGTTCAAGAGAAGTTGTTCAGAAAGAGTCAACCGTGTCCCATCCACTGCCATACATTATCCTTCATCCATTCATGACCGCCACCCTGAATCATATGTCACAGATCGTTTTCACCTCCATTAAAATCATTAGCTCCGTTCCATGTCACTGATGTGGGATTCATTAAGGCCCTCCTGTGACGGATCGCTTCTTGTCGACATCAGCTCATTATCCAGGAAGTTGATCTAGGAACAACCCCTTCAGTACTTTGAAGCTTGCATGCCTCAATGGCAAGTTTCTCACTTCGGGCGACAGGTATACATCAATGACCTTCGACCAGAAAATTTTGCGCGGTGTTCGACGCCAAGTCCTTTATTCACACCACGTAAATTGTACTGCAGTACCTTGAGGGTCATTATCATTATCGGTGATTCCTCTCGCGCTTGTTAACGGTTTACATCATTGACCGGTAATCAAGCGATGTCTTTCCATGTTCGACTTCAGAACAATTCTCACATGGATCGACTTGTACTTAGAGTGAAGATCGAATGAGTTTGAAGACCCCGGATCTAGTTTCATCCATCCGGGCTGCGATATATATTCAGGAAAGATAAAGACATTGACATGTACATCATTGCAGCAGATGATCATCCTACTCAAAGGATGATAATTTCATCAAAATTATCAGTCTATCATCAGACGATTGTCTGTTCTATGTACAGAAAAATGAATTTATAAAGCTGAGCATGGGAATGCCTGCCTCAGATAGATCATGAAAGCAGTATGAAAAATAATGTATTGTATTGTATTGTATTACAGGTCTCCTCCCAGCATTGGATGAACTTCGGATCCCCCTGATAAAGCATTTCGCCCGATAAACAGCCTCATACTTTAGGGGGCAACTGTTATAGACATTTTTGTGCCTTACAGCATTGAGCATGAAATGTCCATAATCTAAGGGATCCAAAGTCCCTAAACATGTTTTTCCTACCCCTAGAGGAACAAGGCTAACAAACCACAGCAATTCACAAAAGTTCTCCACCTGAAACCGCTCAAAAACAAGTCAATTCAGGATCATGTCAACTGCTCCATTGACCATCTGCGCTGAATGTCTTTGGCTCCACTGTCTACCTGCGTTGAATGTCAACTCCAACACTAGCTACCTGCGCTGAGCGAGTTTGGACAAGTGGCTGACTCATTCCTCAAGGTGTCAATGCTCAGGAAGCTTCCAAAATGACACTTGCCTCAGGGAATTCGACTGGTGATGAGTAAGAGGTTCCAAATCTCCAAGTGGAAGCAAGAACCTCCAAGTGGACTCAAGAACTGAGAGAGGGAGAGGACACTAGTCAGATCTCAAGCTGACTCATCCTCTCTCCAAAATAACTATATATAGATCTCTCCTCCATGAGATCTAGAGGCTGGAATTTTGTTATTGCAAAGAATTGCTGTTGGTTTGAGACTGGAATCATTGGGTGCTTAATGCTTTGAAGGGGCTGAAGATAGGAATTCCAATCGCTGGGAAGGAGATGCTGGATTGGAGCCCTCTGGGTTGTATCTCTTCCTGAACCTTGTTATTCATCAATAAAGTTATCTTAGTTTTCTCCTATATACTGGTGTATTTGTATGATTGCATTAGTGTATTTGATTTACTTCTAATCTTGAATCATTTATGAATATGAATATTTGCCTTTGTGTTGTGTTCTTCTCTTGTCACAAGTAGCTGTTCTCTTGTGATCTCGCAGGAATCAAGTAGCTGTTCCCTTAGGCGAGCAAGGAGGCAAGTAGCTGTGAACACCCAAAGAGAAGAGGATCTAGATCGAGGGACAAACGGAAGACACCGGTAAGTCTATTGATCTCTCTTCTTTCATATTTCATAAAGGAAGAAACCAGTATAGCTGTACTCGTTTGTTGCTAAGGCACTGTCACACCTTAGGTGGATAGGATCGTCCTGCATAGGCATTTTTCCCCACAACAAATTTGTCCAAGAATGAAAAGAATTTCTTTCCGGAAAGGCTATTAAGGAATTGATCTATAACTGGTAGGGGAAAATGGTCCTTTTGAGTGGCTTTATTGAGTTCTCTGTAATCTACATAGACTCTCCACTTGCCATTATTTTTAGGAATGATGACAAGCAATGACACCCACTGACTGTCAGATATCGGATGAATAAAATTAGCACTTAGGAGTTTCTGTAGTTCTTCCTTTACCACCTCCTTCAGTGTAGATTTCATGCGGCACTGTGGTTGTCTGACTAGTTTGCAGCCATCCTTTAAATAAATCCGGTGAGTGCATGGGTTAGGGTGGATCCCTTTCATATCCATATAGTCCCATGCAAATTCCTTTTTGTATTTCTGTAACATCTATAACAGTAGTTGGTTTTTCTCAGTAGTCAAGTTGGGGTTAATATTCAAAAACTTTCCATGTTCTATCTTAATCAGACTGCTGTCAATATTCAGAGTGGTTCTCAGTTGTTCAAAATCTATATCTTCCACCTCTTCTTCCTCATTCGCATTTTTAATAGAAGCGACAGAAAGTGAGCTATTAATAAAACCATTAATGACATCATCTTCTATCTCATCCTTGAAATATTGGGCTTTCCCTAGATAGGGAAAGATCTATCTCAGGCTCAAACTCATCCCGCTAAGGGTTGTGTACATCCACATTTTGTTTTGGGGGGAAAAGGCTAAGGTTCTTTGTTGCCTGGCCATCCGAGATCACCATAGATCCCAATTTGCAACCTATAAATGCATCCACAACGGCCAACCAAGGTCTCCCTAGGATCAAAGGATGTCCCCCCAAAATGGATTTGGGCTGCAAGATAAGAAAGTCAGCTGGATACCTCCAAGAAGCTATTGTAATCACGATATCCTCTAATAGACCCTCGGGCTTGACACAAGACCTATCCACCAATTCAAGTGTAGTAGGAGTACGTCTAAGTCCTTGTAGCCTGAACGTGGTAAAGAGGTACTTTGTCATTACATTAATGGAAGCCCCGAGATCGATTAATGTGTTAGCTATCATTAATGTAGACAGTGACCGTAGGATTTCCTGGATCATTATACTTAGTTAGGAGAGGCTGAGCATACATTAATTCGGATAATTTCCCCATCACATGTATGGTGGCAGGGTCTTTAGGCTTCCTCCCAGGTTTCTTAATGCACAAATCTCTCATTGTTTTAGCATAAATAGGTACTTCCTTAAGGGATTGTAGTAGAGGAATTCGTACATGTAGATTTTGCAACTCCCTAAGAAAATCAGATTCGGGTTGTGAAGTCATCCCAGGTTCAGCCAATCTCTCAGGATACGAAGGGTCCTGAGTTAGGATAGTTGAATTAGATGTTACAAGCGTGTCATCCTTTCCTGAGTTGGTTGTTACAATAGTAACAGTCCTTCACAGGCTGGCTATTATAGATGTAAGAACTTCCTCTTTATTGGTTGTTGTAGGCACAGTAGCTGCCTCAGAGCCTTCGATATTTCTTCTTGATTGTTTACATTCTTCCTCTGTAATGATAGGTGAGTGACTTGATTTAATCACCTTGCCCGATCGCAATTGTATTTCATTAAGCCTCATGGGGTTAATAAGGTAGGTCTAGAAGGTAGTCGTAGCCTCTACGCCCTAATCTTCTTTATTATTTGGGTTTGGGTTAGGTTTCACAAGAGCTGGAGGAGCAAGAGGTTGGAAAGGAGGTAACTTCAGCTGTTGTTGCATGGGTAATCCAGGTAAAGCTGAATTCTGCACATTTCCCCTCCAATTCTTATTCTAATGATATGGTTGAGATTGAGGATATTGGACAGAGAGAGATGGAGACCACTGGTTGCAGGGTGAAGGAAATTGTGCCAAAGGAGGAGTAGGATATTGCCATGGATATTCCTGAGTATTATATGCATTGTTCCACGAATTGAAAGAGGAAAAATCTTGACACATACCTGGAGGTTGTGGTTTCCATGGTCTCCTTGGTGCGATGAAATAAGAGGACTGCACTTCCTCACTTGATTCTCTAAGTACTACCTTCAGTATAGGAAGCTCCAGATATTTCCCTATTGAATGTTCCAGCTTGAAACTATTACACAAGTTGATGTTTTTCAATTTGCATTCCCTCAAAGGATGTTTCTTTTGAAAATTAAAATAGAACACAACCAGAGGTGTGTCAGCTTCCGCTTCTATCTTCTTGATCTGTGCTCTTGTTATCTGGGAAGAGAGAGTATAGACGATATCAGTCTTGATTTTTTCAAACAAATTCCCGATATCTACTTTGGTTACTCCCCCTCCTGTAGATTTTTGTATCTGGGTAGAGGCATCTCGAACTGTGATCCTCCCCTTAGATGATCCTCTGGATCATCTTAGATAGAGCTTTACAATCTCAGCGAATGGTTCTTGCGATATATCCCCCTTCTCTAATAGGTTTTGAGTGTCAAGGCAGTCATCCCTCATTCCTATGATAAATATAGTCTTCAAGATTTGCTGGTCTAAATCGCTATGTTTAGACCTCTGTAGATTATAGTGGAACCTATCCACATAATATTCCAGGCTTTCATCCTCCTTTTGTGTCATTCTAAATATCCCCCCCCTTAAGTCAATGGTTCTGCAATAGTCTTGGTACTTTTATAAGAATGTCTCCTTCATATCATTCCATGTTCGAATAGAAGCGGAGTCCAATCCCATGAACCATCTCAAGGCTGCCCCTTTTAAAGTAGCAGGAAATAATTTTAATTTCTATGCATCTGAGGTATAATCATAACTTCTGCATAAGACATCGAACTCAAATAGAAAGGTGTTTGGATCTTCCACAGTCATCCCCTAGAAGGATGGTAAGGATGATAGAGGAATATTTTTCATAGGAGCTTCACCTCTGATATCCCCGATTGGGAACTCAAAGGTGGTGATAGTAGCATCTGTTTTAGCATTGTTTTCATTGTTGTCCCCCATGACTAATCCTTCTAACCCTTGTTGTAGCAAACGTCCTTCAAACTGTTCTTGTGATGGTCTTGTAGGTGTGATTGGTGGCTCATATGTCCTTGGGGCTGGCTATGTCACCGCACTACCTGTATCTAGGTATTGATAAACCAACATGTGTTTTCTCATCTTAGGTGTTCAATGTTCCCCCACAGTTTACCCTTGCCCCTTACTCCTCAATTTGTGGCTACTAGCTTCCCCCTCCTACCCCTGAATTGGATTCCTGATTTTGGGGGTATGGGTGCTATCTTTAGAATGATATGGTCCCGAGATAGAGGAATCAGAGGTTTGTGATTTTTATATGGGAGTAACAACTTTTTGCAGCCCTATTTTCCTTGCATCCCTTTGAGAGCTAGAATGTTCTTTTTTTGCCTTAGAGATTAGTTCCTAGATAAATTTTTTCCTTCCCAAATATACACTCTTCCTTTCCTTTTTACGACCCGTTTTTCCTGTGACTAATTAGAGTGGGGGGTATTTTTGGCATCTATATAATTTCTACAGTTGCACACATGGGCCCTATGTGTATTAATTCACACCCTAAGTGTCTCAGTCTTCGACAGTGGTGAGCCCACCCAGGTATGTTAAAGTGATGCACAGGTTCTTACCTCTCATCTTACTGCCCAAAAATTGTAGACTAGGAACATATTACATCACAAAAAACTTGGCTGATTGTATCGTCAACTGCCATTCCTGACAACGACACCAAAATGTAGTGTTGTTTTAATCAATCCTAAATGATCGAGACTGCAAAATTTAATTGTCAACCCAGGGTAGGTCTTGTTGTTTCAATGGAGTTCGCATTGCCTATGCCGATACACTACAACCAAGAATGAGAAAATGCAGAAAATAGTAAAATATGTCACTGAACCAAATTGCTGAATCAAACCATTCATGTAGACATAAAAAAAAACTCTTACAAAATTAAATCACGCTTTACAACTATCAAAGTAAAGACATGCCACACATGAACTACTATCTACTCCAGTTGGATACTACCATTCTATTGATTAACTCAGTGTAACAACATAATGTAAATTGAAACAACAACAAATGTAACATACAATTTGTAGAAAAACAACGAGAAACCATAAATCAATTAGCTAAACTAGAATGTACACTACCTCTATCACTGGAATCCCTACCAATGACCCAAAATAGATTTTGGATAGACTTCTAAGTCTAAGTGTTCCTCACAGAGGAAAATGAAAGTCCAAGGTCACTCTTGGAAATAGCCCCATTGCATAGATCTTTTCATTTTGAATCTATAGCAACTTGAATGGGCTAAAATGGACTTCAGATGAAGAAGTTATTGCTAAAAGATGTTTACCTTTGTCCTTTGAAAACGAGGCAAATTTTTATATAAATGGGACTTAAGGGAAAAATGTGTTTTTTAACATAAAAACACTTAAAAACCCATCGCATCGCATTTCTTTATTGCATCACAATAAACAAAGGGAAAGGACTGAAAACAGGCGCAAAGGCCTTCGGCAGACCCGACGGATTTATAAATTAAATAGGAAAAACTTTTGAGTTTCGAAGGGAAGGAGCAGTAAGCGGTATTTCGGGTGGGCCTTAGGCGGTAAGCAGTATAGGATGGGCTCTGCCCGAATCCATACATCAGCTGACACATGGCATGGCGGAGGAGAGAGGAAACCACGTTTTCGGGTGGTTAATCCCCGTGTAACTTACGCGCCTGAAACAGACTATCAGCCATTGGATTAGTGGTCACGGATCAACAGTCAGGATTTGATCAGTAGATCGACGATCGATGTGACCAAAGGGAAGACCCCCGAGGCCATTGCGACAGCTATATGCGATATGCCGATGTATTGATGGCCCAATAAGATAGCACCGATAAAATTCAGAATTTCAGGTTTTCTTTGTATTTCCCATGTAAATGGATTTTTGACCATGCGACAATGCGATGCGATTGGTGACCAAAGGTAGACCCGATGGGGATTATAAGTGTGATTTCATAACTTTTGAAGTCCGGATTTAGGGGATTTCTTTGTATTTCCTGTGTATTGAGGTTTTTAGACCTCCCGCCTAAGCGATAGCGATAAGCGATAATTGGACCGACCCGATAGGTTTATAGGGATGATTCCATAATATTTGAAGTTCAAGCTAAATGCCCATGATGTGTTTTGTGTGTGTTTCCTGTGTATTTCCATTATTTGGTTGACACGACCAAAGGAACGCAAAACGACCGAGTTTCCTTGCCCGCCTATTCTTTCCCATTGGTAAACAGATTCTTGTGAGGAAACATTTGGGTTCTTCAATGTTGGAGGACTATAACCGATGCATGATAAAAACACAGAGAGCACAAGTGCTGAAGGGAGTTGAAGGTTGCCGAGGGAGTTGCTTCTCTGAAAGAGGTTGCTGGAAGGTTGCTAAAGGTCGCTTGGAGGTCAGGCGAACCATTGATGCACGTAGAGGCTGAGAGAGAGCTCAGAGAATCCAGAGCCAAAGAGCCAGAGCTGAGAGCCAAGAGCCAGAGCCTAGAGCTAGAGTCAGAGCCAGAGCCAGAGCCAGAGCCAGAGCCAAAAAGCCAAGAGCTTCAAAGTCAGGGATGAGAGGGTGTTCTAAGCCCATTATTTCTATGTAAAGTAGTGGATTTGAGCGTGGATCTTGTAAAAGAACTATTTCCATAATCCCAAAGAGCCTAGTCGAGTTGACTAGAGCTCAAGGAGATGTAGCCCAAGTGTTTTGGGTGAACTCCATATTAAACTTGCTGTCTTATGTGTTTGTTATTTGCTGTAATATTTTACTGTTATATGTATGTTATATCAGCATAAACAACAGAATTTTAAAGCACACAAACAGTAAAAAATAAACACCAGCATACACCTTATTTTCAAGAACATTATTAATTCCACAATTGGTTAATAATTTGAGTATTCGAAATATATAAGCTTTGGGAGTGGGAGAGGTTCTTGTAAGTTAGAAAAGAGGCCTATAGCGCCCCATTTTTAGATGTAGGTGGTATCGGAGCCTGAGATTGATTAACCACACCTTCAAGAAGGTGATATCAAAGCTAATTATACTAGAGCAAGTGGTATCAGATCAAAATGATTGATTGATAGAGCAAAGATTGCTTGTCTGAAAGGTGTTTAAACAGTCAGAGGTTGATTGTATGCTTGTTTACAGACTAACTATTGTTTGAGTTTGTAGAGGTGAAGTGAAAAATATTGATAGCTCAGTCCAGGAAGGACAAAAAGGAAGAAGGGCTGAAGGAATTCTTCTATCCCAAAGGACCTCAAGGCAACCCTTAAAGCACAAGAGGTTTGTTGCAAAAGGTTGCTTGGATAAGCTCTTTGTTAATCTTGTTTGAAGTTCTTTTGTTCATTGGCATAAAGACAACTTCTACAAGTGAATCCTCAAATTCTTCTTTCTTCACAAGATTCTCTGATGGAGACATGAAGCAAGACTTGTTCATCATGATGGATATGGTGAGAGAAATGTATGAGGATGGAAGGAAGAGTAACATACTTAGAGAGCAATTGAATTCCATGGAAGAAGAGAAGCAGATGCTTTCTGACAAATTGCAGGAAATGGAGAGGCAACTTCATATTGCAAATATGAACTTGAAAAGGATGCATGAGTTGGAGTCACAACTCTTTGTTGCCAAATAAGCCTTGGTCAAGTATCAGCTTGAAGAAGAGGTAAACGATTCCCGTTTGTCTTCAAATTCTTCTAAGAATTCTTATATTGGTTCTTTTGAAAGGCATACCAAAGGCATAGGTTCCAAGCTAATGTCCAAGATGGGCTATGAAGGAAAAGGCTTGGGTAAACATGCACAAGGTATTGTTGAGCCAATAATGATTGAGGAAAGGCCTAAGTATTTTGGTCTTGGCTATGGACAAGCTTATCGAGAGAGTTCCAAAGCTGCCTTGAAGGCCATTGAAACAACTCCAAGGAGTTGTTTTGCAGGTCTTCAAGAGTGTGAAGATTGTATTCAGGAGGAATGCAATAGCTGGAAACATCATTTGCAGGATGTAGGTGTTCAGAAGCACACACTTGAACCAGAGAGTTGTGGAAAATTTAATAGCCTTGAAGAGATTGATGGTGTTCCAAAGGGAGCCACTTCTTCATTCAGTTCATCTCCTCATGAAGGCAATAAACGTGGAAGAGAAAGGTATAAATCTGGTTCTAGCCATATTCCTTTTGATTTTGCAAAGCATGATAAATTTCCACCATGATAAATTTGCTCCACTAATTGAGGAATTAAGGATGAGTTCTATATTGAGAGGATCAGTTGACTTAGTTTAACTTATTCAAGTCTAGTTAGATTAATTTAACAAGTTTTTAAATTAATGAGATTCAGTTTGTTGATGCTTGCATGCATGTGACAAATGGTATTTTCAGATAACTGAGTATTTTCTCATGGATAACTGATGCATGGTAGTTCAGACAGAGACCCAGTTGATATTAGATGAGGGACAATGTACTATCAGATGCTTGGATATTTCTAATAAGTATTCGTTGCATGCAGGAGGAACTAGTGTCCTCAAGGATTGTGTAGTTGGAGCTAAGGTTGACAGCAGGTATGATCAGGCCATTTTACATGTGTTTTGTAATTGGACCCCAATAAAAAATGCTCAAGGAAATAAGAGCTTGGACCTAAGGTGCAACCTTTATATACAGGGCTAGGTAGTCCATGAGCTTTATCATCAGAGTACAGAGAGAGAAAGATAGCTTTTGAGCTAATTCTTTTTGTATGTTGTTGAGGATTTCCACTTGATTGATACTACAGTGTTTGGGTTTTATGCTGGTGCTTTCCCCAGTGACATATTATGTGTTATGTGTGATTGATTCCTTCTTATCAATTATATGTGTTCATGCTTGATGTTGCTCATGGTTGATTAGCTTCCGCAAAGTTTATGGTAGATGTAGATCTAGTATTATGCTTTAGTACATTGCATATATCAGTTTGATCTGCTGGTGAAATTTCTACATGATATCAGTGAGCTACCTGATTTGTAGAGAAAATTCTACACTCATAATGTATACTTGATGATCAAAATTAATACAAGGAGTTGCGTCATTATTTTCTCACTCTGCATTTTAATATTTCATTGATGCGTTATTAACGTGCTGAATATTTTTGTTTCCTAAAGCAGGAGACGAGATGGTTGGTTAGGGCCCAACCAACCCAACTCGTTTACCCTCTTTCTTTCATCATCTTAAAGGTGTGTGTTAACTTTGTTTATTTGTAGAAGCGTGGTTTAAATCTTAATTTCGTTCTTGCTTAAGAATTCTTATTTATTTTGTTAAATAGTCAAAGTGCTAACAGATCCATTGTGTGAAAGTCAAATTGAATTACTTTATTCTATGTAATTTCTTTTCTGGTTTTCTTTCACTTGGATTGTGCAGATAAGATTATTCCTGCACCAGTGCATGTAGGATTTTGCACTCTGGTTTGCTAGTTCATTTACAACAAATGTTTTATTCTTTTTCCTTTATATGATTTAATCTATTTCTGCAAAGTAAGCGTCCATCATCAAAAGGAAGCATTTCTAATACTAAAAGTAAAACATCTAAAGAATAAATATGACTTCATGAAATATAAAAGAGCGATGTTGTAATATCTTAATTTATGTATGCACGTCACGATTTAAGGAAAAGCATTAAAAGTAATCTGAAATATTATAGTGATTCTGTTTCAAGTTAGACTTGATTGCATGCAAAACCCTTTGACTGAAGAATGGCAGCTTTAACTTTTGAAGATTGTTTTCATCTTAAAAGTTTATTTCTATTTGCGAGATTCATTTGATTGAAGCATTTTTTTTGTGTGAAAGTTATTTCAGATTCTTCTTGCATTTGAAATTCTTTTTATAGTTAACACACCCCTTTCTTTTTCCCAAAAGTAAATTGGAATACTTGGTGTAGGAATCTTTTTTTAGATACAAGAACCAGTGTCTTGTTACAGGTGTTAGTCCCTTACAATTTCTTAGGATGAGGAGGAGATCGAGAAGGGTAACCTCAAACCACTTCAACTTAGTAGCTAGCCCTACTGAGCAAGAGAGGGATCTCTCAAAGTTTTTTATCAGGGAGATGACTTTAAATCAATAAGTTTTAGGCTAGATATGTATTATTGTTTGTGTGTTGGTGAATTTTAGATTTTAGGGTTTTCTGGACTAGGGTTTGGAGCCAGTGATTAGGTCTAGGCTTTAGGAGTGCAGAAGAAAATATAGAAAGGAGCTAGATGTCAAAATACCATTGTGTATTTAGAATATTTTCAATGTAGTATAGAAGAGAGAATGCAAAAGAAACTAATGAGCATAAGCAAACATGATTTCATTAGCTTAGGAAGACATAAACATAACTATGAAAACCAGATAAACAGAGCTTGTGAACAAGAGTTATGTGTATTTCACTACAAGGAATCCATATAAAGAATATATATCATCTAGATAAATATGTTTTAACCATTAGAAAAAAAATAAAATGAAGAAAAAACACCATGGACTCACTGGGCTAGAGTTCCTTAAAAATAGTTGCAACTGTGTCTATATTCGTTGAAAAGATGATTACATGCAAGCCTCCCCCACAAAAAGTCCAACCCTTCTCTTTGAAAGCGAAATGATACTTATAGACTCTCTTAGACCACTTGCACACTTTCAGGAGTCGAATTCCTAGGTGGAGGAACTATCTCCAAGATTCTCTCAACCAACAGGTGAGAGTGAGAAGGTGAAACTCGAACACTTCTTGGAGAGTTTGTTTAGGAGTTTGCTTCCTCTATAAGGCCTAATAAACATAAAAAACAACCTATCATGTACATTTATTCATTCCTACATCACCTAGCCTCGAAAAAAGTGCCATTACATAAATAGTTTTGACTTTGACTAAGTCAAACTGGAAACTAGAGATTTTACACAGTGAAATTTACAATTTAAAACACAGAAAAATGCAAAAGTACAGTGCTGACTTTGAGCTCACTTTCAGGTACCTTCTGGAGATCCAATGGAAGATTTGAGAGAATAATAAACTATCCCTTCAATTCTAGTTGCTATAACAGATTGAATTTTGAAAATGACCAATGGGAAGGCCTTCAAATATCCATTCGCCCAAGGTCACTCCAGGAGCGCAACGCCTGTCAAAGAAGGGTCTAGAAAGCTAGTTTTTGGCCACTATTTTCCACTTTTCTCAACATCCGAGCCTCCTCTGGAAACTCTAATCAAATGGGTTTTTAGAGGATGGAAAGATATTTCCAAAAATGTATAGTTTTCCTGAAATGGATGCCTGAGGAAAGAGCGCAGCGCCAAGGCGCTACGCTCCTAGAACTACTGAATTTCTGAATTTGGCTTCAAAATTCACAAAAACCAAAATTGCTCAAAATTGTCCAAGAGATGTAAAATGATAGATGTTAAACCTTAATAGCTTCTTCAGCAAGAATCTCCAAGTTTTCTTCATCTTTTTGGTCCTTTTTGGCTTCTTTGAGCTTGTTTTCAAGCTGTTTGACTTTGACTTTACAGATCATGTTTTGAGCCTAGTAGTGGTGTGCCATATGCCTAAGTAGCTAATTGTCTCTATTTGCCTTATCTAGAAGCTTCTTCAAGTGATCATTCACCCTATTGGGCCGATACTCCTTGTCTTGATTGACCTCAAGAGCAATTCTGTCCTCTAGGTCTAGCTCTTCATTCAGCAAAATGTGTTCCTCTTCTTCTTGCAATGCCTTCTTTAGCCCTTTTGTTCTTGGCCTTTTCCTCTTACCCTTCCCTTGTGTTCTTTCAAGCTCACTTGAGTCTATGACCACTTTACCCTTGCCAACCTACTGCAATAATTTGGTTTTCTCTTTTTCCATGATCAATTGCTTCGCTTTGAGCTGACTATTCTCCTGTTCAAGGAATGAAATGATGTACCTTGCTCTCGCCATGTTGACTGTGAGCTATTTGATATGATATTCTTTATCTCTGATCATCTACTGCATGCTTGAAGTCTGATCCTCTACCTCTAAATCAACCAGCTCAAATTCATGTTCAACCATGTCCTTATCTTGCATTGTCGATCCCTGTTTTGTTGATGTAGAAGGCTTGGCCCCTTTCTCACCATGAGAAGCAAACACAAGCCTCTTCCCTCTCTTGTACATCCTAGTCACCTTAGGATTAGGTGCTTTGGTTCTTTCAACTAGTTTTCTATAGGACCCCACTTCCATTTGTTGTGTTGGCATGCTATAGGGTTGAGCTTCTACCTTGGCTTCATGCCATGTGAGGGTTGTTTCCAAAAACGTTTCCCAAGTCATACATTTCTCTGCAAGTTGATGAAGGACTATAGTATTTATTAGACTATTATGAAACAGGCTAGGGTAGTGCTCCTTGTTCTTCATCTGAATCCTCTCTGACATTTTGGCAATGCTCCTGCATAAGTAGTTGCACATATTGAGTGGCTTTTGAGAGGTAAAGTGCATTAGGAGGCGAACATGATAAGCATACAATCTAGAGAATCTTCCTTCACATGTAAATAACTTCATGACAATCTTCATCAAGGGGGCATACTTCTCTAATAAGTACCTGAAAGGCATAACATGAGCATGTTTTTCCCTGTATGGTGTTTTCAAGAAGGGTCTATAATACTCAAGATCTAGGTTCATTCCCTGGAACCAATATTGACCATTGTCTAGTAGCCTATAGCAAGTGAAATGGAGGCCACTGAAAAAGTGAATTCAACACCAGCAATAACAACACTTTCACCTTTCAACTGAGTTGCCACCCAATCTGTCAACTGCTCATTGAATCCTACTTCACTCACCCTTTTGCAGAAATCCAAGCAATTCACATCTTCAAAGCACTGTTTGATAAAGGGAGATGAGTTGATTTCACTTTAATTTGATGGATCATATATGAGGATTTTCCCTCCCTTGTGATGCCTCTTCCTCTCTGGTGAAGATTCTGCTTCCATGATGACAGAAACCCTAGCAGCACGAAAATGAAAAAAACTGTGACGTATGAGTGGAAAGTGGAATGATGGGTAGGTGAAGTTTGATGAAATGGTAAAGGAGGCTTGAAAGAGGTGGATATGAGCAATGGAAAACTGATGAAAATGAATGAAAAATCAATGGAGGAATGATATGCTTATGAGAAGGAAAAAACAAAGTTTTTAGTGAAAGTGCCCAAAACCCCTAGGAATGAACTAGGGTTTCACTTTTAATGAGGTGAACTTATGTTTTGAGGTTGATTGAGTGATTTAAATAGTTTATCTAAAATGTATAAAGGTGTAGGGAAATATTTCTCATGTTAAAAATCAAGAAATGAAAATGGCCATCATCAACCCTATCATTTTTCATGAAAAACTCACTACAAATCCCTAATTGGAGAAATCTTTGGCATGAAATGATTTTGAAAAACAAAGAAGCAAGTGGAATGATGTACTTACTTGTAGCCTAGCTTAGGATGCAATGAAATCAGGTTAGAAAGCTTTAAAATCGGTTTTGGGAGAGATTTAGGAAATTCATGGACTAGCCCAAGCGCAATTATCCTGAGCACAACGCAGTGTTCCTGAGCGTAGCGCCAGGCCTCCAAGCGTAGCACAATCTTCTTGAGTGCAACACCTTGAGGTTTTTGTCAATTTCACCTATGGAAATGATTTTTTCTCTCTTTTGGGTAGGAGAGCTCAATACACAAGAGTGAATGAGAGGTAAATAAGACAATTTTGGGGCTTTTGAGTTTATATAGGAAAATTAATTTCTCCTTTTAAAAAGAAATGGGACCCACAAACCTTTGAAAAATTGATTTTTTTCACTTTTTAAAAGGGAGTCACCATTAAGGCTGAAACCTGAGCTATGTTTTCACTTTCTTGAGCACTGGAAATTCTTCTTCTGGAGGTTTTCAAACTGAAAGCATGATGAATTTGTGATAACTCAACACATCAATGTCAAAGAGCCACTTGTCATGCTCTATTCACTGCTGGATTTATTCATGATAATGATGGACCTTGGAATCCCTAGTGAACTAATGGATGAATTGAAATTGAATGAATTAATGATGATGATTGACTTGCTTTTATTATGACACCTTCATAGAAATGTGATAGGTGACCAACATGAGTGAATTTTCAAAACGTTGAACTCATTTCTAGACTGACCAAATAGTGACCAAATTTTACTATGTAAACCTAGTGACATGAAAAATTTGATTTTGATAGTCCTGACAAGCTTAGTAAAAGCACATTTGATCCAGGTGACAGGTTAACAAGACTGACACTAACATTGGCTCCAACTGGGGATGACAGCTCCTTGGAGGTGTCAACAACACTGTAGACTAAGTAGCCTTATCCATTGGGCAATGAAGTCAACAAGCAGAAAAAACATACTTTTGACTTAAAACTGACTGACTTTTTGACATGACAATGACTGAAAAGTAAAATAAAAACCAAAATAGTAGTTGATCAAAGAAGCCTTAGGGCCTTCTCTTCGGGCTTCAAACTCCTATGACAGCCACTTAGATTGTTGAAAATAAAGTACACACCAATATATACAATGATCATCAAATTTCAGAACTCTTTTAGACATAGTAGTGCTTGAGAAGCCTACCATTGATCGTTCCTGCTGAATAATATCCTCCATCCATTTCTTCCAATAAGAAAGCATTCTTTCCTTTGAAAGCATAAATTTTGTAAGTTCCCATCCATAAATTTTCAAATTTTCCATGTTTGCCCTTTTCTTCATTTCTAACATCCCATCGAAGAACCACATCTCCTAGATTGAAATTGTCTTCCTTGGTCTTGGGATCATAAATATTTTTAACCTTCTCCTGAAGTTTAGATGTGTTTTGAAGAATCTGTTCTCTTGTATGTTGTAAATGAATCATCTGATTTATCCTTCTTTGCATATCATTAGTCTCACTATCCAACTCTTGAAGAATTTTCATGACCAGGACAACAAGAGTTGAAGGAAAACTGTATCAATCCCATACACCAATTGAAAAGGGGACATACCTATTGATTTTTTAGTGCTAACCCTGTCCTCCCATAAGGCATTGATGAGATTTTTATGCCAGTTCTTCTTGTTCACTTATAGAACCTTCTTGATGATGTTGACCAAGGATTTATTGGAGGATTTAGCAAGACCATTCCCTTATGGATGATAAGCAATAGAATGTCCTAACACAATATGGTATTTGGAACAAAACTCCACTATTCTCTTTGACTTGAAGGCATCAACATTGTCAGTAATTATTTTCTGTGGGAAACCAAATCTAGTTAAGATATTAGACTCAATGAATTGAATGATAACAGAATCAATAGCTTGCCTGGTTGGGATTGCCTCAATCCACTTTGTGAAGTAGTGGTGGCTGTCAATATCCATTTATGATGTGCTGAAGATGAAGGATGGATTTTTCCAATGAAATCAAGACCCCACTACTGAAAAGGATCTGAAATTGAGATAGGCTGCAAGGACAATGGAAATATCTTTTTCTTTCCATGAAAAATCTGACATTCATGGCAGCTCATCATTGTTTTGTATACACCAGAAAAGAGGGTGGGCCAATAGAAGCCAACTCTTAAGATCTTCTTTGTTGTAGTTTTCCAAAAGTGATGTCTACCACAGTCTCCTTTATGGAAATCTTTCATGACGTCCTTAGCTTATTTTCTACTAAACAATTCAGCAACACACCACCAGGATCTTTCCAATATAGAACACCATCTAGAATACAATATTTTGAAGCCTTCAATTTTAGAGATCTAGCTTTACCTTTGGGAACTTCCGGTGGAGGATGCAAGTGCTACAAGACATAGAAAATGTTGAAATACCAAGGAGAGGAAATAAAAATATTAGACACTTGTAGGAAAAGATCATCTTCTTCTTGTTCTTCATAAAGTGCAGCAATCAAATTGATGTCTATGACATGTAGATTTGATTCAGCCATGAGTTTAGATAAACCTTGTCACTTGATGAGCTTTGTAGGCTTTATCTCCAATTCATACTCTAGCATAGCTGCGATCCACTTTCCCCTTCTACCTTCAGGATATGTCTTCACAAGAATTTCTTTCACTGCTATAGTAGGAACATAAGAAATGGTGTGAGAATGTAGAATATAAACTCGAAAATCCTTGAGAGCCTTCACCAAAGCCAAGGCCTACTTCTCAAGGATAATGTATCTTAGTGCTACATCTCTTACAGTGTGACTAAAAAATGTTATGAGCTGCTCATTTTTCTGATCTTTCTTTTGCATTAGGACTACTACCAATGTATGCTAAGAGGCAAAAGAAAAGATGATGAAATATGAAGTGTAATCTGAGCTAATCAAAATAGGAGCAGTAGATAATGCAAAATGTATTGCATTAAATGATTTCTTATCCTATAAAGACCACTTTACCTCACTGTACTTCTTCAGCATGTTTGTCATGTCCTTCAAATGCTCAGTGAGATTAGGAATGAATCTTCTCAGAAAATTGATTTTCCCATTGAAAGATTGAATCTCTTTCTTGTTCCTTGGGAAATCTAATTGCCGAATGGCCTGCACTCTTGCAGGATCAATGCGAATGCCATCCTTAGAGATGATGTGTCCCAATAGCTTACCTTATTACATGGTGAATAAGCTCTTCTTTTGGTTGAGTGAGATGTCAAATTTTCTGAATTTTTGAAAAACAATTCTTAAATGATGTAAATGATCTTCATTAGATTTTGAAAACACTGTAAGATCATCTAAATAGATAACCAAAGATACACATTTTTCATTAGTGAAAGCTATGTCCATAGCTTGCTGAAAGGTAGCTCCTACATTATTCAATCCAAAAGGAATCTTGGCATACATGAATGTACTTCATGGCATTGTAAAGGCTATCTTGAGCTGATCATCCTTATGTACCAGAATTTGATTGTACCTGGAATATCCATATAGCAATGACATCCTAGAGGACCCAAATACCCTCTGAAGTATATGATCCATCTTTGGCAGGGGATAATTTTCTTTCAGGGATACCTTGTTCAAATTTCTGAAAGCAATACATAGATGAATCTTCCCGGTCTTCTTTCTTACATGCACTAGATTAGAAATCCATTAAAAAAATCAAATAGGGACTATGATACCAGACTTATAAATCCTATTTACCTCTTTCTCAATTGATGCAAGCAGCTTGGGATTAATCCTCCTTAGTTTCTGGCGAAATGGCTTTTGATCGGGCTTGATAGGAATGGTATGCTGAATGATGCTCTTGTCATAAACCTTCAGATATGAATAGTCCCAAGAAAATACATGAGCAAATTCTTTCATTAAGGATATGTACTTACTTTTTTTTCAGGAGATAAGGACTTTGATAGCTTAACCATCTTAGGATTATCAGCTGCACAAATGTTTACATCTTCAACGCCTTTTCCTATAGGAACCTGATCCAGATTTAAATAGGAATGCAACAAATTACAGAGATAACCATAAACACAAAGATGCAGTGGAAATAATACTTCATGTCATTAATGTAAAATACTGAAATATGCTTACAAACAAAAATGGAAATAAACCAGCTAGGGAGATGGTAGCTTATCTCTGAGAAGAGATGTGGCAGCTACATGCCTCTAAACTATGTTACAATGAGGATCGAAGGCTTATTTATTGTTGAGAAACAATGGAAAACCCTAAACATCCAAAAACCTAACCCTAGAAGATGAAACGCCAAACTGTGGGCCCCATTTGGGTAAATTGGTACATTAACTTCCCGGGTCGTAACTTTGCCATACAATCTCCGTTTGACATGCACAATATCTCGTTAGAAAGATCTATCTGAGAACTACAACTTTGGGCAGTTTTCCCCAAAAACATCGTTTAGGGCCTCAAAATCCCTCTGGAAGTTGAGGACTCGAAAAACTGCTAAAAATAGTAAATTGTGCTACAATTAAGGAAACTGAAAAGCTAAAAGAAACAATGGTGGGGGTCCAAGTGGACTTGGTAGGTGGCCACCAATATCCACCTGGATCATTCCTCCCCAGTTAGGAAGCAATGGTCCCCATTGCATTGAGTTCCTCCATAAGATGAGGAAACTTCTACTGAACTTGGTCTCTGGTGAACCACTTGCCCTGGTGAAGGAGTTGGCTTGCTTAGACAACTCAATACAGTTGGATATTTTGCTAGTGAGTGTGCTTGATCTGTGTGTCCATGATCTGGTCAGTTGCAGCTTGTTCCATGCAATCTGGATTTAACTCTATGGGTGTGAGCTATTCTGCAATGTCGGATGTGTCTAGTAATGGTGGAAAGTATGGCCAAAGGCGGTCCACATTGAACATTGGGTGTAGGCCAAGGAATAGGGGAACGCTGAGCTCAAATGCATTATCTCCCATAGCCTTGGTAATGGTGTAAGGACCATATCAGAGTGGTCTAAGTTTCTGGTAGGCTCCAGTAAAGCGTTCCTTTTGCAAATGCAACCAGACTTTGTCACCCACCTAAAGCTTGTGTGGCACCTGATGTTGATCATGTTGCTGCTTTTACTTGGAATTTGATTTCTCCAGAATTTCATGGACCTGCTGGCAAATATGGTAGATGTGCTCAATGAAGTTGTTTGCCTTATCTATTGCAGACTAGACATGAGCTGAATCTGCGTGAGTAGCTGCAAATGGCATGGCCAAATTAATGGGACATAGTGGCTAGAATCCCAAGCCCACCTGAAAAGGGATGTGGCCAATCGAGCTGTGGAGAGCCCGGTTGTAGCTGTGCTGAACATAGGGGAGGCTCTCGTCCCATGTGTGTGGATGCTTTGAGTTGTACATGCACAGAATGTGTACAATCATCCTGTTGACAACCTCTATCTAGCCATCATTTTGAGGATGGAAGGTTGTGGATTTAGCGAGTTTGGTGTCCAGCATCAACCAGAGACTGGACCAAAATGTATTGAGGAACCTGTTATCCCTATATGAGATGATAGACTGTGGGATCCCAAAGTGTACCCACACTCGTTCAAAGAAGAGTTTAGTAGTGGCTTCTGCAGTGATATTCTTCTTGCAGGGCGCTATAATGGCCATCTTTGAGAACCTGTCGATGACCACAGAAACATAGTCGTTTCCATGCTTAGTGGAAGGAATACCTGACATGTAATCCATGGAGATGGATTCCCAAGGTCAACTAGGGGTAGGCAATGACGTATAGAGGCCTTGCTTCTTGATGGTTGGTTTAGCAATGGCACAAGAAGTGCATGATCTGATGTACTTCCTGACATCCTATTGAAGATTCGGTCAATAGAAATACTTCTGTAGTATTGCCATTGTTTTCTTGACCCTAAAATGCCCAACATCCTAACTATAGTGTGCTTCCAAAATCATCTTGGCACACTCGTTTGAAGGAACACAAAGGTGACCCAGGTGGCATAACAGGGCATATTGGAGGTGAAAATCTAGAACATGCTGACCCTCTAGAGTGTCTAGTATGTGTGGCCGAATTCTGGGTCACATTTGTAGAGAAGTGGCCAATCAGAAGTCTCAGGCCCACAAGAGTTGAGCACAGTGGTTAACGCCATGATCGGTGGTCAGCTAAGGCAATCTACAACATTATTGGTGTTGCCCTTCTTATACTTGATATTCAAATGGAACTGTTGCAGGTATGTGGACCACTTCTGATGGCAATCATTATGTAAGTTCCTTGGGTTTGTATGAACTGTAGGGGTCGATGGTGTATGTGGATGACCGTTTCCTTCCCCAAAATGTAATGCTTCCATTGTCGGTAGGCCTGCACAATGGAATACATCTCTTTGTCATAAGTGGGATACTTCCATACTATGTCTGAAAGTGTCTCACTATGATATGCCATTGGATGCCTATGTTGAGTAAGGACTGCCCCAATAGCATAGTTAGATGCATCTATCTCAACCTCAAATGGTTGTTGCAAGTCTGGTAATGCGAGCACTTGTGCCGAGAAGAGGCGATCTTTCAACTCTGTGAATGCCTTTTGTGTAGATTCAGACCAAAAGAATTTTTCTTTCGCTCCTCCCTTTGTGACTTGACTCAAGGGCCAAGTGATATGAGAAAAGCCCAACACGAACCTGCGGTAGAAGTTGGCATGACCTAGAAAGCTATGGAGCTCTGTTAGAGTGGTTGGAGATGGCCAATCCCGAATGACTTGGATCTTGGCTGGATCCACATGCACCCATTGTTCATCAATAATGTACCCCAGATACTGAACCTGGGTCATGCCAAAAGTGCATTTCTTGAAATTGGCACATAACTTGTGTTGTTGCAGTGTTTGGAGAACCTGTCGGATGTGGTGGAGGTTCTCTTCCCAACTCTGGCTAAAGATTAGGATGTCATCCAAGTATACCACTACAAATGAGTTGGTGAATGGCCGCAAGATGTCATCCGTTAGCCTCATGAAGTTTTCAGGAGCATTCGTCAATCCGAAAGGCATAACCAACCATTCGAAAAGGCCCTCCTTGGCTTTGAAGGAAGTCTTCCACACATCGGAGGGCTCGATTGGTACCTGGTGATATCCTGACTTCAAATCGATCTTGCTGAAATATTTTCCCCCCCTTAGTTGGTCCAGGAGGTCATCAATCGATGGGATCGAGTACCTATTTACGGACAGTGATCTTGTTTAATGCCCGATAATCAATATAGAGTCTCCAAGTCCCATCCTTCTTCTGTACCAACATGATCGGGCTCCCACAGGGCGTTGAACTCGGACGGATGTGACCTTTCTGCAGCAGCTCCTGAATTTGCCTCTTTATTTCATTGTTCTCCAGAACGGAGCACTGATAGATTGGTCCATTGGCCAGTGACGCACCTGGGGTCAGATCGATGGAGTGCTCGACCTGAGAGTGCAAAGGAACCCCTGCGGGGGAGGTGAAGATTTCCTCGTACTCCTCCACAACCTTGTCCATCTGTAGTTGTCGTGCAGAGGGGCCCTGTCTAGAGGTCATGACCACCATCTTCTTCTTTCCTTGAGGGCGTATCATTAGGGAAACAAATTTCCTGGTTTTGGAAATGAGGTTATTGCATTGTTTTGCAGTAACCAAAGAGATGGCGATAGGCAGGGCTACCTCCAATATCCTGTACAACTTATTTCCCAAAGTAATAATAACAACACAGGGCCTTGATTCATACATAACATGCTACTTCCACAAGTATGGTTGTCCTAATAATACATCACAAACTTCAAGGCAAGCAATGTCACACAATACCTCATCTGTGAAGGCCTTGATGTTATATGGAAGGCGACACTGTTGGCTCACGGGAAGATCCTGTCCTTGGTGAAGCCACTCGATGGTGTAAGGTTGTGGATGTGCTATGGTCGATAAGCCTAGCCGCTTCACGACCTCTGCCGAAATGAGGTTCTTTTGGCTCCCGTTGTTGACAATGAACTGTAGCGGGGAGCCCTTTACCCAGATCTGGGAGTGGAAGAGATGCTCCTCCTCCTCTGGATCTTCGGGTTCCTCCTTTTGGATCTTCGTGGTGGCAACGGTGGCGTTGGGCTCTGCATCGATAATCTGCTTCCCTTTTTTATTCCCCTTGTCAGGTTCTGACTCAGAGTCAGAACATGCATATGATTTTGAAACCTTTAGCTCAGCCACCAGTGACTGCTTGGCCTGACACTCACTTGTGTTGTGAGTGGAGCTCTTGTGGAACTCACACCACTTTCCTGTGTCATTTTTCAGCTTCGCGGCACCGTTCTTTGCTTGTAGCTTTGGTGGGTTGTCTTGGGCTGCCCCACCTTAGCTTTGTCCTTTGCTCTGTGGTTTGGGGGCACCTTTCCCTTGCTTCAGATTTGCAAATCCAAAGTCTCGCTTCTTCTGTTTAAACTTTTGCTCAACCTTGATGGCATATCGGTATGTTGTGCCGAGCGAGGAGATGTTCAGGAATCCTATTTCTTCCTGGGTGTACTTTTGTAGATAGCCATGGTATTTGAGTATCAAATGTTGCTCTGAATCCTTGATACCTAACTTTGTGCGAAGGGTATGGAAAATATTGGTAAACTCTGGCACATCTTGGTCCCTTCCCTACCGTAGTGTGGTCCACTTTATGTATTGATCCTCGTAGCTTCCGACAGGGTAGTATTGCTCCTTGATGGCATCCTAAAATGAATCCCAAGTGGGTGCGGCTAAAAATAGTGAGCCTATACTTTCATCCTTCTACTCACAGTAGGTTTCCCACCTATCCTTGACATGGGGGGCTGCTTTGAGAAGAGAGAAAATAATCTTTTCCCGAATAGAAAAATCATGAACAGAAAAATAACCCTCTAGCAGATTTAACCATTTTTCGACAACATCTGTGTCTATCTGACCCTCGAATATGGGGATTTCAAAATTAACTTGTACCTTAAATGGTGTGGTGTTTCCCGAGTAGCTGTTGGAAGTCGATGTGTCGCCCTTGGGTAGCTACTGAAGGATTTGGGAAAAGCTGTCCATCATCGCGTTCCTTTGTCACTTGAGGGCTTCTTCGAGCAAGATTTTGATAGGATCTCCTACCCCCTCATCTTTATTTTCATCCGCCATGGGAGGCTGTCGGGATTTGAGAGGCTGGTCTTGCAAAGGTTTGACCAGTTCAAGCCCTAACTCCTTATATCTCGACCTCGTTGGGGACATGCAAAGAAAAACAGAGAAAAAGCAGACCGCTCTGATACCACTGATCCAGATTTAAATAGGAATGCAACAAATTACAGAGATAACCATAAACACAAAGATGAAGTGGAAATACTACTTAATGGCATTAATTTAAAATACTAAAATATGCTTACAAATAGAAATGGAAATAAACCAGCTAGGGCAATGGTAGCTTATCTCTGAGAAGAGATGTGGTGGCTACATGCCTCTGAATTATGTTACAATGAGGCTCGAAGGCCTATTTATTGTTGCGAAACAATGGACAACCCTAAACATCCAAAAACCTAACACTAGAAGATGAAACGCCAAACTGTGAGCCCTGTTTGGGTAAATTGGTACAACAACTTCCCAGGGTCATAACTTTGGAATACAATCTTTGTTTGATGCGCACAATATCTCGCTAGAAAGATCTATCTGAGAACTACGACTTTGGGAAGAGCAACATAGGTCCATGGACCCATGTTTCTCCCAGTTTTTCCAAAAAAACATCGTTTAGGGCCTCAAAATGGTTTTGGAAGTTCAGGACTCGAAAAACTGCTAAAAATAGTAAATTGTGCTACAGTTAGGGAAACTAAAAAGCTGAAAGAAACAATGGTGGGGGTCCAAGTGGACTTGGCGGGTGGCCACCAATATCCACCTAGATTAGAACCATGGTGGGCTTCTTGGCAACATCATCATGATCAAACATCTCTTCCAAAGGCACCAAGCCTCTTGGATGTTGTTTTCCTTGAGCTGTAATATTTCAATCTTAGCTGAGTGGATATTCAGATCATTCACATTGGATGCATCATCAATGTGAGAATTCTGAAATTTGCCTTCCAATTGTAGAAAATTGTCTATCTGTTTATCATCCCAAAACACTTGCCAAAATATCATATTATCTAGGACAGTTGGGTGGTGTTTGACATGGATGGAGTACTTCTGATCACTGGTTTAAAATTCGGCTGAATCGAATCTGAAATGGCCGAGTTGATCCGAGTTATTGAAGAATTTTATGACCCGACAGAAAAGCCAGTTCGGGAGGCTGACTCATGACTGACTTGGCCGAGTTATTGCATGACTCGGCTGAGTTAGTCATGACTCATTCAACTCGGCCGTTTCCGCATCTACTCGGCCGAGTCATTAAATCCGGCCAGTCACCCAAAGAAACAACAATTTTTCCAATTTTTTTTTAACTTTTTAACATTTAACTAATTGTTGGGGACTCCGAGGTGGTTTCTAAATTGGTTTAATGCTATTTGGGGTCCATTCCCCTCTCCAATATTGATATGCTATTCAAATTTCATGGTAATGTTAAATTATTAAAGTAAAAGTGACATTCTCTTTAATCTTAATTTTCATCCTTTTACTTAAATTTTTAACATTACCATGAAATGACTCAAGATGTTTGAGAGTGGTTCTGGTCTCATTGGATTTCATATGGAGAAAGTAGAATTTTAGATTTCATTCAAAATCCAGCAGACTTATCAGTTTTTCAGGATTTCAGGATTGGAGGATTGCAATGTTTCCATTGAATTTTGTCATGTATTAGGGTATGGAACTCATATTTAATCAAGAGCACCAATCCCTCTATGTACCTTGATGTTAGTGACATTGGTTGTCGAACTCCTCCGGGATTTGGTCCCAAACTAGGAGCTTCTGAAAATGTCACTCCCACTCCCATTTTTGCTCTCGCTCCCCACTTTCGCTCCCACTCCCAAGTAACACTGAGCTAGATGATGTTTGCAACTCTAGCAGTAGCTAGTAGTACTGGTCATAGACTTTTGTTGTAGAGGACATTTATAGCCTCCTTGGTTATGTTTTTTTGTTTTGATCTCTATATCATCATCGTGTATGTATTGGACAGTGCACTAGGTGCCATTTTGATATAATGGATATATTCATGAGCCTACTTTGATCATATTTTGTCTTCTATCTATATTCTAATGCTGTGTGTTTGGAAACATGAATAAAAATCTTTAAAATTATGTGTTTTTATAAAAAAAAAAATTAATGTATTTTTTACAACGACCAAGTCATTGAAATCGAGCCGGCCGAGTCGATACTGAGTCGGAGTCGAAGTTGACCCTCGGCCGAGTCAGAGTTGGAGTCAGAGTTTTAAAACATTGCTTCTGATTAGGATGAACAGGAATCTTCACCATACTTGCTATAGTGGCAAGTGAGTCAGATATGACATTTTTAGTTCTAGGAATAAGAGACAAAGTATATTCTGAAAAAGTATTGAGGATGTCAAGTACATGTTATACAACAAAATGACCCCCTCATGAGCTCAGAGGGGAAAGACATGATATCTAAAGCAAAGACCAAGATCACATGCCTTGTTTCCACACTAATGTTGGCTATACACTAACAACCTACTTTATAAAGCTTCTCTGTAAGCCTAAGGGAGCGTTAGTGACCCTATTAACTCTATTTGTTAGTTCGGGAATAGCGTTAGTGGATCCTGATGAAGTTTTAAAGGCGAGAGGAGCGAATTGACTCATAAATATCTAGATATTTGCTCCTAAATCTACTTAGAAAAGAAAGGAAACATCTCAAGTTTGACCTATTTGTGGGATTTCTAATCCTAATGAAGGAGGCAAATGGGAAAGAGCTCAAAAGCATGGCAACATAATTTATTTTACCTTAAGGAACTCATGGAGGAACTTGGAAACCCTGACTCAAATTCTACATAAGCAAAGCTAAGTCTATTGTGAAAGAGGTCAGATCATTTGAAAGGATAGCTTACTTGATTGTTGAGCATATTCTCAAATCTAAGCATAAGAAGATGGTAAGAAGGGAGAGAGAGAGAAGTTGGAGGAGTAAGGGAAGGCTGATGCAATAGATGGTTGTAATCACTCTTCTGACATTAATATAGAACTGCAGCCATACTGTCTACTCTGTGGTGTTGGTACTATCATTCATTTACTTGTTTGTCCAATACCTTTTAGCATGAGTAGCTTAGTTATGTGTAACTAGATGTCTTTTATATATTCATGTATTAGTTATCAAGGTTGTATGTTGTGATTATGCTTGTATCTTCTATGTGTAGGACTTGATTTGGAGCCGGCTCAGGGGACTTCCACCTAGTTGCATTGTGCTCTCCAACAAATCTACACGGAGGCTTGAGGTAATCAATCTGTTTTTCTTTGATAGTTAGTTATTGTTTATGGACATGCATGTAACTTTGTGACAACTGCAGATAATCTTACAGTCTGTCAAATCTCCCAGGAAGACCTTTGAGGGTATCTCCATTCTCCATACAACGTGCATTTTATCCTATAGCAGAATTGGCGACTCCGATGGGGACTATACATTTAGTTCCCGGTTCACCCTGACAGTTCTCAGTTTCCTCCTCCTTCTAGACCTCCCCATACTTCTGCATTCCATTTCTGGCCCTTCAAGACCTTGTTGCATTCTTCCCCCACATATTCAGCCTTGGATATGATCCTAAAAGCCCTGTTTTGAACTCTTTTCCCACACTAACGCAGGTTACCGGAGTAAACAAAGCTTTATAAAGCTCTGTGTATGCACAAACAATGTGTTAGTGGACCCAATAACTCTCTGCGGTCACTGCTGCAGAGCATTAGTCCCCCTAGTTTTGACATGCAGCTGTGTCTATAAACTCAAAGGGATGGGAAGCCTGCTCATGGATTGAAAGAGGATCTGCAGCTGCATTTTGTTAGCAAGATCTATGTCCTGAAAGAATTTTTTTTAGGAAATAAGTTTTTTTTTTCTTTCTTAAAACATTTTTTACAAAAGAAAAATCCACATTTTTTATTCATTCTTCTACTTAGCTGGTTAAAATTTGCTTTATTTTAGTTTCAAATAGTTGTTAGAAAGCATTGGAAAGATTTCTGTTGATTATGCTGTGTATTAATGACAAGGATGCATGGAACAAATATGAATGTATGATAGACTCTCACTTGTCGAATACAGTTGATTTCATTGAATTGAATATTTTCAAGCATTGTATTTTGCATGATTTTTGAGTTAGAGTCCCACTACACATTATACGTCATCACCCCTACTTAAGACACTAAAAAAGTACACATAAAATTTAGCTAAAATCAATCAGTAACTCTTTATTGAGCAAAAAAATATTAGTTCAGGCTAGGATCTTGGGATAGGCAGTGTGAGTAAACTGCCCAAGATCAGAAACCAAAACTAGTGTCATTAAAAGAGAGAAAATTCCTTTTGCACTCATACTACCAGGACCACTCCAGTAAAAGCAGAGCTAAATACGAGACAACATTGGACTATAAGTGAAGGTAACCCGCCTTCTATTACAACTCCTTTGGGTATTGTGTATTGGGGATCCCTTCAAGGATTTCGGAGCTGAGTCAGGGACTCAGGTATCCTGCCCACATAGCATATTGTCTGTGAGTATGTCCGCCCCGGTAGTGTCTGTGATCTGAGGTATCCTTAGTGGACATAATTTTAGGGACTTACACAAGGTGACTGTGGCGGGCTGCCCTGGTACCTAACACAGACGGACCTACTCTGTCTTTAGTTTTTAGGAAGGTGCTCATCTTCACAAGAGTACTTTGCCCCTCAATCTGAGGTTTGGGCGAAGCTCTAGAGTAATCGTAACTATACATTTGGTCATCCCTCTTTGTTATTCATTGTGATACTGGGTTTCATCTCCAGTGATCAGTGCTTATCAAAGAGGGTCATTTCCCTCTGTTTGGTGATTGATCAACTTAGTGTATTTTTTATATTTTTTAGGCACTCGAGTGTTATCATTGAGACTTTAACAAATATCACGATAAAATATATTGATAAAAATTGATGGCCACTGTGGCTACATCCGGCCCTTGTCGTCAATCTAGACGTTTTTAGGACTTCCTCCACTCATTATGGAAGATCCGCCGAGCTCCATTGAACCGGATTCCCCATCTTCAGGAAATCAGTCTCTAAGATCTCACACAGAATCTATTTAGACAACCGACGATTCAAGTTTACTGGAGGATTTCTTTACTGCAGGATTTCTTCCTCCCTTTAACCCTCCGCTCACGAATCCGTTGGACCCACTCTTCGTTCCCGTGCCACCTGTACTCCTTGTATCTTTAGTTGGAACATTTCCTTCCATCCCATCAACGACTAATGGGTCGTGGAACTTTGTGGATGCTTTTGGTCCCCCACCACTTCCCCAGTTGACAGTCACCACCACACTATTGATGGCGAACCATGATATCCCATTTATCCTAGGTAAAAACCCTCACATGACACCCTCCATGAGTGGAACCTAGCCTATGTTAGGTTCCAACCCTTTAGTGTCAAACTCTATACCTTCGACAAGTGCTACATACAACGCTCCTTAAAACACTCAATATAGCATGGTGAGCGCGGGTCCCTTCAACCAACAATATGGTTGGCGCCCATTGTATAGTTATAACCCCTAGATTCCAATATATGGGGGCAGTCCCAATATGTATATATCGGTAGGGAACGTAAGATTTCCCCCTCCATTTTCAAGCATGCCTGATTGACATGAGCACTCCTTATGGCAGTCAAAGGCATATGGTTAGTTCTATGGTGGCCAGGAATCCTCAAGGAGGTCCCAACCAATCCATGGTGGCACCATACTCACAACCTCAAATGAGTCAAGGGGGCACCACTTATCCTGGGGGAAATGCTATACCCCAGCATCAAAATCCCCATGGAAATCCACATTACAATTCCCTACCCCAAGGCAACTACTATACCACCCAACCTCTGTATAATATTGGGACTCAAACGATGGGAGGATTGTAATGATCCTCAGGTCATATGTCATCGCCTTGGTCCAAGTTGGGGGCATCACACACTTTTCCTTTCTTGGCAATGTTGGATATCCCTGACTTGTACAAACTTACAAATGACCCCATCTATCATAACTTACTCTGGCCTCCATTGCCGCATAAAATACCAACAGACATCCCTAGGTTCGAAGGAAAACAAGGGGAGGATCTAGGTACCCATATCACCACCTATCATCTTTGGCATGTTTCTAACTCCATGGTGGATGATAGTATCCAGTTACGCCTTTTTCCCCGCACCCTCACTGGCAACACAGCTAAGTGGTACATCGAGTTACCATGTGCGTCAGTAAATACCTTTGATGCTCTAGCGATGGAATTCTTAAAGCACTTCTAGCTATCCATCCGCTATGAGACTGGGACGGAAATCCTCACTTCATTACATCAGGATACCACCACCGACATCTCTGATCATATACATGAATGGAGACATAGGCAGAGGTTAGTCAAATCTCCCCTCCTAGATTATCTCTTAGCAGACTAGTTATGCAAGTCCCTACTCCCCCAAATCGCTAAGGATGTTGTCTTAGGTGGTGCAGTCATAGAAGACCAATCCATACGTCGTGCCCAACACTTAGATCTGATATATTCATAGTCTAGCAATCTTTACGACATAATCCCGAATGCCCCTTGCAACTCCAATGCTTCTGCTACTTAGCACCCCGAAGCGCACGCTGATGGGATTATCGACACAAGCTCTGGGGCTACTGTAAAACAACTCAGCGATCACATTGCCTAGATGTCAGTGGACCCCTCTACCAAATTGACTGCTCTTCCTACCACCGTGATAAACTCTGTGCAATCTATGCAAAAACCCGGTGGTAAGAACAAGAAGAATAAGAAAAATATTGCTCCTTCTGAAGAGCAGTCAACAAAGTAGAAAAACCCAAAACAGAATGCCATTGTGCCTCCTGATGATGGAAAGGATAAACCCACCAGATTCCCTTGCAAAATTTGTGCTGAAGACCACATGACCTATTTCTGCCCATGTCTTCAAGAATGCACATATTTCATTGCTAAAAGGGATACTGGTAGGACCCATATTTTCCTTAATAATCCTTTCCCCGCTCAACAGAAGCAACACCTCATTACAAACCAATCCCAACCCTCACAAGGGGGCAATGGTGGTTCGCAAAATCCTTTAGTTGGTGAAGGATCTTCTACCGTTTACACCTTTGAAATGGTAGATATACAAACAAGAGCCAAATCCTATGGAGCTCTTGTCGCTCACCCAGAGGAACCTTCCTCATGTCAAAGCCCACCGCCACCCAACGATTTGTATATTGAAAGGTTGGTTGCTAGCCTTGTGATTCGCCCCCCTAAAGGGGCACTTCGACGTACAATGCACAATATATCTACACGTGCCTCCCAAAACTACATCATTGTAGAAGACCTGGCGCAAGTGCCATCAGCTATGTCGGTGCTTGAAGTATTACAAACATGTCCAACACAAAGGAAATCTTTGCTTTCGGCTATTGGTGGTATCAATCCACAGGAATCCGTGCTTGTAATTTTTGACATGGAAAAATGTAAACCTCCCCTTTCCCGCCAGCTTGCATTTCAAGTGCAAATCTTTTTCAAAAGGTAAAGGTATACACAACACTGTCATCGACGAAGATGATTCTACCCGTGTCATGTCAGCTTCATGTTGGCTCGCTTTGGGTTCTCGAACCCTATCCCTGCCGTCGAATTCCATTAAATCTTTTGATGGCCACACTTTCATCCCAAAAGGTTACCTAGCTAGCTACCCCATCACTTTGTATGCGAAAATGGTAATGGTGGACATAGAAGTCATAGATAAAAAACTCGACTATAATCTCTTGTTGGGTTGAAGTTGGACGTATGCCATGATGGCCATTGTCTCTACTGTCTTTCACATCATCCTATTTCCATTGGATGGAAAGGTAGTTACAGTGGACCAGCTATCCTTCTGCTCCCCTGATTATTCCTCGTTACCAAGTGTCTTTATACCCCTAGTGGGCGTGTATCTGACTCTTACATCAATATCGATACTGGTCTACTGAAGGCTTCTTCCCTCATGGATTGCTTTCCTCTTTAGCCACCCAAGGTTTCATAGATGGTAAATATGCTTTCATCTATTCCTCATGAATAGACTGATCCATGGATCCTATCGGCTCCTTCAGACATTGACACTTACAGAGAAGAAATGTCATTGTCACTAGCTAAATTGGCCTACCAAGCCATTCAATTTGCATCTGCATCTTTGGTCACTTTGGTTATGACCCACGGTACCACTGCCCCTCCCATAACTGCTCCCTCTTTTGATCCACTCAATAAAGTCCTACCTACAAACGAAGCTATTAGAGAAATCATGAGTTTAGAAGAGCGACCTTGGGAGGAATCGCACCATCGTGTTTCGATATCTGATTCTAACACGATGCCTCTTCAAATCCTATCCCCTGACATCCCAGAAGTCATTTCCTCCGGCTATATGACTATCCAAACTTTAGAGGCAGAAGGAAACATGGGCAATATTTCAAAGACATTGCTCATCAATATTTCTGTCAAGACAGGCATCATGGAAAACATGCATATTGGAGCCGATTGCAATCTTGAGGACATTGCAAGCCTCACCTACCTTTTTAAGGAATTTTGTGATGTATTCGCCTAGTATTATGAGGAAATGCCTGACATAGATCTGTCTATTATCAAGCATGAGATCAAGTTTTACGAAAATGCTAAACTTGTCCATCAAAGGCTTCAATCAGTCCATCCCCGAATCCGCGTATGTGTCGACTACCGAGACTTGAATGCCGTGTGTCCCAAGGATAACTATCGACACCATTCATTGATCCAATCATCGATGAATACGCCGGTTGTGAATAATTTTCAGTCATGGATGGATTCTCATGTTAAAAGAAGATTGCTATAAAACCCGAAGACCAACACAAAACCGCCTTCGTCTGCCCATGGGGCATCTTTTCCTATTGAAAACTCCCATTCGGTTTAAAGAATGTCGGAGCAAATTTTCAAAGAGCCATGGACTATGCATTTCACGATATTAGGCATATCATTCAAGCTTACTTGGATGACCTTCCAGCCCATTCCAAGCAATGCACATAACGCCTAAACCATTTAAGAGCCATATTTCTTAGGTGTCGGTTTTACAACATCAGCCTGAATCCGCATAAATGTGTTTTATTTTTCAAGTTGGGATGCTTACTTGGATTCATTGTCTCCAAGTATGGGGTTAGGGTTGATCTTGATAAGGTAAAGGAAATTACTCAATTTCTTGAACCACAATCCATTCTACAGCTCCAACGTTTGCAAGGGAAAGCAAACTTTTTACGATGGTTCATCGTAAACTATGCTGAATTGACGAAAGGCTTTATGCACCTACTTAAGAAGGGAGTGCCGTATCTGTGGGATGATCAAGCTCAATGATCATTTGATGCCTTGAAAAAGGTGCTTATATCAGCCCCACTCCTTAGCCCTCCAAACTACGGCCTGGAATTTCTTCTATACCTAGCAGCCTCGCCATCCTCTCTCATAATGGTCTTGGTTCAAACTCATGATCACCAGAGTGAACATGTGATCTATTATCTGTCCAAAGGCCTGGCTGGGCCCAAACTCAGATATTCACATGTGGAAAAGCTATCATTGGCAGTTGTCTTTGCTATCAACTGATTCTGACACTACATCCTACTACGACAGACTACTGTCATCACCTTGGAGAATCCCATGAGACATATTTTGTCTCATCAAGTAATTGGAGGAAAATATTCAAAATGGATAGTGATCCTCCAACAATTTGATTTGGTTTTCACAGCTACCAAGGTGAAGAACTCCTTAGTCTTCATCAAACTTTTATTGGACCTTCCCATCATCGATCCTATCAAGATAGCCCACGATCCTCTTCCGGATGAAGCTATCTATCTTATCGACACCACTGACCCTTGGTATGGTGACATTCTTGTCTACCTCCAAGCACAACGGTTCCACCCTAAACTATCGACAGGTGACCGTTGTCACATTTTCCACCAAGCGTGACACTATCTAGTGATTAATGATACGTTATATCATCACAGTGCGGATACAGTTCTTCAATGTTGCCTCACTCATGAAGAGGCAGAACATGTTTTAAATGACTGCCATGCTAGGGCATGTGGCTATCATCTTTCTGGCATATCTACTGGACAAAAAATCTTGCGTGCAGGCTATTACTGGTCGACCTTGTTCAAAGATTGTGTCAAGGCCATTCGGCAATGCCATCCTTGTCAAGTGTTCACAAGAAAATACATGCTCCTTCAGCCCTACTGCACCTAGTTATGTCCGTCGGCCCCTTTTCCAGATGGGGGATAGACTTCGTAACTTGCAATCCTGTTTCCTCTACTGACACAACTATATCATAGTAGCTGTGGAATATTTCATGAAATGGGCCAATCAGGTTATCTGTCATTTTGGTGTACCTCGCACGATTGTTACAGACCATGGATCCCATTACCAGAACCATATAATGTCTGACTTAACATCGTTGCTTGGTTTTCGTTAGGATCAATCATCCTCCTACTACCCCCAAGCTAATGGTCAAGTAGAGGTCATCAATGGCATCTTAAAAACCATGATCTGTATGTTGGTAGGAAATCATAAAACCAATTGGCATCGAATGTTATATTCGATGCTATGGGCATACCGAACTTCAATCAACATTGCCACGGAATTTACACCTTTTCAACTCGCTTACGGCCTAGAAGCAGTTTTATCCATCGAGTGTCAGATCCCTTCCCTGCAAATAGTCGTTGAACTCCTACCCGACACTACTGCCAAAGAAGAGTGCCTACTATACCTCAATCAATTGGAAAAAACCCATCAAGATGTAGAATTGGCACTCGAGGCTCACAAGTGCCAGGTAAAAACCCAATATGACAAAAAGGTCAAGCCTCGTTCTTACCAAGAGGGAAATCTTGTTTTTCTCTATGATAAAAAACATGACCTCTTGGGGGAAGGAACACTTCAACCCTTATGGATAGGTCCCTATGTCGTCAAGAAAGTTCCCTTAAAAGGGGCATATGAACTTCACGATTGGGAAGGAGTCCCACTCGCCAAGCCCAGAAATGGGCTCTATCTGAAAAAGTATTATGCCTAGTATTGCACTAGGCATGTGCTTTGTAATTTTATGTATTTATAAGTTTTGCTTCCTTTTTTAGTGTGATTGGATTGTTTTGATGTTTATTGGAGTATTTGTCTCATACATCCTTCTCGCAATGCAGATGTATTCATTACCCTTAGCATACGTAGGATACATGGATGGTGCTAGTCGTCACACATGACACATTGCATCAGCTGCTTGGGTCATCTACACACCTGAGTCAGAACTATTTTGCTCCAGAGGAGTCTTTCTTGGTACCGCCACCAACAATATTTCTGAGTACATGTCCATAATTTCACTTCTCACAGAAGCGTCATCAAGGGACATCTCCAATCTGGTGGTCAGGTTAGACTCCCAGCTAGTTGTTATGCAATTGCTAAGAAATCTATGGATTACCAAAACTTCATAAGGAAGGGGTCCCTCTTAGACCAATAGTTAACACCATTGGTTCCCCTACATATGAATTAGCTAAGTATGTAGCTAAGAAATTTATGGATTACCAAAAATTCATAAGGAAGGGGTCCCTCCTAGACCAATAGTTAACACCATTGGTTCCCCTACCTATGAATTAGCTAAGTATGTAGCTAGAAATCTATGGATTACCAAAAATTCATAAGGAAGGGGTCCCTCCTAGACCAATAGTTAACACCATTGGTTCCCCTACCTATGAATTAACTAAGTATGTATCTAAGAACTCTATGGATTACCACAAATTCATAAGGAAGGGGTCCCTCCTAGACCAATAGTTAACACCATTGGTTCCCCTACCTATGGATTAGCTAAGTATGTAGCTAAGAAATCTATGGATTACTAGAAATTCATAAGGAAGGGGTCCCTCTTAGACCAATAGTTAACACCATTGGTTCCCCTACCTATGAATTAGCTAAGTATGTAGCTAAGAACTCTTTGGATTACCATTCATAAGGAATGGGTCCCTCCTAGACCAATAGTTAACACCATTGGTTCCCCTACCTATGAATTAGCTAAGTATGTAGCTAGAAATCTATGGATTACCAAAAATTCATAAGGAAGGGGTCCCTCCTAGACCAATAGTTAACACCATTGGTTCCCCCACCTATGAATTAACTAAGTATGTAGCTAAGAACTCTATGGATTACCAAAAATTCATAAGGAAGGGGTCCCTCCTAGACCAATAGTTAACACCATTGGTTCCCCTACCTATGGATTAGCTAAGTATGTAGCTAAGAAATCTATGGATTACTAGAAATTCATAAGGAAGGGGTCCCTCTTAGACCAATAGTTAACACCATTGGTTCCCCTACCTATGAATTAGCTAAGTATGTAGCTAAGAACTCTTTGGATTACCAAAAATTCATAAGGAAGGGGTCCCTCCTAGACCAATAGTTAACACCATTGGTTCCCCTACCTATGAATTAGCTAAGTATGTAGCTAAGAACTCTATGGATTACCAAAAATTCATAAGGAAGGGGTCCCTCCTAGACCAATAGTTAACACCATTGGTTCCCCTACCTATGAATTAGCTAAGTATGTAGCTAAGAAATCTATGGATCACCAAAAATTCATAAGGAAGGTGTCCCTCTTAGACCAATAGTTAACACCATTGCTTCCCCTACCTATGAATTAGCTAAGTATGTAGCTAAGAAATCTATGGATTACCAAAAATTCATAAGGAAGGGGTCCCTCTTAGACCAATAGTTAACACCATTGGTTCCCCTACCTATGAATTAGCTAAGTATGTCGCTATGAAATCTATGGATTACCAAAAATTCATAAGGAAGGGGTCCCTCTTAGACCAATCGTTAACACCATTGGTTCCCCTATCTATGAATTAGCTAAGTATGTAGCCAAGATCCTGAAGTCTCTAGTTGGTAACACTGACTCTTTTAGAAAAGACTCAAATGATTTTGTAAAACTTATTAGGAATGAAAGGGTGGATAACGATGATATTCTAGTAAGTTTTGACGTGGTTTCTTTGTTTACAAATATTCCTCTAGATGAAGTTGTTCATGTTATAAAGATAGCCACCGATCCTGAAACAACAAAACTTGTAGAAATTTGTTTACGGTCCACCTTTTTCAGCTTTCAAGACCATTATTATGAACAAATATCAGGAGTCGCCATGGGTTCCCCGCTCTCACCTATTGTTTCCAACTTATACATGGAGTATTTTGAAAGAAAAGCCCTTGACTCATACCCTTTGAAACCAACTTGGTGGAAAATATTTGTTGATGACACCAACTTAAAATGGACTCATGGCAAGGCTGAACTAGAGAAGTTTTTCAATCATCTTAACTCTATATCTTCCGAAATCAAGTTTACTATGGAGCTTGAAGAAAATGGTAAAATTCCCTTTCTAGATGTCCTAATCAGTAGAAAAGAGGATGGTACTTTGGGACACCAGGTCTATAGGAAGAAAACACATACTAAAAGCTATCTACATGCTGACTCATACCATCATCCATCCCAAAAATCTGGCGTCTTAAACACTCTGGTTGTTAGGGCTCTCAGAATTTCTGACTCTGATCACCCAAATGAAGAAATTGAACACTTAACCTCTGTCTTCAAAAACCTAGGATACAAAGGGTTTAGTATTAAGAAAGCTATAAAAAGAGCTCAGGATAAGGTCCTCCCTAAGGTTCCTACGGAAAATAGGAAAGAAAATTGTGGGAAAGTATACTTTCCATTCATCCAGGGGATTACGAATAAGATTGCAAAATTTTTAAGAAAGGAGGACATAAACACTCAATTTACAACATGTGGAACAATAAGGCAAATGATGAGGTCAGTCAAGGATAACATAGATCATCAACAACTCAAAGGTGTGTACAAGATCGATTGCTCTTGTGGCAAGAGTTATATTGGGGAAACAAGACAATCTTTGAAAATAAGACTTAAAGAGCACGGGGCTGATATAAAGAATGGGAGATCCCGTACATCAGCCCTTGCAGAACACTCATCCAGAACAAAACATCATGTGTGTTTAGAAGACGCTAAAATAATTGCAAGAGATGATCATTATCAAAAAACAAAAATCAGAGAGGCCATCGAAATTATAAAATTTCCTCAGAACCTCAATAGGGACAATGGGAGTGAGATTAGTGGAAATTGGTTTCCCTTGATTAGACAAATAAATCCCTCCAAACCTTTAGAAACATAGTATCACTGGTTCCCAAGATTAATAAAAATAAAAATTAATAAAAATTAATAAAATTAATAAATTAATTAAATTTTAAAATTAATTAATAATAACCAAATTAACATTTGATAAAAGAAATTATAAAAACTATAAAAATTATAAATTAATTAAATTAATTAATTAATTGATTAATTAATCAAACAAATTAAAATAATTTACTTATTTATCAATTAGATACTTAGGGTTAAATAAAATTAACATTGTGAGATAAATAGAAAAATAGAAATAATAAATTATAAAAAAGAAATTATGAAATAAATAAATAAATTAAATTATTTGAATTAAATTAATTAATTAATTGAATCAATTAAATAATTAAATAATATTTCTATATTAGATACTTAGGATTAATTAACTAAAATAAAATAAAATAAATTAAAAATTTTAAGAAAAAAAACTATAAATTAATTAATTAATTAAACTAATTTATGAATTAATTATATTAATTAAATTATTTTTATATACTTAGGTTAAATAAAAATAAAAATAATAAAATTAATTAAACAATAAAACTAACCTATAATCAATAGAATAAATAGGACTAATAAAAATTTACATCTCTATTAATTAAATACATAAGGTTCATAGCTTAAATAAGTGATTAGTTAATTAATTAAGTAATTTAGTAATAAATAAAATTAATTTTAATTAAAATAAAATAAATTAAATTAAAACAAACTAATTATAAAATTAATAAAAGGAATCAGATTACATTGCATTATAAAAATAAACTTACAATTAGTATTGAATCAATTGTATTTATTAGGGATTATTAATTAATTTATTTATTTAACATAGAATTAAAATCAAATAATTAAAATAATTAAAGCTAGAAAAATCAAAATTAAAGTAATTAAACTAAAATTATTATAATAATTAAAATTAAAAATTAAAAGAATTCATATATGTAAGGGTTGGCTTCTATATAAAAATTTATCAATTTCTAGGTTTATATATACTCTGGTCAGAAGATTCTTCTCTCAAGAAACTATCATTCATATTCTATCAACTTTGGTCTTGATGATGGGACCCCTTTGGGGTTCGAAACATTGATAGAATGAACATAATACTGTGGATAATCTAGATCATGCTACTCCAAAAAACTACCACAAAAGCTTAAAGTCTAACAAATTGACAAATCGTTATCACATTCGTAATCCAACCTTGTTACGTCATTATTTAAGGGTACGACTCTTGGAACGCCAATTTGAAATAATCACATATGAACACATTCCTAGAAAATTTAATGTGGTTGTTGATTCATTAGCAAACTATGTGTTAGATTGGCATCTGTCTCATTCACTATAGAAGCATGCATGAAAAGTAAAAATTTACATAGTTAAAAATTTTACAAAAACATTTTAAAACACATTTATGCCATCAAAATACCAAAAATATCTGAATATATATATATATATATAAAATCCGGTCTTTTACATCGAAATATTCCAAAACTTGGATGTTTTAATTACAAAATGACTACTAAGCCCAGCTACAAACACCCATTGGCTACGCCAAAACACCTACTAGAAAGAGCCTACTTCTCTTGAAATGCTAAAACCACTCTAGCTATCCTTCGGAGAGGAACTAGAAACCGCTCAGGTACACCGACTGTGTGCTGCTGCATATGAGCGGGAATCTCCCTTATAGGAAAGGGGGGGACACCCATGCTCAAGCCCTCCAGGTTCCTCAGAACCTCATGAAGGCTATCAACATCACCCCCCTAGCAGGTAGTTGGCCTCCTCGTCACATATGGTGGGGTTCACCTGCAGGTCATAATGGCACCACATCTGTGTTAAGCATAAAGCTTCATGTCAGTACTTATTTCACCTATAAAAACATTACATAAGCATTCAAAAGCTAAAAAATTCTTTAAGTACTTTAAAAATCATTCTCACCTTGAGGACCCCAATTGGTCCTGGGCGGTAGCATCAAGTCAGGGTCACCGGTGAAGTCCATGCCCTCATAAGCATAGTCATTAATCATCACAATTTGGCCACGAAGCCACTGGAATAAATCTTCCTCAATGAAATGCCAGATCAATCCTCCTCCTGTGTGAGGATCGAGTGATGACCATCGCCCCTGTCTTAGCTCCCTCGGATAAAAGGGACCTAAGCTCATCCTTGGGCACATAACGGGTACCCTATCAAGAATGAATGAGACTATGAGAGTACCATACCCAAAACTTTGTTGGGTTCGAGTCTTGCATGCAACTAACTCTACCTTCAACTGGCGAAGCACTGCTTCACACCAATTGAACATTTGTGGTTGGACATAGTCAACTGCAAGCAACAGTTGGGCCTTCGTTGCAACGTGGGGACTCTTTGACCCTACCAACTGCACAATCAACTATAAAATAGCCCTCATAGACCTAGACCTTATCCTCTCTTTGGGAACTCTATTGCTAACTAGTCTGCTCTCAGGGATGCAATAGGATTGCACCAGCTCTAGGGTAGATCGTGGATGTAGCCTACCCCCGGTAAGGTTTTCCTATGCCCCATGGCATGACAGACCAGTTAAAAAGTATATGTCATCATGGTTAATAGCCAACCCATGATCTGCAATCCTGAACACTTGCTCGTGTTCATCCCAGCACTGGATAATCCATCTCAATAAATCCTCCCGCCCTTTCATCAGTTCCAACTTTTCATACTTCAGTAAACCATAGCGATGCAAAGAAAGTATGCATGTTGGATCATTTCGCATCAACAATTCTTGGCTATCATGGGCCCGTTCTCTCCATAGGCTAGTCATTATGGCCTCAAACCTATGCAAAATAACCCTAAAAACAGTCAAAATGGGGCAAAACAGCTTCAGGAATCATTGCATGAGGTTTTACACTACGTCCTTAAGCTCTAACACTCCCCCCAGTGGTACACAGGGAGGATTAACACCCTCCAATAGGTCGTACAAGGCATTTAACGCTCCCTACAGGCCATCTGGAGGGCGTTAGAGCATAATCACTGCTTTAGGGCACCTCAAATCTGCAAAAGTCCACCCCAGAAACTAATAAGAAAGGTTAAGAAATGCATAGAGCAAGGTTTTAGCCTCTACATGGGACTAACGACACGTTGAATGGTCACCTGGATCTCCTGCAATGGTCCATGGAAAATCTGCTCCTCTTTAGCTCCAAAATGCTCTCATAGTGTGAAAATGGTGAATGTGAAAGCTCAAAAAACTTCCTTATATTTATTTTTGGAGACATGATTTTTTGAAATCATTAGAGAGGAGGTAGTCCATTCCCCATGATTTTTTATCATGCATGAACCCATATAGGATAGGAATTGTTGCTTTTTTATACTTTTTTTTTTCGCTTTTGATGAAAGTACCCTCAGGAATGAAAAGCAGTAAAAGCTGCATGCAATTCTTAAGGATCACTTTTCTTTTTATGGGATATTTTCTCACCCTCAAAAACTGAAAAATCCCTGAGTTTGTCATCGTTGGGCTCGTTAAACACATACGACGACGGTTCGAGCAACTCTTTTTCACTCTTTTTTCTAGCTCATTAAATTGAAAAAGATCATTAGAGCATTCTTTTCAGGCACTTTTTTCTTGCTCATAAAACTGAAAAAATCCCAAGTTTTTTCTTTAGGCTCGTTAAACATTTATAAAGATGACCCCAGCATTCTTTTAGGTACTTTTCTTTCTCATTAAACTGAAAAATTCCAAGTTTTTGTCATCGAGCTCATTAAAAATCTACAACAACAACTAGAGCACTTGCTTTTTTGGGACCATTTCTCGCTCTTAAAATAGAAAAAACCCCCGAGTTTTTCCCCTTCTTCGGGATCATTAAATCTACGAAGAAGGAATGAGCAGTTATTTTACCTCCTTTTTTTTCTCGCTCATTAAACTGAAAAAGATACCTTGAGTTTTCTTCATTTGACTCGTTAAAATTTGATGAAGGTATTGAGTTTGTCATCGCGTGACTCATTAAAAATTCATGAAAAAAAATGATTTTAGTCTGTCTCCTCATGCTCGTAACAAAATGAGGTCAACATCTATTGAACATAGGTTTCTCTTTATCCAGATTCAATAGGTTAACTCACAGAAAAGTAACCAATCTGGGTATACTATTAACCTTTTGTCGCACTCGGTTAACAACTATGATAAAGGGACCACCCTAGAGTATTTCTCTACGATCTTTTCAGACTCTCTAAATATGAAATACCACTGAGTTGTATGTCTGGACTCATTAAATTAAACAGACAAGATATAGAGTCGCTCTTTTTACAATCCTTTTCAGACTCTCAAAACATGAAAAGATCGATGAGTTTGCCTATCTAGACTCATTAAACTAATCATATAGGGTATAGAGTCACTCTTTTTGCGGACCTTTTCAAACTCTTAAAACATGAAAAGGTCAACGAGTTTACCCATCTGGACTCACTAAACTAATCACACGGGGAAAGTAGACAATACAACTACATTCATTGTTAGAAAGCATGGTTTGGTAGCAATTGTTCCCTTGAACATGGCACTCCCTCAGATAAACCTTCCTTTTGATGGCCTCTCAATATGAATCCTACCATCCTATGAGTTTAGCTTAAACACCCCGATGTTCTTGCATCTCTGTATCCTAACACTCTTTGGTGTTCATGAGTCTAGTGTTGCATGGTTAAAACTGTTGTCATGCCTTCTATTGTTCAAGGGTTAACCTTTTGTTTCCTCTATCAACCGATCAAGCATATCTTTTCATCATGCCCTCTGTTGTTTAGACCCAATGCTCAAAGATTCCTCAAAAAACAAATCATTCTTGTCCCGTTTCATGTCGATTGATGTAGGACACATTATTGCCTACCTTTCGATAGGTATCTTCCTATCGACTTCAACACTCTATCTAGGAAGACAACCCAGAAACACATTCAATGCCTTGGTACTTGCAGACATTAGTGGCATGTCTCCTTGTGTTTTATCAGGGGTTCTCATTATTGGCTCCTGGTTAAGTGATTCTATGAGTGTTCGACGACAAGAACATTTTTCACACTTTCTAGATTGTACTATGCATCTTGGAGACCATCACCATTATTGGTGGCCTTCCTTGCTTCTGTTAACGATTTCCATTATTGACTGGTAATCAGACGATTTCGTACATGTTTGACATCAACGCATATATTCACATGTATCGATCTATGCTATTCAGTGAAGCGAAAATCAAGACCTTGGGTAGAGGCTTGCACCACTCAGCCTTGCTTCCTCTCCCAAGTTGCGTATATTGTTTTTTGGAGATAGCTCATCATAATGATCCTATTATGACACTAGATCCGCATTGTGTTTATCGGCAACCAACATTGTCATATCTCTTTTATGCGAAAATCACTCTGACATAGCTTTTGAGCGTGGGAATGCCTGACTCAAGACATGATTTTAGTTGTTTTATATATATGTGTTGTACCAGGTTTCTCGTACCACCCTAAGCTCCGATCCTATCTCTATTTTTTTGAAGAAGGAAAATTACAGTTAAGTAAAGTATTTCAGCCATCGTTGCAGCTTCTGATCTCATACTTTAGGGGGCATCTATTATATAGAAAAATGACCCCCTCATCAGCTTAGAGGGGAAAGACATGATAGTTGAAGCAAAGACCAAGATCACATGCCTTGTTTCCACACTAACGCTAGCTATACACTGACAACCTGCTTTATAAAGCTTCTCTGTAAGCCTAAGGAATTGTTAGTGACCCTACTAACTCTAGTTGTTAGTTCGAGAACAACATTAGTGGATCCTAATGAAGTTCTAAAGGTCAAAGGAGCAAATTGACTCATAAATATCTATATATTTGCTCCTAAATCTACTTAGAAAAGCAAGGAAACATCTCAAGTTCGACCTATTTGTGGGATTTCTAATCCTAATTAAGGAGGAAAATGGGAAAGAGCTCAAAGGCATGGCAACATCATTGCTTTTACCTTAAGGAACTCATGGAGGAGCTTGGAAACCCTAACTCAAATTCTACATAAGAAAAGCTAGGGCTATTGTGAAAGAGGTCAGATCATTTGAAAGGATAGCTTACTTGATTGTTGAGCATAGTCTCAAATCTAAGCATAAGAAGTTGGTAAGAAGGGAGAGAGAGAGAGATGCTAGAGGGGTAAGGGAAGGTTGATGCAACATATGGTTGTAATCACTTTTCCGACATTAATATAGAACTGCAGTTGTACTGTCTACTCTGTGGTGTTGGTACTATCATTCATTTACTTGTTTGTCCAATACCTTTTAGCATGAGTAGCTTAGTTATGTGTAACTAGATGGATTTTATATATTCATGTATTAGTTATCAAGGTTGTATGCTGTGATTATGCTTGTCTCTTCCATGTTTAGGACTTGATCTGGAGCCAGCTCAAGGGACTTCCACCTAGCTACATTGTGCTCTCCAGCAAATCTACACAGAGGCTTGAGGTAATCAATCCATTTTCTTTGATAGTTAGTTATTGTTTATGGACATGCATGTAACTTTGTGATAGCTGCAGATAATCTTACAGTCTGCCAAAGGTCCCGGGAAGACCTTTGAGGGTATCTCCATTCTCCATACACCGTGCATTTTATCCTATAGCAGTACAACATTGTGATAAGCTCTCATTCTTGGATGCTTGGCCTGATATTCCACTTTAACTTGTTTTATTACTAATTCGGAGTCGCCATAGACATAAATATTCTTTGCTCCCAACTTCTTCAAAATTTTGAGGCCAAAAATCAATGCTTCATATTCCGCCTCATTGTTTGAACACTCAAAAGCCAACTTGTAAGAACTCATTCTCACATTACAAGGAATTTTATTTGACTGATGTAATGGACCATGTATCCAAACACTAATCCCATCTCATTCTCATAGCAATGCACAATCAAACTCCATGGTCCAAAGACCATTTTCTTTAACTGGAAAAAGGATCTCTGAAGGTTGAACTCTTTGTTCTTCAGGAAGATGATAATTGTCTCAAGACTCTATTTTCTGCACTATCCTTTCTATCTCTTCAATAGGATTTGTTGGATACAAACACTCTTCATTCACCTCTTTCCCTTCAGCTGTAATGACTTCATGCATGCTGCTCATGACCTTGGGAAATTTTGAAATTTCCACTAGCTGACTTTCATCATCAATAGGATTCATATCGCTATATAAAATGAAAGAATCAAGATCAGTGTGGACAACATGTATAGGATGATTGACTGGATTTTTCTTACTGCTGATCATGACTTTCATCTTATTTTCCCTATAAAGTTTCTGGAGCTGACCAAAAATAGGGATAGTGGCATATGAAAAGTCAAGTTGTAGAGTGCCCTTTAGTTTTTCTCCCCAAGACCTTGAAAGCAACATGCCAAACCTAGGAGGAATATCAGCAACCACTACATCCATAAGCACATTCTTGGCCGGGATTTGGTCCAAGGATACTACCAAGTCTTTAATCAGGCCAAGGTATTTCACCCTACCCGAATCAAAGGAATAAAGGTCATGGTAAGGTCGAGTGATACTCAGTCCTAGTTTTTCCATGATGACTTTAGGCATAATATTATGTGAGGCACCAGAATCCAACATGGCGTTATGGAGGATAAAATCATGAAGTTTGAGACTCAGATAAAGAGGAGTGATTTCACTATATTCATGAGTTCCTTTTAAGGCTGCACCAAAAATGGTTAATGGCTCATCATCAGCTACATTAACAGCATTTGACATTTGGTCAACCCTAAGAATTTTTGCAATCTGAAATTTATATTTGTCATTGTTCACTAATTCAGTAAGGGGAATAGAAACCTTCAATTTAGAAATTTCATTTTCCAAACTAAAAAGATTAGATTTCTTTTCTACCTCCTTTGCAGTGATATCCTTCTTTTCTATCTGTCCTTTAGTTTGAGATTCCTTCTTGTGAATTTTAGTTTGAAACTCCTTGTCCTTCCTTACATTGCTGGTAGAGGCTTCATTTGTTTTTTCCTGGTTCAGTATGACAATTTCCTTTTCTTTATTCTGACCTGCAAGAGCTAGTTCCTTGCTTGGTGTGTTTTTTTGTACATTTTGTCTTTTCTGAGTCAAATAGCAGGTACATTTTTATTCCTCAAGTTGTACTTCTATTGGAGATGACTAAGGGCATTCCGATATTCTCTTTGGTACTCTTCAGTTTAAACAACCCATAGATCGTCACTTGCAAGCACAAATTGCTGATCACTCGGTGTGAAAGAAGATTCGGAAAAATGACCTTCTTCTATTAGGAAAGTAGGAAGCTCATCTTCTTCAAAGAAGTGATTCGCTTCTACAATCTCTTCTTCATATTCATCCTGGCCTTCAGTATAATTTTGCTGAAATGGAGCTCTTACTTGGCCTTGAGGATCTTGGTTTCACTGATTTTGCTATCGATTTCTGAACTATTGTTGTTGTTGTCTGCGAAAGTTAGGATTCCTCACTGAAGGTTTTGCTTGTCGATCAATTATGGACATTCTATCCATCATTCTCTCCATGGTTTTGATCAGAGTGTCAAGCTTTACATCTGAAGATGATGAAGGTTCTTCTTTAAACACAACTTTCTTCTCAGTCCTCTCAGGCTTTGATTTTGACTTCTTGCTAAGAAAATTTTCTTTGACACTGACTACATTTCACTTCATTTCCACAAGAGTGGCAGGGTCTCTCTCTGAGCTGATATTCCATGTCTGGGTCGAAAGCATCAGGATAATGAAGAAGAGATTGGCCAGGAGGAGGCTTCATATCATCAGGTATAGAATTGTACACCATATTGAATGTTGTTGTAAATTCTTGGACTGTTTCATTTGAATTTCTTTTCATTGAGTTATACTCAGCCAATATATGCAATGGATTCTTCTTCTCTTTCCAACGAGATAAGAATAATTCAATGAACCTTTGAGAGATGTTGACATAATTAGAAGCCATACTTCAAAACAATTTCTTAACATCTCCTGAAAACTCTGAGCCATAATCCTCATCTTGGAATTATCTTCATCAATTTCTTCTAAATCAATGAAATCCACTAATTTATCAACACGTTGCTGAGCTATAATTTCTGCACTTCCATCAAACAAGGGCAGTCTTTGACCATAATTCTGAGGCAAAGTAGCAAGTTGAGCATGTACAAATTTTGAATAATATAACACTTATTCACATAGATTATCCTGATTATGCACTATTTGCGGAATGCATGCATAATACATAACCTCCTCTACCATTGATCATCAATTTGCAGTATTCAGAAACAATCGCATGCGCACATTGAAGCATCAATCACACATATCAACACAGTATATCATTGGGAAAGCATATAGATGAAAACCCCCAACTATCTGTATATTATATTGATTGAGAACATGTAACAATACATAGTACAATACTCCTCACAAGTACTCAATACTATCTCCACCTGCTACACACAAACTAGCTCAGATTTGAATCAATCACAGGTTCAAATCTCCTCCGCTGCTTGCCTACCTCCACTGTGCAATCCTGCATGAGAATAGATGAGAATGGCTGATCCAAACTCGTATTTCCCTTGGCTGAACCACGCAATCCTCATTGGCAATAATCAATCCATTGATTGTGAAAATCTCATGCACAACTAAAGTCACAACTGACAGCTGTCTTGCCCTTTCACTCACCTCTAACACTTGTCTCCATTGAACTGTCCATGCACTAAGTTAACTGATGTATTCTTTAGTTGATTTATCAGTTAATAATTAGTGAATTAATTAAAAATTAATTCACATCACTCATCACTAGTGTATTTTGCAGTTAGACTAAATACAAATAGTTCAACTAAGTCAAACTAAACACAACTCCATCAACTCCACCAAGCTTAATCACTTGAGTTCTAACTGAAGTCCATCATGCAATAGATCAACTGACCCATAAGAAAATCATATTTCCTTCTGGCAGTTGCATGTGCCACATTCGTAGCTCGAACTAAAGTGCTCCAAGAGGATAAGACAATGTTTATAGTCCAAATATTATTAAGAGCTAATAATATTCGACTGTTCTATTTTTAGACTGGCAGTCTAAAAATAGACTCCGCCCATATGTCTAAAAATAGAAGTCCATATATTTTTACCAACATGACCAATCATCCACAAATAGCATCCTGCAACTGATAGACCATGATCCATATGTCTAAAAATAGACATAGTCTAAAAATAGACTTTGCACCAAAAATAGCTTGCGGGCCCACTTAGTGAAGGCGACTTCTTTTCACTAAATTCCATCATCTTGTTGCATTTTCAACACTCCCTCTCAACAAGATATGGATTATCTACAACCCCTATCCTGCAACTCTAGAATGTTCTGCATGCAACACATTTGCCCAGTCCACTTGCTCCAACAACACTTGGAACAAAAACACTCCCAACTGACCACTCTGTTGGGCTAGGAACATACTATGATGCTGAAGCTCTACCTACTATTGACAAGTGCTCCCTCTCTGACATCTGCGCTACTGCAACATCTCCATGCATCTCGCACCATTGCACACCTCTCTGTGCCACCTAGCACTGTGCAAAACACTTGTGCCTCTCGCATTGCTGCAGCCTACTAGATATGCGTTGTCCTAGGATTCCTTGCACTGTCGCTCTCTCTGCCGCTCCATCCACATCTGTCTCTACCCAATCAGCCAATTCCTGCTACTCCACATTGGGGCTCCCGTAGCAAGGTCTCATCCAAGGGTTGGATACCTCAAGGATCCTACCCCTCCTCCTTGGGACGATCAATCCACATCACCCCACCTCCTACCTAGAGGTATGGCTGCATGCGATCGCTCCGCCCACCTGGCTCGAAGTTTCCCCCTACTGGAGGTCTCTAAATAAGTAGATGTCTCTACTTGATCTCCTCTCAGCTTCCCTTGTTGTGGCTGTTCCACAACCTCCTGAAGCTGCTGCGCCAATCGTGGCTCCTCCACAATCGTCTAAGACTTCTTCTGGCTTTGCATGTTGAGAGGTAATATACGCTCCCTCTCAACCACCAAGTCTCCATCAATTGCCTTGCTGCTCAAGGCTTTGAATGCATCTTGAACCTCAAGAGCATACAGGTTCTTGACCCGTGAACCAATCTGCTTCACCTGTCTAGTGATGATGTGTCTAAGGAAAATCTTTCCCTTACTGAAGACTACATCATAGCCTCTGTCTTCCAGCATCACGATCAACACCAAGTTTCTCTTCAGTCCTGGTACATACTTGACATTGGTCAAGGTAAGGCAAGCTCCATGCTCCCTCTGAAAAATAACTGTGCCTACACCTGAGACACTATACTTCTCATCATTACCCATCACTATGAATATTTGGAGATCTTTCTCCTCCAAAGTACTAAACAAACTCTTGTCACCGGTCATGTGGAAAGAAGCTCCACTGTCAAGAAACCAACCACTTCCCACCGTGGATGAAACCATGCATTCAAAGAGTGTGAAATCCAACTCAAACTGTGAAGCAAGTGCCTCACCTTCAGATCCTTCCCCGGATCCCTTCTTGGATTTCCTCCATGGACAATTTGCAGCATAATGGCCCACCTCATGACAATGAAAGAATCACACTTTCGATTTGTCAACCTTCTTCCCATCATTGGAAGAACTGGATTTGGAAAGAGAACCCTTCTCCTTCCCCTTCTTTGCTTTGGTAGCCAAAGCACAATCTTCTTCATCAGATGCCTTTGATGAAGATCCGTCCCTAGTATTCCGCCTGATCTCCTCTTGCACAAGATCCGGCCAAAGTCTCTCCGATCTTGGCAATTTCTCCCAACCATTGACAGATTCCTCATAGGAATGCCAACTCTTCGGAAGACCAAGGAGAGCCAAGCTCACCAAGTCCTCATCATCGACAGTCGCCCCCACACTTCCCAGCTCATCCTGGCATTGGGTGAACTTCGTGAGATACCCGGGCATGCTGTCTCCATTCTCACACTTAATGTTTCTGAGTTTCTCCTTGAGCACCAACCTCATCTGGTTGCTCTTGCTTTGGAATAGATCTCTCAACACTTTACACATCAAGTATGGAGAAGCCTTTCCATGCAGGTTGGACACAATGTGATCCTTCACGCCCTGCAACAGAATCCTTCGACACTTTGCTGTCTTCTTTTGCCAAACCTCAACGTGAGCAACATTAGTAGGCTTTGGGACCTCAGCCTCTATGAACTCCTTCAGCCCATTTTCATCTAACACCGCCTCCATCCTGTCTTTCCATGCAATATAATTCGAGCTACCTTCAAGGGCATACTCCAATCGCAATCTGTTGAAAGACATTTCAACTTTGACACCAAGAAAACACTGCTGCAAATTCGAATTCCACTAGCTCAAAACTCAACCGCTTCTGATCTAAAATTCGTGAGAACAAAGTATTTCTCGTATAGAGATTGACTGTATGGGCTTCTACCAGATATCTTACCTTCCAAAGGAAGGATGAATCCAGAGGCCACCTGGCCCAATTATAGACTCTGCCTGAAGAAATAAAATGTAAACACTTTCTGAATAATAGATTTGATGATCAACCCTGCTCTGATACCATGTAGAAATTTTGAATAATATAACGCTTATTCATAGAGATTATCCTGATTATACACTATTTTCAGAATGCATGCATAATATATAACCTCCTCTACCATTGATCATCAATTTGCAGTATTCAGAAACAATCGCATGCGCACATTGAAGCATCAATCACACATATCAACACAGTATATCACGGGGAAAACATACAACTGAAAACCCCCAACTATTTGTATATTATATTGATTGAGAACATGTAACAATACATAGTACAATACTCCTCACAAGTACTCAGTACTATCTCCACCTGCTACACACAAACTAGCTTAGATCTGAATCAATCACACGTTCAAATCTCCTCCACTGCTTGCCTGCCTCCACTGCACAATCCTGCATGAGAATAGATGAGAAAGGCTGATCCAAACTCGTATTTCCCTTGGCTGAACCACGCAATCCTCATTGGCAATACTCAATCCATTGATTGTGCAAATCTCATGCACAACTATAGTCACAAATGACAGTTGTCTTTCCCTTTCACTCACCTCTAACACTTGTCTCCACTGAACTGTCCATGCATTGAGTTAACTGATGTATTCTTTAGTTGATTTATGAGTTAATAATTAGTGAATTAATTAACAATTAATTCACATCACTCATCACTAGTGTATTATGCTAGACTAAATACAACTAGTTCAACTAAGTCAAACTGAACACAACTCCATCAACTCCTCAATCAGCTCCACCAAACTCAATCACTTGAGTTCTAACTGAAGTATATCATGCAATAGCTCAACTAACCCATAAGAAAAGTGTATTTACTTTTGGCAGTTGCATGTGCCACATCCGTAGCTTGAACTAAAGTGCTCCAAGAGGATAAGATAATGTTTACAGTCCAAATATTATTAAGAGCTAATAATATTCGACTGTTCTATTTTTAGACTGGAAGTCTAAAAATAGACTCCGCCCATATGTCTAAAAATACAAGTCCATCTATTTTTACCAACATGACCAATCATCCACAAATAGCATCCTGCAACTCATAGACCATGATCCATATGTCTAAAAATAGACATAGTCTAAAAATAGACTTTGCACCAAAAATAGCCTGCGGGCCCACTTAGTGAAGGCGACTTCTTTTCACTAAGCTCCATCATCTTGTTGCATTTTCAACAGAGCAGGCAGTAAAAGAGGTGAAAATCGAGTCATGACTATTGGAGATGGTGGAGGTACTGCAATTGGTTACACGAGAAAAAATGGAACAAATGGAGGTGGTATGAAAGATGATAAAACTGAAGCATTAGGAGATGTAACAAATGTGCCTGGAGGAAAAATAGAAGAGGAACAAGTGGCTAGGTATTCAAGTTGATACTGGATGAAGGCCTTTTCAGTAGTGATCTGGAGTTGGTCAGTAAGATCAAAAGGAAGTTTCTCAAAGGAAAATATATTTTCAGGAAGAGAAGTTGTTCTTTTGATTTTTCGAACTGCACATTTAGTGATGGTTAATCTAAGTTTTCTAAGTAGTCTTTCTAGATATTCAACAGTAAAAGGTGGATTTGGGTCAGGATTTGACCTGGTATATCTTTTAGAAGCCAAAATTTTGTCTTAACTTAGGATTGATGGAATTTGTGAAATCAGCCTATGTTAGGATACTGGAAACTGTCAACTACAGAACCAGTTTCTCTTGAAAGCTCTAAGATATCTTCCAAGAATGATTTATTAGTCATTCCCCGGAAACGACGCCAAAAATGTTAGACCCTTACAATTTCCTAGGCTGAGGAGGAGATCGAGAAGGGTAACCTCAAACCACTTTAGCTCAGTAGCTAGCCCTACTGAGCAAGAGAGGGATCTCTCAAAGTTTTTTATTAGTGAAATGACTTTAATCAATAAATTTTAGGCTAGATATGTATGATTGTTTGTGTGTTGGTGAATTTTAGATTTTAGGGTTTGCTGGACTAGGGTTTGGAGCTAGTGATTAGGTCTAGTCTTTAGGAGTGCAGAAGCAAATATAGAAAGGAGCTAGATGTCAGAATACCATGGTGTATTTATAATATTGTCAATGTAGTATAGAAGAGAGAGTGTAGAAGAAACTAATGAGCATAAGTAAACATGATTTGATTAGCTTAGGAAGACATAAACATAACTATGAAAACCAGATAAATAGAGCTTGTGAACAAGAATTATGTGTATTTCACTGCAAGGAATCCATGTAAATAAGAGACATAATGTAGATAAAGATGGTTTAACCATTAGAAAACAAATAAAATGAAGAAAAAACACCATGAACTCACTGGACTAGAGTTCCTTAAAAATAGCTGCAACTGTGTCTGTATTAGCTGAAAAGATGATTACATGCAAGCCTCCTCCAAAAGAAGTCCAACCCTTCTATCTGAAAGAGAAATGATACATATAGACTCTCTTAGACCACTTGCACACCTTCAGGAGTCGAATTCCTAGGTGGAGGAACTCACTCCAAGATTCTCTCAACCAGTAGGTGAGAGTGAGAAGGTGAAACTCAAACACTTCTTGGAGACTTTGTTTAGGAGTTTGCTTCCTTTATAAGGCCTCATAAACATCAAAAACAACATATCATGTACATTTATTCATGCCTACATCACCTAGCCTCAAAACAAGTGCCATTACATAAATATTTTTGACTTTGACTAAGTCAAACTAGTAACAAGAAATTTCACATAGGGAAATTTACAATTTAAAACACAAAAAAATGCAGAAGCGTAGCACCGACATTGATCTCACTTTCAGGTGCCTTTCTAAGGTCCAAATGAAGATCTGAGAGAATGGTCAACTAGCCCTTAAAGTCTAGTTTCCCTAACAATTTTAATTTTTGAAACTGACCCATGGAAAGGCCTTCAAAAATCCATTCTCCCAAGGTCACTCCAGGAGCGCAACGCCTGTCAAAAGAGGGTCCAGAAAGCTAGTTTTTGGCCACGTTTTTCCATTTTTCTCGAAATTTGGGCCTCCTCTAGAAAATATGAGCAAATGGGTTTTTAGAGGATGGAAATAGATTTCCAAAAATGTATAGCTTTCTTGAAATGGATGTCTGAGGAAAAGGAGCAGTGCCAAGGCGTTGCGCTCCTGGAACTGCTGAATTTCTGAATTTGGCTTCAAAATTCACAAAAAACCAAAACTGCTCAGAGTTTTCTCAAAATTGGCCAAGAACTATAAAATGATAGATGTTAAACCTTAATATATGCTTCAGAAAGCATCTCCAAGTTTCCTTCATCTTTTTGGTCCCTTTTTGCTTCTTTGAGCTTGTTTTCAAGTTGCTTGACTTTGACGTTATAGATCATGTTTTCAGCCTGGTAGTGGTGTGCCATATGCCTAAGCAGTTGATTGTCTATGTCTACCTTCTCTAGAAGCTTCTCCAAGTGATCGTTCACCCTATTGAGCCAATATTCGTTGTCTTGGTTGACCTCAAGAGCAATTCTATCCTCTAGGTCTAGCTCTTCATTTAGCAAAATGTGCTCCTCTTCTTCTTGCAATGCCTTCTTTAGCCCTTTTGTTCTTGGCCTTTTCCTCTTACCCTTACCTTGGGTTCTTTTAGGCTCACTTGATTCTATGACTTCTTTTTCCTTGCCAACCTACAACAATAATTTGTTTTGCTCTTATTCCATGATCAATTGCTTCACTTTGAGCTAACTATTCTCTTGTTCAAGGAATGAAATGATGTACCTTGCTCTTGCCATGTTGACTATGAGCTCTTTGATCTGATAGTATTTATCTCTAATCATATGCTATATGCTTGAAGTCTGATCCTCTACCTCTAAATCAACCAGCTGAAATTCATGTTCAACCATGTCCTTATCTTGCAGTGTCGATCCCTGTTTTGTTGATGTAGAAGGATTGGCCCCTTTCTCACCATGAGAAGCAAACACAAACCTCTTCCCTCTCTTGTATATTCTAGTCACCTCAGGCTTAGGTTCTTTGGTTCTTTCAACTGGTTTTCTAGAGGACCCCACTTACATTTGCTGTGTTAGCATGCTAGAGGGTTGAGCTGCTACCTTGGCTTCATGCCATTTCAAGGGTGTTTCCAAAATTTTTTCCCAAGTGACACATTTCTCTACAAGTTGATGAATGACTATAGTCTTGATTAGACTATGATGAAATAGGCTAGGGTAGTGCTCCTTGTTATTCATCTGAATCCTCTCTGACATTTTGACAATGCTCCTACACATATTGAGTGGTAGTTGCACATATTGAGTGGCTTCTGAGAGGCAAAGTGCATTAGGAGGAAAATATGATAAGAATACAATCTAGAGAATCTTCCTTCACATGTAAATAACTTCATGACAATCTTCATCAAGGGGGCATACTTTTCTAATAAGTACCTGAAAGGCATAACATGAGCACGTTTTTCTCTGTATTGTGTTTTCAAGAAGGGTTTATAATACTCAAGATCTAGGCTCATCCCCTTGAACCAATTTCACCATTGTCTGGTAGCCTTGTACCAAGTTAAATGCAGGCCACTGAAAAAGTGAATTCAACACTAGCAATAATAGCACTTTCACCTTTCAATTGAGTTGCCACATAATCTGTCAATTGCTCATTGAATCCTAATTCACTCACCCTTTTTGTAGAAATCCAAGCAATTCACATATTCAAAGCACCGTTTTATAAAGGGATATGAGTTAAATTCACTACAATTGGATGGTTCATATCTTAGGATTTTCCCTCCCTTGTGATGTCTCTTCCTCTCTGGTCAACATTCTGCTTCCATGATGACAGAAACCCTAGCAGCAGGAAAATGAGAAAAACTATGAGGTATGAGAGGAAAGTGGAATGATGGGTAGGTGAAGTTTGATGAAATGGTAAATGAGGTTTGAAAGAGGTGGATATGAGCTATGGACAATTGATGAAAATGAATGAAAAAGCAACGAAGGAATGATATGATTATGATAAGGAAAAAAACATAGTTTTTAGTGAAGGTGCCCAAAACCCCTAGGAATTAACTAGGGTTTCATTTTTAGTGAGGTGAAATTATGTTTTGAGGTTGACTGAATGGTTTACATAGTTTATCTAACATGGATAAAGGTGTAGGGAAAGATTTTACATGTTAAAAATAAAGAAATTAAAATGGCCATCATCAACCTTATCATTTTTCATGAAAAACTCACTACAAAACCATAATTGGAGAAATATTCGGCATGAAATGATTTTGAAAAACAAAGAAGCAAGTGGAATGATGTACTTACTTGTAGCCTAGTGTAGGATGCAATCAAATCAGGTTAGCAAGCTTTAAAATTGGTTTTGGGAGAGATTTAAGCGATTTTTGGACACTCTTGCCCAAGCGCAGCGTAGTTAGCCTGACTACAGCACCCAAGAGTAGCGTAGTGTTCCTGAGCACAATGTTAGGCCTCCAAGTAGTCTTCCTGAGCACAACGCTAGGCCTCCAAGTAGTCTTCCTGAGCACAACTCCTTGATGTTTTTGCCAATTTTTCCTATGGAAATGAGTTTTTTTCTCTTTTGGGTAGGAGAGCTCGATACACAAGAGTGAATGAGAGGTAAATAAGACAAGTTTGGGGCTTTTGAGTTTATATAGGCAAATTAATTTATCCTTTTAAAAAGAAATGGGACCCATAAACCTTTGAAAAACTAATTTTTTTCAATTTTGAAAACAAAGTCACCTATAAGGCTGAAATTTGAGCTATGTTTTCACTTTTCTAAGCACTGGAAGTTCTTCTTCTGGAGGATTTCAAACTGAAAGCATGGTGAATTTGTGATAAATCAACAAATCAATGTCAAAGAGTCGCTAGCCATGCTGTATTCACTGCTGTATTTATTCATGATAATGATGGACCTTGGAAACCCTAGCGACCTAATGGATGGCCTGAAACTGAATGAAATGATGATGATGAATGACTTGCTTTTATTATAACACCTTCATAGAAATGTGATAGGTGACCAACATGAGTGAATTTTAAAAAGACTAAACTCATTTCTAGACTGATCAAATTGTACTATGTAATCCTAGTGACATGAAAATTTTGATTTTGATAGTCCTCACAAGCTTAGTAAAAGCACATTTGATCCAGGTGACAGGCTAACGAGACTGACACTAACAACAGGAATAGAGTGCTCCAAACCTTGAGGCTTAGAGCCCCTACATGAAGACATAAGTCTTCAATATAAGTGTAAAATATACTTCTCACATTAGTTCTGTACCTGTACTAGTGCAAGTAGATTGGAAGAGTACAGGAACAACAGCTTAGTGTGAGAAGGAAAATCATTGGAAGGCAGATCTTTTCAAAGACCCACTTGTTAAATTGACACCACCTATACTAGGGATAAACATAGAGTTTTAATTCAACAATTAAGATCATTTACAGTAGTGTGAAAGTTCCTTTATTTGATTTCTTCACAAATGCATTCTTTTACATTCCAGCACTAGAATTACTTTGGTGTCAGTTTCCCTTTGTGATTTTTCTGTTTGACTCTGCAATATTTCAATTGAGAAGTAGGAATAGAAATAGGAAAAGTTCATACCACTTTTGGCATTACCTGTGCTTCGTCTCTAATTTTATGAAACCCTTGGGTTGACGATTAAGTGTTGAAGGAGCTTTCTTAAGTGCAATTTCTACACCCAATAGTTCCAAAGGCATTTTACTCTTTGAGTCTTGGAACAAGATCCCAAGTGTCATTATTTTCAGTTTGGTCAATTTCTTCAGTCATAGACCTCACCATATTTTTTCCTCACTTTCCTAGCTAATATTTTTAGGCTCAATTTGAGACAATAGAGCAAGCTTTGCAGAACCTAAACTGGCAACAAGTTTCCTCCTCATTTGAAAACCATGTATTTGATGTCCAATGATATGACTCTCAGAATGTTCCTTATGTACATACCTGGAAGGTGTGTTGGGCCTTGGATTTGTGCTCTTTTCCTCACCTTCATTATCTGAATATGTTTCTTCTTTATCTAAGGGCCTCATTTCTGAATTTTCTTCTCCATCTAAGTTCATATGTCCTTTGGAGACCTATTACATCAATGTAATCCTCAACCTTCTTTGTCATTTTGTTGTAATACTTATATCCTTTACTTCAATTAGAGTACCCAAGTAATGTACCCTCATTTGGGTGCGAGTAAAACTTTCCTAGATTTTTATCATTCCTTTTGATAAAGTATTTTCTCCTAAACACCTTGAAGTGTTTAACTGATGTAGGTCTTCCATTACACAACTCATAGGGAGTTTTATTACTATTAGTCTTGAGTTGAGTTATGTTTGACAGGTACATTGTTGCTTGTGTTGCTTCTCCCTAAAAGATGTTGGGTACATCTGATTCATCCAACATAGCTTTGGAAATTTCCTAGATTGTTCTTTGCTTTCTCTCAATTTCTCCATTTTGTTGTGGAGTTCTAACTGCTTAATATTGCCTCCTAATGCCATGCTCTTCACAAAATTATTCAAAATCTCTTGAAGTGTATTCTCCTCCTTTGTCTGATATTAAACATTTGATCTTTAAGTCTTTCTCATTTTCTACTTGAGCTTTAAATTTTTTTAAATGCTTAAATGATTCTTATTTTTCTTTTAAGAACATGATCTTAGTGGCCAAAGTAAAATCATCAATGAGCAACATAAAATACCTTTCTCCTTTTGGGTTTTCTTCTCTAGTTTGGACAAAAATATATGTGTGAATTATCTTTAGTGGTCTAGGTGAAGCGAACTCTTTTGACTTGAAATGAGTCCTAGTCTACTTTCCAAATTAACATGACTTGCATATTGAATTATTAGGCCTTGACAGTCTTGGAAAACCTCTCATGGCTCCTAGCTTGCTGACTCTAATCAAACTATCAAAATTCATATGACCAAGTCTCCTGTGCCACACTCATGCTTCATTTCTTTTTCTTAAATTAAAATTTAGTCTAGAGTCATTAAACACATATACATTGTTGTGAGTTCTGACGTCTTTTCCCACCAACTTTCCATCTTTCTTATTTTGAATCTCATAGTCCTTGGATCAAAATATCACATCATAGCCATTATCACACATTTGTCTTACACTAAGAAAGTTGTGCTTGATACCTTCCACGTACAACACATTTTGATCTTTCATATTTTGATTGATACTCACTATGCCTTTGCCCTTAATTCTTGTTGGGTCATTGTTGTTGAAAGTGACATTGTTCCCTCTGTATTTTTCTTTTAGCAACATAAATTTTGTCTTATCCCCATTCATATACTTGGAGAAGGCATTATCCACATACCATTTGTTCTCTTGATTATGTGTGGATATAGAGCAAGTCCACATTACATGCCCTTTTCAATTTTTCATTTCCAATTCTCCTTATCCTTTTGAGAAGTTGACTACTGAATATTCTAGGACTTAGATAGGTACTCAAACCTACTTCTACATTCACATGTGTTGTGCCCAAAATTATTACGTTCTAAACACTCAACATCACTTAATAGGGGAGAGAAGTAATTTCAATCTCTAAGAGGATAATTTTGAGATCTAAAATTCTAATACTTATTATATCTAGGATTTTCATCTCTTTCAACTTTGATCCTTCTACAATCAACAACCTTATGTCCAAATATGTGACACTTATAACAATAACCATAAAATAAATAAGTGTACCTATTGTTGGAAGGTTTATGAGTTTGTGCATGTAGGTACCTCTGTTGTCTGGCTGATTGATTCATTCTCCATTGGTGTGGCTCCTTGGGGTGGATGGAGTTATTATTCCAATGATGATCTCCTCTTTTCCTTGCTTCCATTTTGTCTTCATTGATTCTTTCTTGAAGCTTCTTTGCATAGCTCTATGGTTCCTTATTTCCTGCAGATATGATGTTTATCTTTCCCATAGAATATTCCTATGTTCTTGAGTATCCCAGACCTGTTTTGTTTCTTGAATACCTTTTGTGACTTCTGCAAATTTTTCATTTAAAACTTTCTTGGTCTTTACTTCTGCTTCTTCCTCTTCAGAGTTAGTAATATTTTGTTTCTTGGAGTTTGCATCAAATTCCATGATTAAATACTCATTTGATTTTTTTCTTCTGAAGAGTCCTCATTGTTTGATTCAGGTGCTTGTTGTTGGGAAAAGTATCCAATACGGAATGACCCTATCCCACTCTAAGGGTGATAGTACCTCAGCAACAACTGAATACAAAGCTATTCAATATTACTTCTTTATGAGATGAGAGAGAGAAGAGAAAAGGGATCCACTAACCGTTATCTTCCGCTAATGGTTGATCCAATCTTCTCTCTTGCTGCTTGCTCCTAGCTCCTTGCTCTTTCACCGGCCCAGCTACACAAAGATCCTGTAAAAGCACAAAGAGAGGAAACTACAAGAAGCATACATACATAACTGATTCAAGGATTAGAATAAACCAAATATACAAGCATCAATTCACCATAGAGACACATGCATATAGAAGAATCTCAAATACTTTATTAATGGAAGAAGTAAAGTTCTGAGAGTGTTACAACCATAATAGGCCCAATCCAGCAACACCTCCCAGCAGAAAGAAATCTCCTCTTCACCTCCTTCAAAGCAATCACCCAATAGTTCTATACACAAACCAACAGCACTTCCTTACTTGCACAAAATTCCATCCCCCTTAGACCTCATGAGAGAGCTCTATATATAGGAGATTTGGAGAAAGGATGAGTCAGCTTGAGGCTGGCATGAAGCTGACTAGTGTCCTCTCCCACTTTAGTTATTCTTCAGTTCTTGAGTCCACTTGGAGATTCTTTCTTCCACTTGGAGATCAAGACCCTCTTACTCATCACAAGGCGAATTCCTTGACCCAAGTGTCAGTTTGGAAGCTTCCTGGGCAATTGACACCTTGCAGAATGACTGTGCCACTTGGCCAATCTCGCCCAGCGCAGGTAGCCTTCATTAGATTTGACATTCAGCGCAGGTACAGAGTGGAGCAGTTGACATTCAGCGCAGATGCTCAGTGGAGCAGCTGACATGATCCAAAAATAGCCTGTTTTTGAGTGTTTTCAGGTGGAGAACTGATTTTCAGTGCTGTGGTTTGCTGACCTTGTTCCTCTAGGGGTAGGAACAACATGTTTAGGGACTTTGGATCCCTCAGATTATCGACATTTCATGCTTCATGTTGTAAGGCACAAAAATGTCTATAACAGTTGCCCCCTAAAGTATGAGGTCGTTTATCGGGTGAAATGCTTTATCAGGAGGATCCGAAGTTCATTCAATCGCTGAGAGGTGCCCTGTAATAAAATACAATACAATACATTATTTTTTCATTCTGCTTCCATGATCTAGCTGAGGCGGGCATTCCCATGCTCAGCTTTATAAATTCATTTTGGTACATAGAACAGACGATCGTCTGATGGTAGATTGATAATTCTCTGCTGAAATTATCATCCTTTGAGTAGGATGATCATCTATTGCAATGATGTACATAACAAATGTCTTTATATCCTGAATATATATATCGCAGCCCGGATGGATGAAACTAGATCCGGGGTCTTCAAACTCGTTCGATCTTCACTCTAAGTACAAGTCGATCCATGTGAGAATTGCGCTGAAGTCGAACACGGAAAGACATCGCTTGATTACCGGTCAATAATGTAGACCGTTAACAAGTGCGAGAGGAATCACCAATAATGAAAATGACCCTCAAGGTACTGCAGTACAATTCACGTGGTGTGAATAAAGGACTTGGCGTCGAACACCACGCAAAATCTTCTGGTCGAAGGTCATTGATGTATACCTGTCGCCGGAAGTGAGAAACTTGCCATTGAGGCATGCAAGCTTCAAAGTACTGGGGGGTTTGTTCCTAGATCAACTTCTTGGATAATGAGCTGAAGTCGACAAGAAGCGATCCGTCAAAGGAGGGCCTTAATGAATCCCACATCAGTGACACGGAACGGAGCTAATGATTTTAGTGGAGGTGAAAACAATCTGTGAAATATGATTCAGGGTGGCGATCATGGGTGGATGAAGGATAATGTATGGCAGTGGATGGGACACGGTTGACTCTTTCTGAACACATCTCTTGAACATATAACGACACCGATGTGATGGATCGGTAGCATTACCCCAGATGTGGATGGTTTGGCGAGGACCATGGTGATGAGACCGGTGAATGAAACAACCCAACCCGATGTGATACGGAGGACAAAGTGTCATGTTCAAGAGCGACTTGCTACCATTAAAGCTTTGAGGTTCTCCCAATTTTTCCCCAGTCATTTCTGACCAGTACCTCTTTATTTTTGTCAAGCTTGAGGAGGATAACATATGCTTGTTCTATAACCTGCCCTTCGGGCAAGCCCATCGCTATGTTTTAACGAGCCTAGCGATAGGGAAACTCGTTCTCGTCTAAAGACAAGTTTGTCGCTATTTAATCATTTTAACGAGTCTAACGACAAGGAAAACTCGGTCCTTTTCAATTTTAGAGAGTCTGAAAAGGTACAGAAAGTTAACTCCAAAATTCCTTTTTCGTCATCTAATCCCTTAAGTCCGAAAAAGTATAAAACAATACAAAAGGGATGAGTTTTCGATTACTTTAACGAGCCGAATAAAACAAGCGCTCGACCTTTTTGTGTAATAATCCCTCAGGTCCAAAAAGATTAAAATCTAGAGGAGGGATAGCTCTTCCGGTCACTTTAACGAGCTGGAAGGCCAAAACTCGGCAAACTTTTCATATTTTACGAGTCAGGAGAAAAGAGCTCAAAGAAGACTTGTCTTTTGAGGAACGAGTGATAAACAGGGATAGCAGCAGATTCCAGGTACAGGTTGGAATTTTCCAATCACGGCAGTGTCACAAGGATGGCTAAGTGAAATCACTCTTCGCAGTTGTTCCTCAAAATGGGTAAACAATCATATGGAGGTGAACGATTGGCCAAATGAAATGGAGATGGCAGGTGCAAACACGACCAAGGCTTTTATGGCTAATAAATTTATGATCACAATGGTTATTTACCGGTACTGGGTTCATTTTTTAAAGAGCTTGAACGCGCCAAAACACTGCTCAAAAGCTTATGTTTATTTTTTTAACGAGCATGAACTATGACGCTAAAACTGCTCGGATCTCGCTTTTCTATTTTTTAACGAGCATAAATTCCGCGGTAAAACTGCTCGATATACCAGTCATAAGATAAAAAATGTCTCGTGTGAGATAGCTATTTTTTATGGAGCTTTATCTCACGAAGCTATGCTCCTCATTTGGCAAATTTTGACCTTTGCCCCACATCCTTTCTTTATGCAAGTTCGGAAACGACTAATCCAAAAAACAGATAAATAACCGCTCTTTGCTCGCACTCCAAAAGGTTCGCATGCCCCCAGGTATAAAGTACAATTTCAAGGCTGCCCCTACTTATCCTTCAAAACATTTGTTTTGATGGGTGAGGCTTGCCTCTTTCAGGTTATCCAAAAAATGGTTTTATTTGCTGCCGCAAATGAAACTCTTTCTTCGGCGATGCCTATCATTAGGTTATTCAAAGATGGTTACAATTTGTTGCAGCAAAGGAATCTCTCTCTTTGGAGGCTGCCCCTACTTATCCTTCAAAACATTTGTTTTGATGGGTGAGGCTTGCCTTTTACCCAAAGATGGTTACAATTTGCTGCCGCAAAGGAACCTCTTTCTTTGGTATTGCCTACCTATTTAGACAAAGGTGAATGACTAGAAATCATCAAACACATAACTTTGACAAAAGAATCCTGTTCTAGAACAACCCCTTTTCCTTCCACGGACGGGGTACGGACTAGTCATATTCCTTCGCGGAAATTCTACCTTATACCCAGGGTTTCCTCTGCCCGAAGCAGACCAGGATGCATGCCCCCTGGGTTCCAGTCCCATCTTTCCGAATCACTCGCACTCATCGGGAAGGAGGACTGGGGGTGGAGACATTTATTGGGTGAATAGACCATTGAGGGTTGGTATTTGACTATTTGCGATGCGTGATCCTGGAAATGAAAGTTGGTCTACGAGCTTGACCATTCTTCCTTCGTGTGGAAAACACATTACTCTAAAGAGTGAGGAGACTACAGCTCCCATGCAATATATATAGTCTCGTCCAAGGAGTAGGTTATAATCCAAGGGTCCTTGAACGACCATCACGTTCATTTGAACGGTCTTCCCTTTCAATGTAACAGGTACATTGGGGAGGATCCCTAACGGTCGACTGGTTCCTTTATCAAAACCTGAGAGATTTCTTATCTCAGGCAAAAGCTCTGGGGAACCCAGTGCTTTCCAAGCAATAGAGGAAAGGATACTCACAGATGCCCCTTCATCAATGATAGTTCCAGCCATTACCATTCTGTAGATTTGGACTATGATTCTGAATGGTATACTGGCTGGTAACCGGGGTCTGCCTAGTTGGTTCCAATCAAAGGACACAACTAGGTTGCTTGGTGGTGGGACCGAATACACGGCCGGATACGATCCTGACGATGTTCCTCCCTGCGATAAAGGAATGGGCGCATTGCCCTGATGCTCATCAGAATCTGTGTTGATGAAAAGAATCTGGATGGTGTCATCCTTATTCTCTCCAGTGAGGGTGTCATTTGAAGATGAATCTTCAGTGACGGTGTCATTTGAGGATGAAACCTCTGAAGGAAGAACCGGGTCAACTGCCGTATCGACCTTTAGACTTTCGTCTGGTCTGGATTCAGTGGGTTCATTTTCAATGACTGACGCTTCAGCTGACCACTTGAGCAGGCCAGCTGTATTTTCAACCAACGAAGGACTCGGCACGAGTTTTTTGTATCCAGGAGGAAGTATTACCGGTGAAACCGGACGATCTTCCAAAACTCTCTTCGCTTCGTCTAAGAAGGGACAACGGTGGATGGCGTGATCGCCTTCACACAGTCTACAGGGGGATCTTGCTCCCCCTCTTCGTCTTGAACCTTCACTTTCGCTGGTTGACGGTAAGCAATCAACATGGCTATCAGAGGTTGATGCTCCCGAATTGTGCAAACGAGGTGACCAGTCCCTTAGTATCCGGGGAATACAGGGACAATCTCGATGGAAATGGTCTCCTCTACATATGACACATGGCGATTTAGGCCCGGTCTGTGCTGTGTGTGGGTTTTTGTCAGATGTCTTTTGCTTGCCCCCAGTCGCCTTAGGCTCCTTCTTCTTCTTCTCTTTCTTCTTCTTCTCCTTCTTCTCCATGGGAGCTTGGCTTTTGCCGGCTCTACCTTTCGAAGATGAAGGATTGGAGGAAGAGTTATAGGAAGTTGAAGGCTGGTGGGCAGCTCTAGACTCATCTAACTATTGACTCGACTGTTCAGGAACCATGGTGGTCTGAACTACATTAGTTGAGAATAGCCAAATAGGCAGGCCAATTGTCAGTCCTGGAAGCGACAATGTGGCCATGTGGGGCGCACCAACTTCTCCCCAAGAGGAGAATGGACTAGGATTTCCATCATGTGGAATTCCTTGGTTGGGGCATTCCATGTTCTCAACTTTAAGATCAACGCAGGAATAGGAGGTGATTATGTTCCGTTTAAAATAAATTTTATAACGACGCTTAGACACAACTTGCTTTCTCACTTTTTAAGAGTCGAGAAAAAGCTAAAGATGACTCTAGTCCCCTTCGATGTTTTAACGAGCCCGAAGTGACAAATGCTCGGTTGGACTTTTTCAGTTATAGAGTTTGAAAAAGGCCAAAAGAAACTGCTCTGGAGATCTAGGCAGAGGGTGTGCCAAACCTTTCGCAAAACCACAGAATACGTTTTACGGTATGAGTGGTCGATCTTCGTGAATGCTGTGTTCACTGCATTGCGATCAGTAGGGCGGGCGACACAGTTTCCTATTGGATAAAGGCTTTATTCCTATAGGGGTCTCCCAATATATACGCGACAGTACGTGGGAGCACAAGTCCGTATTGATACTTATCGCTTCACCGTGGAGGAATCACCCAACCACTCAACGCTAAGATATCACGTTTAACGACGCCGGAACACGTCTCTAGCTTAGACCTCTATGTGTTTGCGTTATGTTTCAATGCGTTGTTATGTAAATTCAATTTATTTTAAGGTTGATCTTATTTAGCAGTTTTCCTTTATGGATCACCACGAGATGTATGATAACACTCCTAAATGCAGTCTAAGATGATAAGCAAGCTTTTCAATCTTTCAACTTTGAAAACCTTAACTACTGAGGGAAAAGAAAGATAACACCTTTTCACACAGATCATAGAGCACACACTAATGCATTTTCCCCTAAATCAACATGCAGACTGTCATAATGTATATGCACAATGCAAGTATTTCTTTTCTCTTTCTTAATGTTGGTGTAATGCAAAAAGAAAGCTGTTGTATAATTTTGAATTCAATTTCAAGTGAAAGCAAACAAGCTTGTCCAAAATCAAAAGACACCTTAAGATTTACTTGTTTCGACACTAGAAATATATAAATTCAAACCAAATGACGAAAGAAAAAGCTCAATCAGCTATGAACAGCAAACAAACTAACTCTTAAGATCAAAACGACACTTTATCACAGGTCTAGATCTAAGAGGCCACAGCAAGACTAGTTCACTTTCGTTATGGGAAACTGTAAATGTACAAGAAATACACAAAGAACAAACACAGTTTCTTTATACAACTGAGGCGGAATAGTGACAAGGAAAGTTGGCTCCAGATAGGCACACTGACTGGTAACAAACAACAAAAAACAAGAGTGAAAACAGGGCAAGAAACAGCAGGAAACCCGAGCAGCACAAGGCAGGACTGGTCCAACGCAGGTGGAACACTGCCTGTTTGACCTTCAGCGCAGGTAGCCCCTTCGGGAACTGCGCTGAAATGCAAACAGCCTTTGTACAGCCTGCACTGAAGAACGAAACTTTCGTTTCTGGTGGTTTCCGGGTCACAGATTGCTAAAAAATTCACAGTTTTTGCTCAAATCAGAAGCTATCAGTCAAGGACACACTAAGGGATGACAAGGAGGATGAAAAGCTATCACTAAGAGCTTATTAGAGTCCTTGTGGATCAGCTCTTCAAATCATAAACTTGCCCAGAAATTGAGCTAGAGTAGCTGCCCTCTATTTTGTATTTGAAAGATTCAAACACAGTTCGATTCGGTACTCCCTTTGTTTATGAAATGAATAGCAAAAACACAAACAACCAACAAGATACGTTCCCCAGCGGAGTCGCCAATTTGTTGTTGGGAAAAGTATCCAATATGGAATGACCCTATCCCACTCTAAGGGTGATAGTACCTCAGCAACAACTGAATACAAAGCTATTCAAGATTACTTCTTTATGAGATGAGAGAGAGAAGAGAAAAGGGATCCACTAACCATTATCTTCCGCTAATGGTTGATCCAATCTTCTCTCTTGCTGCTTGCTCCTAGCTCCTTGCTCTTTCACCGGCCCAGCTACACAAAGATCCTGTAAAAGCACAAAGAGAGGAAACTACAAGAAGCATACATCCATAACTGATTCAAGGATTAGAATAAACCAAATATACAAGAATCAATTCACCATAGAGACACATGCATATAGAAGAATCTCAAATACTTTATTAATGGAAGAAGTAAAGTTCTGAGAGTGTTACAACCATAATAGGCCCAATCCAGCAACACCTCCCAGCAGAAAGAAATCTCCTCTTCACCTCCTTCAAAGCAATCACCCAATAGTTCTATACACAAACCAACAGCACTTCCTTACTTGCACAAAATTCCAGCCCCCTTAGACCTCATGAGAGAGCTCTATATATAGGAGATTTGGAGAAAGGATGAGTCAGCTTGAGGCTGGCATGAAGCTGACTAGTGTCCTCTCCCACTTTAGTTATTCTTCAGTTCTTGAGTCCACTTGGAGATTCTTGCTTCCACTTGGAGATCAAGACCCTCTTACTCATCACAAGGCGAATTCCTTGACCCAAGTGTCAGTTTGGAAGCTTCCTGAGCAATTGACACCTTGCAGAATGACTGTGCCACTTGGCCAATCTCGCCCAGCGCAGGTAGCCTTCATTAGATTTGACATTCAGCGCAGGTACAGAGTGGAGCAGTTGACATTCAGCGCAGATGCTCAGTGGAGCAGCTGACATGATCCAAAAATAGCCTGTTTTTTAGTGTTTTCAGGTGGAGAACTGATTTTCAGTGCTGTGGTTTGCTGACCTTGTTCCTCTAGGGGTAGGAACAACATGTTTAGGGACTTTGGATCCCTCAGATTATCGACAATTCATGCTTCATGCTGTAAGGCACAAAAATGTCTATAACAGTGCTCAGGTATCCTCCTCGGAATAAAGGCATTTTTTATTGAAGAACTTCTTCTTCTGTTGTTTCTAATACTCGTTTCTAACTATCTAATCATATTCCTTTTCATTCCTTTATTTGTAAGGGCATTTGGATGAAAAATTTCCAACTCTCCCACAATCAAAGCATTTGAAGGGAAACTTCCCTTTATATTTTCTTGAGCAACACTTCCGTTTCCTGGAAAATTGAGCCATATCCTGATCAGATTCACAGCTAGATTAATCTTGATGATATTTGTGCTCCTTGGCCTTCTTGGAAATTTTTAACACTGCCTCCTTGGGTTCATACTTTTCTCTTCTTACTCTCATCTCATAGGATATGAGAGTACCGAGCAATTGGTCCATCTTGAGATCCTTTAAATTAGGCATTTCTTCAATAATTGAGATTTTGGCATGAAATCTCATGGGTAGGGATCTTAAGACATTTTTCACAATCATATATTCCTTGAATTATTTACCAATTCCTCTAATAATATTGGTTACTTCATGAACTTTGAGGAAGTATTATGCTAAGATTTATTCTTCACTCATTTTTAAACTTTGAAACCTCATTATGAAGGTTTAAGTTTTGTCCTATTTGACTTCATCATCTCCTTCATGACTCTGATTGAGCTTCACCCACACTTCCTTGGTAGACTTATAGTGCATAAACTTTACGAGTTAAGATTGACTAAGGCCAAAGAGAATGCCATTTTTGGCTTTAGTATTATTTCCATAAAAAATTTTACCATCTGCATCAGTTTGAGGGACATCAGGGACATCATAATATACTGGTACATAGCTCCAAACATCTACTCCTAGGGACATAAGATAAGCTTCCATCCCGACTTTCTATAATGCATAGTTTGTCCCATAAAAGACTATTATCTTGCTTGAGTAAGCTGTTGGGCATCGAATCTGGCTATCTTTCTGTCCATTTTTATAATCCTTTTTGACCCTTTTTGTACTTATTTACCCACATTGCTATGCTAAACTTATGAGGTAAATACCCCTAACTTGTCCAATTGGAATATTTTAATTAATGAAGTAAAGTCACGGAGTCTTATCTATTCACAGCACTGAATTGAATGTTTGACTACAACTTGGAGAATAGGAACCCTCACTTCAACATTTCGCAACAGATATGGTAACGGCCAGCCCTGAGGAGACCACATAGTTGGAGTCACGATCCCCTGGAACTATTCTTGGGCCTTTTTGCTATCTCGGTCATCTGGTGATTGGTGCCATTCCAACAGATGTATATTTCTGCATATGCGGTTACCATGTTTTAGGGAGATATGTTATTCTCTTGTGCTGTGTAAAAAATAAAGAATTTTCCTATTAATGGGGATTCCCCCATCGCTATTGTAATCACCTATTACAGATTAATAAAATATCATCTGTTTTTCTATTCTAGTCTTTTTTGTGGCTAACGCAGCCTTAATCAGAGAGCCGAGCCCACTCTTTTGATCAGGTGCAGCGTCTTTTTATGTACATTATTTGATAGTTTATGTTTGCTATTACAATTATTTATTTTCTTGTAATTGTTTCTGGATTTCTGTAATTTATTTACTCTTACAGTCATGTTTTGAATCTTAGTTGTGAGCCCTTCGTTAGAACGGATTGTGTTCTTGCCCCTGCATATACTTTGCATGTTGCCTTGAAAGGATACGCACCAAGATTGATAAATTAATGTTGGAATAGGGTGAATAAATCATTAATACCTGGACACCAAAATTTTGGCGCCATTGCTGGGGAGGCTAACAAGGTGCAAATAATGATCCGGACCAACCAGAGGGTTAATCTCTCGTCCTAGGGAGAGAATGAGTTTTCTCACTTTGCTTCAGGTCTTGAGCATAGGTGTTTTTTTTTCTTGTTTATTTTTGCCTTTCTATTGATTTTGGGCCATTCTCTTGTCCTAGGGAGGGAGGAGTCTTTTGACGCCCTGCTCCAGGACCTGAGTTGGATTTACTTTATTTTAACCCCCTTTGTGTGATTTTTGGGAAACCCTAGCTTTTACCCTGGGGAGGGAGGAGTCTTTTGACACCTTGCTTCAGATCTAGAAGCATTAGGTCTTCTCGAGGTTTGTGTTTTGTTTTTGGTTCTTGTTTCAGGGAGGGAGGAGTCCTTTGATGCCCTGCTCTGGGCCTGAAACCCTAGATTTTTGTTTTCTCTTGCTGCCTTTCTTTTGTAGTTCTTTCGTCTTGGGGAAGGAATGGTCCTTTGACACCTTACTCCAAGATCGAAGCATTGTAAGTTCATACCAAGACTCTCCGTTATACCAACTTTTGTATGAACAAAGAATCAAATAAGAGGGGCAGAGGGAGAGCCCCAAAGAGAGGACTAGATCTAGGAACAAAGACCTATATCCAGCAAATCATAGAGAAGGTTGAATTTGAAGCATCCCCTCACGCAGCTGTGAGACCAAGGGCACAAAGAGTGAAGTATGAAGGGCAATCAGTAGATCAACCAATGCTGTCTACAACATTCTTTGGTGATTCAACACAAGAGGTCCCTTTAATAGTGGAAGAAACACCCAGTAGCAGACCTAACCAGGAGAATCTTACGCTGGTGATAGCAGAAGAAGAGGTCACAAGCAGAACATTGACAGGGTCAGACTGCTCTAGCAAGGGAAATGAGGTTATAGCCGAGGGATAGAACCATTAGGATGAAGGAGAAGAAAATGAGGAGATACTCATATCACCAAGGGACTGGGGAAGTGCCATTAAAGCAACCCGAACTCCAGTGGTAAGGAATCCTCAGCCATCTTCCATAGAGCCTGTTGAAATTCCCAGCAATTATTGGAAGATATTCATGGCTCCCACAACCACTACCATCGATTTTCTGATTGGAGATATAGGAGCCGGTGTGCCCACGAAGCCTATTCCATTGGCAGCTTTACCAACCTTTCATGGGCTTGTTTCGGAAGACCCCGACACGTTTCTATTCGAGTTTGACATAGTGTGCCGGGGGTATGACTACACAACGGATGCCCAAAGGTTAAAGATCTTCCCTTCTACATTAAAAGGAACAGCTCTGTGATGGTTCATGGGCCTAGGAGGAAAGTCTATTACCACATGGGAGGATATGCAGAAAGCTTTTCTAGAAAAATACCAGGATTATTGTAAATCCCGGAACATTAAGGAGGAGCTTTTCAAGTTCACACAAAAAGAGGATGAGAGCCTGGAAGATTGTGTGGAAAGGTTTCATTACACCTTACAGAGGTCAGGTCACTCTAATTTGGATAAGGAAATTTTAAAAATTATCCTTCTACGGGCTTTTCGTGAGGACTCGATGGAACTGTTGAACATTGTAGGAAAGGAATACATATCCAAGGAAATCTTTAAGACCATTTGTGAGTTATGCATTCAATGCTCAAGGGGGCTTGTAAGAAACAGCCAAGGTATTCGTACAACAAAGGGGTCTGGCGGGGGCGTTACAAAGCCGGAAATTGGAAACCTGCTAGACAACTTGAGGATAGATATCCTCAGCACTCTATCAACACAAATGGATACTCTACAAGTAGAGCAGAAGCAGCTGGAACTAGATAGGACCGTGGCAATATTCTACCTGAAGTGTAGAAAGAAGCATTCGGAAAGGGAATGCCCACTAAACTCCATAGAGGAATGTGCAATCTGCGAGCTTAACCATGCAACAAGTTCATGCCCCTCCTTGCCAGGCCTGAAAGTAGTATTTCAAGGGATGGGAGAGGACACAGAGCAACTGTACCTCATGGGGTCTAAGAAGCCATGGCAGCCTCGACCACCGATGGGAAATCAAGATATGTATCCAGATCCATCTCAGTATTTCAATAATTTTAATATGAATCCTCAGACCATGCCTTATCCCTCCATGTGGTCGCAATACCAGTTTCCACCTTGGCAGCAGTGGAATCCTCAACCCAATACGAGCTCTCCTTGGGCTCCAACCTAGCGGGGATCCTCTCCTGGGCAGTTCCCTAGTAGATGCCACAGCAACAACTCCAATTGTCCTCTAATGTGCCTCCTGGTAACCAGACTTCCTGTCCTCAACTTCCAATGCAACCTAACCCTAACCCTAACAATAAGGGAACTCATCGAGCTAATGTTCTTAACCTACCTTCTTATAATATCTCCATTGTAGAGTTGTATGAAATGAATCTACGATCACGGCGGACAGTTAATGTCCAACCTCTTCTAGTTATCATTGAAAAACTCGATGGTGAAGGTAAGGAGGCAGAACCAGTTAGTAAAGAGCCGAAAAAAACTAGTAGAAACCAGACGCCTCCTGTGAATCAACATCAATCTGAACCACCTTACCTAGAGAGACTAATTATGAGTAAACCAAGCCCTCAAGCTGAATTTGATTTATTAGGACAATTGCAGAATTTGTTTGTTAAAATTCCCTTGTTACAAGCTATGAAGGATGTACCAATATACGTAAAGACTCTTAGGGAATATTGTTCAAAGAAACCTACAAAGAAATCTAAATACCCCCTCACTATTCATATTATGGGAAAATTATCGGACTTCATGATGGGAAAATCAAAGCTAGAGAAATATGGAGATCCAGGGAAACCGATTTTGACAGTACAGATTAATGGGGTAGAGATTCCAAATGTGTTGGTAGACCTAGATGCTGCCATCAATGTCATTACCACCGAAACCATGCATGCGCTAGGCCTTCGCAATTTGAAACATACACCTACAGTGTTGGAAGTGGAAGATCAGTCTACAATTAAACCGGTATGGAAGTTGGAAGATGTATCAATCTCAGTGGATTCATGGCACTACCCCATAGATTTCTTGGTATTACATACACAATCCTCAGTAGCCAGTCATCCTTTGATTTTGGGAATACCATGGTTGGATGTTGCAGATGCTTACATTGGGTGTCGTTCAGGGAACATGGTCATTTCTAATGGGCATAACACTAAGAATTTGGTGTTATATCCACCTGCAGAACCAAATCCTCCCATCAAACCAACAGGTGGCGAGAAAGCCTCAGCTAGGAAAGAACCTGAAATGGAAAATGAGGAAGTAAGACTTGTCCTCAATATTGGACATGCCCTTCATTTGAAAATGAAATCAAAAGATGATGTAATCACTTCCTTCATGGATGATCCTTGCTTCGTTTCAAAACCAAACCAACAGATCCTAGAATCTATCCTAAGCTGTGAAACTCAGGAAGTTATCGAAACAGCGGGAGGACTAGAGGAACCACCTGTTGATGCACCTCATGAAAGCATTCAAGTAGAGATAGAACCAGGAAAATCTTTGAATATTAATCTGAATCTGTCAGAATCCCAGAAGAAGCAGCTAGTAGACGTTCTTCGAAAGCATAAAGAATCTTTCACCTGGAATTATTCAGATATGAAGGGGATACTTGCCAACCTATGTACCCATCACATATATATTAAGGAAGATTGTCATCCTGTAAGACAACCGCAGAGAAGAATTGTTATAGGCATTTTTGTGCCCTACAACTCCAAGCATGAAATGTCCATACACCAAGGGCTCCTAAGTCCCTAAAAGTGTTGTTCTAACCCCTAAAGGATCAAGGTCAACAGATTACAACTTCTCCCAGAAGTTCTCCACCAGAAACTGCTCAGAATTGGTCAAAACAGGATCATTTCAGCTGCTCCATTGGATAGGTGCGTTGCATTGCACCTAAATACACTGTGAGGGTGCGTTGCATTTCAAAAGTCCCTTCTGTGGGGTGCGATGGGCGAGAAATGACAAATGGCAGTGTCATTCCGCGAGGTGGAGAGGCAATGGAAGCTTCCAGAATCTTCTCCTATGACACTTGCCTCACTGAATTCGACCAAGGATGAGTAAGAGGCCTTTAGTCTCCAAGTGGAAGCAAGAACTGACAGAGAGAAGACACTAATCAAATCACAAGCTGACTCATCCTCCTTATAGATATCTATATATGGATCCCTCATCCCAAAGATCCACAGGCTGGAATTTTGCATATTGTAAGGAATTGCTGTTGGTTTCTAGAGACAAACATCAGATTGTTGGGTGATTTATGCTTTGTTTGAGGTGAAGAGGGGCTTCTTTGCTGGGAGGTTGATGCTGGGTCGGAACCACTGGTTGTAACTCCTCTTGGATCTTTTCTTGTTTATCAATAAAAACTATTTGAGTTTTCCTCCATGCTTTTGTATCATTGATGCTTGTTACATTTTGTATGGTTAACTTAAATATGATCCTAAGTTGTTTATGAATATAGATCCATGTATTTGTATAGTGCTCTTCTTCTGTGATCTTACAGGTACTTTGTGAAGCTGGGCAAGCAAGGGAGCAGGTAGCTGGAGACTATCAAAGAAGAGAGGGATTGGATCAAAGGATTAGCGCAAGACACAGGTTGGTTCTTTCTATTCCTCTCTATCTATAATTCATAAAGGAAATACCAAAATAGTTTTTCTCTGTTTGTTTCTAAGGTAGCTGTCACACCTTAGTGGGATAGAGCAGTTCTAAATAGACACTTTTCCCCAGTGGAGTCGCCAAAATGGCGACTCCACTGGGGAATGTCTAATTAGTTTGTTTGTGTATCTCTTTGTTGTTTGTTTCATAAACTTATAAGTAGCTTTTGAACTGCATTTGCCATAACAAATGAAAAGTAGATAGCTGTTGCTTCAATCCATTCACTGGATTTGTTTATGGTTTAAACAACTGATTGACAAACTATCTGATATCTCTTAGATCCTCCTTAGATCTACCCCTGATTGTTGCATTACTGATTGCTTTTTACTCGGCCAAAAACCAAGGAATGAACTGCAAACTGTGACCCGGAACCCGGAAAGAGTCTCGTTTCTGGCCCAGCACAGGTACTGTTAAGAGATTCTGAATTTCAGCGCACTTCCCAAGTGGACAACCTGCGCTGCATTTCAGATTCTTTTTGTTACAGGTGCGCTGATCAGACTGACTCTGTGCAGTTGTGGTTCTTGTGCTTCATTCTTTCCAGTTCTATCCCTGGATTTTGCTGCCTGTGATCAGTATATGTCTGTTTGAAACCTCTTTTCCTTGCTGTTATTCCACCTCCTTTGTACAAAATAACTGTAGATGTTTTTGTGTGTTTGTTGAGTCGCTTACAGTTTTCCATTGCAAAAGTAGAATAGTCGTACTGTCGTCCTTTGATTTGAATCTGTCGCAAGTGTCGATTTCGATCATAGGAGAAATTTTGATTGCTGTTGATGGTCGATTATACTGTTACTATTGCCTTTGGTCTGAATTTGCAATTTTCTAGTGTCAAGAACAAGTGTTCATTTCAAAATTGTAAGGTGTCGTAATCATCTCTGTTTTTGATTTTGGAAAAAGAGCTTGTTTATATTTGTCACTTGAAAAGAAATTCAGATTTGTACATCAACTTTCTTTTTAGCATCAATACTAAGAAAGTCGAAAACAAATACATGCATGTGCATTTGCATATAGACAGTCTGTTTGGCTTGATTTAGGAAAGTGCATTTACGGTGTGCTCTTTGCTCTTTGTGAAAAGATTGTGTCTTTATTTTCCCCTAGTAACTAGGATTTTTATTGCACAAAAGAGATAAAAGTTTGTTTATCATCTTTAGATTTCATTTTAGGAATTACATCTAATCATGTGGTGAACCCAAGAGGCAAACTTCATAAGCAAGATCAACTTAAAATAAATTCAATGAATCTAACAACGCTTTGGAACTTAACGCACAACATTTAAAGGTCTAGGCTAGAGACATATTCCGGCGTCGTAAAGCCTGGTAACTGTTGTCCTCACTGATGGTTGGGTGATTCCTCCACTTTGAGACGATAAGTGCCAGTACGGACTTGTGCTCCCACGTACCGTCGAGTATATTTTGGGAGACCCCTATAGTCTTAAATCCTTTATCCTTAGGAAGCCGTGTCTGCCGCCCTATCGATCGCAATGCACTGAACACAGCATTCGGGAAGATTGACTGCCGTACCGTAAAAAGTATTCTGCAGTTTTGCGATTGGTTTGGTACTCCCTCTACCTAGATCTCCAGAGTAGTCCCTTTCGTTCCTTTTCAGACTCCTTAACGGAAAAGGTCCATCTGAGCACTTGTCACTTCAGGCTCATTAAAAATTGAAGGAGACTAGAGTCATCTTTTGTTTTTTCTCAACTCTTAAAAACTGAAAAAACAAGTTGTGTCAAAGCGTCTAAAATTTATTTTAAACAGAATATTCATTACCCCTTTCCTACGTTGATCTTGGGTTGAGAAAATGGAGTCCACCAACCAAGGAATTCCCCTTGGAGGAAATCCTAGTCCCTTCTCTACTTGGGGAGATGTTGGTTCACCCCATATGGCCACATTGTCGCTTCCAAGACTGACAATTGGTTTACCTGTATGGCTCTTCTCAACCTCTGTCGTTCAGAACACCACTATTCCTGAACAATCGAATCATCAATCAGACGAGTCCAGAGTTACCCACCAACCTTCTACTTCCTCTAATTCTTCCTATCCTCCTTCCTCTTCGCTTGATGGGGCTACTAAAGCCAAAAGTCAAGTACCTAAGGAGAAGAAGGAAAAGAAGAAGAAAGAGAAGAAGAAGAAGGAGCCAAAATTGAATGGGGGCAAACGAGTGTCTTCTAACGAAAATCCACACACTGCACCGACCAGGCCTAAATCACCATGTGTCATTTGCAAGGGAGATCACTATCACAGAGATTGTCCTTGCATCCCTCGGATCTTAAGGGACTGGTCTCCCCATTTTCACAACCCGGTGTCGTCAACCTCTGATGATCATGTTGAAAACACACCGTCAACTAGTGAAAGTGAAGCCCCATGAAAAAAAGGAAAATATATATTTCCTTGTAAACTGTGCGAAGGCAATCATGCCGTCCACCGTTGTCCCTTCTTAGACAAGGCTAAAAGAGTTTTGGATGATCTTCCGGTTTCACCGTCACGACTTCCTCCTGTATATAAAAAACTCTTGCCAAGTCCATCACCAGTTGAAAATCTGGCTGGCCCGCTCAGGTGGTCGGCTGAAGCACCTATCATTGAAGATAAACCATCTGAATCCATACCAGATGAAAGTCAAAAGGTCGAGGCGGCAGTTGACCCGGTCTTGTCTTCAGAGGTTTCATCTTCAATGATACAGTCACTGAAGAGAACAAGGATGACACCGTCCAAATTCTCTTCATAAGCACAGACTCCAACGAACATGGGGGTAATTTACCCGTTCCTTTACCGCAGGGAGGAATTTCTTCAGAGTCGTACCCGGCCGTCTATTCGGTCCCACCTCCAAGCAACCTAGTTGTCTCCTTCGACTGGAATCAACTAGGCAGACCCCGTTTACCAGCTAGTGTACCATTCCGAATTATTGTTCAAATATATAGAATGGTTATGGCTGGTACCATCATAGATGAGGGGGCTTCTATGAGTATCCTTTCCTCAACTGCTTGGAAAGCACTTGGTTCGCCATCGCTTTTGCCTGAGATGAGAAATCTGACAGGCTTTGATAAAGGAACCAGTCGACCGTTAGGGATCCTTCCCAATGTGCCCATAACATTGAGAGGGAAAACCGTTCACATGAACGTGATGGTAGTTCAAGGACCCCTGGATTACAATCTACTCCTTGGACGAGACTATATTTATTGCATGGGAGAAATTGTCTCCTCACTCTTTAGAGTAATGTGTTTTTCGCATGAAGGAAGAGTGGTCAAGCTCGTAGACCAGCTTTCATTTCCCGGATCACGCATAGCAAATAGTCATATACCATCCCTGAATGGTCTTTTCATGTAAGAAATGTCTCAATCTCTAGTCTGTCCACCAGATGAGTGTGAGTGATTCGGAGCGACATGACTGAAACCCAGGGGGTATGCATCCTGGTCTTCTTCGGCAGGAAAACTTCGGGTATAAGGTAGGTTTCCGCGAGAGAATATGACCTCTGTACTCCCGTCCGTGATTGGAAGGGGGAGTTGGACTGGAACAAGATCCTCTTGTCAAAGTTATGTCAGGGACGGTCACGCGATACCATCCGCTCACCTTTGTTTATTTCGGTAGACATCGCCGAAGAAGTGTTTTGTTTGCACTGTGAATAGAACAATCTTTGGGTAACCTGTAAGAGGTAGGCCTCTCTCGGTAAAACAAATGTTTTAACGGACTGAAGAAGGGGTAACCTTGAAACTCTGTTTTATACCTGGGGGCATGCAAACCTTTTGGAGTGCAAGCGAAGAGCGACTATTTATTTTTTAAATTTATAGGACCTCTAACCCTTTAAACTCATAGGATTGGTCGTCTCCTAACTTGCATAAAGAAAGGATGTGGGGAAAAACTCTAAAAGTTGCCGTTTTTATATGAGACATTCTTATCATATGACTGGATTAATCGAGCAGTTTTAGCACATAGTTCAAGCTCGTTAAAAAATAAACATAAGACATGAGAAAATGTTTCCACCCGCATTTAAGCTCATTAAAAAATGAACTATTCCCCGGTAAATAACCATCATGAATGTAGTACTTCAGCCGTTAAAGCCTTGATCGTGTTTGCACCATCACCTCCACTTTTTCATTGGCCGATCATTCACCTCCATTTGATTGTTTACCCATTTTGAGGAACATCTGCGAAGAGTGATTTCACTAGCCATCCTTGTGACACTGCCGTGATTGGAAAATTCCAAACCTTACCTGGAATCAACTGCTACCCGTTTTATCACTCGTTCCTCAAAAGACGAGTCTCCTTTAAGCTCTTTTCAACTGACTCGTAAAATATGAAAAGATTTCCGAGTCCTTGGCCTTTCCAGCTCGTTAAAGGGACAGGAAGTGCTATCCCTCCTCTAGATTTTAATCTTTTTGGACCTGAGGGATTATTACACAAAAGGATCGAGCGCTTGTTTTATTCAGCTCGTTAAAAGTATCGAAAATTCATCCCTTCTGTATTGTTTTATACTTTTTCGGACTTAAGGGATTAGATGACGAAAAAGGAATTTTGGAGTTTCCTTTACATTCCTTTTCAGACTCTCTAAAATTGAAAAGGACCGAGTTATCTTTGTCGTTAAACTCGTTAAAAAGATTAATAGCGACAAACTTGTCTATAGACGAGAACGAGTTTCACTATTGCTAGGCTCGTTAAAACATAGTGATGGGTTTGCCCGAAGGGAAAATTATAGAACAAGCATATGTTATCCTCCTCAAGATTGACAAAAATAAAGAAGTACTAGTCAGCAATGACTGGGGAAAAATTGGGAAGAAAACTCGAAGAAACTTTGTTGGTAGCAAGTCGCTCTTGAACATGACACTTCCACTCCGTGTCCGAGTCGGGTTGGGTTGTTTCATTCACCGGTCACATCACCATGGTCACGCCATACCATCCACATTTGGGGTTAATGCTACCAATCCATCACATCAGTGTTGCCGATATGTTCAAGAGAAGTCATTTAGAGAAGTCACCTGTGTCTCACCCACTACCATACATTATACTCCATTCTTTCATGACCGTCACCCTGAACCTTATATCACCAGATCGTTTTCACCTCCATCAAAATCATTTGCTCCGTTCCGTGTCATTGATGTGGGATTCATTAAGGCCCTCCTGTGACAGATCAATTCTTGTCGACATCAGCTCATTATCCAATAAGTTGATCTAGGAACACCCCATTCAGTACTTTGAAGCTTGCATGCCTCAATGGCAAGTTTCTCACTTCCGGCGACAGGTTTACATCAATGGCCTTCGACCGAAAGATTTTGCGTGGTGTTCGACGCCAAGTCCTTTATTCACACCACGTGAATTGTACTGCAGTACCTTGAGGATCATTATCATTATCGGTGATTCCTCTCGCGCTTGTTAACAATTTACATCATTGACTGGTAATCAAGCGATGTCTTTCCATGTTCGACTTCAGAACATTTCTCACATGGATCGACTTGTACTTCGAGTGAAGATCGGACGAGATTGAAGACCCCGGATCTAGTTTCATCCATCCAGGCTACGATATATATTCAGGGAAATAAAGACATTAAATGTACATCATTGCTGCACAGATAATCATCCACTCAAAAGGATGATGGCTCTACCAGAATCATCAGTCTACACTCAGACAATTGTCTGTCCTATGTACATGGAAATGAATTTATAAAGCTGAGCATGGGAATGCCTACCTCACCTAGATCATGAAAATAGTATGAAGATAATGTATTGTATTGTATCTTATTACAGGTCTCCTCCCAACAATGAAAGAACTTCGGATCCTCATAATAAAGCATTTCACCCGACACCAAAAGGTTAACGGCCTCATACTTTAGGGGGCAACTGTTATAGACATCTTTGTGCCCTACAACTCCAAGCATGAAATGTCCATAAAACAAGGGCTCCTAAGTCCCTAAAAGTTTTTTTCTAACCCCTAAAGGATCAAGGTCAACAGATTACAGCTTCTCCCAGAAGTTCTCCACCAGAAACTGCTCAGAATTGGTCAAAACAGGATCATTTCAGCTGCTCCACTAGTTAGGTGCATTGCATTGCACCTAAATACATTGTGATGGTGCGTTTCATTTCAAAAGTCCCTTCTGTGGGGTGCGATGCGCGAGAAATGACAAATGGCAGTGTCATTCCGCGAGGTGGAGAGACAATGGAATCTTCCAGAATCTTCTCCTGTGACACTTGCCTCACTGAATTCGACCAAGGATGAGTAAGAGGCCTTCAGTCTCCAAGTGGAAGCAAGAACTGACAGAGAGAAGACACTAATCAAATCACAAGCTGACTCATCCTCCTTACAGATATCTATATATGGATCCCTCATCCCAGAGATCCATAGGCTGGAATTTTGCATATTGTAAGGAATTGCTGTTGGTTTCTAGAGACAAACATCAGATTGTTGGGTGATTTATGCTTTGTTTGAGGTGAAGAGGGGCTTCTTTGCTGGGAGGTTGATGCTGGGTTGGAATCACTGGTTGTAACTCCTCCTGGATCTTTTCTTGTTTATCAATAAAAACTATTTGAGTTTTCCTCCATGATTTTGTATCATTGATGCTTGTTACATTTTGTATGGTTAACTTAAATCTGATCCTAAGTTGTTTATGAATATAGATCCATGTCTTTGTATAGTGCTCTTCTTCTGTGATCTTACAAGTACTTTGTGAAGCTGGGCAAGCAAGGGAGCAGGTAGCTGGAGACTATCAAAGAAGAGAGGGATTGGATCAAAGGATTAGCGCAAGACACAGGTTGGTTCTTTCTATTCCTCTCTATCTATAATTCATAAAGGAAATACAAAAGTAGTTTTTCTATGTTTGTTTCTAAGGCAGTTGTCACACCTTAGTGGGATAGAGCAGTTCTAAATAGACACTTTTCCCAGTAACAAGAATGAACCCTGCATTGAAAAATGTTGTGAAAGAAGAGCTTCAGAAACTGCTAGACGTGGGTTTCATCTACCCTATCTCAGAGAGATAGTGGGTCTCACCATTAGTAATGGTCCCCTAGAAGAATTATAAATGGCGCATCTGCGTAGACTATCGCAAGTTAAATAAAACAACGCAGAAGGACCACTTCCCTTTGCCATTTATTGATCAGGTTTTGGACACACTAGCTAATAAGAAGTTTTTCTCTTTTCTAGATGGGTTTAGAAGATATAACTAGATCCTGATAGCTTCGGAGGATCAAGATAAGACCACTTTCGCATGCCCCTGGGGAACATTTTCATACCGGGTCCTTCCCTTCGGCCTGTGTAATGCTCCTGCGACATTGCAGAGGGAAATTCTGGGGATCTTCTCTGACATGATAGATCACAATGTTGAAATTTATATGGATGACTTTACTCCATATGGGGACTCATTTTTGGAAGGGCTGAAAAATGTAGGAAAAGTTCTTGAAAGATGTATACAAGTGCATCTCTCTCTGAGTATAGTGAAATTTCATATGATGATGGAAGAAGGAATTGTTATGGGGCATTTGCTCTCAGCGAAAGGAATCAGAATGGACCCAGCAAAGATAAAGGTAATTCTGCACTTCCCAACACCTAAAACACCCACACAGGTACGCAATTTTATTAGTTGTGTTGGTTATTATAGGCATTTCATAGAAAATTTTGCAAAAGTAGCACACCCACTGTTTCAATTACTAACAAAAGACTCAAAATTTGTGTGGTCAGATGACTGTGATGCAGCTTTTACAAAGATTAAAGAATTGGTCTGCAGTGCTCCGATCCTTAGGGGTCCAGACTAGACATTACCTTTCCACATTCATACAGATGCTTCTCAAACAGAAATTGGTGCAGTACTGGGACAATAGGAGGATAAAGTACCCTACGCAGTCTACTATGTTAGTAAGAATTTGGCTCCTGCCGAATTAAACTACACAGTAACTGAAAAATAATTCCTTGTTGTCATTTACGCCATCAACAAATTCTGACACTATATTACCGGGTATCCTACTTTTGTTCACACTGATCATGCAACGATCAGGTATTTAATGAACAAACTTGTTACCCCAGGTCGCATCCCAAGATGGTTGTTGCTACTACAAGAATTTGATATTACTATAGTAGATAAACTAGGGAAGGAAAATGTGGTTGCAAATTTCTTATCTAGGATAGAACATGATGGTAAGAACACACCAATTGAGGATAATTTTCCGGATGAGCATCTTTTTGTAGTTTCTGCTAACACTCCATGGTATGTAGATATTGCTAATTATCTTACTACAAGAAAGATACCCCGTCATCTGTCGTATAAGGAGCAAAGGAATACCATTCACCAGAGTACCCAATATTTGTGGATGGTAGGATATCTCTTCCATACATGGGTGGACCAACAGATTCAACGTTGTGTGGTAGAGGATGATATTTATGAGATCTTAAAGGCTCCACATGATGGACCCTGTGGGCGACATTTTGCAGATAAAAGAACAGGTCATAAAGTGTTGTAAAAGGGATATTATTGGCCCTCCATCTTTCATGACGCTCAGGATTATGTTCGAAGGTGTGATAGTTGTCAGCAGATGGGAAAACCTAGGAAAGAAGATGAAATGCCTCTTCAACCCCAGATAGTCCTTGAACCATTTGAGAAATGGGCCATCGACTTTGTTGGACCCTTTAACCCACCTTCTCATCAAAAAATATTACATCCTGGTCTGCACCGATTATGTAACTAAATGGGTGGAAGCCAGAGCGGTCATGAGAGCAATAGATCAAGTGGTGGCAGACTTTCTTTTTGAAGAAATCTTTGCCCGATACGGTACTCCAAGGGAAATTTTATTAGATGGAGGATCACAGCTTACATCTCATATGATAGAAAAGTTGATGTAGAAATATGGGGTCAAACATAGAGTGACAACTCCCTATCACCCACAGGTGAATGGGCAAGTAGAGAGCGCAAACAAGGTATTGGAAAATATCTTGACAAAGATAGTAGAAAGTCATCACTAGGATTGAGAACAAAAAATTCTAGAAGCTTTATGGGCATACAGAACAACATGGTGAAACACAACTGGGTTTTCTCCATTTGAATTAGTTTATGGGAAATCCCCCTTGTTTTCGGTAGAATTTGAAATCAATACACTCAGAACAGCTCTAGAAGTAGGCCTAGATCTATCAGAGGCATAGAAACACTGACTAGAACAATTAAATGAGTTAGACGAGATTTGATCAGTAGTTGTCCAGAGGACTACTGCTGTTCAACAACAGAGGATGAAATGGTACGATAAATTTATCAAAACTAAGGTGTTTCATGTGGAAGATTGGGCGTTACTATATGACTCTCGATTTAAGGATTTCAAAGGCAAGATTCACACTCACTAGATGGGACCATATCAAGTAGATGCAGTGTTCAATAATGGCACGGTCAGACTAATTACAATAGACGAGAATCAGACCGCATTCGTGGTTAATGGGCACCGTCTAAAACTATACCACCGTCCAGCCTCTAAAGATGCCTTTGTCAAAAACCTTTCTAATTTAGCTAATCTAATGGTTATTGGAATAGAGGACACTCTCACTCTGCTCTAAATCTAAAAAAATAAAATAATAAAAATAAAAATAAATAAATATATCCAAAATAAAAATATAATAATAATATATATATATCTATATATATATATATATATATATATATATATATATATATATATATATGGATATATGGTTATTACTTACTTGTTTGTATTTTACAAGAATAATAAAGAAATATGGCTACGAGAAAAGTAACACTTGGTGCTGTTACTCCACCAGTGCTACTATAAATATATTATGTTTCACTGATGGTGCCACTTAGTGCTAATACTCCACTAAGTGTTGTTACTCCATAACTGTCGTTACTCTGTAAATGTTGTTACTCCGTAGCTGTTGTTACTCTGCAACTGTTGTTACACCGCCAATGCTGTTACTCTGCAACTGTTGTTACTCCGCCGTTTCCGTTACTCCGCAACTGTTGTTACTTCGCTGGTGTTGTTACTCTGCAACTGCCATTACTCTGACGTTGCCATTACTCGCCTGTGCTGTTATTCCATAACCGCAATTACTCCGCCATTGTCGTTACTCTGCTGGTGCTATTACACTAGAACTACCATTACTCATTGTTGCTATTACTTACTATTGTTGTTACTCGCTGTGTTATTACTCACTGTTGTTGTTACTCATTGCTTCCATTACTGGCTGTGCTGTTACTCCATCAGATATTTTTGCTGCTACTCCACCTTAAGGTAGGTCCGCAAGTACGTATCCGTTGATTTTATGGATTTAATTAAATATTCCAAAAATGACATTCAAACGTGTCGAGGACAACCGTTATTTAGTTGGGGGGGAACCATCATAATGAATGATGGCATACCTTGAAAAAGCATTCATGACACATGATTTTCACCTAACTGAATTTAATGATTTAGGTATTTTGTAATCATACCCTTATGTGTTGGAATGCATATTCATATGCATAGAGTCATATCAGTCACCCTCCCAACACGCTGCATTAAATTCCTGAAATATCTAACAATAGCACCATAATCTGTCATCATTTTCGAGCGTACCAATACTGTTTCATCCGTTGTCTCCAAAAGTTTCCATGACGTTATTTTAGTTGCCAACGGTTTGGAGCCCTGTCACTCTCCCCTGTCAGCCAACTGCAGTCATCGTACTGATTCTACCCCTGTAGCAATGGGTGGCCGATCTGTGCGACATGAACTTGAGGATACAACAAGAGTTCAGACCAATCGTGAGGTGTGGCACGTGTTTGAGAACGCAGGTTGGGACATTTATTTCAACAGGCTGAGAGAATTGAATGAAGAAATCTCGATGGAGTTTGCATTAAACTTGGGAGAAGGAGGCTCTTGGGTTTGTGGAATCAAAATCCCGGTGACAGAGGAAATCATCGTGGAAGTCAGTGGGCTTCCGCAAGTCGGAGAACACCAGTTTTCGAGGAGGATAGCCCTTCTAGAATTCCCCAAGGCCTTCCTGCAAGCTGGAGAAAGTATTGTGCAGAAGGGTCGGGGATATGATAGAAATTCGCTACCACATCCATGGGGAGGAGTCACAGAGTTCATCATAAAATATATGACTTGCGAAGAAAGATATTCCACCATCTTCAAATACCATCTCCGCATACTAGCTCACCTACGATTTCCATAGGTAGAAGCTTTTTCAATGAATGTGCCCTATTTTCTATTAAGGAATCTTCACTTAATGGTGCATTTAGCTCAAGGGTCAGGACAGGTATTGGCAGTCATCACTCACCATTGGTTAGTTCAACTGTTAGTGATGAATGCCATCGGAAGGATCCCAATTCCATGGGAACTGTTTCAAGATTCCACAGAGGAGGAAATAGCAGCCACTGTGGCTGCTAGGGCAGAGGAATCTGAAGCCATGGAGGAAGATGCAGAAAATGACAAGTATATTGACCAGGAGGAGACGGAAGAGATGGAGATGGAAACTGAAGAATTTGAAGAAGAGACGACTCCCCAAGAGCAAGTCGAAACTTTGGAGTCAATGGTAGATACAGAGATTGATACAGAGATGCCCACTAGTACTACGGTCAAGGCTATTGCATAAGAACTAGCCCCGCTCGTGGAACTAGTAGAACAAATGGATAGCATGATGAATACAGAGGTAGACCCACAACAGGCAAGAGTGGGAAAATCAGTCGATATTGCAACCGAGGGTACCCCACAAGGATCTCCTGTCGCCATGGAGCTGATGGAGGAGGATAATCTGATTGGAGAAGAGGTTGTGACCACTCCGACTAGAGAACCCATGGAAGAAGAAGAACAAGGACAAGGAAGGCCTGGAGCTAAGGAAACCAGGGGACCCATAGAGGAAACACTGGGAGAACCAGGGTGTGAGGTCGATGTTGACCCACAAGAACCAGTGTCGACTTCAGGGCCAAGTGTTGAGGATTCGTTCCAGTTTTCCTTCTTTATCCCAAGAGGAGCGAGGGTAACTCATTCCCCACGACAGAAAGAGGAAGAAGATTTTGCCATTCCTATGGCTTCAAATTTAGCACAAAGGCGACAACCGTGCGGGGAGGATGCTACTCATGCGACACGCACTTCAGAGCCTGAGAGGAGAAAAGAGACAGAGGTTCCTGAGGTTTGGGAACCAAAAGGGACTCCAACAAGCACATTAGAAGGAGAGCATCTCGCCAGGGCATCGCCGGTCATGGAGAGTGTGCATGAAGAAGAAATAGCCGTTGGCAAAGAGGAGGGACCAAGTGAAGTAGTCCCGACGATTGAGCCAATGGAATAGTTAGGTGAGAAGGGAGTGAAGCGCGAAATAATTGAAGAAAAGTAGGTAGTGGAGGAAGGATCGACAGTTGGCACAGTAGAAGCTGTCCTGGGGGATTTACCTCTAGCTGCCGAAATGAAGGAAATATAGGTCAAGCAGGAATGGGTAGAGCTGTGCAAACAGTGAAGACTCCCAATCAAACAAAGATATCAACTGTAGTTTAAGGAAACAATGCGGCTCAAAATGGAAGTCAGGAAATTGAGGAAACAGGTGCACTGAATGCAGAAACAAATAAAGAAATACAGGCGGCAAGCTAAGAAGCCCAAGGTTGTAGGGGTCGAAGCAGGAACTCAAGTGGACCAGATAGTCACAACCTCGACTGCCACCCAAATAGACCCAGTCGAGAGATTGTTTGAAGGTCGGGAGTATGCCTTAATGGCCGAAGTATAGACTTGGAAATCTACTGCAGCCTAGTATAAAAATGAAATCAAGAGAACTCAGGAAAGAGCCTCCACAACTATCTTTGGATATGTGGAGTGCATAGATATCATGAGGTTAAGGCATGCGAAGCAGCAACTCAAGATGGAGCAGCTGGAGAAGCAAGTGGCAAAATTAAAGGCCGATAAGGAGCAGATGTTCAATCTGGTGCAAGAGGTGATGGCATGTCGTCCCCTTGCTTCTTGTTATTCCCTATTTTTGCACGAGCGTTTTCTTTTATTCTACATGGAAAGCATTAAAAACAAGATTAGTTATGAGATAGAAGATGGTGTACAATTCCTCCAGATAATGAGGAATCATGACGTGCCAACTCAACACTTTATGTGTGAGTTTTACCTGCATGGGTATCTACTACGTTTGGACAAAGATTTCAACCCGGTTCCATATGTAGGGGACATTCATTTAAGAGCCCTCACCTCTTACTCTCTCAATCAGATTCATTGGCAGAAGGCTTTCAACACTTTTGAATCCAATCAAGTTACCAAGCCATTTATAGTAAGAGGAGAGCATGAGAGGTCAATCACAATGTTCACTAAGCACAACACCTTTTTGGGAATCCAAGGGAACAAAGATAGGATGCTGAGGACACAAAGATGGTGCCTTGATCTTTGTGTCAATCAGTTAACTGCTTTTCAAAAAGAGGCCCTTGATTGTTGTCAAAAAAGGTGGATGATGTCACCGACAGCTGTCCGGAACAGGGAACCTTTTGGGGCACCAAATTTTGCACGAGTGCTCACCAGAGTACCCAGATATGTGGCATGTGTCCAAACATGTGGGGTCCGGTGGATGGGGATCCGGTTTCAGTTTCCTATTATTTGGTTGCCTGCAGAAATTTACACTCCAGCATATGATGTGTTGTGGGGAAAAATGCCTATGCAGGACGATCCTATCCACCTAAGGTGTGACAGTGCCTTAGCAACAAACAGAGACAACTATTCTAGTATTCTTTCTTTATGAATTAAGAATGAAGAGAGATGGATGGACTAACCAGTGTCTTCCGTTTGTCCCTCGATCCAGTTTCTCCTCTCTTTGTGAGTTCCCAGCTACTTGCCTTCTCGCTCGCCCAGCTTCAAGAGGTTTCTGCAAGATCACAAGAAGAGAACACTACATAAGACATGGATTCATATTCATAACTAGTTCAGGATTAGAAATAAACTAAATATACTAATGCAATCATACATCAAAGATACATCAGTATATAGGAGAAACCAAGATAGCTTTATTGATGAATAACAAGGTTCAGGAAGAGATACAACCCAGAGGGCTCCAATCCAGCATCTCCTTCCCAGCAAATGGAATTCCTATCTTCACCCCCTTCAAAGCATTAAGCACCCAATGATCCCAATCTCAAACCAACAACACTTCTTTGCATTAACAAAATTCCAGCCTCCAGATCTCATGGAGGAGAGATCCATATATAGATGTTTGGAGAGAGGATGAGTCAGCTTGAGATCTGACTAGTGTCCTCTCCCTCTGTCAGTTCTTGATTCCACTTGGAGGTTCTTGCTTCCACTTGGAGATTTGGAACCTCTTACTCATCACTAGTCGAATTCATTGAGGCAAGTGTCATTGAGGAAGATTCTGGAAGCTTCCTGGGTCTTGACACCTCTTGGAATGAACTTGCCATTTGGCAATTCTCGCTCAACGCACCCTGGTAGTGCTTCTACCTGCGTTGCAGTGCAGGTAGCCAGTGTTGGCTTTGACATTCAGCGCAGACAGCTAGTGGAGCCATTGAATTGATCCTGAATTGACTTGTTTTTGAGCAGTTTCTGGTGGAGAACTTCTGTGAATTGCTGTGGTTTGTTAGCCTTGTTCCTCTAGGGGTAGGAATAACATGTTTAGGGACTTTGGATCCCTTAGATTATGGACATTTCATGCTAAATGCTGTAAGGCACAAAAATGTCTATAACAGTTGCCCCCTAAAGTATGAGGCCGTTTATCGGGTGAAATGCTTTATCAGGAGGATCCGAAGTTCATCCAATGCTGGGAGGAGACCTGTAATAAGATACAATACAATACATTATTTTTCATACTACTTTCATAATCTAGCTGAGGCGGGCATTCCCATGCTCAGCTTTATAAATTCATTTTTCTGTACATAGAACAGACAATTGTCTGATGGTAGACTGATAATTTTGATGAAATTATCATCCTTTGGATAGGATGCTTATCTGCTGCAATGATGTACATGTCAATGTCTTTATCTTTTCTGAATATATATCGCAGCCCGGATGGATGAAACTAGATCCAGGGTCTTCAAACTCGTTCGATATTCACTCTAAGTACAAGTCGATCCATGTGAGAAATGTTCTGAAGTCGAACATGGAAAGACATCGCTTGATTACCGGTCAATGAGGTAAACCGTTAACAAGCGCGAGAGGAATCATCGATAATGATAATGACCCTCAAGGTACTGCAGTACAATTCACGTGGTGTGAATAAGGACTTGGCATCGAACACCACGCAAAATCTTTCGGTCGAAGGTCATTGATGTATACCTGTCGCCAGAAGTGAGAAACTTGCCATTGAGGCATGCAAGCTTCAAAGTACTGAAGGGGTTGTTCCTAGATTAACTTCTTGGATAATGAGCTGATGTCGATAAGAAGTGATCCGTCAAAGGAGGGCCTTAATGAATCCCACATCAGTGACATGGAACGGAGCTAATGATTTTGATGGAGGTGAAAACGATCTGTGACATATGATTCAGGGTGGCGGTCATGAAAGGATGAAAGATAATGTACGGCAGTGGATGGGACACGGTTGACTTTTCTGAACGACTTCTCTTGAACATATGGCGACACTGATGCGATGGATCGGTAGCATTACCCCAAATATGGATGGTATGGCGAGACCATGGATGTGACCGGTGAATGAAACAACCCAACCCGATTGTGGTACGGAGGAAAAGTGTCATGTTCAAGAGCGACTTGCTACCATCAAAGTTTTCTCGAGTTTCTCCCAATTTTTCCCCAGTCATTGCTGACCAGTACCTCTTTATTTTTGTCAAGCTTGAGGAGGATAACATTTGCTTGTTCTATAACCTGCCCTTCGGGCAAGCCCATCGCTATGTTTTAACGAGCCTAGCGATAGTGAAACTCGTTCTCGTCTAAAGACAAGTTTGTCACTATTTAATGATTTTAACGAGTCTAACGACAAAGATAACTCGGTTCTTTTCATTTTTAGAGAGTCTGAAAAGATACATAAAGTTAACTCCAAAAGTCCTTTTTCGTCATATAATCCCTTAAGTCCGAAAAGGTATAAAACAATACAGAAAGGATGAGTTTTCGATAGTTTTAACGAGCCGAACAAAACAAGCGCTCGATCTTTTTGTGCAATAATCCCTCAGGTCCAAAAAGATTAAAATCTAGAGGAGGGATAGCACTTCCTGTCCCTTTAATGAGCTGGAAGGCCAAGGACTCGGCAATCTTTTCATATTTTACGAGTCAGATGAAAAGAGCTTAAAGAAGACTCGTCTTTTGAGGAACGAGTGATAAAACGGGTTAGCAGCTGATTCCAGGTACAGGTTGGAATTTTCCAATCACGGCAGTGTCACAAGGATGGCTAGTGAAATCACTCTTCGCAGCTGTTCCTCAAAATGGGTAAACAAACATATGGAGGTGAACGATCGGCCAGTGGAAAAGTGGAGGTGACGGGAAAACACGACCAAGGCTTTAATGGCTGATGATATTACATTCACAGTGGTTATTTACCGGGATAGTTCATTTTTTAATGAGCTTAAATGCGGGTGGAAACATTTGCTCGATTTGATGTTTATTTTTTAACAAGCATGAACTATACGATAAAACTGCTCGGATCTTGCGTTTATTTTTTAACGAGCATGAACTGTGTGCTAAAACTGCTTGATTTTATATGGTCAAATTATTGATTTTTTACCATGACTAGCTTTGCCCTTTTCAAAGATAGTATTGTATCCTCAATTGCTGCATCAAACTAGTTAGAAATGAATAAAATTTGCTTGAAAACGAGCTTAAAACCCTAATATTTCGCTTTGAACTAAGTAAAAAGCAATTAAAAAGTGTTTTTACCTCTCATTTTACCATTTCATTTGAACTTGGTTTGTTGGAGCTTTGGAGGTGCCTCTTCCCCCTTGATTTTCATCAGCTGATTCCGGGAGATTCTGCGGACGATTTTCGGCGCCGTTTGGACCAGGTAGGTTCTGCGGACGATTTTCATGGTTTCCTTTTTCCATTCTGTGCCTGTTTTCCTGTTCCCCTGAGCCCCTGGGGTTTTGTTAGGGCGCTCTGCCATCAGCGCAGCTGGTTCACTCGAAACCTGCGCTGAATGTCAAGCTGCATGAAGGCAGTTTGACCTTCAACGCAGGTGGAACACTGGCTAGTTGCGTTGGGCATAGAAAATAGTTTTGTTGCACATTTTTTGATGAAAATTTTGCCAGTTTCTCATCAAATCCAGGATCTAACTCCTATCATGTTTTTTTTTCAGAGATTGTTGGAGAAAAATGACCCTTACATGGCGAGAATGAGAACACGAAGAAGAGGACATGATTTCCCTCCATGATCCTGTCACGGTGAATGCGCTGCGGAATTGTGGTCTACTGAAGTTCTTCCGTATCTCTAGTATGAGAGCACAGATCTCCCTACTGCAGTATATGCTTGATGCTTGGGATCCTATCAACCAAGTATTTCAGATTAGGGGAAAATCTATCCCCTTGACCTTGGTAGACATTTACTTCTTGACTGGCTTGTCGAGGCAGGGTGCCCCCATTTCTTTGTCAGGTTCAGCCCGAGGGAATGACTCCGTGAGAGATTATGTCCGCCAGTATTGCAGGGAAGGATCTCAGCCGAGTAGAGACGGCAAGGTCGTTATCCGTGAGATTACTGACAGGTCTCTCAGGTCCATTCTGTATACTATTGGTAGGATGCCTGGTAGTGCATCTCTTCATGTTGCCAACAGATCCTATGTGCAGCACGCTTTGGAGTGCCTCCAACCGAAAATATTCAACTGGTGTGATGCAGTACTTCTTCAGATGAAAAGTCAGTTGACCAAGGTAAAGGACGGGAAGCTGAAGAACTTTGGATTTGGTTCTATTTTGACTGCCTTTGCCTTGGAGAAGATACCACTAATGCAGCCTCAGTATATCGCATTCGACTTGCCTTCTCCCACCGAGCCACGCATGCAGAGATGGGTTGATCACATGTCTAGGCATGCTGGTCAATCTCAGATTTCTTTCACTGATACCTTCTTCAGGTGGCTCGAGCGTCAGGAGATGGTCTATTCCGAGTATCCATATGTTGGTATGGATCTCCGAGGTGATCCGGACTTGGTACTGCCGGATGGCGAACAGTGGGGCACTATTGGTAAAATCTTCGACCATATCACTATTTACTGTTTTTATTTATAATGTCCTTGTGCTTTATTCTATCAAGACTTTAATCAAACTCATGTGTGCATGCAGATGTTGGTCCTGTTCGTCCAGCAGTTCGCCCAAGAGCGCCAGTTGCTGCCCCAACAGGGGAGACTGCTGGGAGGGTTATTCTTCGTGACCTTGATGTGGCCGAGACTCTTACAGTTGTGCAGGAGCAGGTTGAGAGCCTTACTCTCGGCATTCCCGATGTGAGGATCGACGAGTTACCTTTACAGTTGCAGCGGCATACTACTGGTGTGCCTAGACAATGGACTCATCTCTTACGCATGATTGCACAGGCCGTGACGTGCTATCATGAGCATCACTAGACTAGGGTGCCCCCTAGCATTTTTTAGTTTTTGGGTCATGCGACCGATTTTTGTCTTGGTTACAGAACATTATGTATAAACGATAAACAACTTATATATATATATATATATTTTGATTTTCGGGGTTTATTTTGGTTGAGTTATATGATCCATATGTACAACATTGATGATGTGTCTCTTTTTATAAATGTCACAAATGTCTATCTAACACATAGTTTGCTAATGAGTCGGTTAATGTGTTTAAGTTTCTGGAAATATGCTGGTATTGAATTAAATCAAACTGTCTTTCCAAAATCCTAACCCTTAGGAACACGCGATAAATAGCTGGGTTGCGGACGGAATATATACCATTGAGTTGTAGTATTACGAGTTGTGAGTCTAGCCTGACGATTAGTCGGCGTATGCCATGGGTGATGGCATCAGAGAGTAGTTCTATCAACGCACTATACTCAGCGATGTTATTCGTTGATTACCCGATACATACACCTCTGAAACTTACTAACTCGCCGCTTGGATAAAAAATGGCCCAGGCTGCGGAGGACAGGTTCCGCGAACTACGACTCGCTCCGTCGGCATATCCAACACATGTCTCCAGAAGGTTTGACATCTGCAATGAATGTAAAAAGGTGGATTACTCGACCAAAACAAACACTTTAGCGAAAACAAAATACAACAAAAGCATACAGGTTACTATTTAAGCATAGTAACGCTTGAGGTACAACCCATTACAGGGTTGCGCCAGTGGAATTCTGTCATAATCCATTAACTCGTAGGATCCTTTTGCTAACACTCGTTTAACAATATAGGGGCCCATCCATAAAGAATTAAATTTACCTGCTCCCAATTTATCGGATTCTTGGTCATAAAGCAAGACCAAGTCACCTTCTGAGAAGACACGGGGTTTGACATTTTTGTCGAACTGCGCCTTGACTCATTTCTTATGGGCCTCGTTAGCCAAAGTGGCATCACGACGGGTTTCATCCAATTGGATTAATTCCAAGAAACGGGCCTCTTCTTCTGAAGTTTCGGGGAGGAGATCAATTGCGAGTTTAAGAGACGAGATTTCACACTGGATTGGCAAGACTGCTTCCAGGCCATACACCAGTTGGAAAGGTGTGAACCTGGTCGCATTCCTTACCGATGTTCGGTAAGCCCACAAGGCTGAGTACAGGATTAGATGCCACCTTCTTTTGTGAACTCCGATCATCCTTTGCAACATACGCTTCAGGACTTTGTTGATTGCTTCAACTTGTCCGTTGGTTTGTGGATAATACGGGGTAGAGCTGTCGTGAGATAGCCCTAGCTTGGCAGCTAATTCAACCATCATGTGATTGCGAAAATGCGATCCATGATCTGTAACTATAGCCTGTGGTACGCCGAACCTGGCGACTACATGATTGAAAAAGAAAAGGGCAGCTGTTTCACCAGTGTTATCTAATGTAGGCATCGCCTCGGCCCATTTGGTAAAATAGTCAACGGCGACTATAATATACCCATGCCCCCCGGTCGAGGTGGGGTTACATGTCATGAAATCGATGCCCCATTTGGCAAAAGGCCCAACAACAACTATTGGCTGTAAAGGTGCGGGTGGTCTTCTGGTTTTGCTATCAAAAATTTGACAAGCATGGCAACTTCTGACTGCGGTTATGCAATCTTTGAACATGGTTGGCCAGAAGTATCCTGCTCGTAAGGTTTTTTGTGCTGTAGCATATCTAGATTGATGCCCCCCACACGCGCCTAAATGACACTCATTCAGGGCTTTTTCAGCCTCCTCATGGGTGAGGCACCTCCTCAGAACTGTATCGATACCACGATGGTAAAGCGTATCACCGACGATCATGTAGTCTTTTGCTTGGTATCATATACGTTTCTGTTCTGAGTGAGAGGTGTTAGGCCTAAACTTTTGGGTTTGGAGATAAATTATTATATCTCCATACCACTCATTGCTTGTAGATATCAGAAACAAACTTTCGTCCACGATTGATTCTTCGGATGTTTCATCGTTGGACGACGATGGGAGATCGCACAATAATTCTGCGAAAACTAGAGCTTTCTTTGATTTGGATTTTACAAATTCTAGATCAAACTCTTGAAGGATCGCTATCCATTTTGAATAATTGCCCCCCAGCAACTGTCGCGACAATATATAAGTCATGGGGTTGCAATCTGATAAAATGGTAGTTTTCCGAAAGAGGACATAAAGTCGAAATCTTTGAATCGCTTGAACAGATGCAAGCGCTAGTTTTTCAACATAAGAATATTTGCTTTCTGTATCATTCAAGTTTTTACTTAAATAATATATAGGATGTTCAATTCCATCGACTTCTTGAACTAAAACCATCGCAATGGTCGTATCTGCTGCAGCCAGATACAGGTTAAAATCTCTTTGATAGTCCGGGGCATACATTAATGATGCTTTTACTAGGGAATCTTTCAGAGCATCAAAAGAAGCTTGCACCACCTGATCCCAGACTAAAGGTACATCCTTTTTCAAAAGACGAGTATAACCTTTAGCAAGTTCTGCGTAATTTGGAATGAACCTCCTCAGAAAGTTTGCTTTCCCTTGGAGTTTCTGAATCTGAAGCAAATTTGAAGGTGGAGGCAAATTAATGATTGCCTGAACCTTGCAAGGGTCGAGACGAATCCCATCCTTAGAGACTACAAAGCCAGGTAAACGACCAGAACTGACGCAAAATACACATTTGTGCGGATTGAGTCTTATCTTGTAGTGTCATCAACGTAGAAAATTCGCTCTTAAATGCTGCGGATGATCAGTCCACTTTCGCAAATGAGCCGGAAGGTCGTCGAGGTATGGTTGAACGATGTTCTTGATGTCATGGAAGGCATAATTCATTGCCCTCTGAAACGTCGCCCCTGCGTTCTTTAAACCAAAGGGTAATTTTCGATAAGCGAATGTGCCCCACGGACAAATGAATGCAGTATTTGACTGGTCCTGTGGGCGGATATTTATTTGATTATACCCGGAGAATCCATCCATGAATGAAAAGATTTCACATCCGGCGCATTCATCAATTATCTGGTCGATGAAGGGTGTAGGGTAGTTGTCTTTCGGACAAGCTTGGTTTACATCCCTATAATCGACACACACTCTAATTGTCCCTTGTTTCTTCATAACAGGGACAATATTCGATACCCAATTGGTTAGAGGAACCGGGTAGATGAAACCAGCATGGAGAAGCTTTTCAACTTCTACTTTAATGGCAGCGGCTTTCTTTGGGTGCACCTGCCGAAGCCGTTGTCTTACTGGTTTGACATCAGGATACATCTTAATTTCGTGTTCAACGATACTCGAATCAATGCCTGGCATTTCATCATATGACCAAGCAAAGACATCTCTGAACTCGCGAAAAAGAGCGTTATATATTTCCAGTTCTGAAGGAGAACAACTTTTGCCGACATGAATATTCTCTACAACATTTGTTTTAGTCGAGATATTTATGGCTATAGTCTCTTCAATATTGGACAAGTTTTGCTCGGAATTCACCGTATTTACAGTGTTTGATAGGAATTCAAAAACTGAAGGGTGGTAAAGGTCATTTGAGTATCTTCTTCATAATTCGGAAGAAGGGAACGATGGTGGCAATCATTCCATGGTGCCCCTTCAATCAACATTGATTGTAGGATTCCTTCGTCAGTCCCATGCACTCTCGACCAAGGATCTAACGGGGTACCATTTTCTCTAGACCTATCTACCCAAATGCTTGATGAGCGTTGATTTGGGTTCGCCTCCCATGCCCGAAACATTGATTGCTACAATATTTCTATAGGGCTTGGGGGCAAAACCATTTCATGATCCATGTTGATATCGTCTTCTGAGATCTTCGTGGAAGATATCATGTTGCAGGCTCTTACCAGCGCCACTTCTCCTATATAGATTGGAGGTGGAAGTGCGAAAGTTCCCATTAATGTGGGGTCTTTCAGTAGGCCTACTCCAATATCTTGAAGCGAATGGTTGCTCCCATGGATCATGGGAATGCTTCCTGTAACTTGTGAACCATTAGGGAGGAAGTCTTGTTGGTCGACAATCGTAATCCCTCCTTGAAAAGGGAATGCAATCTTCCTAAAATAACTCGACACTACAGCTGCCATGGCATATATCCACGGTCTTCCCAGTAGGATGTTGTAGTCAAGATTCCCATCGATGACTTCAACATCTATTTCTACTATTTTTCCCCCCAGTTCAACCTTCAAGTTATTTAGGATACCGCACGGGGTATATGTCCTTCTGTCGAATGCTTTCAACGTCGTCGAAGATCGCGACAAGGTCGGAGACCCTAAAGTTTTCCAGCAACTCATCGACATAATACATGTCGATGCCCCCTCATCAATGATTGTTTGGTGAACAGTTTTGTTGAGGGCTTTCACTTGAATAAGGAAAGCTAGTTGAGCTGGTAACTGAGGATCGTATCCTTTGTGGTCGAAGGATACAAGATTGGAATCCTTAGGATCAACCCCACCAATAGCCGATAACAAAGCCTGCCTTTGGGATGGACAATTTTGTAGTACTTCAAGAGTCGACATAGCGGATGGCGATTGGGCCAAATCTTCCACTATGTTATAATGCTGCGCCGCCCTGGCGCGAGGATTAAATGTCGACTTGTGTACTACTCCCTTTGGCGGTTTTATTGTTAATTCAGGAATGATGGGCGGTACAACTTCTGTCGAAGTTGTTGTCGAACTACTTGGTTGATCTTTACCTTTGTCGTTCGACAGCTGCGGATTCCCGTAATCTTTGTTCCTTGTCGAAATCAAAGCATCATTTTGTTGCTTGGAGATTGACAACATTAGCACTTGCGACGGGGAAGCATTTCCACTATCAACCAGATTTTGACCTGGATTTGGGAACGGATCAGTTAACACAGCTGAGGTTTGCGAACTTTTGAAGAACCTTTTAAGCTCAACTTTGTATGGACAATTGCTTGTCCAATGATCCTCATCACATATTTGACATGGATTTTTTGTTTTCCCTTTCCCAGGAGGGTTTGAAGAAGTTTTTCCAGGGGATGACTCACCCTGTTACTTCTTCTTCCCTTTGTTTTGCTTCTTCTTGCTTCCTGGTTGATTGGTTTCTTTGCCTTTATCTGCTGATACGGCATTTACTTCCGAAGCAAGAATTTCTTCTTTTGCATTTTGATCTGAAGTCTTACGGGATTTCTTAGATGAAGCCTTTGTCGATTTCGCTTTTGTCGTGCCAATCACACCATCACCGGCATGAGAGTCACTATTTGATTTAGGAGGAGGAGGAATTGAGAATTCCGGTCTAGGGGCGTCAGGTATTTTGTCGTAGAGCGTGCCAGACTGAGTGTAGACTAAGTCTAGATATTGTGCACGAGCAATAACTTGCTCCTCTGTTACGACTCCCCCCTTGGCCACATCTTCCGTTATGGCAGGAAGTAACGACTTGATAAACCATTCAACTAATAGCTGATCGGGAACATATGTTTTTACCATCCTACGACGACGTCGCCACTCATGTATATGATCGGATATATGAGTGGCCATTGTCTGCTTGAAGTTGGTTAAGATTTTCGTTCCCGTTTCATACCTTATCGGTAATTGAAAATGGGTTAAGAAAGTTGTGGCTAGGGAGTTGAAATTGTCGAACGAGGCTCTAGGTAATTCAATATACCATTTTGCCGCTGGACTCTTTAACGTCCTTTGGAAAAGGCGAAGCCTTATCGAATCATCATTTAGGGTGTTTGATGAACACCGCAGATGAAAAGTCATCACGTGATTCGATGGGTCTTCACCTGGATTTCCATTAAATTTAGGAATGTCCGATGGAAGTTTGTGAGGAATTGCTGGCCACCAAGGGGCGTAAGCAATTGGATCATTTGTTAACCGGTGTAAATCAGGTAACTCTAAAGTTGCCACGAATGGTAGCTGTTGATTCAGGTTAGGTGAAGCATACCCAGGGTACGATGGAATTGCCTGAGAGTTGGCCTTTGCATACCAGCATAATGTAACTGATGTTGGTATGACTGATACGGTTGGTGGACTTGACCACTGTAAAGTGGTTGGTTTTGACCGTTTTGAATATACGGTTGTCCACTGTTCGCAAAGATCTGCTGCTCAGAACCTTGGTACACTTGCTGGAATTGTGGTTGTTGGTATTGCACCAGCCACGGTTGTGAAGCCATGTTCTGTTGTGCTATACTAACTGTTGGACCAAGGTGTGGGGTAATTGTACCCGTTTGGACCTATGTCGCCCCACCAGTAGGCAATTGTGGTTGAGTCACAGGGTCAAGGGGCTGTTGCATTACAACCTGAGAAATCTGAGGTTGACATACAACAGGCAATGTTTGAACTTGCGACACTGTCACAATAGCCGGTGTGGTCGGGATGTTCGACATAGGTACACATTGTTGCATAGAATATACAACCCTTGGTTGTTGAGGTAGCATAGGTACCCAACCACTTGATGTAACTCCAATATAACCTGAATACTGTTGTGAATTCCCGTATGGATATCCTCCCAGAGGGGGTAATGAAAGGGCATACTGCCCCCCATACGGTAGCAATCCGGAACTCAAGGGGATTGTTTGTCCTTGGGGACTGGATTGCCCAAATTGACCTCCAAATGGATCAATCTGGCGAGTCTCAACATAAGAGTTGCCGGATATTATTCCGGAGGAACAAACTGGAACTAACCACACTGTCGAAATAGTCCCTGGGTGGACTCCTTCTAGCGGTTGCGAGCTAGTCGGGACAGATGGTACGCCGGCAAAAATTGTCGGAGTGACGGCAGGGAGTTCTGCTGTCGCTATGTCATTTGAAACAATCCTAGATGTTGACGGTTGTTCAGACATTTTGAGTCTATCCAATAGATTACCTAGCGATTCTACAGGAACGTCCACTGGTGGTAGGCTAACTTCTGATGTCGAAGGAAATAGAGTGACCCCGACTCCAAAATGTGTTGGAGTACTTGCTTGCGGATCTTCTACAATTTCCTCTATCGCAATCAAACCAGGTGGAAGAGGAAGACCGTCAGGTCCGTAAAATATTTCTGGTGTCGAAGAAGGGGTTGAATCAACAACGACAGATGTTTGAAGAACAATACTCTCTGGATCGGTTACAGATGGAACTGGTTCAGTAACACAAGTGTTTGTTCTCAGACTAGGATCAGTATCACTGTCCCTCTGTGATTGTTGAACTTCTTCTGTAGAGGCAGGGTTTCCAGAAATGTTTGGAGTAACCGGAATGTCAGATGTCGTTGGAACACTTGTTCTAACTTTGATAGGAGATTTCGAACCGGTTAAACGAGTTCGCTTTGTCCGTACTGTTTTCGATTCCGGAGACAAAGACGGTTGACTCGTAAGCCTCCGCGAACGACGGGGTTTCAATTGAATTTCTTCCACGATTGCGGATTACGCGATCAACCAAAATACAAAAGGGGAAAGTGTGTTTATGAATTAAATGAATTTTTTAGACGCTTTAGACACAACTTGCTTTTTCACTTTTAAAGAGTCGAGAAAAAGCTAAAGATGACTCTAGTCTCCTTCGATGTTTTAACGAGCCCGAAGTGACAAATGCTCGGATGGACTTTTTCTGTTATAGAGTCTGAAAAAGGCCAAAAGGAACTGCTCTGGAGTTCTAGGCAGAGGGTGTGCCAAACTTTTCGCAAAACCGCAGAATACTTTTTAAGGTATGGGCGGTCGATCTTCCTGAATGCTGTGTTCTGTGCATTGCGATCAGTAGGGCGGCCGACACGGCTTCCCAAGGATAAAGGTTCTATGCCTATAGGGGTCTCCCAATATATACGCGACGGTACGTGGGAGCACAATCCGTACTGGCACTATCGTCCCTCAGGAGGAATCACCCACCATCAACGAGATCGACAGTCACCAGGCTTTACGACGCCGGAACACGTCTCTAGCCTAGACCTCTATGTTGTGCGTTATGTTGCAAAGCGTTGTTAAGTTCATTCAATTTATTTTAGGTTGATCTTTTTAGAAGTTTTCCTTTTGAGGTTCACCACGAGATGTATGATACAATTCCTAAATGCAGTCTAAAGATGATAAGCAAGCTTTATATCTTTTCAACTTATGAAAATCCTAGCTACTAAGGGAAAAGAAAGACACCATCTTTTCTCAAAGAGCAATCAACACACTCTAATGCACTTTTCTTAAATCAAACATGCAAACTATCAAGATGCAAATGCACAATGCAGGTGTTTGTTTTCCGCTTTCTTAGTATTGATGCCTACAAAGAAAGCTTTTTGTACAACTTTGAATTTGCTTTTAAATGACAAATACAAACAAGTTTACTTTTCCGAAATCAGAGAGGGTAGAAGAGATTACAACACTTAACGATTTCCGAAATGAATACTTGTTTCGACACTTAAAAGAGACAAACTCAAACCAAAAGCAAAAGTAAATGTATAATCAACTGCAAACAGCCAATGAACTCTCTCCTAAGATCACAATCAATAGATCTGAATCAAGGGCTACAGGATGACTATTTCACTCATGCAAAGGAAAACTATAAATGACGTCACAAACACATAAAAACACTCACAGTCTTTTTGTACAAAAGGAGGCGGAATTTAAGCTGAGAAAAGGAGTTATCAGACTGGTACCTATGCTGGTTACAGGCTGCAAAAATTAGAGATCAAAACAAGGAAAAACAGAGCAGAGAACCCCAGCTGCACAAGGCTTAACTGGATCAGTGCAACCTCAACACAGGGGTTTTGACATTCAGCGCAGGTAGCCTTCACGGGACCTGCGTTGAAATGCAGAACCTCTTCACAGGGGTCGCGCTGAAGGAGAAACGAGAGTTTCTCACTGGGTTCTGGGTCACATATTGCTGATTAATCTACGGTTTCAGGCCAAATCAAAGCAACAAGCAAGGTGCAATCAAAGGGATGCTTTGAGGGAGTACTAAGATCTATCACAAAGGATCATCAAATCATTTGTGAGTCCATTGTTCAGATCATAGACAAGTCCAGTGATTGGATCAAAGCAGCAACTGTCTACTTTGCATCTGGGAATAGCAGATGCAGTTCGATTGTTGCTGTCGAGTCTATGAAACAAACAATGATAGAGACACAAATAAAATGACTAAACAAATGCTTCCCCAGCGGATTCGCCAATTTGTTGTGGGGAAAAATGCCTATGCAGGACGATCCTATCCACCTAAGGTGTGACAATGCCTTAGCAACAAACAGAGACAACTATTCTAGTATTCTTCCTTTATGAATTAAGAATGAAGAGAGATGGATGGACTAACCGGTGTCTTCCGTTTGTCCCTCGATCCAGTTTCTCCTCTCTTTGTGAGTTCCCAGCTACTTGCCTTCTCACTCGCCCAGCTTCAAGAGGTTTCTGCAAGATCACAAGAAGAGAACACTACACAAGACATGGATTCATATCCATAACTAGTTCAGGATTAGAAATAAACTAAATATACTAATGCAATCATACATCAAAGATACATCAGTATATAGGAGAAACCAAGATAGCTTTATTGATGAATAACAAGGTTCAGGAAGAGATACAACCCAGAGGGCTCCAATCCAGCATCTCCTTCCCAGCAAATGGAATTCCTATCTTCACCCCCTTCAAAGCATTAAGCACCCAATGATTCCAATCTCAAACCAACAGCACTTCTTTGCAATAAAAAAATTCCAGCCTCCAGATCTCATGGAGGAGAGATCCATATATAGATGTTTGGAGAGAGGATGAGTCAGCTTGAGATCTGACTAGTGTCCTCTCCCTCTGTCAGTTCTCGATTCCACTTAAAGGTTCTTGCTTCCACTTGGAGATTTGGAACCTCTTACTCATCACTAGTAGAATTCACTGAGGCAAGTGTCATTGAGGAAGATTCTGGAAGCTTCCTGGGTCTTGACACCTCTTGGAATGAACTTGCCATTTGGAAATTCTCACTCAACGCACCCTGGTAGTGCTTCTACCTGCGTTGCAGTGCAGGTAGCCAGTGTTGGCTTTGACATTCAGCGCAGACAGCTAGTGGAGCCATTGAATTGATCCTGAATTGACTTGTTTTTGAGCAGTTTCTGGTGGAGAACTTCTGTGAATTATTGTGGTTTGTTAGCCTTGTTCCTCTAGGGGTAGGAACAACATGTTTAGGGACTTTGGATCCCTTAGATTATGGACATTTCATGCTCAATGCTGTAAGGCACAAAAATGTCTATAACATGATGTTCCAACAGATTGGTGGAAGGAAGTTCTCCTTTCGGATGGGTTTAAAGTTCCAGGAACAGAGATGGCCTTAGAATATGATCTCACCCAGCTTCATGAGACCTACAATCTATTCTAGACCTTTAGAGGCGGCGGACTGCATGAGGACATGCAGAAGGCTAGTTGGGGGGAGATGTTGGGCACCGAATTTGGCTATCTTTCTGTCCATTTTTATCATCCTTGTTGACCCTTTTTGTACTTATTTACCCATGTTGCTAAGCTAAACTTATGAGTTAAATACCCATAACTTGTCCAATTCGAATATTTTAATTAATGAAGTAAATTCATGGAGTCTTATCTATTCGCAGCACTGAATTGAATGTTTGACCGCAGATTGGAGAACAAGAACCCTCGCTTTAGCATTTCACAACAGATTTGGTAATGGCCAGCCCTGAGGAGACCGTGCAGTTGGAGTCAGGATCCCCTGGAACTATTCTTGGGCATTTTTTCTATCTCGTTCATCTGGTGATTGGTGTCGTTCCAACATATGTATATTTCTACATATGCAGTTACCGTGCTTCAGGGAGATATGTTATTCTCCTGTAAATGGGGATTCCCCCACCACTATTGTAATCACCTGTTACAGATTAATAAAATATCATTTGTTTTGCTGTTTTAATCTTTTCTGTGGCTAACGAAACCCTGATCATAGAGCTGGGCCCACTCTTCTGATGAGGTGTTGCATCTTTGTGTGTACATTATTTGATAGTTTATGTTTGTTGTTACAATTATTTATTTTCTTATAATTATTTCTGGAGTTCTATAATTTATTTACTGTTACAATCATGTTTTGAATCTTAGCCGTGAGCCCTTGGTCAGAATGGATTGTGTTCTTTCCCCTGCATATACTTTGCACGTTGCCTTGAAAGGATATGCACCTGAATTGATAAATTAATGTCAGAATAGGGTGAATAAATCGTTCATACCTGGACAACAACATAAGCATCTTGAATCTCTTTTCTAGACATAATTCTTTATGGATCTACCTTCCAATGGTTAGATTGTTCATAAAGGAACTTGGCTCTGATACCGATTGCTGAAGTAAGGAATTACTGAGAGGGGGGTGAACCAGTAATAGTTAGGTTCATAACTTTTCATGAATATGTAATTAGCTCTTTCCTCTATTGTCTGTTACTTATGAGAGAATTCATACATAATACAAATGAACATCAATATGAGGCATTCATATGTACATACAATCCATCACATGAGAATTATACACATGATACTGATATTTTGATGTGGAAACCCAAAGGGAGAAAACCACCAATATGTTTGTTGTTATGATGTAAATTAAGCACCTACTTAATTACATTAGTTTTTTTGTGAGAACCCACTCATAGGAGGCACCAACCCCCTTAGGATAGCAAGAACCTACTTTCCAAGAGGTGCCAACCTTTTATGAATGCATGCCACCACCTTCTCTAGCCCCTGTTCTACCTTTCATATAATTTTCAAACTAAAAACAGAGGCAATATACATATATAGAGAAATACCAATCTGGTTCACCACATAAACATACTTTTGCTCTTGGTCCTCTACTTTTCCACATGATATTTTGGCCTTCTTATTCCTCTACCATAGTCCTATCTTGGAAATGTCATAGTGTCCTTTTTCAAACTCCTTAAAACCTAAATTAAACATCACCATTGCATTTGTCTTATCGAGAGATTTCTGGTGATATACAAGTTTCCTTAATATGACTCCCAAATTAAAAATCTATTGTCATTTAAAGGTTTTGCCAATGACCTCTTACCACATCACCATGTTCTCCCACATGGCACTTACACGATCCCCACATGGCATCTCATTTCACTACCATGTGATTCCCCTTAACTAGTCCATTTCATAATATTGTCTATATAGTGCCATCGTGGTACCACCTAACCCCTTTCTATGCACAGATTTCCTATTTAAAAGAAAAGTGGCCCCCAACCATTTTTCAAATGCACCATATAGCCCTTTTTAAATATTCTTAAGACTGAGGCAAACTTCTTATTATCGTCCATATATGAAAGCATTTTTCTTGTCTAGGTACTTAAATATCTTGCCCCAATTCCCATGCATATTTCCTTGCTATGCCGAGATGACATAAGCATTGAGATGACAATTTTTTTGTTGCATGTTGTAAGGATCTTCATCTCAAGACATAAATCTATGCCATTACTCATTTCCAGCCCTTTGGAATTTCCAATATGACATTAGCAAGAGGTGATGTCACTTTAACATCACCCTGTGGTCATCCTATCCATGTGGCCTCCTCTAGGAGCGTCATGTGTCACCTAATATTAGGCCACTTGACCTCAACAAAAGGGAATTGGAACATGCCATATAGTGGCCCTCCTAGGAACCACTTCACCCTTAAGTCCACATCAGCTTCCACCATGGATTGAGCCCTACCTAGATTTCTGACCCTTGCACGAGAAATTTCCTTTTATAATCAAAATTTGGTACTTTTCCCTGTAGTGTGAAAACACTAGCTAAGCACTAGCTAAGCCCTACCATATCCCTAATCACCGAACAACTCTACCTAGTACACACTCAAGCTACTAAAACCATTTTCTACCAATACAATGAGTTCGGTTTTGATCCCCCAACCTTGACTTCACCTCTGAGTTGTCTCACTCGACCCTCAAACTAGTGGGTCCTACCCCTAATTCGACTCTGATTTACGAAGTTCTTAGACATATTTTTTTCATGAAGATTCCCTCAAGCTGCACAAACCTACATTTTCACATTATGATTTACAACAACAAGACTTGTCTTATTTTCCATGAACTCATGGATTGTAAATCCAAGCTCATCCAAATGCAATTTAGCCTATCACAGACCTAAAAACTTCAGTATTTCATGCTTAACCATCAACTTGTTGAACTCCGTCATGAGCGTTTGGGACTTTTTGAACTATGCCATGAACACTTATTTCCCAAACTTTGTTGAGGTATTACTAACCTCTCATCCCATTACATTTTCCCATTAAAATGCAAAGGCATCATACATGTGAATGTAACCTACAAGGTTACAAGGAAGCTCAACTAGGTTCTAATTTAATTGTACATAGTTGTAAAACTAATTTCATTCATTTCTTACAACTCAACACATATAGAGAATAGGAATATAAACAACAACATTATATGCCCAAAAACCATGTTAATTCATAAAAACTCAATGTACATAAAGAAAAAACAACAACTTATGCCAGAAGACCATGTTCATTGATTTAATGAAATAAAATCACAAGAACATAAAACATAAGCAAGCACTTATCTTATGAAGAAGTTTTGAAACTAAGATTGGGACTTCAACTCTCCAACCAACCTTAGAAATACTTGCACTATATTCTTTATTGCAGTTAATCTCCTCCAACCCAGATTTCAGAGCTTAAGGAAGAGTGCTCAAAGGAATATAACCAATACTTCTAGAGATAGTGAACATGGATTATTTCTCTCAGTTGTCCTCAATAGTTCTTAGTTGTTACACCACTAGGGCCTTTAACTCGATCAACATCAATGCATGGGTTTTGAAAGCATAAAGAGCCTTAGTTCAGTTCTAGGAGAGGAGTTTCATTATAGCAAGAAAAAGTTTATCAGTTGGATAACCCACTATGGGAGCATAGAAACCACCTCTCCAAGTAGTTCATCAGTGAGTGTAGACACTAGCGTTATCAGTCCCAAGGCTACACCTGGTGATTCATCATATCGACAAGTATTTAGGTGTCTCTCTCCTAGCTAGTAGGTTCATCAATCCATAATATTTATAGTGGGTTATTTTTGCATTGATGTTGTGATGAGTTTGGCATTAATGTCAACATGGTAGCGTGTGAAGCTTGTTGATTATTGTAGTGATTGATGGTTATCATCCTAGACTTTGGTTTGGAGATGCTATGCATATGCTTGATTGTTTTGATGGTGTTAGCACTCCTTGAATTCTACTAGGCTGAAGGTAGACTCACAAAGGTAACCACAAACCTCTTTCCGGAGGGGGCTCCCTCACTTGAAATATTAAAAAATAAGAGATTTTGAGACACAAATTCTAGCAGATACTAGATCTGAAAATAATTTTAAAATTCATTATAATATGAATGGTCGAAGGAGGATGAACACTTGTGATCACTAGATTTACTATCCACCATACTTATGCATGTAACATCCAATAACATTCACAAAGGCTTATAAGCCATGTAATTTGGATAAAGGAAATAAAGTTGTAGTATAGAGAAGAAATATGCCAAAACATATTCCCTTTCACATATAATAGAACAACAGGAAATACATATATTGCATATACATGAGAAGGAAATTAAGAAGAAATAACAAAGTATACAGTCATAATATATTCAATTTGCAACTGAAATACTGTCACAGTTTATTTAGAGCAGTTCAAAACTGAATTCTAACTCAACTGAGATCATCATACCCATAAACCATGAAAACTATATAGAAGAAACCAACATAAAACTGATACACATATCCAAAATATCATACCATAAGAATCCTTGCAAAAAATAACTGTAAAACCCTCAAGCCATAAGAATTTTACTCATAAATTCGATCACAATCACATTAACTAGTTCATAATAATCTCCAACCAACAAAAACATGTTCCATCTATATTTTCTAGTTTAAATATACATACGAAAACCAATAAAAAGTGTCTAGATACATTGCATCATAGATCCATATAGTGGATTGAACTAAAACCAAAAAGAGGAAAGCCTTTGTTTTTTAAGTCTTTTCCTCAACTGATAAAACAAAAAAAAATAAAAGTGTTCATGCCTTTATCTAAATACGAAACAAACTAAATCTCTGTAAAATAAATCCTTTCTTCGGAACATATATTCATGGAAGAAAAACAACAGAAAGATGAACAACTGGCAGTTGACTGTGTAGTGACTGCATAGAAGTTGGGCAACGACGGTGTTAGCACATTTACCTTCTAAGAATTGTACATGGCTGGCAACTGATGGTCTGTGTTGGATACCACTACTACACATTCACCCCTTTAAACTCTATTAGCTGGCTTCTTTTCAATGCTTGTGCAAATCTGTAGGCAGGGGATACGCAACAACTATGTAGCAACTACATAGCAAACTTTCAAGAACACCTTTTCCACACTATCAAGCTTTAAAAAATAACACCATAGTACTATATGCCACTCCAGATATCAAAATAATTTCAACATACTGATAAAATTCTCACTCCAACTTCAAAACAAAAAGGTACCCCTATTGTGCAACTACACTTTGAGGCAAGAACAAAATTTCAAGATTTCAAGCAAGAAACGATTACCTCCTTTTCCTCTTGCTAGAGGCTTTGTTGGTGGAAGCTTGAACCTGAGATTGAGGTGTGGGATCTTTGTGCTCAGTCAGCATTGATTGATTAGGATTTCTTTTAGACTCAGCCTTAGATCTTGGCCTTGACACTATTTTAGATGGAGGTATTTTGGTTGCTTCTTTGTATTTCTTGACTAGTCCCTATGCCTTGTCTAAACTTTTCTTCATACTCATTAGCCTTTAATTTAATACCAGGTTTTTGACATAAAGGTTTTTGAATTTTCTTCTTACAAGAAGTGACCATTTGACAAAGTGCTTACCCCTGTCTAGGGCTTTAGAGGCCTCACACATTTCTTTGTCACAATTTTCAAGTAAATGCTGCACCAATTTCTTATAATTATGATTTTCTTTCTTAAACCTCTTAACATGTGTCTGACTCTCTTAAGATCTTCTAAACGTCTTTGGTATTCCTTCCACTGATAAAAAGGTGGCCTACCAGGTGCTTCGGCCACTTTCTCATTTGTTGCACCCAACTTTGTTTCGACATTGTTGCTCTAGTTGTAAGCCCACTGGACTCCACTCTAAGTTATTTGGGTTGCTCAGCAAATGACACATGTTTACTTTTATCCTCTTCCCTTTCATTTTGCTCAGCTACTATTTGGGTTGATTCTTTAAAGTCTTTATTTTTCCTCTTCAAGGGTGCTATCTTCAACTGCTATTTAGAAAGAGCCTCTTTCGTTTTCACCATATTATGATCTTCTTATTCAAACTACATTGTTCCTTGCTCAAAATGCATTGGATCTTCTTCTTGCTCCACTCCTTTCTCTTTTCTTTCCTCTTGTTTTTATTCTTGGTTATCCTCTGAAATTTAAACAACTTCATGAGGAACTGATTCCTCTACACTCTTCTTGAATCTCGACCTAGTCTTAGGCCTTATCACAAACTCTTCATCTTTGATTGTTTCTTCTACCTTTACTTGAATCTTGGTGGTTTGAGATGATGCCACCTGAACCTTTGTTTCATGGATTTTCTCCTTACCCTTTGTAATCTGGTTCTTACCCAATTTCTTACCAAATTTTCCTCTGGGTTTCTTCCTGGGATTTTCATCCTTTCCTCGACTATCTTTATGTCTTTCATTATCTGGGTGAATTTTTCCTCATGTGTTTCATGTACTTCTTGTTCATCCTCAGAATTTTGTACTAGTGAAGGCTCTTCTTGGGGTAGTAAATCAATGCTAGATAGAAAATTAGACAAATAAACTTTAGTTTTGTTCACTCCAAACTTAACTAGAATCTTAGTAAGAGAAAAATGAAATAGACTAGACATATGGTTGTCCTTATGAATTTGGACCTTTGTTGACATTCTTTCTAGACTTTTGAGCAAGAAGAAAGGTAGATTCATGGGCTTTTTGTCTATGAAATGAAACAGGAGTCTCAAATGGTATTGGTAAACCCTGCTAAATCTACCTACACATGTGAAATACCTTTGGATGACCTTCAACAGTTCGTTGTAATGATCTTAAAGATACACAATAGGCAAGGTTGTGGAATATTTGTTGCTAAACTTAGGTTTAACAAACTCTTTAAAGGGTGTAATGTACAACTCATCACACTTAACCCACTTCTCACCTGCTATAGGGAGGCATGTGGCATCTGCTATAAGCTTCTCTATGACAACAATTTCCACATTTCCCAACTTGACTCTATTATCATGGAAGGTCAAGGTGAAAAGACTAGCTAGTCTCATGTGATGACCAATTTTTTGAACCTTTTGGAAAAATGGAATGCATACATCATTCTCGAAAGCAACTCTAATAGTTAGGGAAGAGTCGACTAGGTTTAAAGTTGTGAGCTGAGTGTGACAACATCCCCTCCCTTTCTTCTATTAGTAGGAGCCATTTAACCTTAACGCGCTTGGAAAATTGGCTTGAACTTTATGGCAGACTACATGTATAGGATAAAGAATGAGAGACTTCACAATTGTGACAGCACAAAACTCCACTAGAGAGCACCACTATGCATTCAAGGTGACAGAGTAGGCTTATAACATTTAAGATAAGTAGGAAATATTTATATTTCAACCTATAATTTACCCTAGCCACTTAACATTCCAAATTTACAATAATTCTTATTTAAAAGACACAACTTTAAGGCTTTAGTTTTGACTATATGTGTGGCAGATAGGGTGTGTGTAGCAATTTTTTCAAAGCAAATGTAATAAGAGTATTACTTTCCTCAATTGTAGTGTTGAACATAAAATTTATGGGACAAGAAACAAACCTCTACCTCCCACAAACTGAATTTAAACTATGTTGACACTGGTAGCCTATAGGAAACATTGCACAATAGCTGCGTAGCATTGACATATCACCTGCGTAGAACGACTTTTGAATATCTCAACAATATTCTCTCCAAGTTGCGACTAACCTCTCCAAACTCCTGCACGACAAACCAAGATATCGCTTGGGATCAGAACTGATAAAAATTGCAGTCTCCTTAGACAATTTGAAATTGTTAATTAATATATCATGACGTGAATAGACATGATGTTTAACTGACACTCCACCTAAAAACAAATCATGTTAGAGTATGGGAATTTGATAGTATCTGAGCAATGGATTTGGGTATGATGAGATGGGTTCGCGTATGGGGTATGTGGGTGATGTTCACTCATCATACGCAATGATGATTCATCAAAGGGTATTAGGCTTAAGGCAAAATAATGGATGGTGTGGATATATTAGAAATAGGAAATATTTTAAAAGAATAAAGGGATAGGGGGAATATTATAGGTAGGGTAATAAATGGGCAAAATTTTGAGGTAAATAAGGGATATTGGAAGAGGCAAAGAACTGTGATATTTTATAACTATGCTTCTTTAAACAACATCCCCTTGACTGTAAAAATATGTTTAGGTGAACCCTCTAACAAACAGTCAGTTTGACATGAACCTTGACTAAAAATTTTGTGACAACAACTCCCAAAGACACAACACCACTTCACATTACCGACCAAAAACTTTGGTGACGAATTCATGGTGACTTTTGAGGCAATGATCAGTCCAACTCATGACAATAAAAAATTTGTGAGTTTGACCTATTCTATGGTAGAAAAATTATGGATTCAAAGACATTCACTTACTTATAAAATAACTGACTATAACATCGACTCCATTAGGGATGGAAGCCTCCCTATAACGTGCTAAGAATGATAGCGCAGACCAGAATCCTATCCATTGGGCAAAGGAAACAATGTACAAAACTCAGAAAATGACTAACAAACTAAAAGATTTAACTCACTGTGTTGACTTAAAATTACTACTAACTGACAAACTCTTATTTGACATAATGACTTATTTATGGTAGAAAGAAGCCAGAACCTTATGGCCTTCACCTTGGGCTTTAAATCCCAACTCCAACTACCAAAACTTGCAATATTTAAAAATAAATGGTATATAAAATGAAATGATATTTCAGTTATGAGATCATGTGAGAAGGTGCTTCATCATCCTACCATTCGCAGGCCCTACTCCAACTGGTTCATCAAAAAAATCCTCCAGCAGATAAGCAATTTTTCTCCTGAATGCAGCAATCTTAAATGGTCCCTTTTATTCATTCTTGGCATCCCAACTTAATACCAAATCTCTAATTTGAAAATCAACTTCTTTTGTTCTTCTGTCGTAATTTTAAATTTTTTTTTTTTTGTATTAGTTGTGTATTTTTAAACACCTCTTCTCTTGACTACTAAAGTTGAATCATTTGGCAAATCCTTCGTTTCATGTCATTTGGTTCTACTTCAACTTCGTGCAATAACTTCATAAATGGGACTCTCAATGAGGAAGGAAAGAGTTCATCTATTCCATAGACCAATTGAAATGGAGACATTCCTATCGACTTATTATTACTCACATTGTCTATCCACAATGCATGTACTAACTTTTTGTGACATCTCTTCTTATTTTCTTGCAACATTTTCTTGATAATATTTACCAAACTTTTATTCAAGGATTCTGCCAAGCCATTATCCTGAGGGTAATAGGCTATAGATGTCCTAGAAAAATGTTGTATCTGTGACAAAAATCTATCATATTTTTAGATATAAAAGCAGTGACATTGTCTATGATAATATTTTGTGGACAACCAAAACAAGACAAAATGTTACCTTCCAAAAACTGGATGATTACCATGTCTGTAGCTTTTCTGGTCGGGGTTGCCTCAATCCCCTTGGTAAAATAGTCGATTGCCATCAATATCCACTTGTGTTGTCTACAATAATTGGGATGAATTTCTCCAATAAAATCGAGTCCACATTGCTGAAATGGTGACTCAACTGCTATAGGTTTCAAGGGTAGTGGGAGAAACTTATTTCTTCTCTCAAACACCTAACATTCTTGATAGTTGGCCACCTTTTTATATACATCAGTGTTGGCTTGTTGGGGCCTAACCCAGGTTTGGAGTTAATTAGCCAAACAAATCCCTATACTATAGGCCCTTTCGGCAACAGTCCGCGAAGGGTGGACTGAGGTCTCACCCGAAGTAGTCTTGGGGGGGTGCTGGAACCAGGTTTCTACACCCTTGAGATGTCTGAGAGGTTGACTCAGTCCAACTGTTAGTCCCTGCGTGTAGGTTACTTCACACACTTCCCTATCCTTCATGCCCTAATGTATTTGCCTTCGTGCAACCCTAACCAAGGACTATGGGGCTTCCACGCTGCTAGAGCAATGCTCTGCACTATTTACCGATTAATTATCTTCGTGTAAATGGATGCCTTACATTATGTTTTTTTATACAACACATTCATATAAGTTTGCGTAGCAAATAAACAATAAACTTGCAATTCATATCCAATAATACATAAAACAGGAAAAGATACGCAGAAATATGGTAAAACTTCTCTTTATTAATTCTTCCCACGGTTACAGACTCGACCTACCCTACGCACTTAGCTGTGGACTAATTGTTGACCAGATATATTGATCTTGCGGACAAGGCCGATCTCCCTAGTATCAGAACATAGTCTAGCAACAGATGGACAAAAAAACCTATCTTTCTCTAGACATATGCGATTTATAAGTAAATAATACAAAGGTGTTAAGATTCTACCTTAGATGCAGTGGTTGTTCATAGTAGTCATCCTCCAATCGTTCAAAAGCATTACCTTTGAAGACCTGCAATCACAAACAAGCAAACATTAAATAGCACCTGCATAACAAATATTATAAATCATGTCTATTATGGTGATCAAGTAATCCATAACATAAACCATGAATTAATAGCTTATTGAGAAAAACAAATATATTTGTATTAACTTTGAATAGTAGAAGAACCTTACAACCTTTTCAACCTTGATGTTGAACAAGCTCTTCCTGGGGTCTAAAACAAGAATTTCCTTTACTTTGACAAGTCTTGCACTCTTCCAAATGAGGTCTTAGAGGTATGTAATCTCTCTTCATAAAAATTCAACTAAATAAGACTAAGTTCCAGCAGCATTTCACCTCAAAAAATACTAAGCTTCTAACTCCCAAGTAACCAGCCCAATGCTTCTTTCTATAGTGCAGAGGAGGAGGTTACAGGTCCACCTATGAAGGGATAGAATCCTCCTTCAAATGGATAAGATCCTCACATCAAGGGGTTAGCTCCTTAAGGTATGGGATACATGAACCTTAAAAGAGCGAACTTGCCACCTCAATATTCCTTCCAGAAGCCTCTAGAAATAACTGAAAGTGAGTTTTTTAGAGTATACTTGCACCTTTTTAACTTTTACAAGGGTCCGCATCTTTAACATAGAGACAATGCAGACAGGTGCGAAGGAGACATGACCATTAGGTGCAGGACCGCAGGTAAGAAAAAGAGAAAGTGTGAAACCATAGTTTTAAAGAATTTTGAGAGCTTTTCTCTTATTTTCCAAGCTTGATATGAGCACCTGATGTTTTAGACTTGCAAAGGAGGAAAGTATGAGTGGTAATGAACTCACACAGCTAGCAGAATGTCATGGTGACAATGTTTTATGAAACAGATTGCCCCCTAAAGCGCGAAGTCTGTAATAGATGAAGATAGAGTCTGTCATTTATGAAGAGTGAAGTACTTTATCATTTCAAGGATCATCTTGTGGACACCCCAGTCGGAACCTGTAAAAACATTCAATGCAATATATATATATATATATATATATATATATATATATATATATATATCTATATCTATATCTCTATATCTATATCTATATCTATCTATCTATCTATCTATCTATCTATATATATATATATATAGACATATCATCGTTGAGGTAGGCATTCCCATACTCAGATCAAAACTGACTAGAAAATTGACTAAATTGTTCTGATATAGGAATGATTTTGTAATACATCAAGAGTATAGACATGTGTAGACACAGTATGGACACAACCATCTGTTTATGAATAGTCCACTATATAATGAAGAACAAAATTCCTCGCAGCCTGGATGGTAGAAACTAGATCTAGGGTCTTGATTTCCGCTTCCCAAACTAGTACGATTCTATCCATGTGAATGAATGTGTTAAAGTCGAACATGTTAGAAACCACTCGATTACTAGTCAATGATGTGGATGTTAGGATATTCCGACACATAGGAAATAGTTAAGTTCAACTTGGTCTAGTATAGAGTTAGGTATAGAGTTAGGTAAAGTGTGTTTCTTTACCGTTGTACATTTTGTAACTTACAATCCGACGGTCACGATATGTAGTGATCCGACGGTTCATTCTCTCCTCGGTATTACCGACACTTGATCCGTGGCTTGACACCCGATTGGTCCATGAGTTCTTATTTAAAGCGCATGGAGGGTCATTGTTCGGGTAATCCGTGCATGAGAGAAGCTTATGTAAATTTTCATTCTTTGATTAATAAATTGCCTGTAGTACCCACGTTGGGACAGGCCGTGGACTGTTTCCCTCTTTGAGGGTTTTAACCACGTCAAAAATACTGGTGTATTGATCTGTGATCTGGTTGTGAGCGGTGTCCTTTTGGTATTCTTTCTGAGGAACTTACCCTGTAAATTCCTACATGGTATCAGAGCTATTTGAGGGCCGCGTCCGTTGGTGATCCAAATCTGAAGCCGGTAGAACTGCATGCAGCTGTCGTTTCCTAGATCTGCTGTTTCTGATTGCTTTCGGGCCGAGAGGACTGCTCTGTTGCGTTCGGAGCATCTGTTCCAGTGAGGAACCCCTTTCGTTTCACGCGAAAAGGTTTCCGGTAGCCCTAGCTGCGTCATTTTCCAGATCGGGAGGTATACAATGTTTTTTGCAGTTTACTGTTATTTTCTCTCTGCTTATTTCGGTTTCGGTTTATTTAGCCTTTTTTTTTTTAACCGGATCTATACCTTTCATTTCTGCATATGCTCTTTGCCCTGCGACTCTGTGCGATCTGGGCAAATCAGAAACAGAAAGGAAGGATTTTTCTCATGCGTATGCTCTTTTCCCTGCACCTTAGTGTGATCTCGGAAAATCAGAAACATTGAGAAAAATATTTAGTTTTTCGGCTAAAGCTAACTTTGAGATTTTTTTTAAAATTTCTAGTTTTTTGGCTAAATCTAACTTCGAGCCGCAAGGTTCGTTTTTCTTTGCATATTCGTGTTGGGTTTTGTGTTTTGTGTTTTGTAGGGAAAAAGAGCTTTCTCAAGGCAAGCACGCAAACCAAGGCCCCCCCCCTCTCTCTCTCTCTCTCTCTCTCTCTCTCTCTCAAATTTTTTGTATAGATCAATTGGTTCAAAGCTATTTTAAGAGAGTAGAGGTCTTGGGTTCAAGTCTCCATTTTGTGGGGGCGGATTTTTTCATTCCCGCACATTCGCGCACTTTGCCGGCAACGTCAACAATTTTTTTTTCAAAAAGCCATAAGTTCTTCATCCGGAAGCCTTTTTCAGAGCCGTTTTTTTAAAACCGCCTATTTTTTCGAGATCTATCCATTGGAACACTTACTTTCAGCATCTTCAGCTTCAGTTTTTTTAAAAATGGAAAGTCCATGCCAAGTCATTCTTGACAGCACTAACTACTTCCAATGGGTAGCCTACATGGAAGATTTACTTAGAAGTAAAGGTCTCTTCAGAATAGCCACAGACCAAGAGAAGAAACCAAAAGATGAAGACAAGGCTGCAAAATGGGAAAATAGACAAGATCAAGCACGTGGTTTGATAAGGATGTCTATTTCTCCTGATCTTAGATTCCACATTGCAGAACTTGAGACTCCTCATGAAGCATTAGAAAAACTCGCTAAAGTTTTTGGGATTAAAAATGAAATTAGAGCCCATCAACTTGAAAATGAGTTGCTTACTTTGGATCCTAATAATTTTTCTTGCATTGAAGATTTCTTGTCCAAATTCAAGACCCTTAGATATCTCTTGGAAGGTGTTAAAGTTAAGAAAGAAGATGGTAACCTTATTTATTCCATCCTTACTAAGTTGGGACCAGCCTACTCTGTATTTGTTTCCACTTTCCATTCTACAAGGGAAGCTTTCATTTGTCAAGGAAAAGACTACAAGGCCCCTTCCTTTGACTCCTTTTGTGATTCCTTAATAAGAGAACAAGAAAAACTCTTACACCTTGGTCTTCTTAATCTTGGAAACTCTTCCACAAAAGTGTTAGCCGCCCAGCAGCAACCAAATTCAAAGAATCCTAAGAAGTCATATCCTCAAAAGAATGGTCCTAAACCAACTCAGCCTCAAAATGAAAGATCATTTCAGCAAAATGATAAGACCAATAAAAACAAATGGAAGAAGACTGATAGACATTGTAACTTTTGTAATCGAGATGGCCACTTAGAATCTAAATGCTTTAAGAAGATGGAAGCCTTGGAAGCCGCAATGAAGAAACATAACATCCATGTGGAGCCTACTTCAACTTCAACTTCCAGAATGGCACTTTCTGCATGTCGTTGTCAATCATCTCAGTCTGGTTATGCATTAAATGTATCTTCTTCTTCTTCTCATTCTCATGAGTGGCTCATTGATTCTGGAGCCTCTTATCACATGGCCAAAAACCAAGCCATGTTTTCTTCTTTAAATGATTGTAACACCAAAAATATATATGTTGGTGATGATAGATCTCTTAATGTTGTCGGGACTGGAACTGTTCATCTAGACAATGGTCAGTTTACTGATGTATTATGTGTTCCAACCTTATCCTGCAACCTTCTATCTGTCTATCAGATAACTCATTCAGGTGAAGGTAAAATTGTTGAATTTTCACCTCATGATGTTGTAATCAAGGATCTAAAAGATCCTAAACAGATTCTAGCTACTGGTCTTGCTGATGATTCCACAAGGTTGTATAAGTTTCACAACTTTGGGTCATCAAATCTTCCCTCAGTATTTGTTGCTCATAATGATGAAGTGAGCAAACTTTGGCATGAGCGATTTGGTCACTTAAACTATCGCTCCCTTCAGCATCTATGTAAAGAAAATATGGTGACAGGTCTTCCTATGGTATCTTGCAGAGATGGTGTTTGTTCCGGATGTGTACTCGGAAAACATCATCGGGACAGTTTTGACAAACGTGCCGCTTGGCATGCCTCAGCCCCTTTACAGCTTGTGCACAGTGATTTATGTGGTCCTCTTCCTGTTGCTTCATTCTCTGGCTGCAAGTACTTCTTAACTTTCATTGATGATTTCTCCAGACGCACTTGGGTATACTTCTTAAAACTCAAGAGCGAAGTATTTAACACATATTTGGCCTTCAAAGCCTTTGTTGAAAAACAATTTGGACATCAAATTCTTAAGCTAAGAACTGATAATGGTGGAGAATATGTTAAAAACACATTCATCAACTTTTGCACTGAAAATGGAATTCAAATGCAACATACTGTTCCATACACTCCACAACAAAATGGTGTAGCTGAAAGGAAAAATCGCACCTTAAAGGAAATGGCTAATTGTATGCTGCAATCTAAAGGACTCAGTCTTAGTTTTTGGGCCGAAGCAATTAATTGTGCAAATTATATAATCAATCGCACTCCTACTAAGGTTCTAGAGAATATCACTCCAGAAGAAGCTTGGAGTTCCATTAAACCAGATGTAAGTCACTTTCGTGTGTTTGGAAGTGAAGCATGGCCCATATTCCAGATGAAAAGCATAAAGCTTTAGAACCTAAGAGTGAGAAATGTACTTTTGTTGGATATTCTAAAGATGTAAAAGGTTATAGACTTATTCCATTTAAGTCCAAAAATGTTATCATTAGAAGAGATGTAAAATTTGATGAAAATAAATCGGCCTGCGAGCCTAGTCCGGCGGATGTGCCACCTCTTCCTATCTCTTCTACTTTTGAAAACATTTCTTCTTCAGATGATGAAAGCGAGGATGATAATCCTCCCCCACCTTCTCAGGATCCTCAACTTCCAAGATGGGTCCATGCTACTCGGGATGCAGCAGGTGATCTTGCCGGTGATCCTACAGATCAGCGACGTACACGTTCTCAGTTTGAAAGAGCCTCTTCTTTACTGGCTCAAGCTCCAGTAAATCATGATCCTGACACTTTTGCAGAAGCTTCAGGCCATCCACATTGGGAAGCAGCTATGAATGAAGAATATCATTCGTTGATGACAAATGATACATGGGATCTTGTTCCTCTACCAAAGGGACGCAAACTTGTTAGATGTAAATGGGTTTATAGAACCAAGTATGGACCAGATGGGAAAGTTGATAAACATAAAGCTCGTCTCGTTGCTAAGGGCTTTTCATAGGTTGAAGGCATTGACTACACTGAAACCTTCTCCCCTGTTGCCAAAATGAACTCTATCCGCCTTGTTCTTTCCCTTGCTGCCTCTTTAAAATGGGAAGTCCATCAGATGGATGTTAAATCTGCCTTCTTGCATGGGGACTTGCAGGAAGAAATCTATATGGAACAACCCATTGGCTTCATACAAACAGACTCCAGCCTTGTTTGTCAACTTAAGAAATCCCTTTATGGCCTCAAGCAAGCTCCTCGGGCTTGGTATGCCAAAATGGATAGCTTTCTTTTAGAATCTGGCTTTTCTAGGTGTCATTCTGACAATACTGTCTACACCAAGAAAGTGGGCAACTCTTTTATCATCCTTGTTCTTTATGTTGATGATCTTATTCTTACTGGTAGTGATCCCAACCTTATAAACCATGTGAAGTCCAGCCTTAAAAAGAAATTTGAAATGACAGACTTAGGACACTTACACTATTTTCTCGGTCTTCAAGTCTTGGAATCCAAGGAGGGTATTTTCCTTTCCCAGTCCAAGTATGCTTGTGATATTCTTCGTCATTTTCACATGGAAGACTGTAAGCCAGCCCCTTCTCCCTTTCAGTCTGGAGTCAAAATTTCAGTCTCTTGTACTTCTCCTGAAGTTGATGCTACCTTATACCGTCAACTTGTAGGAAAACTCTTGTATTTAACCCATACTCGTCCTGATCTTTCCTTTGCTGTTGGCCTTGTTGCTCGTTTTATACAAAACCCCCGTGAAAGTCATTGGAAAGCAGCTAAAACAATACTTCGTTATGTTCGAGGTACAATACAGTTTGGGATTCATTACAGTGCCAAAGCAGCTCCTCTGTTAGTTGGTTTCACTGATTCTGATTGGGCTGGTGATCCGGATTTAAACAGGAACGCAACAAATTACAGAGATCACCATAAATACAGAGATGCGATAACCATAAATACAGAGATGCAGCGGAAATAATGCTTCATTTCATTAATGGAAAATACTGAAATATGCTTACAACCAGAAATGGGAAGAAATCAGCTAGGGCGATGGTAGCTTATCTCTGAGAAGAGATGTGGCGGCTACATGCCTCTGAACTGTTCCGAACTGAGTTACAATGAAGCTCGAAGGCCTATTTATTGTTGAGAAACAATGGAAAACCCTTCACATCCCGAAACCTAACCCTAGAAGATGAAACACCAAATTGTGGGCCCCGTTTGGGTAAATTGGTACATCAATTTCCCGGGGTCGTAACTTTGGCATACGATCTCCGTTTGACGCGTACGATAGCTCGTTAGAAAGATCTATCCGAGTACTACCACTTTGGGAGGCAACATTGATCCATGGACCCATGTTGCCCCAGATTCCCAAAAAAACGTCGTTTAGGGCCTCAAAACGGCTCCGGAAGTTCAGGACCCGAAAAACTGCTAAAAATAGTAAATTGTGATACAATTTAGGAAACTGAAAAGACTGAAAGAGACAGTTGTGGGGGTCCAAATGGGTTGGTGGGTGGCCACCAACATCCACCTGGATCAGCTGGTGACCCTGATGATCGGAAGTCTACTGCCGGTTATGTCTTCACTCTTGGTTCAGGACCTATTACATGGGCTTGTAAGAAACAGGCTGCCATTTCTCTTTCGTCAGCAGAAGCAGAGTATCGTGGTGCCGTGGAAGCTAGTAAGGAAGCCTTGTGGCTTCGTCAGATCCTATCAGAGTTTGGCTTTGAGCAGCAGCATCCAACCACACTTTGGTGTGATAATCAAAGTGCCATTCAGCTATGCAAAGATCCAGTCCAGCATCAGCGCAGCAAACACATTGAACTACACATGCACTTCATCAGAAAGCTCATTCATGACCATGTTCTTGAAGTGCAATATTGTTCAACAGATGATGAGGTTGCAGACATCTTCACAAAGGCTCTCACAGAGGCGAAGTTCACTAAACTTCGATATATGCTTGGAGTTCAGGAAGTTGTCACTAAGGGGGGATAGGCTCTAGTGCCTCCTTCCTTCTCCTATTGTGTCATATTTGTAAATCCTTCAATCCTATCCCAAGTTGTTCTTAAGGGGGGATGTTAGGATATTCCGACACATAGGAAATAGTTAAGTTCAACTTGGTCTAGTATAGAGTTAGGTATAGAGTTAGGTAAAGTGTGTTTCTTTACCGTTGTACATTTTGTAACTTACAATCCGACGGTCACGATATGTAGTGATCCGACGGTTCATTCTCTCCTCGGTATTACCGACACTTGATCCGTGGCTTGACACCCGATTGGTCCATGAGTTCTATTTAAAGCGCATGGAGGGTCATTGTTCGGGTAATCCGTGCATGAGAGAAGCTTATGTAAATTTTCATTCTTTGATTAATAAATTGCCTGTAGTACCCACGTTGGGACAGGCCGTGGACTGTTTCCCTCTTTGAGGGTTTTAACCACGTCAAAAATACTGGTGTATTGATCTGTGATCTAGTTGTGAGCGGTGTCCTTTTGGTATTATTTCTGAGGAACTTACCCTGTAAATTCCTACAGTGGACTATTAACAAGTGTGAGAGAAACCACAAGTAATGTCAATGGCTTTCAAAGTACTCAGTACAATCCATGAAATGTGAATAAATGAGCTAAAGTCGAACATGTCATAGAATCATTCGATCGAAGGTCAATGATGCAACCTATTGTTGAAGGCAAGAAAGCTGCCATTAGGGAATGCAGTTTTCAAGGTACTGATGATTTCTAGACCAACTTCCTAGATAATGAGTTGAATTCGATAGAAAGCGATCCGTCGTAGGCAAGCCAACAACACGAAATCATAGATCATGTTTTGAAGAAATATATTGGCAAGGACTGACTCAGGGATGGTCAAAATGGAGGACAAATATCTTGCAGATGGATGGTTTGTTTGAACTATTCTCTTGAACACATAATGACACTGCAAATGGCTTGGTGACAATTGACCCAAAGCTAATACCCAGAAACTGGCTGAAGACTTTCAATGTGGTTTGATTAATTGTTAGGAAAAGGACTTTCCCAACCGAAGTGAACAAAAAGTGTCATGTTCAAGAGTGGTTGATGGCTTTTCTAAAAAAAAAACAAAGTGTAACAAACAGGTTCATTTTTCTGTCTTTTCCCACACCATTTCTGGCAAGTACCTCTTTATTTTTGACAAGCTTGAGGATGATAACATTTTCTTGTTTATAAGCTCATCCTTCGGATGAGTCCAACTTAGTTTAAAATTCAAACACTAAGAAGGAGTGGTTCGTTCATGTTTAAAATTTAACAGGTCCTTCACTGTTAAATTTTAACAAGTCTAGTATAGGAAAAACTCGGTGTTTTTCAATTTTAGAGGGTCTAAAGAAAATCTTAAGAAAAATCCATGGGGGTACCTTTTCGTAAATTTAGCCCCTCGAGCCCAAAAAAGGATAAAATAATACAGGAGGGATGACATTTCCAATACTTTAACAAGATGGAAAAGACAAGCGCTCGACAATATTTTCATATTTAACGAATATGAAAAGGGTTTAAAGAGGACTCTATTGACCGTAATTAGTCAACGTATACCTTTTTCGTAAATAGTTCATTTCAGGCCGTAAAAGGGGTAAAATTATACTGAAGGGACTATTATTCATTTATTTTAACGAGTTTGAACAATCAAGTACTCGGAAATCTTTTCAATTTTCAGGATTCTAAAAAGGGCTTAAAGAGGACTCCAATGTTTCGCTTTTTCATAAATTTTGAAAGAGTCTGAAAAAGTGATAAAAGTATGCCATTTGTTGAAAAATGATCAATTTTCCCGAAAAATCCAATATTTTGCACAAAAACTCAAAACATTACACATACCTATTTAAGATAAATGAAAATGATTTTAAAAATTTTCCTTTTTAAAGTGAAAAATAAATAAATTAAAAATTCATTTATCCGAAAAATCTTATAAAAAGGACTTTTCTAACTTCATTTTTACCATTTGAGTTTAGAGTGAGAAGTGAGAGCTTTTGGGTAAAAAAGTTCCTGTGAAGATTCTGGAAAATCCGTCCGTCAGAATCGAAAACCGTCAGCTCCAGGTAATCCACGTCCTCCTTAACTTGCATTTCATCCATTTACATTTTGTTTTTAGGCTTTAAATTTGATTTTTAAAGGAAAATTAGGTTTAAAAAATTGCTCGCAGGGGTCCGTAGGTGCAACACGTGGGCCCTGTGGACCCCGACTTTTTCCTATAAAGAAAAAAGTCGTGGGTTCGCACCTATTGCTCATAACCCGTGCGGACCTATGCACTGTTTGTAAGCCATGGGTGCAGACCCCGCAGAATGAATTTTAAAAGTTAAATTTCTCCAAATTTGCCCAAAATTTTTCAAACAAGCTTGTTCTAATATGTCTTTTTATGCATTGTAGGACTTTCAAAATGCTTATTTGGCGAGAATGCAAGCACGAGGATGTAGATTATTCTGCAATGAATGATACGCCCACATTGCAGGGATTGAGAGCATGCAGATTGTATAAGTTCTAGGCCATATAGGGCATGAGGGCCCAAGTAGACCTCTTGACATGGCTGGTAGACAGATGGAACACATAGGACTAGTGCTTTGTGATTGGTGGCCACCGGCTCGAAATCGAGCTGGAGGACATATACTTTTTGACTGGTTTGTCCAAGAGGGGTGAACAATTATCTCTTTTTGGTACTAGGCTAGGTGGCCAGTGTTAGTGTCAGTCTTTGCAGCCTTCCTCCAGTGATCAAACATGCTCTTACAAAGTAATTTTGAGGAGTCAAGGTCAAATTTTGTCATTTCAGTGAGTCTTCAAGTAAAATTTGGTCTCTAGGTATTAGGTCTAGGGTTTGCTTTTACTCCTATCAAAGTTGTCCAAATGTCGATCCATGTCACCATTCAGCCGAGTGTATCATCATTTAGAGGGTTGTCATCATGTCAGGTTCCAATGGGTCATTTTACACCTTGTTCATGCTTCAATTGTGCTTAGGTAAGGTTCATTTCCTTCTCCTTGGGTTTTGAAGGTAATTTCTCTTGGATGGTCAAATAGTCAACAAAACTTATATCCTGATGTTCATACACCTTCCCCTATCCTTAATGTACCTTATTAAACACTTTCCATCACTGATATCCCTCAAATTCCTCATTTTTGCACAAACCCTAGTTTCTTGCTACAACTTGACAATTTTCTAGGCTAGGCCTCTGTTTTTCCCTTTTGGACCCCTTCCCCTCACTCAATCTTTGAAATTGCACTTTCCCCTACTTCCTAACATCCCTCCCTACTTCCCAAAATTTTCTCAAGAATTTAGAAGCCCCTTATCCCATTCATTTCGCTTCATTTCGACAAATCCCCTGTTCCACACATCGGGATAGGTTTTACTCCAATGATGTTTCTGAGCAAGAAAAGATTAATTTTGAAAAACTTAGAGAGGTTTTTGTCCAAAATAGGCCAAGGAAGAACAAACTCCTTCACTCTTTACACAGGTGTCATGGTTTTAGAGAAATGTTAAAAATATTGTTGCCTCAGGAGAATTGATGCACTTCTGAAGTGACCTTGCGCAAAACTACATTTCTCCTAGCTTGGTTGGTCAAATGACTTGATTGATAAGTAAAATGATAACTATACACAAATATCTTTAAAATGAGCTATCATGAGCTCAATTTGGAGTTGAGGAAGACCTTCAGACGTTGACTGCAACATCACTCTACCTTTAGGCAGCCTCATTTTGCACATTTTGACTAGTCTTGGGATATTTGCCTTTTGACAGGGAAAATGAACTCCAAATTGCAAAATTAAAGTTGTGTTGGAAAGTAGACTCAATAAGTTTTCCAACGAGCTATCCCAAGCCCAATTTTGACACTGAGAAGGCCTGCAAAAAGCACGATGCACCTGGGTTAGAGCGCGGCGCATTGAGCCAGTGCGACGCATTGAGGCAGCGCGGTGCACAGGACTTCAAGGTCTGAAATCATTCAAATCTTCCTCCAGAGATCCCAAAATTGTAAATTCCTCATTGCCCAAGTAAATTCACACTCCAATATGCTCAATGCATGAGTTTGTCTCAGTCCTCTTGGTGATTTAATAAGGAAATATTGAAACCCTAGTTCCTTACAGTTTGATGAAATAACATTGCATAGGGTTTATAAATTGCATTTTTTGCTGCTAAATCCCACTCCCATCATTCTCACTCACTCATTCCCTCACTCCCTCACTTCATTTTCTCCCTCCCTTTTCATTTATATTTACCCTTTCCATATTCCCTATATCCCTAGACTACCAAACCAAAATCCCTAATCCACTATCCCAAACCCTAATAAAATATCCCTAATACCTAAATGTTATTCCCTAAACCATTTCATTCCCAAAAACACTATAGTTAGCATCAAATCCTCCCCTCATCAATCCCACTCATCCATGGAGCTCCAAAACATAAGGGCAATTCGGCAAGTTGCCAAGAGCAGGAAAATCAAATTGACCACACTTGAGTAAGAAATTCATGCTGATCATGAATCTTGGCTTGAGAGGACAAACATGCACCTATAAAGGATGCTATAGAAGCCCAAAAATGATAAAAACATGTTGAGGAACATGGCATACCACTACTTGTCCAGAAATATGGTGTGTAAAGCAAAAATCAGGAATTTGAAGGCCAAGTTGAAGAAAGCCATGAGGAAGAGAAAAGAGTACGATAGACTCCAGATCTTGGTTGAGGATTCCTTAGACCAACACAGCACCTGATGAGGAACACTTAGCCCAAATTTCAAGAAATTTGGGAAACTTTCTGCAATTTTGAAATTTTTGGCCTAAAAAATAGGGTTTTCTGCCCAATGCGCCGCGCCACTTGGAGTGTGCTTTTGCTAGAGACCTCCTTTTGAGGAAAACTCAACATTTTTGGATTTATCATGAAAAAATATGAATTTCCTCACATGGCCAAGAAATTTTGATAGTTTTTGAGCTTCCAAAAAGGTCAAAAACACCTCAAAAATAACCTTTCTGCCCCTTTTTGGACACACAGGAAGTAGTGTTGGGAAAACACAGTTTTGGAGGGGAAAATGGAGGCCAAATTTAGAAGTTCCACTTGTTCTGGAAAGAGTACGCGTAGGGAAATCAGCACGGCGCATAGGATGAAATTTGCTCAGTTTGGCCAAAAAACTCTGTTTTTTTTCTAGTTTCTTCATAGTTTGACTTTTCTCTTTATAATAGTAAAACTAATGATGTAATTTAATGTGACTTGATGGATTTTGATGTAATTATGCTAAATTTTCACTCATAGAGGTAGATTCATCATGAAAAAGTAGTTTGCAACTGAATGAATATGTTTCCTAGGTTTTAGAGGCATGTTGTTCCACTGCCTACTTTTCAGTTCTTAGTTTAGATCTTGTTGAAACAGCTCCTAAACACATGAAACGACCCCTAAAGCCTAGCATGAGTTGTTTTATGCCTATATCTAGTAGTTTTTCAGTCATTTGTAAAGGTTGGACTCTTGTGAATACTTCAAGCATTATTGTACACTCTTTTCAGTAGTTTGGCTAAGGAATTGACCAGGGTTTGTAGCACTTTATGGGATTCTTGTGGCATCTTGATTTGGTATTGTGTTTCCTTATATAATTACAATTTTATATGTGTTTTATATATGCCATCATCTATCTTTTCTCATCTTAACTAAATCAAACAAGGATAAAGGTAGAATACATTGAAATTGCAGTGCTCTACCTAGGGTTTGTTTAGTTATTTATGTTTTCAGCTATTTGAAGAGGATCCCTAAGACTTTAATGCCCTTTCCAACTCCTCACCAGTCCAAAATCTCTCCATATCACTCAATTTGAAGTGCTAAACCATTTGCCTACCTCGCCCCATAGAGATCTCTGCAAGACTGGGTCCATTCCCCGGAACCAAATTTTCCTTTCACATTTGAGCCAGCAAACCCATATTAAATTCAATCAAACACCTCTGTACACATACCTAGCCTAAAATTAGTTATTACATCAGTCATCTCAAGCTTCATTGGTCATCTTTTTCTGATATTGACAAGGAGAGAGCCCTCTCCCGACCTGGTAGGGCTAGCTACCAGGTTAAGCGTGGTTTGATGTTACCCTAGATCCTGTCTTTCTCAGCCTGAGGTAGATTTAGGCCATAACATAGTGGCGACTCCACTAGGGAGATGAAAAGTTTGTTGTTTGCTTTATAAAATACAGATGGAGCCTGAAGTTAGCCAGGTAGCCTTCGAACTACTCTTTCTCTACAAGCGCACAATAGATGAATGCTGCTTCAGTGAATCTCTGGTTTAGTTTATGAACTGAACATCTGGTTTCCTCAACAAAATGTAATCAAATTTAGATCTGATTGTTGATTGTGGACAATGATTAGACACAACAAGGCTGAAATCATTCACCTGGTGATTCCAAATCAGTTTTGAGATCAGATCCAAGGACTCCACTAGAGGATGAACCTGACCAGCAAAAACATGAAAGGACAATATGGAAAGATCAGGTATTCAAGTTGGAATTTCATCCAAGATATTTTGTTTTTTGCTCTAAATTATTTGTTCTCTTTTCCCGAGAATGTCAAGAAGGCTTTGCAAAGTATATTGTATTTGAGGAAACATCCTCAGCTTGCATTTGATTGCTTCCCTTTGAAGATTGTGAATACCATAGAATTGCATGCCTTTGAGCTTAAGCAAAACCTTTCTTCTGAATCTTGTGATGACCGTCTTCAAATTGATGAGCCTCAAGAGACCAAGACTGATTCTACACCTTTTGTACATACCCCTATACCTTGTAAAATTCTAGATCGATACAAGCCTCTGATTTTACCTCCTATATTCCATGCTTTCCCTAAAAATCATGACCTATATCTACAAAGATTTGATGGTGAACGTGACAACATCACTGCTGAGAGACATGTATTGAATTTTGAGTCCTTTCTTGACCTCTTTGAAGTTGATGAAGAGGATGTCAGTATAAGGCTTTTTTCTCTTTCTTTGCAAGGTAAATTCAAGAGTTGGTTCAAAACCCTGCCTGATGCGAGCATCTCAGATTTCCAGTAGTTCGTCAAAGTTTTCCTCAACATGTGGGTGGTAAGAAAAAACCCTTTCTTGATTATATAAGAGTATAAGCAGCTGAAAAGACAACCAGGGGAGACAATACAACAATTTTCTGCCAGGTTTAACCAAGTCTATTTTTCGATGCCAGTTAAAATAAGACCTCCTCTTGGATCTGATCTCTTTCACTACCCGGGTGCCTTTGATCTAGAAATGGAGTTTCAACTGAGAGAAAGGAATCTTGCAACACTTGAAGAGATGCAGAATAGTGCAATAGATTTAGAGGCTCATTTGATGATCTAAAGGGCAAAGTTGAAAGAAAAAGAGATGAAAAACATAGATCCGAAGGAATCGACATCTCTTGAGGTAAAGCTTGACATTTTGGTAAGTGCAATGGAAGAGATGATGCAAAGGATCACCACAAGGAATGAGTATAATGTTCAAGCCCATGGCTCGCTGATTGAAGAAGAACAAGTTGCTGATTCAAAACATCTTCTTTCTTATCCCAATTGTCATAGATCTGATAATGATTGTTTTATAGATCGTCTTGGAGAAGAGAGATCTATTTATATGACATGTATGCTTGATGATGTATTTTTTAATGATGATTTGCCTCATTTTGATCAGTAAGATGATGATTATGTTCTCCAAATAGAAGCTAATCTTGCAGACAAATCAGCAGCTAGTTTGTGGAAGGAGGAAGTTCATTTTCAGCAGCCCAAATACAATGTTCAGCCATCACATATCAGCTATGGAAATGACGAGGAAAGTGCAACAAATTTTGAAGTAAGTGAAGGATATTTGCCTTTTTGTTTTGCTTCATTTCAGTTCACAGAGACAACTTCAATGCAATCAAAAGTCAATCGTCGATAAGTCTTGATCTGGATCATATTGAGGGCAATGAAAACCTTGTTCAAGACTTTTCATATCCAGAGTTGTAGCCCCCGAATGCCATTGATTGTCAAGTTGGAAATGAAGACTTGGAAGCTGGAACATATGATCAAATGATGCAAGATGATATCATACCTTTTTATTTTGAATCATTTCAGTTTTTGAAAGGAAAACTGCATAGTATACCTTCAAATGAGCAGCCTGTAGGAAATCATGTACTCTCATAAGAAACAATAGAAAATGGGTTGCAGCAATCTTTTCAAGTTTTTCACGATCTAATAGTTGATGTGTTGGATGATGTCTGCAATCAAAATCCTTCTCCATTGACTACATGTGAGCCTGAAATGTGTACTGATATAAACTTGACCGGACAGCTAGTTTCTTTGTCATTTTCAGCAGGAGTCTTGTCACAAAACTCAGATCAAAGTTTGCATGAATGGTATGAGGAGAAGAGAAGTAATCCATTGGATGAGCTAAGTCCCAGTGTGCACGAACTTCAAGATCCTTATGCATTGCTTTTGGAGGCGGATAGAGAATCCATATCATTCAACGGATCTATTTCCAAGTTTTCATGGGAGTTTCCTTTCAATAGTTCTCTCTTGTTGTTAATAAGTAAGAACTTGTGGAGAATGCAAACAGTAGCTAGAATGCTTACTTGGTTGCATTGGTTGTTTCATTTCACTTGATCAGGTGATGAATGAAACTGTTAGAGTAGGTTTTGATGAATAAGCTCTACTTTGAGCATCATTTCTAGTTTGTCGATTATGTTTAAGTATCAAGTCATTTTTTAGTTGAGTGAGGGTCAGTTTGTGTCATCAAGCGTCAGTTTTTAGTCATGCATTTCAGCTTGAGTTTTTGACTCCATAGCCCAATGGAGGAGGGCAGTGTCTGCTCTCCTAAAGATCTGCTGTTCTTGGCACCTCCAAGGAGCTACCATCCCCATTGGAGCCAATGTTAGTGTCAGTCTTTGCAGCCTTCCTCTAGTGATCAAACATGCTCTTACAAAGTGATTTCAAGGTGTCAAGGTCAAATTTTGTCATTTCAGTGAGTCTTCAAGTAAAATTTGGTCACTAGGTATTAGGTCTAGGGTTTGCTTTTACTCCTGTCAAAGTTGTCCAAATGTCAGTCCATGTCACCATTTAGCCAAGTGTATCATCATTCAGAGGGTTGTCATCATGTCAGGTTCCAATGGGTCATTTTACACCTTGTTCATGCTTCAATTGTGCTTAGGTAAGGTTCATTTCCCTCTCTTAGGGTTTTGAAGGTAATTTCTCTTGGATGGTAAAATCATCAACAAAACTTATATCCTGATGTTCATACACCTTCTCCTATCCTTAATGTACCTTATTAAACACTTCACATCACTGATGTCCCTCAAATTCCTCATTTTCACACAAACACTAGTTTCTTGCTACAACTTGACAATTTTCTAGGCTAGGCCCTTGTTTTTCCCTTTTGGACCCCTTCCCCTCACTCAATCTTTGAAATTCCACTTTCCCCTGCTTCCTAACATCCCTCTCTACTTCCCAAAATTTTCTAAAGAATTTATAAGCCCCTTATCCCCTTCATTTCGCTTCATTTCGACAAATCCCTTGTTCCACACATCGGGATAGGTTTTACTCCAATGATGTTTCTGAGAAATAAAAGATGAATTTGGGAAAACTGAGAGATTTTTTTATCCACAGTAGGTCACGGAAGAAAAACCTCCTACACTTTTTACACAGGTATCATGGTTTTAGAGAAATGTCAAAAATACAGTTGCCTCAGGAGAATTGATGCACCTCTGAAGTGACCTTGGGAAAAACAAGATTTCTCCTAGCTTGGCTGGTCAAATGACTTTTGTGATGAGTCAAATGATAACTAGACACAGATATATTTCCAATGAGCTATCATGAGCTCAATTTTGAGTTGAGAAAGACCTTCAAAAGTTCACTGCAACAGCACTCTGCCTTTAGGCAGCCTCATTTTGCACATTTTGACCAGTCTTGGGAGATTTGAATTTTGATAGGGAAAATGAACTCCAAATTGAAAAATTAGAGTTGTTTTGAAAAGAAGATTCAATAAGCTTTCCAACGATCTATCCTATGCCCAATTTGGACACTAAGAAGCCCTCTAAAAGTCTCCTGCAAAAAGTGTGACACACCTGGGTTAGAGCATTGCGCATTGAGCGAGCGTGGTGCATTGGGTAGTGATTTACAATGTATTTTTATAACGGGCACGATGCATTGAGGTAGTGCAGCGCACAGGACTTCAAGGCCTGAAATCATTCAAATCTTCCTCCAAAGCTCCCAAAATTGTAAATTCCTCATTGCCCAAGTAAGTTCACACTCCAATATGCTCAATGCATGAGTTTGTCTCAGTCCTCTTGGTGATTTAATAGGGAAATATTGAAACCCTAGTTCCTTGCAGTTTGATGAAAAAACATTGCATAGGGTTTATAAATTGCATTTTTTGCTGCTAAATCCCACTCCCATCATTCTCACTCACTCATTCCCTCACTCCCTCACTTCATTTTCTCCCTCCCTTTTCATTTATATTTACCCTTTCCATATTCCCCATATCCCTAAACTACCAACCCTAAATCCCTAATCCCACTATCCCAAACCCTAATCAAATATCCCTAATCACTAAATGTTATTCCCTAAACCCTTTCATTCCCCAAAACCCTATAGTTAGCATCAAATCCTCCCCTCATTAGTCCCACTCATCCATGGAGCTCCAAAAAATAAGGGTAAACCGGCAAGCTGCCAAGAGGAGGAAAATCAAATTGACCACACTTGAGCAAGAAATTCATGTTGATCATGAATCTTGGCTTGAGAGGACAAATATGCACCTAGAAAGGATTCTAGAGAAGGCCAACAATGAGAAAAACATGTTGAGGAACATGGCATACCACTACTTGTCCATAAATATAGTGTGTAAAGCAAAAATCAGGAATTTGAAGGCCAAGTTGAAGAAAGCCATGAGGAAGAGAAAAGATCAAGATAGACTCTGGATCTTCATTGAGGCTTACTTAGCCCAACATAGCACCTAATGAGGAACACTCAGCCCAAATTTCAAGAAATTTGGGAAACTTTTTGCAATTTTGAAATTTTTGGCCTAAAAAACAGGTTTTTCTGCCCAATGCGCCGCGCCACTTGGCGCGTGCTTTTGCTAGAGACCTCATTTTGAGGAAAACTCAGAATTTTTGGATTTGTCATGAAAAAATATGAATTTCCTCACATGACCAAGAAATTTTGACAGGTTTTGAGCTTCCAAAAAGGTCAAAAACACCTCAAAAATGACCTTTCTGCCCTCCTTTTTGGACACACAGGGAGTAGTGTTGGGAAAACTTAGTTCTTGGGGGGAAAATGGAGGCCAAATTTAGAAATTCCACTTGTTCTAGAAAGTAGACAGGAAGATGTTTCCAAAAATCCCACTTGGATCAAATTTGGTGCACGGGAAGGCCTCCAGAAGTAGCTACAAAAAGGTGCTACGCATAGGGAAATCAGCGCGACACATAGGATGAAATTTGCTCATTTTGGCCAAAAAACTCTATTTTTCACCTAATTTCTTCATAGTTTGACTTTTCTCTTTCTAATAGTAAAACTAATGATGTAATTTAATGTGAATTGATGGATTTTGATGTAATTATGCTAAATTTTCATTCATAGAGGTAGATTCATCATGAAAAAGTAGTTTGCAACTGAATGAATCTGTTTCTTAGGTTTTAGAGGCATGTTGTTCCACTGCCTACTTTTCAGTTCTTAGTTTAGATCTTGTTGAACAGCTCCTAAACACATGAACTCGACCCCTAAAGCCTAGCATGAGTTGTTTTATGCCTATATCTAGTAGTTTTTCAGTCATTTGTAAAGGTTGGACTCTTGTGAATGCTTTGAGCATTATTGTGCACTCTTTTCAGCAGTTTGGCTAAGGAATTGACCAGGGTTTGTAGCACTTTATGTGATTCTTGTGGCATCTTGATTTGGTATTGTGTTTCCTTCTGTAATTGCAAGTTTATATATGTTTTATATATGCCATCATCTCTCTTTGCTCATCTTAACTAAATCAAACAAGGATAAAGGTAGAATACATTGAAATTGCAGTGCTCTACCTAGGGTTTGTTTAGTTATTTATGTTTTCAGCTGTTTGAAGAGAATCCCTGAGACTTTCTTGCCCTCTCCAACTCCTCACCAATTTGAAAGCTCTCCATCTCACTCAATTTGAAGTGCTAAACCATTTTCCTACCTCACCCCATAGAGATCTCTGCAAGACTATGTCCATTCCCCGGACCCAAATTTGCCTTTCACATTTGAGCCAGCAAACCCATATTAAATTCAATCAAACACCTCTGTACACATACCTAGCCTAAAATCAGTTATTACATCAGTCATCTCAAGCTTCATTGGCCATATTTTCTGAGATTGACAAGGAGAGATCCCTCTCCCAACTTGGTAGGGCTAGCTACCAAGTTAAGCGTGGTTTGATGTTACCCTAGATCCTGCCTTTGTCAGCTTGAGGTAGATTTAGTCCATAACAGCCAGTCTATCGCTAGTCTCTGATTGGAGTTTTGCGATGATCAAGAAGAGCCCAAGGATAAACCGATTGATATTAAAACTATCAGCTGTCCTGAGCTTAAAGTTATTGCATTCACTGTTACTAGACTATGTGAGAGTGCAACATTACTTGTGGCTACTAGATCCCAAATGTAGATGGTTGTAGACTGTTTTCGAGGCACCATATACAACTAGTGTGAGGCTATGTTGGAAAATGTGAAAGGCCAACTAACTAGAGCAAAGAATGGACAGCTGAAAAACTTTGGATATGGATTTATCGTAGTTAGCTTTGCTCTAGAGAGGATCCCCATGTTAGCCCCGCAACATATTCCTGTTGATGCTGGTCTTCCTGAAAAACTTTGGATATGGATTTATCGTAGTCAGCTTTGCTCTAGAGAGGATCCCCATGTTAGCCCCGTAACATATACCTGTTGATGCTGGTCTTCCTTGAGAGCCTAGAATGGTTCGTTGGGTTGCTTTGATGGCCTATCACTCTGAGGGCACAAAGATTGTTTGATTTCCGCCTGAATATTTTCGTTGGTTGAACAACCAAATTTTTGTGATTCAGGACTTTCCATACGCTGGGATGGATTACCGCAGCAACCCAGACATAATTCTTCCACCAGGAGAGAAATGGGATGATTCAGGTAAAAACCATTTTCAACACTTTCTAAGTTTTAATCTTTTAATTTTTATTTATTTTAAATCGTCCAAAACTGATAATCAAAAGTTTAAATACAGATGTGGGTCCATGACGAATAGTCACTCTCCAACCTTACGAGAGGAGACACCCAACTGTAGTAGCACCAGCCCCACAGGACCAATCAACAGAGATCCTAACCGACTTGGAGCAATGCTTAGAGCGCTTTACACTAGATATTCTAGAGACTAATATAGATGATATTCCACTTAGGTTACAGAGATATGTGATTGGGGTCACAGGACCTTTTAGGAGGTTCTTATGTAGGGTGGCCCGAGCAGTAGTTTCTTATCGTGATCATTGCCAGGGATATGATAATCGATTTTGTAGACTCACGACATTTTTGTCTTTTTGTATTATCATTTATGCTGATCATAAAGTGTTTTTCAACCTATGATCGAAGACGATGTATATTTTGAAACACACTTCTATGTTATGATATATCATTATTACCGGCTATCTCGTGTAACATGTTATTGAATGTTATTAAATTTACTGTTTTGATTATTGCAAATGTCTATTTATCATACTAGAAGTAATTGCATTTGCTAATGTATTTAAATGTCTTGGAATATGCTGATATTCAATGTAATCAAATTCACGTTCCAAGAGACAAACTCTCAAAAATAACCTTAATAACACTGGATTTCTAATGGCATAAACCCTGTTAAACTGTAATACAACGAGTTCAGAATCCCACCTAACAATCAAACTCTGAATCCCAAATGAGATGGATTCAAATAATAACTCAATCATTGCACTATACTTTGCAATGTTATTCATTGTTTGACCGAGGCTTACCCAATGCATAGACACTAACTCATCAGAGGGTGAATAGATAACCCAAGCTGCGGAAGAAATGTTCCATGTACTATGACAAGCACCATCAGCAAAACCAATGTATGTTTGAAGAGACATCGACATCTGCAATATCAAGAGTAAAATCAATATAAGTAGGAATAATGATAAGAGCACTCTCTAAACTAGACACACTTTTCTAATCTAAAACACACCAGCTGTAAAGAAACTATTCTAACAAAAAATCTCCACACAGAATTTAAGCATAATATCTCTTCAGATAAAGTCCATTTCTGGGTTTATCCAAAGAGACACCATCAAAATCTATCAATTCATAAGACCCTTTTGTCAACTTTCGCTTAACAATGTAAGGACCATGCCACATAGGTACAAATTTTCCATCCCCTAGCTTATTGTCCGCTTGATCATATACTAGAACTAGTTTCCTTCTGAAAAATTACTTGTAACACTTCTGTCGTACTGAGATTTCATTCGTTTCGCATGAGTCTCATTTGCTATTGCAAAAGTGCGTCGATTCTCATCTAGCTGAGCTAAGTACAAAAAATGTTTCTCTTCTTCAAAAGCAGTTGGGAGTAATTCTATGGCTAATTGTAATGACAGAATTTCACATTCAATAGGTAACACTCCTTCCAAACGGTAGACTAGTTGAAAAGGAGTGAAACCAGTCGATGTTTTCGCTGAGGTCCGATATGCCCAAAGTTCTAAAAATAGCATGGTATGCCAATTTGACATATGAATACCAATGATTCGTTTGATCATAGTGACTAAAACTTTATTGATAGCTTCAACCAGACCATTATCCTGTAGGTAATATGGAGTAGAACTATCGTGGTGCAGGCCAAGTTGACCTGTCAGTTCAATCATCATGATATTTCACAAGTGACTTCCATGATTAGTAATAATAGCTTGAGGAACACTGAATCTAGCAATTATATGATTGAATACGAAAGTTGCAGTAGTCTTTCCATCTGCTGAAAATGTAGGCATTGCCTCGGCCCACTTAGTAAAATAATCTATTGCTAGGATAATATACGCATGCCCCTCGGCCAAGTGAGGGTTACATGTAATAAAGTCAATACCCCACTTTACGAAAGGACTGACAACAATTATAGGGTGAAGAGGAGCGGTTGAATAGGAATCAGAAAATGATTGTACAACCTAATATGCAATTTCAAAGGGACTCAAAGGCATCGCGCCATCAAATGGATCCACCTCAAAATTAGAAGGTACGATCCAAGGATCATCAAAAGTAATAGTATTTGACGAAATCATATGAATATTTGCAATAGAAGGCGATACGTTAGGAGGATGGAAGGAAAAGTTTTCCAGTAAACCAAAATCTTTAATCAAACCTACTCCAACATCCTTGTAAGGGATAGTCATTTTACCAATGTGTTGAATACTATCTGTAGAGGGTGGGTCAGATGAGAAATAAGTCAGTTGGTCTATTGTAATGATATTTTCATTATGAGGAAACTTGATAAGCCGAAAAACCGATGAAACAATAGCAGTCATAGCATAAGACCAACTGCGACCCAGGAGAAGGTTGTAATCTAGAGGGGCATCAACCACTTCCACATCTAGATTTACGGTTTTGCCTTCGACCCCTATAGGTAAATCCTACAAAATACCAAAAGGATGGAACCCTCGACCATCAAAAGCCTTTATAATTGTTAGAGATTGATTGAGTGTGGGAGAACCAAATGATTTCCAACACTGGATCGATATATTACACGTAGAATCCCCTTCATCAGTCACAGTTTGAAAGCAAGGTCTGTTTTTTACTAAAACTGGAATCTGAAAGCCATTTGATGAGGTAAGAAAGGTGTACTATTCTATAAATCGAAGATTATTAGGTTCAAATCCTAAATATTGACAGCTCTTATAGCAGACAATAGTAATTTAAGCTGTGCTGGTCACGATTGCAACACTTCCAAAGCCGGCATTGCTGAAGGGGAAATAGCTAAGTCTTCAACAATGTTGTAATTCTGAGTAGCTCTCGCATGTGGACTGAAAGCTGATTTATGAAGTAAACCTTTAGCAGGTGGTTTAATTACTAAGTCAGGGTTGGCTTTCTCAATCTGTAGTGGATCGGAACCAGGAGGAGGTGTAGTTGATGTGTTCGAACTAGAAGATTCTGCTTCTTTACCACTAACAGGATTTTTAATACCATAATCTTGTGATCGCATCGCAATCTTGACATGAGACATCATCATAATGGGTTCTTCTGAGGAATTCGAAGAAGAACCAATCATCTTACGATCTTGAGTAGGAAAAGGATCCTTCAAGACACCAGGCGTTTGAGAACCTTTAAAGAATTCCGAAACCTCTGCTCGATGTGGGCATTCTTTGGTAAAATGATCCTCATCGCAAATGAAACAAGGATAGAGAGGTTTATGGTTTTTGTTAGAAGATTCGTTTTTATCAGTTTTATCTTTTGAATTTGTTTTTTTTTTCTTCTTCCCCTTCTTTTTACTACTAGATTTTGATTTGGTCGTAGATGATTCTGCGACATGGATGTCATCAGAAATTTCAGTGGAAGAATCTCCTATCGGGGAATCAAGTAAAGTTATTATAGGAGAAGAATTCTTTGAAGATTTATTCTTACTTTTAGTACTAACTAAACCAATCATACCATCAGCAACATGAGACCCTAAAGGAGCTGCAGTTATTTGACTTTGTTTTGGAAGATCAGGGATTTTTTCATGTAAAGTACATAACTGCGTATAGACGAGGTCAAGGTACTGAGCCTGAGCAATGAATTTCTCTTCAGTGACAACTCCTCCCTTAGCTACATCTTCAGTGAATTTTAGTAACAATGATTTAATGAACCATTCCACTAAAATTTGATCCGTAATGAAAACTTTCACTAAACGCCTTCTACGTCGCCATTCATGAATATGATCAGAAATATATGTGGACGTGGATTGTTTCAATGAAGTTAACAGTTCTGTGCCATTGTCATATCTGACAGGAAACTAAAAATGAGTTAAGAAAGTAGTGGCTAACTGATTGAAATTATTAAAAGAGGCTCGTGGTAACTCAATGTACCATTTGGCCGCAAGACTAATAAGAGTTCATTGAAAAAGATGTAATCGAATTGAATCATCGGTGATTGAATTATATGCACACCAAAGGTGATAAGTCATAACGTGATTTGATGGATCCTCTCCTGACTTACCCTCGAATTTTGGGATATCACTAGGCAACTTACTAGGCATTGGCGGCCAATACAGAAGATATTAAATCGAATCGTTCGTAAGGCACGACAAATCAGGTAAATCTAAAGTTGTAATAAATGGTAACTGATGGTTAGGGTTGTGAAAACCTTGAGTAATGAGAACAGTTCTAGGAGGAGGATATCCAGGATAACCTGGAATTGGATTCACATTAGGAATGTTATAACCTCCTGGAAAACCAGGATTAACCAGACCAAACTGGGGTTGTTGAGGTTGTTGATAAGTATAGCCAGGATACGGTTGATACTGATAAACTGGTTTTTGTATAGTAGGACCAAATTGATATTGTCCCTGGCACAGTTGATAGATGAATTGTAGTTGACTTGTGGCAATTGTACTTGTACCAGCTTGTCTTGCAGGCATCTGGACCGAAGTTTGAACTTTAGATCCTAACTGTGGCACAGAGACTTGAGGAATTTGCACTGATGCAGGGATAGTAGAAACTAGAGCTACAGATACTCTAGAAACAGGTGTTGTAGGTTGAACAGAAGTTACAATAGTTGCAGCAGTTTGAGGCGGAGTACAAGGTGTGCTAGGCCCAGGTTGCTGAACTAAATCAGGTTCAAGGATTTGAACAGTAGGTTGGACAGGTTGTTGGGTTGGACCAGAAACCGAAGGCTGTCGAGGTTGATTAAGTAACTGCACATTAGGTTGCATAGTCTGTTGAGTTTGAGATGGATCCCGCACCATGTTTATTCTGGAGTATGGACCCATAAAAGGTTGTGCATATGGAGGACCATAACCTGGTTGAATGTAGGGCTGATAATTAAGCGGTACATTTCCAGCTCCTTGTCAAAATGATTTACCAGAAGGCAGTTGGAAACCTTGAGTTGGATACTGACCTTAAGGTTGATAACCCTGAGGCATGTACTGAATCTAGGGTTGACCTTGGGGTATGTACTGTCCTGAAGGTTGAAAACCTTGAGGTAGTCCTATAGGTAGTAACTGACTACCTTGAGGTTGCCCCCCAGGTGGAAATTGACTACCTTGGGGTTTCCCCTTAGGCGGTAACTGACTACCTTGGGGTTGCCCCTTAGGCGGTAACTGAATACCTTGGGGTTGCCCCCCAGGTGGTAACTGACTACCTTGAGGATGAGGATTTGGAATACTACCAGACATCATATGGATTTGATTTGTGTTTAACGTTTGAATTCCATTACTACCAGATGATACCTCTTGTTCATTTGGTCAAGGAGTTGTTCTTGAAAAAGTACTAGAGAGTGACTAGTACCCCGAAGGAACAGAAGGACCGCTGTATAAAAATGTTTCTAGTGATTGGGAAAACATAGATGACTCTCTTGACATGATCGATGAAGGATAATAACCTCTTGGTGTAGGGTGAAAAGGAATTCGAGGTGGTGAAAAAATAAGACTTGAGTTTTCTAAAAAATTTGTCAATGATAAATACCAAGCATCACTCCTAAAAGGACTATAGAATATTGATTCACGCTCCCTAAGATTTAAATTCTATTGGTTTCGAGAAGAGTTACACCTTTGTCTGGAATGACAAGTTCTTCAATAGAAATGAGGCCAGAAAGAAGATATTGAGTAATGATATTTCTTACCCTAGGTGAACCAGGATCACTAGAAGTTGGAGTAACAAATCCTAAAGATGGTTCCAAAACAGTAGGTTCAATGTCAAGCTCAGAAATTTCAGGTTCTTCAACTAATTCACTAGAAGGAGAAATACTACCAGTAACTTCGGAAAATGAAATTGGCTCTTGAATATACTCTATTGTTTGTATTTGATAATCAGGATGAACAATTAAAGATGACTCTCAGGCTTCTGGTGATCCAACTCTACTGTCACTAGGTGATACGAAGCTCGTAGCCCTTCAAGTTAGCTTGGTGTGTACTCAGGAGGTTTCCCCTGAATTCTACGAGATTGTCTCGGTAATTCAATCATGATTAAATATTAATTAATCACACGCTAACAAAGAAAATTTCAATAAAAACACCTAAAGTCTCTAAAGAAACAAACAACTGAATCACACACCTAAAAAACCTACGAGTTCAACCACACACAAACAGTAACTTCTCTTACTAAAAACACTAGTTGGTGATGAAATCCAAATTAGTAGAAGTTTAATACAGAAAGGGGGGTTGGAACAGTTACCCCGACAACCTGCTTAATGAAACAGACTGGCACAAGTTCTTCACAAAACCATCTCAAGTGATGAGAACCCCCGAGAGAGTCCAAGTGAGTCTAGTCGATGTCTGCTCTAGGTACAGTGAGATATTCCTTCACCATCACCTTAGGAAATAATCTTAAGTTTATGGACAGTAAGATTACCAACAGTAAAAAATACAACTGGGGGGACAGTCTACGATCCGATCTACATGCAAGGGCAGAATAATAAAGCTCAATCCCCTTGAAGGCTCCTCAACATGGTCAATCTAAGGTTTACCACAAAGTGACACCAAGCTCCTCAACAATATTTAATCCGAGGTTTATCGTTTATAATATGTGCAAATCTTCTATCTTTCCCAATGAAATAGAATTGATTATCTCAAAGGTTCGGACATGATCTCGTGATTGACTCCTTTAAGAGAAGCTTCCCAGAATGTATCAATTAAAATTGGATTTATTTCCTACCGCAAGATGTATCTACTTGTTTGTTTTAACTATCATGGAGAATTAATTACTCCCTACTCCAAGATACTAGCCTAGGCTATATTGGTGATAAGAGCCCTAGAAATAGAAAAGATTACTAGATCAATTTTAATTAAGCATTGCTTTTATGGGTTGTTCTTTAAGTCGATAGGTATAGAAATGAAACTTTTATGGTGTGAAGACTCGACTCCAAACACACTAAAAAATGTACCTAAAATGATAAGCAATTTGTTTTTCTTTCAATGAAATTCTAGCTAAAAGAAAGAGTTCAAGAATGCAATTATTTAAGAAAAAATTCTTTCTTTCAACATGGAAATGGAAAGAAAATATTTTTGTCTTTTTAATAAGAACTCAAAACGAGACAAGTAATTAATGTGCACAATAAATCCCTTTCCTTTTTGAAAACTCGAAACTACAAAAGAATCAATCTGCTTCAAAAGAGATCTACAAGTCCTAGAAAAACACTCAAAACTACAAAAACTAATTTTGAGGTCTAAAAACTTTAAAAATCTAATTGAATAAAAGCTTCAATTCTTTTTTGAGGACATTTTACTTAGTTGTTCAGTAAAGTAAGGATTCATTTGCACAGAATAACAAACCAATCAAAAAACATCCAGATATGTTTTCTTTTGTAAAAATGAAATTCAGAACTTATAACAAAGTTTGTTCCAAGATTTGCAATGAGAAAACTAAATCTAATTCTCACAAAGGATAGATTTCACAACTAAGTCAGACTCATCAAGAAGACAAAAATACACCAGCGTGATCTAAGGTTTCTCAAGCTTCTGGTCTTTGAGTCACTACAGAGACAAAGTGAAAACCACTCCAAGCATGCAAAACTTCTAGAAAATCATTTAAAACAAAAATACTATCGGAACTCACTCACAAGATATTTTTGACAGGAAAAATACAGATCTAGGTAGACACTAAAAAATCCTAAATCAAACCTAAACTTAATCACTACTCTTCCCCTCCGAGATGTCTGCGAGGTCCTCTCCTTTGCATGGAAGCCAGGTAATACGGTGGATTAAGTGATCCGTGATGGGGATGGGATCTTCCAGCCACAAACACCCACCATGCGCCAGACAAAGCAGCTTCTTGATGACGAATATTGTTATTGGGGCGTAGTGGAAATGTGGCACCTAGAGCAGGTTTAATAACCCTGCCTTTTCCACCCCGTGCAACCACTTTCGTGGCTCCAATTCAATAACCCCCGCCGTGGTGTTCTACTTGAGGTTCATGAGTTGTGTAGTCTCTAGATGAGGGAACTTCTCGTGGTCAGCGAGATCCCAATCTTCAAATTTCAAGTTAGGCACCCACCCCAGGTGTGTGTCCTCAAAGATGATGTCATCCAGGAGGAGCGAAGTCTAGAGAGAGCTCTTGCTCTCGTCGAGATCCTTGGTCACTTTTGCCTTCCCCTTCCACAGTGGGATATAGGTGGGCAACTTTGTTGGAGGGTGCGCAGGCTCAGTTTCTTCCTCCATGCCTTCATCCTCGTCTTCTTCAATTATAAGGTCCTCCAAGTCTTCCTCCTCCTTGCTAGTTTCCCAGTTAATTGCTTTCCCTTTCTCCTCCATCGTTAACTTTGTGCACAACGGGTTTCTAGGGGACACACGTATAGGAATCATCAACTATTTGTCTTTATTCAGCCTCGGTGTGTGTGGTGATTTAGGGATTTCCACCACAGTCTCGATGCCTTCAGGGGAATCCCCCACAGTCAGGGCTTGCGTGGCCTCTTCAACGGTCATCTCTGTGATTTTCCTAACTTCTTGTGACGTTGCCATCTTGCTAGTCTAGAAATCTTTCAATCACGTAATCAGGGGCTTAATCAATGCTCAGCAGAGGGCAAATAGATCTCAGCTCAAAATACGTGAGGATTACAATAGCTCAATTTGCAAATGACCAAGTGTTGTTTGCTAGCCATTCCTTTGTAATTTATAGCACCTTTTGAATTTGAATTCGACTGTTCCCCCCAAATCTGGTTCATTAAGACTCCCTTGGCTGTAGATTTTCCCAAATTTGCCCATAAAGCATGTCTTAAATGCATGCCACCCACTCCCTTTGGTCTCAAGTCAAGCATCACATCATGAATAGTGACTCCAATGGTCACTTGCTGGCCAACCAGCATGGCAACGTAGCCCCCCTTGCACGGTCGTAGACCTTGTGACACTTTGCTTCTGCGTGCAACTCCAACATTGGGCAACTCCCAAACATAGTAGTTTATAGTCCTGCACCTCCTTTCAACTACCTGGAGCACTGAGACTATACTTCCCACAGCTAGTTAGGTGGCCACGCCACCTGTATAGGGTTTCATCTGGTCATCCATCACTTTTCCTGGAAAATACCCACCTTTTATTATTACTGGCTACGTCACGCAATTTATCATCAACATCGCACCACCATGGTTGATCCATTTAGTAATATGTGGTCCAATCCAAGGCATCAGGCTGATCAATTCTCGGTGATAGTCCCCAAATTCATCGATGTGATCATGCGCACCTTGTTTTATCACCCTGGGTTCTTTATCGAGAAAATCCTTCTTGATCCCGTCCTCAAGCTTCTTCGCTTCTACTTCCAACAGAGTGATTTTCTCCCTTAATCACATGATATCTTTCATAAGTTCTTGGGACCTAAGACCACCCTGTTGAATTTCTTCCTCAGGTCCCAAGCATTCTGCTTCTTTCAGCTACATGATCCCTTTTTCCATGGCTCCGCAAATTGTCGTATCTGTCAGTGCTACTATGCCTGGACAAGGAATTTTATATTCTATGTGGATTGCAGTGTTCATTCAAGACTCCAGCCTTGGAGGTTCCTGCTCCATTAGTTTCTTACACATTGTCCTATAAGCCCACAGAACCGTTGGTACGCGCAGGTCCCAATCAGTTCGCTGTGCATAGTGTACCTTGTTCAACGCTTCGCATACTTTGTCAAAGGCTTCTGCATGGATAAGTTTCTGCCCACCTGCTCTTTCCATACTCTGTTGTTCCAACCTAAGAGGTCGTTCGCGCAATTGCCTCGCCTGCACATGCTTACTGACCGTGTTTCTTAACGCAGAGTCTATATGCATTCGCGTAGGTTTTGTAACATATGCTTACACCCATATGGAAAGGTGTGTGCGTGGAGCGCTCCTTCTAGCCTTTTTGTCTGTGAATTGAATTTGAGGCTTCCCAAATTGTATGCACATCATTCTCTTGCATTTGCGCCAGTCCCTAAAGCTTCCTTGGTGCGCAGCCAACCACATCGCAGGCGTAGCGCACAGTACCCATTTCAAAGCTTAGAAACATTGTTGTTCTGGAACCACTCTTTCAAATCTATTCAGGAAATCATCTACCTCACTTAACCCATCATACGTAGGAAGATCCCTTACCTCCATTGATACGCAGTGCAGTGATCTCGTCATCATGTTACAGTTCAGCATGGTTACCTCGTGTAACTGGTTCTGCCATCGTTCTATCTCCTCATTGGAATCTGATGTGTAGGAGCTTTCGCGCTCCCATGAGATTTGTCCATTCGCGGTTGGATTTACCCAGTCTTGCTCTCATGTAGTTATCTTGTAGATGCAGTCCAAATCATTGTCGCTTTCATAGATGCACACTGGATCTGTGTAACATAGTCCTTCTGTAGGGTCCAAAGGTACAACTACGCGCAGAGACCTTTTCTCAAAAATCATCTTGCGCTTCTTCAAATTTATCACCCCATTCATGTCAATGGCCCAAACTATTCCTAATAGCACAGAGTAGGGATTGTTGTCATCAACAATCTCTATCACTTCAAAGTCTGCTAGTGCACTTGCTCCTTCGATATCCACTGTGATTCCTTGCAATCTTCCCATAGGTAGGATCTTTTTCTGGTTCTCCATTCGCAGTTGGATAGGAGACCATTGTAGCGTAGGCCTTCCCATGCACTCCCATGTTTGCTTTGACAGAACATTAGCATCTGATCCTAGGTCCAGAATCACTTGGTCCATCTCATATTCCCTGATTTGCACTGTTAATCTCATCTCCCTTCCTGTCCTCATCGTGTTCTTTCCGATATTTTGGACTACGCACAGTTCTCCTGGCATGGTCCCAACACATCTATTTATAAGTTTTTGTAGTCCCTTTACAGGCTTGCTATCACACATTAGCTTCATTCATGTCTAGAGGAATGTCGTGAGCATTGATGGGTCCATTTTTGGCTCCGGTCTGTCTTTGCTTCCTGAAGTGGAGGCATCAGTGAAGCTCTTGCTGACTTCCATGAAGGTTTCCTTAGCGCGCTCCAAATCAAAATCTAGTTCTTTCGTCGGAGCCTTGCAAACCCAAGTACTCTCTTCAGGTTGCTTGCCTTTGTCATCCCCTTTTGTAATTCCACTTCAGAGCACAATATTCACATTAGGGTCTTCCTTGCGTGGCTCAAACCTCATAATTTGCAGGTTCTAAGTCGGGGGAGGTTAGAGCGCTCCCTTGTCGCATAGCCGCAGTATTAGTGTGGGAGAATCCTTCGTCTCATGATGAAACAATGTACAATACAAGCATGATGAATGCATCAGATTTGTAAAATCGCGGGCATAATGCCCTGGCCCTCTGCAATTGTAACATATCAACTATTTGTGACCTCTTCCAAGTCCTCCTCCACCTCGGCCTCGTCCATGCCCCTAAAATCTGGTTCGCACCATCCCCATGTTCTAGTCAAGGGGCCGCGTTTTAGCTTGAACTCTATCGGTAGAAGTCCTATCCATCATCAGCTCATAACTTCTACAAGTGCGCTCATCATGTCCCACTGACCTACAGAAATTAAAGAACAATTGCTACAAATTCTGCATGTACTTCTGCAATAAATGATAGTTTTTTGTTGCATGCTTTCCTCCTATTTGACAAATCGTGCACCATAATGCAAGTGTTGTGCTAGGTCCTGCTTGTGCCTCTATTCTTAATGGAATTGGTCCTCCTCCCACGAGGTAGTTCACGAACACCGGGTAGTGGTCCTTTTCATGTCCCCGACCCTTGCACTTTACGCACCATACCTCGTCATGCACTTATGGGCGAGCTGTCCCATCTTGTTTCAGACTTTGCATCTCAAGGCACAAGTTTTTCAACTGCATGTGAATCTGCTGAACTCCCAGGTTGGGATCCTGTATTGGGGTCTCATCTAGTCTCATCGCAATATCCAAGGCCTCAGCTTGAGTTGTTAGCCTCTGTTGTGATAGTGTGTTCCTTAGATGCAATGTTAATGATGCTACAAACCATTCAGGGTGTTGTCCATTCGTCAACGTCATGTTAGCTTCGCGAATTGTGCACTTTAGTCTCTGATCGAACTCCTAAGGGGTCTCACTTAGTAGCATTGTGATTTTATTGAACCTAATGATTGACTGTGCCTCTGACTTCGGCCTACTAAATTCTTTGTTTAGTGTAGTTTGGATATCCATGATCCCGGCATTCGAATTGTCATTGGAATGCTTAATGTACCAGGTCAGTGCACGATCCTGTAGAGTGTTAACCAATGTTGCCTTCTTTATATTTTCATCTGTGACTCCCTACACTTCCCATACAGCCTTTATCATGAACCAAAACTAGTCTGAATCTTCATTTCCTACTCCCTTGAACGCTAGCAAATTTATCATGCTTGCCATATTGACTCACGGTGGTGGCGGAGGTGGTATGGGCGAAGATGGGGGCGAAGACGGTGAAACTAGTAGTGGTGTGGGTGGGAGTGGTATGTGCGGAATCCTCTGCCTTATCAAATTGATCACACTTCTTGGTGAGACCTTCGTGAGCTCTTCCGTGTCCCCTCACAGAGGTGAAATCAAGGAGCTAGTTTTTAGTTATTCACTACCTTCATTTCTATAGATTCTCCCACGTCGTGTAGCCCCAAACATCAATTTATTCGTGTAACCCACTTTTCACACAGTAGCATTTTAATCCAAGAGTTCAAAGACTTAACGTACTTACCTCGCGGTCCTTTGAGAAAGCATCACTCTGCCTAACTATAGCTGACTGAAGTATCTACCGCGAACTCAGTGATGAATCCTCCTATAATTTGATCCAACCAATGATCAACAATGCGCACGATATTATCCTCTGACGCTTCCTATTTGCGCACCAATTATGGAGTCCACACAATAGGTCTGTCGAGCTTGCACCTCCCTTGGGTATCTGCTAGCTTTGCGATCCACTCGTATTGCTCAGTAGGGAAAGATGTGAAGAAAATTCCATGGATCTCTGTCTTTAAGTAGTAGTCTAACCACTCTTCTTTTGATAGTTGTGGACTCCTGTTCTCCTGCACTACAAACTTGTGAATCTTCCTATCCAACCAATCCCCAATTCCTTTCTTTGTTGGATTCCAGCAATACAACATCAGACATGTCTATGCAGCTCTGGTCCTGGCAACGAAACCATTTGTTGGCTTGTTGGGGCCTAAGCTAGGTTTGGAGTTAATTAGCCAAACAAATCCCTATACTACTAGCCCTTTCAGCAACATTCCATGGAGTACGGATTGAGGTCTCACCCAAAGTAGTATGGGGGGGTGCTAGAACCAGGTTTCCGCACCCTTGATATGTCTGAGAGGTTGATTTGGTTCAACTGTTAGTCCCTGCACATAGGTTACTTCACACACTTCCCTGTCCTTCACGACCTGATGTATTCGCTTTCGCGCAGCCCTAACCAGGGACTGTGGGGCTTCCATGCTGCTAGAGCAGCACTCTACACTATTTACACGTTAATTATCTTTGCGTAAATGGATGCCTTATGTTATGTTTATTTATATAGCACATTCATATAAGTTCACGTAGAAAATAAATAGTAAACTTGCAATTCCTACCCAATAATACATAAAATAGGAAAATATACGCAGAAATATGGTAAAAATTCTCTTTATTAATTATTTCCATGGTTACAGACTCGACCTACCCTATGCACTCAGTTGCAGACTACTAGGCCTATGCACACATAGCTACAGAGCCTTCTACTACTCTACGACCTAAAGACACAACTTACACTTCAACTCAATCAATTCCCTAGACTCATCATGCTTCTATCTTCTTAGTTGTTTTCTACACTTAGAGCCTCGCTCTATTTATAAAATCCCATGGTCTGCGGACCATGGGTAGATCTTCCAAGCTGACATTATATTACAAAAACAAGGGCGAAAAACCCCATGAATCTATTCTGACTTCACGCTCCACGCCCTCAAATCGCAGAGTCTTTACAATGGACTTGGTCAAAACTTGGGCTTTAAGACCCAAAACATGCCTTGGGGGGGGATTCCACACCCAAAAATCAGCAAACAAACTAGGCCAATAAAGGCCAACTCTAAGGATCTTGTTCACTATGTTTTTCCAATACAAGTGTCCACCACAATCTCCTTTGTGAAACTGCTCCATTTTTTCTTGAGCCTCATCTTCTAACAGACAATTGAGAAGAATTCCATTGGGATCCTTCTAGTATAAGAACTGATCGATAATGCAAAATTTTAAAGCTTTCAACTTTAGAAAGCGAGCTTTACTTTTATGCCAGTCTGGAGGTGCTTGTAAATGCTGCATCACATATAAAATATCGGCATACAAAGGTGAGGCAGAAAACCTTTCTGGAACTTGCTGGAAAGTACTTGAGAGATCCTCTTCTGCTAGGAAAACTAAGAAATTGGTTTGGAGTGACTAAAGATTGGATTTGGCCATCATTCGAGCCAAGCCTTGCCCTTTACTCCATTTTGTTGGCTTGATATTGATGTCATATTCAAGTATAGAAGTGATCCACTTTCCCCTCCTTCCATCTAGATCACTCTGAGTCAATTTGTTTTGACTGCAGTTCTAGGTACACAAGCCACAACGTGAGAGTGCAAAATATATACCTGAAAATCCTTCAAAGCTTTAACAAGAGAAAAGTCATGTTTCTCCATTATGTCATACTTAAGAGAAGCATCTTTGAGCACTCTGCTAAAAAATGAAATGGGTTGTTCTATCCCCTGTTGGTTTATATGCAATAGGACAACAACAATACTATGCTCAGAAGTGAAAGAAAATACTATGAATTCTCATGCATAATCCGGACTGGCCAATGTAAGAGCACGGGACAATGCTGCTTTAACTTCATTGAAATATTTCTTGCTAGCTTCACCTCATTTCACCTTGATGTCCCGCTTCAACATGTCTGCAATTTTTGTCATAATTTCGGCCAGATTTGGATGAATCTCCTTAAAAAATTAATTCTGCCCAAAAAGGATTGAATCTCCTTTTTAATCCTAGGAATGTCCATTTTCTAAATTTTGATGCCATCTTTCAAAATAATATGACCCAAAAGCTTGCCTTCCTCTAGCCCAAACAATGATTTCTTGGGATTTAAATAAATTTCATACTTCCTACACTTTTCAAAGACTACTCTTAAGTGTTATAAATGATCATCATCAAATCGTGAATAAACAGTAATATCATCAAGGTATATAACAAGAAACTTATCTTTCTCTTCTATAAAATCTATATCCATAGCTTGCTGAAATGTTTCCCTTGCATTCATCAAACTGAACGACATCTTGGAATCTTTGAAAGTCCCCCAAGGTGTGGTGAAGGTAGCTTTATCTTGGTCTTCTGGGTGAACCAAAATTTTGTTATACCCAGAAAAACAATCAAGCAATGATATTTTTTTTGCACTGACTACCTTGTGAAGTATATGGTCCATTTTTGGAAGTGGGTAATTATCCTTTAATGGCACCTTGTTCAAGTTCCTGAAATCTACACATAATCTGATCTCTCCTGTCTTAATTTTTACCAGTACCAAGTTAGATAACCAATTGGAAAATCTAAAAGGTATTATTATGCCAACATCAAACAAATTCCTTACCTCCTTTTCGATCAAGGGCAACAACACCGAATTTTTCCTTCGCAACTTCTGCTTGAATGGTTTCTAATCTTCTTTGACTGGTATTATGTGTTGGATAATGTCTTAGGTATACACCTTCAAGTCTTCATACCCCTAGAGAAACACATCGGAAAATTCATTCAAAAATTCCAAGTATTTTTTCTTCATTTCTAGACTCACGGTCTTGGACAGTGTTATCATTTTTGGGTGTTCTGTTGTACCTATATTACACTCTTCAACTCCTTCTCCCATAGGTGCCAATTTTTTCCTCTTGGCTACATAATTCTGGTTAAATAGTTCCTCTAAATTCACTAGCCCTCTTGGAAGAACATTGTTTTTAAGCTGCAATACCTTTAGCTCGATGCCCTGCTTATCTAACTCTTCTTTCAACTGATTAATAAAACTCTCTTTATCTACATCTTCCCATCTACCATCCCTTTTCAATTTCATTTTGGCAAATTCCTCCTTCATTAGCAAAAGTTTCTCCAAATACTTGTCGTTTTTGAAGACTTGCAAATGCTTCATGTTATTAGGGGCAGCGTGCTTATGTATGGCTTCTACCTTGTATTCTTTAACATTATTGGAAACTTCAAAAGCAGAGGCTAAAGTGGCCAATGCCTCAAAAACAACAGTATATTTCCTTGGAACAATAGAAAAACTATACTCAGAAAAATTATGCAAGTAATATAGGACAACATTATGATAAGCACACATTTGAGGGTCTTTTTTTTGATATTCACCTTTGACCTATCTAACAACCAAATCGGAATCCCCATAGACAACTATTCTTCTAGCTCCTGATCTCTTCAAATTTCGTAGACCCAAAATGAGAGCCTCATACTCCATTACATTATTAGTACAGTAAAAAACTAACTTGTATGAGCATAGCTTTGACTTACCAACTCCTAGGTTGATTATCTGTAACCCCACACTAATACCTTCTCTTCTTGTTTTTCCCATCGAAATGCATGATCCAAACATGCTATTTTTTCTGCTCTTTTTCACCTATTTCAACCTTCAAACTTACAGATTTCTCGTGGACACTTTGGTTGCCCAGTTCCTCATTTTTGTTGTTGTCCTGTCCTTCCACTTTATGACTATTTTCTTCAGATTTTTCTTTTCTATCAGCTTCTTTTCCAATTCCTGAAACATCCAACTTCATTTTGTTGTCTTTCTTCTCTCTTATATCTGAAACTTTTGATTTTATTTCACTATTCTGTTATGAATCTTTTACGAAAATCTCGAAATTCTTACCACTATCCCTTTCTTCTTCTATATCTAAAACAATATCTTCATAATTGGGGCAACTTGAATTGAAAAACAAAAATGAGTTCAAATCAGAATGAACAATGTACACTGGATGATTTACAGGTTTATCCTTACTACTGATCATGTATTGCATGAGCGATTCCCTGTATAACCTCCTTCACCGACCTCCGAAAATTGAAACTGTGATGTAGGACGTGTCTGTTTGCAATGCTCCATGCAATTTCATCATCTAGGATCTAGACAAGAGCATACCATACTTGGGAGGTATATCTTCCACCACAATATCCATCACCATACATCTTAAAGGGATTTGAGTTAAGGACACCACTAAGTCCTTAATTACTCCCAAACACTTCACCTTGCTAGAGTCAAATGAATAGAGGTCCTTGAATGGATTTGTAATATCTAGGTCCAATCTCTCCATGATCACTTTTTGCATTAGATTATGTTAGGCCCCAGAGTCTAACAAAGAATTATGTAGTATTTTCTCATGCACATTTAAACTGACATAGAAAGGAGGAACATCTCCATCTTGCCCCTTATCATCAATTTTTGGACCAAAAATAATAGTTGGATGACCATCATCTATATTATCTATATCAGAATATTTGTCAACTCTTGGGGAATAAATAATTTTAATTTAGCAATTTCAGCTTCAAGATTAAAGGGAATTGATACCTTTTCAACCTCTTTATGAGTAGCATCCTTCTTTTCTGCAACATCTTTGGGTGTGTCCTCTTTCCTCTGAAAGATAGTGATAGGAGGCTCCTTCCTTTGGGCACATGTACTAGGGACATCCTTCTTTTGAGCACTTGTGCTAGGGACATCCTTCTTCACATTGTTGGTTGCCAATTATTTCTTTATTGTGCTGTTCATTGGTATTTCCTTTTTCACTGCACTCCTTCCCACAATTGGGTTCTTCAAACTATGTTGTTGTTGAACTTGTTAGGATATTCCGACACATAGGAAATAGTTAAGTTCAACTTGGTCTAGTTTAGAGTTAGGTATAGAGTTAGGTAAAGTGTGTTTCTTTACCGTTGTACATTTTGTAACTTACAATCCGACGGTCACGATATGTAGTGATCCGACGGTTCATTCTCTCCTCGGTATTACCGACACTTGATCCGTGGCTTGACACCTGATTGGTCCATGAGTTCTATTTAAAGCGCATGGAGGGTCATTGTTCAGGTAATCCGTGCATGAGAGAAGCTTATGTAAATTTTCATTCTTTGATTAATAAATTGCCTGTAGTACCCACGTTGGGACAGGCCGTGGACTGTTTCCCTCTTTGAGGGTTTTAACCACGTCAAAAATACTGGTGTATTGATCTGTGATCTGGTTGTGAGCGGTGTCCTTTTGGTATTCTTTCTGAGGAACTTACCCTGTAAATTCCTACATGGTATCAGAGCTATTTGAGGGCCGCGTCCGTTGGTGATCCAAATCTGAAGCCGGTAGAACTGCATGCGGCTGTCGTTTCCTAGATCTGCTGTTTCTGACTGCTTTCGGGCCAAGAGGACTGCTCTGTTGCGTTCGGAGCATCTGTTCCAGTGAGGAACCCCTTTCGTTTCACGCGAAAAGGTTTCCAGTAGCCCTAGCTGCGTCATTTTTCAGATCGGGAGGTATACAATGTTTTTTGCAGTTTACTGTTATTTTCTCTCTGCTTATTTCGGTTTCGGTTTATTTAGCCCTTTTTTTTTAACCGGATCTATACCTTTCATTTCTGCGTATGCTCTTTGCCCTGCGACTCTGTGCGATCTGGGCAAATCAGAAACAGAAAGGAAGGATTTTTCTCATGCGTATGCTCTTTTCCCTGCACCTTAGTGTGATCTCGGAAAATCAGAAACATTGAGAAAAATATTTAGTTTTTCGGCTAAAGCTAACTTTGAGATTTTTTTTAAAAATTTCTAGTTTTTTGGCTAAAGCTAACTTCGAGCCGCAAGGTTCGTTTTTCTTTGCATATTCGTGTTGGGTTTTGTGTTTTGTGTTTTGTAGGGAAAAAGAGCTTTCTCAAGGCAAGCACGCAAACCAAGGCCGGCCCCCTGCCCTCTCTCTCTCTCTCTCTCTCTCTCTCTCTCAAATTTTTTGTATAGATCAATTGGTTCAAAGCTATTTTAAGAGAGTAGAGGTCTTGGGTTCAAGTCTCCATTTTGTGGGGGCGGATTTTTACATTCGCGCACTTTGCCGGCAACGTCAACAAATTTTTTTCAAAAAGCCATAACTTCTTCATCCGGAAGCCTTTTTCAGAGCCGTTTTTTTTAAAACCGCCTATTTTTCGAGATCTATCCATTGGAACACTTACTTTCAGCATCTTCAGCTTCATTTTTAAAAAAAAAATGGAAAGTCCATGCCAAGTCATTCTTGACAGCACTAACTACTTCCAATGGGTAGCCTACATGGAAGATTTACTTAGAAGTAAAGGTCTCTTCAGAATAGCCACAGACCAATAGAAGAAACCAAAAGATGAAGACAAGGCTGCAAAATGGGAAAATAGACAAGATCAAGCACGTGGTTTGATAGGGATGTCTATTTCTCCTGATCTTAGATTCCACATTGCAGAACTTGAGACTCCTCATGAAGCATTAGAAAAACTCGCTAAAGTTTTTGGGATTAAAAATGAAATTAGAGCCCATCAACTTGAAAATGAGTTGCTTACTTTGGATCCTAATAATTTTTCTTGCATTGAAGATTTCTTGTCCAAATTCAAGACCCTTAGATATCTCTTGGAAGGTGTTAAAGTTAAGAAAGAAGATGGTAACCTTATTTATTCCATCCTTACTAAGTTGGGACCAGCCTACTCTGTATTTGTTTCCACTTTCCATTCTACAAGGGAAGCTTTCATTTGTCAAGGAAAAGACTACAAGGCCCCTTCCTTTGACTCCTTTTGTGATTCCTTAATAAGAGAACAAGAAAAACTCTTACACCTTGGTCTTCTTAATCTTGGAAACTCTTCCACGAAAGCATTAGCCGCCCAGCAGCAACCAAATTCAAAGAATCCTAAGAAGTCATATCCTCAAAAGAATGGTCCTAAACCAACTCAGCCTCAAAATAAAAGATCATTTCAGCAAAATGATAAGACCAATAAAAACAAATGGAAGAAGACTGATAGACATTGTAACTTTTGTAATCGAGATGGCCACTTAGAATCTAAATGCTTTAAGAAGATGGAAGCCTTGGAAGCCGCAATGAAGAAACATAACATCCATGTGGAGCCTACTTCAACTTCAACTTCTGGAATGGCACTTTCTGCATGTCGTTGTCAATCATCTCAGTCTGGTTATGCATTAAATGTATCTTCTTCTTCTTCTCATTCTCATGAGTGGCTCATTGATTCTGGAGCCTCTTATCACATGGCCAAAAACCAAGCCATGGTTTCTTCTTTAAATGATTGTAACACCAAAAATATATATGTTGGTGATGATAGATCTCTTAATGTTGTAGGGACTGGAACTGTTCATCTAGACAATGGTCAGTTTAATGATGTATTATGTGTTCCAACCTTATCCTGCAACCTTCTATCTGTCTATCAGATAACTCATTCAGGTGAAGGTAAAATTGTTGAATTTTCACCTCATGATGTTGTAATCAAGGATCTAAAAGATCCTAAACAGATTCTAGCTACTGGTCTTGCTGATGATTCCACAAGGTTGTATAAGTTTCACAACTTTGGGTCATCAAATCTTCCCTCAGTATTTGTTGCTCATAATGATGAAGTGAGCAAACTTTGGCATGAGCGATTTGGTCACTTAAACTATCGCTCCCTTCAGCATCTATGTAAAGAAAATATGGTGACAGGTCTTCCTATGGTATCTTGCAGAGATGGTGTTTGTTCCGGATGTGTACTCGAAAAACATCATCGGGACAGTTTTGACAAACGTGCCTCTTGGCACGCCTCAGCCCCTTTACAGCTTGTGCATAGTGATTTATGTGGTCCTCTTCCTGTTGCTTCATTCTCTGGCTGCAAGTACTTCTTAACTTTCATTGATGATTTCTCCAGACGCACTTGGGTATACTTCTTAAAACTCAAGAGCGAAGTATTTAACACATTTTTGGCCTTCAAAGCCTTTGTTGAAAAACAATCTGGACATCAAATTCTTAAGCTAAGAACTGATAATGGTGGAGAATATGTTAAAAACACATTCATCAACTTTTGCACCGAAAATGGAATTCAAATGCAACATATTGTTCCATACACTCCACAACAAAATGGTGTAGCTGAAAGGAAAAATCGCACCTTAAAGGAAATGGCTAATTGTATGCTGCAATCTAAAGGACTCAGTCTTAGTTTTTGGGCCAAAGCAATTAATTGTGCAAATTATATAATCAATCGCACTCCTACTAAGGTTCTAGAGAATATCACTCCAGAAGAAGCTTGGAGTTCCATTAAACCAGATGTAAGTCACTTTCGTGTGTTTGGAAGTGAAGCATGGGCCCATATTCCAGATGAAAAGCATAAAGCTTTAGAACCTAAGAGTGAGAAATGTACTTTTGTTGGATATTCTGAAGATGTAAAAGGTTATAGACTTATTCCATTTAAGTCCAAAAATGTTATCATTAGAAGAGATGTAAAATTTGATGAAAATAAATCGGCCTGCGAGCCTAGTCCGGCGGATGTGCCACCTCTTCCTATCTCTTCTACTTTTGAAAACATTTCTTCTTCAGATGATGAAAGCGAGGATGATAATCCTCCCCCACCTTCTCAGGATCCTCAACTTCCAAGATGGGTCCGTGCTACTCGGGATGCAGCAGGTGATCTTGTCGGTGATCCTACAGATCAGCGACGTACACGTTCTCAGTTTGAAAGAGCCTCTTCTTTACTGGCTCAAGCTCCAGTAAATCATGATCCTGACACTTTTGCAGAAGCTTCAGTCCATCCACATTTGGAAGCAGCTATGAATGAAGAATATCATTCATTGATGACAAATGATACATGGGATCTTGTTCCTCTACCAAAGGGACGCAAACTTGTTAGATGTAAATGGGTTTACAGAACCAAGTATGGACCAGATGGGAAAGTTGATAAACATAAAGCTCGTCTCATTGCTAAGGGCTTTTCACAGGTTGAAGGCATTGACTACACTCAAACCTTCTCCCCTGTTGCCAAAATGAACTCTATCCGCCTTGTTCTTTCCCTTGCTGCCTCTTTAAAATGGGAAGTCCATCAGATGGATGTTAAATCTGCCTTCTTGCATGGGGACTTGCAGGAAGAAATCTATATGGAACAACCCATTGGCTTCATACAAACAGACTCCAGCCTTGTTTGTCGACTTAAGAAATCCCTTTATGGCCTCAAGCAAGCTCCTCGGGCTTGGTATGCCAAAATGGATAGCTTTCTTTTAGAATCTGGCTTTTCTAGGTGTCATTCTGACAATACTGTCTACACCAAGAAAGTGGGCAACTCTCTTATCATCCTTGTTCTTTATGTTGATGATCTTATTCTTATTGGTTGTGAGCGGTGTCCTTTTGGTATTCTTTCTGAGGAACTTACCCTGTAAATTACTGGTAGTGATCCCAACCTTATAAACCATGTGAAGTCCAGCCTTAAAAAGAAATTTGAAATGACAGACTTAGGACACTTACACTATTTTCTCGGTCTTCAAGTCTTGCAATCCAAGGAGGGTATTTTCCTTTCCCAGTCCAAGTATGCTTGTGATATTCTTCGTCATTTTCACATGGAAAACTGTAAGCCAGCCCCTTATCCCTTTCAGTCTGGAGTCAAACTTTCAGTCTCTTGTACTTCTCCTGAAGTTGATGCTACCTTATACCGTCAACTTGTAGGAAAACTCTTGTATTTAACCCATACTCGTCCTGATCTTTCCTTTGTTGTTGGCCTTGTTGCTCGTTTTATGCAAAACCCCCGTGAAAGTCATTGGAAAGCAGCTAAAAGAATACTTTGTTATGTTCGAGGTACAATACAGTTTGGGATTCATTACAGTGCCAAAGCAGCTCCTCTGTTAGTTGGTTTCACTAATTCTGATTGGGCTGGTGACCCTGATGATCGGAAGTCTACTGCCGGTTATGTCTTCACTCTTGGTTCAGGACCTATTACATGGGCTTGTAAGAAACAGGCTGCCATTTCTCTTTCGTCAGCAGAAGAAGAGTATCGTGGTGCCGTGGAAGCTAGTAAGGAAGCCTTGTGGCTTCGTCAGATCCTATCAGAGTTTGGCTTTGAGCAGCAGCATCCAACCACACTTTGGTGTGATAATCAAAGTGCCATTCAACTATGCAAAGATCCAGTCCAGCATCAGCACAGCAAACACATTGAACTACACATGCACTTCATCAGAAAGCTCATTCATGACCATGTTCTTGAAGTGCAATATTGTTCAACAGATGATCAGGTTGCAGACATCTTCACAAAGGCTCTCACAGAGGCGAAGTTCACTAAACTTCGATATATGCTTGGAGTTCAGGAAGTTGTCACTAAGGGGGGATAGGCTCTAGTGCCTCCTTCCTTCTCCTATTGTGTCATATTTGTAAATCCTTCAATCCTATCCCAAGTTGTTCTTAAGGGGGGATGTTAGGATATTCCGACACATAGGAAATAGTTAAGTTCAACTTGGTCTAGTATAGAGTTAGGTAAAGTGTGTTTCTTTACCGTTGTACATTTTGTAACTTACAATCCGACGGTCACGATATGTAGTGATCCGACGGTTCATTCTCTCCTCGGTATTACCGACACTTGATCCGTGGCTTGACACCCGATTGGTCCATGAGTTCTATTTAAAGCGCATGGAGGGTCATTGTTCGGGTAATCCGTGCATGAGAGAAGCTTATGTAAATTTTCATTCTTTGATTAATAAATTGCCTGTAGTACCCACGTTGGGATAGGCCGTGGACTGTTTCCCTCTTTGAGGGTTTTAACCACGTCAAAAATACTGGTGTATTGATCTGTGATCTAGTTGTGAGCGGTGTCCTTTTGGTATTCTTTCTGAGGAACTTACCCTGTAAATTCCTACAGAACTTTCCTTATAGCATTTTCATATCCTTTCCTATACTCCTTGGATTCAATCATCAAAAAAACATTTTGAGATTGAGAAAGAAACAACTCTTTATCCTCTACCTCAAAATTTTCAAATTTCTCCTACTCTTGATCTTCTATAGTCAAATGCACATCTTCCTTCCCATTACCAAAAAATAGAATTTGATCTTTTGGTAATCTATCGTCGTTCTCATCTTGGTCTTGAGCATAATTTTGGAGAAAGGGTGGTCTTACTTGTAGGTGTGACTGCTCTGGACCCATTTTCTCTCTTGTTTTGTTTGGCACCTATGGCTACCTCCAAAAATTTGGGTTTCTAATTTGTGGACCAATCTGAGGTTCTCTAATTGCTACCCGATCAGTTAGAGAAATTTTCTCCATCATCGTCTCCATAGTTTTGACCAATATATCAAACTTAGCATCAAAAGAAGTAGCATGCTCTTCCTTTATTGTGACTCTTTTCTCTGCTTTCATCTTGGATTTATTTGCTAACAGATTGGCCTCCACAGTAACTGCATTGTTTTGCATGTCTTCTAGTGTTGCTAGATTTCTTTCCCTAAGTTGATAGGCCATCTCAGGGTCGAAAGCATTAGGTTAATGAAGTAAAGCCAGCTCGAGAGGAGGCTTTATCTCTGCAAGAATAGAATTGTACACTTTATTGAACCTTATAGAAAAGTCTTAAACAATTTCTCCAAGCTGTCTTTTTTAGATTATTATACTCAGCCAGAATTTGCAAAGGATTCTTCTTCTCACCCCACCTTGCAAGAAAATCATCTTCCAACTCTTGATAATTGCAAAAATATCCCGGGTGAGAACTCCTGAACCAATTCATGACATCGCTGGAAAAGCTTTGAGCAAATAATCTGACTTTAATATCATCATCATTCATTTTCTCTAAATCCACAAAATCACTAACCTTATCCACATGCTTCTTAGCAATAACTTCCCATGTACCATCATATTGGGGAAGTATTTGACCATGGTTAAGAGGCAAGTCATGGAGCTAGAGGGAAAAACTAGAGGGGCATATCTCGCTGCGATAAATACTACTTGAGTAGTTGAGTGACTAGAGGATGGTGTAACTGAAACAACAGATGATGGATAAACTTTATGGATAGATGGTAAAATAGATGATGGAGGGACCAAAGATGATGTGAAGATAGAAATAGAATTTAAACTGACTTATGAAGGAATTGTTTTTTGAGACAACACTGTCTTTTCCTCAGTTTTTTGAACTTTATTAACCAAAGTTTTAAGTTTTCTAAACTACTAAAGAATATTTCAACTAAACTCTTTTTCCAGAAGCAGGGTATAAGAACTAGTAATAGATGAATCCACAAGAACTTCTGGAATACAGGAACATGATCTAGTTCTAGATAGAGGAACTTTAGAAGAAATTTCTGGTAAGAAATAGATCTCCTAAGAGGGATATTACTTGCTTGATTCTCCACCAGAATCCTCTCCTTCTTAAGCAGTCTTTCAGGATCACATACAACCACAGGGGGGATTGGATCAGGATTGTACCTGTTAAACTTCCTAGAATCCAGTTCTTCTCATACAAATTTGCATGCAACTAATTTCACTATCAGTCAAAGTGACTATGAAAATTTCATCGTATGTTGTAACTCAAAATGAAACAACTTCCGGTGAAAACTTAGAATTTTCGATCCCCGACAATAGTGCCACTATGTTAGCACTATGTGAATTCTACTAGGCTAAAGGTAGACTCACAAAGGTAACCACAAACCTATTTTGGTTGAGAAACAGGTCTTCTCCAATCGGAGGGGGCTCCCTCACTCAAAAAACTCAAAAATAAGAGACTTTGAAACACAAATTCTAGCCGAGACAAGATCTAAAAACAATTTTAAAATTCATTGCAATATGAATGGTCGAAGGAGGATGAAAAATTGTTATCACTTGATTTACTATCCACCATAATTATGCATGTAACATCCAATAACATTCATAAAGGCTTATAAGGCATGTACTTTTGATAAAGGAAATAAAGTTATAGTATAGAGAAGAAATAAGCCAAAACATATTCCCTTTCACATATAACAGAACAACAAGAAATACATATACTGCATATACATGAGAAGAAAATTAAGAAGAAATAACAAAGTATACATGCATAATATTCCATTTGCAACTGAAATACTATCACAACTGGTTTACAGCAGTTCAAAACCAAATTCTAACTCAACTAAGATCATCATATCCATAAACCATGAAAACTATATAGAAGAAATCAACATAAAACTGATACACAGATCCAAAATATCATACCATAAGAATCCTTGTGAACAATATTTGTAAAACACTCAAGCCATAAGAATTTTACTCATAAATTCGATCACAGTCACATTAACCAGTTCATAATAATCTCCAACCAAAAATAACTTTCTCCATCTATATTTTCCAGTTTAAACAGACATACGATAAACAATAAAAAGTGTCTAGATGCATTGCATCATTGATCAATACAGTGGATTGAACTAAAACCAGAAAGAGGAAATCTTTTTCTGTTTAAGTTTCTTCCTCAACTAATAAAACAAAAAACATAAAAGCATTCATGCCTTTATCTAAATGCAAAATAAACTAATCTCTGTAAAATAAATCCTATATATGGAATGGACCTTCATGGAAGAAACACAACAAAGAGATGAACAACTAGAAGCTGACTATGGAGTCACTACGTAGCAGATGAGCAACGATGGTGTTGGCACATTTTCCTTCCAAGAATGGCACTTGGCTAGTGACTGATGGTTTGAGTTGGCTACCACCCCTACTACACATTCATCCCTTTAAACTTTGACAATTGGCTTCTTCTCAATGCTTGTGCAAATCTGTAGGCAGGGGTTGTGCAACAAAATCGTAGCAAATGCATAACGAACTTTCAAGACTGCCTTTTTTACACTATCAAGCTTTAACAAAATAACATAATATTGTAAGCTCCTCCAGATATCAGAACCATTTAAACATGTTGATCAAATGTCCACTGCAACTTCAAAACAAAAAGGTACCCCTATTGTGCAACTTAAACACTTTGAGAGAAGAACAAAATTTCAAGACTTCAAGCAAGAAATTGTTACCTCCTTTTCCTCTTGCTAGAGCTTTGCTTGTGGAAGATTGAAACTGAGCTTTAGGTGTGGGATCTTTGTGCTTAGTGAGAACTGATTAATTAGGCTTTGTTTTAGACTGAGCCTTATATCTTAGACTTGGCACTCTTTTAGATGGAGGTATTTTCGCTACTTCTTTGTATTTCTTAACTAGTCCCCATGCCTTGTCTAAAATTTTCTTCATACTCCTTAGCCTTGCATTTAATACCAGGTTTTTGACATATTTTTTTTTGCATTGTCTTCTTATAGGAAGTGACCATTTGAAAAAGTGCTTACCCCTATACAGGGATTTGGAGGCCTCACACATTTCTTTATCACGATTTTCAAGTAAATGTTACACATATTTCTTATAATTTTGATTTTCTTGCTTAAACCAATTAACCTGTGTCTGACTGTCCTCGAGCTCTTCTTAACATATTTGATATTCGTTCCACTGATCAAAATGTGGCCTACCAGGTGCTTTGGCCACTTTCTGATTTGCTACACCCAACTTTGTTTCAACATTATTTCTTTACTTGTAGACCCACTAGACTCCACTCTAAGTTCGTTGGACTACTCAGAAAATGCAACATGTTTACCTTTATCCTTTGTAATAGGTTTGGGAGGTGTCTCTTCCCTTTCCTTTTTCTTAGTTGCTAGTTGGGTTGTTTCTTTCAAGTCTCTGTTTTTCCTCTTAAAGGATTTTTTCTTCAGCTCATATTTAGAAAGAACCTCTTTGATTTTCACCATCTTGGGATCTTCTTCTTCAAACTACATTACTCCTTTCTCAAACTTCATTGGATCTTCTTCTTGGTCCACTTATTTCTCTTTTTTTTCCTCTTATTTTTCTTCTTGTTTGTCCTCTGAAATTTCAATAACTACGTAAGGAACTGATTCCTCCACACTCTTCTTGACTCTCGACCTAGTCCGCTGCCTTTCCATGAACTCTTCATCTTTGAATGTTTCTTCTACCTTTACTTGAATCTTAGTGGTCTGAGATGATGCCACCTAAACCTTTTCTTCCTTGAGTTTTTCCTTACCCTTTGTAATCTGCTTCTTACCCAACTGCTTACCAAGTTTTCCTTTGGGTTTCTTGTTGGGTTTCGCATCCTTTTCCTCGACTATATTTGTTTCTTTCATTGTCTAGGTGACTTTTTTCTTATGTGTTTCATGTACTTATTTTTCCTCCTCACAATCTTTCACTGATCAAGAATTTTCTTTGTGTAGTAAATCAATGCTAGATAGAAAATTAGACCACTAAACTTTAATTTTGTTCATTGCAAACTTAACCAAAATCTTAATAAGAGAAAAATGAAATAGACTAGACATATGGTTTTCCTTTTGAAGTTGGACCTTTGCTGACGTCCTTTCTAGACTTTTGAGCAAGAATAAAGTTAGATTCATGGGATTTATGTTTGTGAAATGCAACAAGAGTCTCAAATGGTACTGGTAAGCCCTACTAAATCTACCTTTACATGTGAAATACCTTTGGATGACCTTCAATAGGTTATTGTAATGATATTGAAGATACACAGTAGGTAAGCCTGTGGAATATTTGTTGCTAAACTTAGGTTTAACAAACTCTTTGAAGGCTAAAATGTCTAACTCATCACCCTTGAACCACTTCTCACATGTTGTAGGGAGGCCCGTGGTATCAGCTATAAGATTCTCTATGAAAAAAATTCCACATTTCCCAAGTTGACTCTATTAACATGGAAGTTCAAGGTGAAAACACTAGCCAGTCTCGTGTTATGACCCATTTTCTAAACCTTTTGGTAAAATGGAATGCATCCAACATTCTCAAAAGAAACTCTGACATTTGGGGAAGAGTTGACTAGGTTTAAAGTTGTGGGCTCTGTGCGTACAAAATCCCCTCCTTTTTTGCTAGTAGTAGGAGCCATTTATCCATAAAACACCTCACAAATTGGCTTCAACTTTGTGGCAGACTACTTGTATAGGACAAATAATTCAGGACTTCACAATAATGACAGTGCAAAACTCCACTAGAGAGCAACAATATGCAGTGGTGATAGAGTAGGATTATAACATTTAAGAGTAGGAAAGTCTTCCATTCAACCTATAATTTAACCTATCCACTCAACATTCCAAATCTACCACGATTTTTATTTAGAAAACAAAACTTTAAGCCTTTAGTTTTGACTGTATACAAGGTAGATAGGGTGTGTGCAACAAATTTTTCAAAGAGAATGTAATAAGGGTATTATTGTCCTTAATTGCAGTGTTCAACATAAAATTTATGGGATGAGTAACATACCCCAACCTCCCGCAAATTGATTTAAACTGTGTTGACACTGGTAGCCTATAGGAAACACTATGCAGCAGTTGTGTATCACCATTGTAGCACATGCACAACACAAATTTTGAATCTCTATGCGATTAGCTCTCCAAGCTGTGACCAACCTCTCCAAACTCTTGCACGATAAACCAATAAATCAGCTTGCGATTGTTGGAAATAATACTGAGAGGGGGGGGGGTGAATCAGTATTATCAAATTCTTATCAATCTATCTTCCTTATTTATACTTTGAATAATTCTTCAAATATTGATCATTACTTTGTATGTCAGTATCATAAAATAATGAGCAGGAACAAGAAAAGCAAATAGTCGCACAAAAGAACACCAGATATAAGGTGGAAACCCAATGTGGGTGAAAACCACCTGCTGCAATATGTCTCTATCTTCTTTCAATTAGAAATTCCTTTTACAATGATTTTGTACCGGTGCAGTCCTTTACCAGTACGTAGGCTACAACCTACAGAGAGCTACAGCCCTCTCTCGTTCTCCAGCTTCTCCTGGAAGGGAGCTACAACCCCCTTAGCTCTTGTACTAGCCAAGATACTAGTACGTAGGTGCTGGCCTACAGAAGGCTACAACCTTCTCTTTCTTCCAGGGACCACGTTTCATAAATTTTCAGACTGGATCCATGAACATCAATCAATCATCAAGTATATCTGCATCAAACAATCTCCTTTCCCAATTAGCACTGAATCAAGTAAACACTTCTTTGACGGCTGTACCCAGAACACAGTAACAGTAACCACACACCAAATTCTGAACCCAAAATACTGCAGCAATAGACAGAGGCAGCTAGATCATAATTTAAAGATATACACTACTTCAACAACCTGAAACCTGCGTGCAGATCTATAAAGGATAATTCCTTCTTTCAAATATTCAGCCACTAATTAACCCAGATTGTCAGATTTATAGATCAAGCATGCGCCTCATATAACAGATCAAAATCATGCAAAGATACTATTATTCAAGCATAAAGATTATGAGCCATCAAAAGAACTTATCCTTCTTTATGCGCTAAGGTTCCTCCTTCATTCAAATCCAGATCTGCACCATAACCCAATCACAAATATTTCAGATCTAGCACTTATTAGATATTCAATTCATTCGATGATGCTTTGCCAAATGATCTCCTTCCTCTTTTATAGTCTTAGGCCTTCCACAATACCACGGTCCAAAACCATAGGATCAAAAAATTGTTGGACTAATACCATGAACCAACCATGAAAGTGCGTGAGATCAATACTTTTGGATGCAATACCACGAGCCAAAACCATAGGATCAAAAACTATAGGACTAATACCATGAACCAACCATGAAAGTGCATGAGATCAACACTTTTGGATGCAATACCACGGACCAAAACCATAGGATAAAAAACTGTCGGACTAATACCATGAGCCAACCATGAAAGTGCGTGAAATTTTCTCTTCATGAAAGGAACTTTTCTCTGCATGAAAGTGCATGAACTTTTTCTCTACATGAAATAAACTTTTCTCTGCATAAAAGTGCGTGAACTTTTCTCTACATGAAATAAACTTTTCTCTGCATAAAAGTGCGTGAACTTTTCTCTACATGAAATAAACTTTTCTCTGCATAAAAGTGCGTGAACTTTTCTCTACATGAAATAAACTTTTCTCTGCATAAAAGTGCGTGAACGTTTCTCTACATGAAATAAACTTTTCTCTGCATAAAAGTGTGTGAACTTTTCTCTACATGAAATAAACTTTTCTCTGCATATAAGTGCATGAAATTTTCCCTACATGAAGGAAACTTTTATCTTCATGAAAGAAACTTTTATCTTCATGAAAGTGCGTGAACTTTGCTGCACTATAATTTATCATCTGAGATGAGTGGGTTGCCATCAAGTACAACATATGTATCATAATGCCAACAATCTCCGCCTTTGGACTTGATGGAAACAACAACCAATCATTCTCCCCCTTTGACATCAAGGGCAAAGGGTTATGCTCCCCCTAAGAACATGCTCCCCCTGACTATAAACCAGATCTGCAAAGAAGAACCATAATCCATCAAACACCATAAATGACCATGAAAGAGATAGAGATGTATTGCAGCAATATTCAGACCAGCATCCATGATCTCCTTCTGTACTTCCTCCATAATGCCAACAATGCATGATATGCTCCCCCTGAACCTGTGCCATTCAATCTTTGACCAATCCGCAACCCAGCACATGTACGCATATACTTCAGATGAACCTTGCGTACAACCAACAATCATAAGAGATTCAACAACAAGATGATGCATCAACAACCCCCAGCTTTTGCCTGAGGTATTCAAAGGTCTCCCTAGGCAATGGTTTGGTGAGTATATCAGCAACATGTTCCTTAGAAGGAACATACTCCAACTTGACCTTTTGTTCAAGCACTTGTTCCCGGAGAAAGTGATACTTGATTGGTATGTGCTTGGTTTTTGAATGCATGACTGGGTTCTTTGAAATGCTGATTGCACTTGTATTATCACATAAGATGGAGATGGGTGGTGTACAAGTGATTTGAAAATCCTGCAAGGTCTGCATCATCCAAAGGAGTTGAGTGCAGCAAGATGCAGCAGAAACATATTCTGCTTCAGCTGTAGACAAGGCAATCGAACTTTGTTTCTTTCTGAACCAAGATACTAATCTGGAACCCATAAAGAATGCACCACCACTTGTGCTCTTCCTGTCATCCACGCTTCCGGCCCAATCTGCATCAGTATAAGCATGAAGTGTGAGATCTGTATCTCTAGGATACCATAAGCCATAATTTTGAGTCCCTTGAAGATATTTGAAGATTCTCTCTACTGCCTGAAGATGAGTTTCCTTTGGATTTGCCTGAAATCTTCCAACTATTCCCACTGCATGCATGATGTCTGGTCGGGTACCTGTCAAATAAAGTAGACTTCCAATCATAGATCTGTAGGTTGGTTGATGTACTGCTGCTGATTCATCATTCGCACTGAGGCTACATCCTGTGACCATGGGTGTACATACTGGTTTTGCATCTTCCATGCCATATTTCTTCAAAATCTGCTTGAGATACTTGATTTGAGACAAGAAGATCCCTCCTTCCTTTTGTTGGATTTGCAGGCCAAGAAAATATGTCAATTCTCCAAGCAAGGACATTTCGAATTCTTTCTGCATCACCAAGGCAAAGCTTTGACTCATAGATTCTTCATTGCTGCCAAAGATAATGTCATCTACATACACAACAAGTATTAGCAATTTGTCATTTTCAATTTTTATATAAAGATTGCTATCTGCTGATCCTTTTGAAAAACATTGTTGATGAAGATATTTGTCCAAACGATAGTACCAAGCCCTTGGAGCTTGTTTAAGACCATAGAGAGCCTTTTTCAGTCTGCATACAAGTTTTGGATCATTTCCAAGAATGAAACCATCTGGCTGCTCAATGTATACTTCTTCTTCTAAGTCTCCATTCAGAAAGGCTGATTTCACGTCCATTTGAAATACTTTGAACTTTTGAAAGCTTGAGAGAGTAAGGAACATTCAGATGGCCTCAAGTCTTGCAACAGGAGCAAAAGTTTCCTCAAAATCTATTCCTTCTTGCTGTGCATACCCTTTACAAACAAGTCTTCCCTTGTTTCTAATTACTTTCCCATTTTCATTCAACTTATTTTTGAAGACCCATTTTGTCCCTATAGCATTCTTATCCTTTGGTCTAGGAACCAACTCCCAAGTGTTGTTCTTTTCGATCTGCTCAAGTTCTTCATCCATTGCTTTGACCCAACATTCATCTTTGCATGCCTCTTTTACATTTTGTGGTTCAGTGGAGGAGAGTAATGCCAAATAGCTTGAAGCTTCTGCAATTGTTCTTCTTGTTTGTACACCTGCTTCTTTCTGCCCCAAAATCTGAGATTCTGGATGATTCTTCTGAACGTACCGGGATGGAGTCTTCTCTTCTATCCTTATCTGTTCCTCTGGTGCTTCTTTAGGTTCTTCTTCTTCATCATTCTGTCTTTGAGGGTAGTCTTCATCTTCTTCGACATTTTCATGATTTACTTGCCTAGGAATGTATCCCTTTTCATCAACCACTACATCAATGTTGTCAACAATTCTTCCAAGTCTTTTATTGTAGCACTTATATGCTTTGCTGTGTGGAGAATAACCAAGAAGAATGTCTTCATCTGCTCTAGGTTCAAGTTTGCCAAGTTGCTCATTAGTATTCTTAATATAGCATTTGCTCCCAAAGATTTTGAAGTGCTTTATCGAAGGAGTCTCACCATACCAGAGCTCATGAGGAGTTTGAGTGTTGTTCACTCGGACATTTGTTTTGATGAGAATAACAACCGCAGCATATGCGGCTTCACCCCAGAAAGTTGCAGGAGTTCCAGACTCATCCAGCATAGCACAAACCATTTGTTGGACTGTTCTGTTCATCCTTTCCACCACTCCATTTTGCTGAGGAGTTCTAGATGTAGAGAATTCTCTTCTTATCCCATGTTCTTCACAGAAATCGAAAAATTCATTTGAGGTAAACTCCCCACCTCTGTCAGACCTAAGGCACTTAATTTTGTAACCTGATTCATTTTCAACCAAGGCTTTGAAGGATTTGAATTTCTCGAATGCTTCATCTTTGTGCTTCATAAGTCCTAACCAAACAAACCTGGAGAAATCGTCAATGAATAATATCAAGTATTCTTCTCCTCGAGGTGTCCTTTTCCTAAATGGACCACATACATCTGTATGGACTAGCTCAAGAGGCATGCTAGCTGATCCTTCCTTCTCTGGAAAGTTAGTTCTGGTTTGCTTTCCAAACTGACATGATTTGCATATGGTGTTGTCTGGAATTTTGATATCTGGAAGACCACGAACTGCCTGATATTTGCATGCTTTCCTTATTTGTGAAAAACTTAGATGCCCCAACCTCCGGTGCCATAACCAGTGTTCATCATCCTTGCTCAAATAGCATTGTTGTTGTCCTTCTTCAAATATGTATAGATTATTTGGAGTTCTTCTACCTTTGATCACTGTTTCACCTGTATCAAGATCACGAACACGACATCCGTTTGATCTAAATATCACCTCGGTTCCTTGATCACACATCTGGCTGACACTTAGAAGATTATGCTTCAATCCATCAACATACAAAACATTTCCAGCTTTGACCTTTTCTTTTAATTGAGCAGTGCCTTTTCCTTTTATAGCTGCAGGAGTATCATTTCCAAAAGAGACTTTCTTTCCCTTTTCTAAAGAAGAATATGATTCAAGTTTTTCTTTATCACCTGTCATATGTTTCGAACATCCACTGTCAATGTACCATAGATTTTCTTGTCCTTCTGCATAAAATGCTATCCCACATCTTTCTGTTTGTGGTTCCTTTATTCTCCATGTTCTGGTGCTTGAGGCTTGTTCCTTTGTCTGCTGAAACCTGCTCCTGCATTCAGAATCTTCATGACCAAAGTTATTGCAAATAGAACATTCAACTTCATTTTCAAGAGCCGAAAAGTTGTTATAGGTCCTTTTTGTAATCCCGATCATACTTCTTTGTTTTTGAGCTTCTCTAGTCATGATTGTTTTATATGTAACACATTGAGCTGCTTTGTGACCAAAGTTATGGCAAGAGAAACATTTCCCATTGAAGAAACTTCTGCGATTATCAAATCTACCGGCCAAATGATTGTAATTTCTATTGTCATCCATTCTTGAAGCAATTGAGAAGATTTTACCTGTGGCTGGTTGTAGCTTTTGTTCATCCTTAAGACAAATTGCCCTTGGTTTACCTGATAGTCTTTGTTCGTTCTTGATGTAATTCATCCCTGCTTTACCTGGTGATCTCCATTGTGCTTTTGCTCATTCCTTCTTGCTGCATCAAGATAACTCTTTGAGGTGGATGCTTGAGATGTTTCTCCATTATACCCCAGACCTGTCTTGTTTAGCGGAGAACGTTGTACATTGATGATCTCATCCAGAGTTTCAGATCCTTTGACAAACTTAAGATTAATAGCCTTTGTTTTCTCAATTTCGTTTCTAAGGCCAACAATTTCACCTTCTAACTTTTCAAGATATTTTTCTTTTTCATCAATTTGAAATTGTAGAGTATCAATGATCATATTCTTTTCTTCTATACATGTCTTAAGTCTAGAAATCTCTTCATAAAAACTATCCACATCTATAGCATCCATGTAATCATCATCTTCAAATGCCATTAAAAGTTTATAGTCATTACCTCATTGATCTTCATCACTATTTGATAGACCATCACTGTCTTCATGAGTGTAGTAGCTTTTCTTATTTGCATTCTGTTTCTTGTTCCATCTGGCAGGTTCCTTTCCTTTGTCAATCTTATCCTTATGAGGACATTTGGCAGCATAACAACCTACTCTTCCACAAGCAAAACATTTAAAAGGTAGCTTACCTCTGAACCTTCCAGTACCCCGTTGAAGATTTCTGACAAAATTTGATTCTTCTTCTTCTTCTGGCACGTGACTTGATTCATAGTAGTCTCCTTTGCCTGAAGCCTTAAAAGCAGCTTCTCTCCTGTCTGATGGACCTCCATTTCTCATTTCATAAGCAGTTAGAATTTCGTGTAGCTGAGACATAGTAAGAGTTCGTAGATTTTTCTTTTCTTCTATTGCAGACACTTTAGATTCAAACTTGGGGGACAATGATCTTAGGACTTTTTCAACCACAACAGCCTCTTTTATTTCTTCACCCAAGTTTTTCATACAATTAACAATCTCATCTACCTGAAGGAAATAGTTAGCCACACTTTCATCATTATACATTCTGAGATTCTCATATTGAATCCCGAGGGTTTGAAGTTTTGCACATTTTACCTGTTCATCTCCTTCGTAGCTCAAAACAATCTTGTCCCATATTTCTTTTGCGGATTTATATTGCATAACCTTCACGAATTCAGATTGAGATAGACATCCTAGAAGAGTATTAACCGCCTTTGCATTTGTTTCATATTTCTTCTTCTCAGCTGAATCTGTAGGAGTAGCTGATGGAAAAGTATACCCTGTTTCTATAATGTCCCATACTTCTGTACCCAAAGATTGAAGATAGGCAGTAACTCTTACCTTCCAATATACGAAGTTTGTTCCATCAAAAATCGGTGGCCTGATTGATGCTTCCCTCTCATACTTGCCCATGATGTTAGATCTTCCTTCAAGCGATCAAGCTTCTTCAGAAGGACCTGCTCTGATACCAATTGTTGGAAATAATACTGAGAGGGGGGGGTGAATCAGTATTATCAAATTCTTATCAATCTATCTTCCTTATTTATACTTAGAATAATTCTTCAAATATTGATCATTACTTTGTATGTCAGTATCATAAAATAATGAGCAGGAACAAGAAAAGCAAATAGTCACACAAAAGAACAAGAGATATAAGGTGGAAACCCAATGTGGGTGAAAACCACCTGCTGCAATATATCTCTATCTTCTTTCAATTAGAAATTCCTTTTACAATGATTTTGTACTGGTGCAGTCCTTTACCAGTACGCAGGCTACAACCTACAGAGAGCTACAACCCTCTCTCGTTCTCCAGCTTCTCCTGGAAGGGAGCTACAACCCCCTTAGCTCTTGTACTAGCAAAGATACTAGTACGTAGGTGCTGGCCTACTAAAGGCTACAACCTTCTCTTTCTTCCAGGGACCACGTTTCATAAATTTTCAGACTGGATCCATGAACATCAATCAATCATCAAGTATATCTGCATCAAACAATCTCCTTTCCCAATTAGCACTGAATCAAGTAAACACTTCTCTGACAGCTGTACCCAGAACACAGTAACAGTAACCACACACCAAATTCTGAACCTAGAATACTGCAGCAATAGACAGAGGCAGCTAGATCATAATTTAAAGATATACGCTACTTCAACAACCTAAAACCTGCGTGCAGATCTATAAAGGATAATTCCTTCTTTCAAATATTCAGACACTAATTAACCCAGATTGTCAGATTTATAGATCAAGCATGCGCCTCACATAACAGATCAAAATCATGCAAAGATACTATTATTCAAGCATAAAGATTATGACCCATCAAAAGAACTTATCCTTATTTATGCGCTAAGGTTCCTCCTTCATTTAGATCCAAATCTTCACCATAACCCAATCACAAATATTTTAGATCTAGCACTTATTAGATATTCAATTCATTCGATGATGCTTTGCCAAATGATCTCCTTCCTCTTTTATAGTCTTAGGCCTTCCACAATACCATGGTCCAAAACCATAGGATCAAAAAACTGTTGGACTAATACCATGAACCAACCATGAAAGTGCGTGAGATCAACACTTTTGGATGCAATACCAAGAGCCAAAACCATAGGATCAAAAACTATAGGACTAATACCATGAACCAACCATGAAAGTGCGTGAGATCAACACTTTTGGATGCAATACCACGGATCAAAACCATAGGATCAAAAACTGTCGGACTAATACCATGAGCCAACCATGAAAGTGTGTGAAATTTTCTCTTCATGAAAGGAACTTTTCTCTGCATGAAAGTGCGTGAACTTTTTCTCTACATGAAATAAACTTTTCTCTGCATAAAAGTGCGTGAACTTTTCTCTACATGAAATAAACTTTTCTCTACATAAAAGTGCGTGAACTTTTCTCTACATGAAATAAACTTTTCTCTGCATAAAAGTGCGTGAACTTTTCTCTACATGAAATAAACTTTTCTCTGCATAAAAGTGCGTGAACTTTTCTCTGCATAAAAGTGCGTGAACTTTTCTCTACATGAAATAAACTTTTCTCTGCATAAAAGTGCGTGAACTTTTCTCTACATGAAATAAACTTTTCTCTGCATAAAAGTGCGTGAACGTTTCTCTACATGAAATAAACTTTTCTCTGCATATAAGTGCGTGAACTTTTCTCTACATGAAGGAAACTTTTATCTTCATGAAAGAAACTTTTATCTTCATGAAAGTGCGTGAACTTTGCTGCACTATAATTTATCATCTGAGATGAGTGGGTTGCCATCAAGTACAACATATGTATCATAATGCCAACAGCGATAAGAACTGATAAAAATGGAAGTCTCCTCAGATAATTTGAATTTGATAATTAATCTATCATGACATGAATAGCCATGATGTTTAACTGGCACTCCACCTAAAAATAAGTCATGTTAGAGTATGGGAACATGATAGTATCTAAGCAATGGATTTTAGTATGATGAGATGGGCTCGCGTATGGGGTATGTGAGCGACGTTCACTCATCATACGCAATGATTATTCATCAAAGGGAATTAGGCTTAGGGTAGAATAATGGATGGCGTGGATATATTAGAAATGGGAAATAGTTCGAAAGAATAAAAGGATGGGGGGAATAGGATAGGAATTCTGGTATTGTCTAAAGGTGTTGTAGAGGTTGTCATGATCACATATATAGCTAAGCCTCATGATTGATGCCACTTAATATATTTTATTCTCTCATGAGTTGGTTATTTCACTTATGATGACTACATTCTGTATGAATTCTTTAGGAGGTTGCAGAGATGGTTTTGAGGCTTGACATGGTTTGGACTAGTTGTACAAATGCTAGAGATGATGAGCAACAAGTTGGAAGCAATTCTGAGTTGAATATCTAGTGTTTTTCCTTCATCCCCTGCCCAGTCACATGGATGATGTGCTGAGGGAGCGATTTTAGGCTCCATTCGCACGGAGAGAAGTCTATGGGAGTGACTATGGTCCCAGTAGCATGTAAGACTATGTTGTGTAAGTGCTTATGTATGTAGATGAAGTTTCTATGGACTTCTCACACTTCTCAGATGATTTAATTCGTTTTATTTATGTATCTTCTTTAGGAATTTTCTTGGAGGATTACAATCGACTAAATAAACATTTCCTAATGTGTTTTGAAGTGTAAATTCCTTAATGAAGTGAGGAGTGGAGTTAGTGGAAAAATTTGTTTAAAATAAGGAGTAGATTGACCATTGTGAGTGAGGATGTTAAAAATATGAAACCATGGTCAAATTCTAATTTGGATTACTCATTTGATGGAGACGATGATGGCATTTAGTTCATTTTTTCTATAGGACCAAAATCAACCTAAATATTACCTCGTTCGGACAAACATAATTTGATTTTTGATTTTGTGCACCTACTCATGGATATTGGATCAGGTCAGCTTCACTCGCATGCACACTTAGATAGGTTGACCTCAACATCAAATGGACATTGTTGACCACCCCTAGAAGCCTATAAATAAAATTGACCTTGAAGCTAATTTAAAAATAAAAACATCAAACATATTCTTCTCTTCTATCTGATTTCGTTCAGTACATTGGTGAAGGAAAAGGTCATACAGAGGTTCGAAGTCTCAGATCCAAAGCTCGCATAAAATTAGGGTTTCTGTTCTAGACGCTAACAAAACATTCAGAAATTTCATCCGTGGGCAAGACAACATTTAAAAATCTATAGCTGCTCACACGCTAACTTGAGCTGAAAATAATTAATATTATATTGTATTGATGGAGAAATGGTTACATGGTTGTAACTTACCTCCTTAATTTAGGATTAGTTCCTAGGTTTGTTAGGCCCCTATACTACTAGTGTAACCCCTTATTGTTATTAGTATAACCCACTTATTATATTGATGTACCCATGTAGTGCCCATATTGTTACTATTGTGCCCCATAGAAGCCCACTATTGTTATTATTGTGCCCTTACATTATTATTGTTATGTCGGCTCTGATTATGTTATAACCCCTTAGACTCCTATATATAGAAAGGAGTTCTTTTCATTTGTATCATCGAAGAATTGCTCATTTATGTAATGTAAAGGAGGTTTCCCCCTCGAAGAGGCTGAATTCTAAGGCGTTGATCTATCTTTTCTATCTTTTCTTGAGCTGGTTTCATAACATTTGGTATCAGAGCTTTGGATTCTAGGGTTTCGCTGCTCCAAATAGGTCATCATGGCATTTTCGCTATAACTTTTTTTTTTCTGATGTTTCAGAAGTTTTAAAAAAACCCATTTGAGATGAAATCGCGTTGAACCGTGGGTCCAAATTTCAGAGCTTTTCGCGTGATATTTGCGTAGATATGATCTGAGTAAGTTGGTCTTTTTGCAGACTCCTGAATTACATTCAAAATAGGTGACCTAGGGAAAATCGTCATAACTTTCTCTCTAGGGATCGGATTGAAATTTTGTAAGAAGGTACAGAAAGAGGACGGATTGTAGTTTCTTGTATGCATTTTTCAGATCCAAAGGTTGAAACAGTGACACATGGCACTTCATACAATTTCGCTCTTCTGGAAAGGTCTATAATCAGGTCATCTTGGGAGATTGTGCATAACTCTTTCTTAGAGAATCCAATTTGGATCAGACTGGTGGCATTGGAAAGAGGACACAGAGGGCTACTATACAATTTCAGAACTTAAAGATCTGAAAGTACATAGTTACAGCCGTTTCAAGGTCGAGCTCCTAAAATCAAGAAAAAGCAAGATGAGGAATTTTGATGTCAAGGATCCGGTAAATTGGATACTTCAGATGGAGCAATATTTTGATCTACATGGTGTACAACTGTTACAAAAGTTATGTATTTCATCTTCATATTTAGAACCAGATCAATTTTTATGGTATGAAGGGCTTTGTTCTCGTAAAAAACTTGTTACATGGTCAATTTTCACGGAGGAAATGATAGCACATTATTAGGATACAAAGAGCAACACCTTCTTTAGAGTAACACCACAACAATTGGAAAGAGTAAAAGGGCTTTGTGACATAATGGAAATCAAAATTATGGAAACCAGGAAGCATACCCCTCACAACTATAAATATGGAAGTGTTGTTTCTCCCAGCCTTCCACAACCTACAAGGGTTACACCACAACAATTGGAAGAAAAAAGAGAAAAAGGGCTTTGTTACAATTGTGATAGCAAATGCACTAAAGGTCGTAGGTGTGCTGAGAAGAAATTATTTTACATAGAATATGAAGAGGAGGAAGAAAAGGATCAAGAAACATCAAAAGAAGAGGATATGCGCCAGGACACCACCCCAGAGAAAGAAGAAATGAATCCGACCATATCTTGTAAAGCATTAGCAAGAATTACCACTCCTCAAACTCTCAAGATAGAAGGACATATCAAGAAGAAAAAGGTGCAAGAAGTGAAAGATCACATCGAGAAAGAAGAAATGAATCCAACCATATCTTGTAATTCAATGGACTAAATTACCACTCAAACTATCAAGATAGAAGGACACATCAAGAAGAAAAATGTTCAAGAAGTGAAAGATCACATCGAGCATCAAGAAATGAATCCGACCATATCTTGTAAAGGACTGGAAGAAATTACAACTCCTCAAAAGATAGAAGGACATATCAAGAAGAAAAAGGTTCAAGCAGAGAAAGATCACATCGAGAATCAACAACAAGTTATCCAACTTTTAAAGGATAATTCCACTTCGGTGAAAAATCAAACGAAACAACAGGTAGATCAATATCGTAGTGAAAAATGTTTTGATGTAGGTGATTGGGTATTTTTACTGCTACATCTCAAACAAGATGTTTATGAGAAGGAAATGTTGGCAATACTACATGCACTTAAAAAATGGCGACCTTACCGAATGGGAAGACTCTTCAAGGATGAGGATGTGGAAGCATTGTTTTGTGCTATTTATATTATCCAACCAAATTGGATAAACGAAGAAAGGGATGAATGGAAGAAGGACGAAGAAGTATGGCCACTTATTCAAAAGTTGCAAAAGATCCCAATTCAAGCAATATTGCCAGAAATTGAAGAGGAAGGATAAATCATATTGGAACCTGGAGCAGTCACAGAAACAAGAACCCGACAGCTACGAAATCGATCAATTTCAGAGTATCTCATCAAGTGGAATAGCTTACCCGCTGAATATTCCACATGGGAGGACAAGAATTTTATACAGAAGCATCAAGAACTACTCAAGCGTTGAGGACAACACTTTTTGAAGGAGAGGGGCATGTTAGGCCCCTATACTACTAGTGTAACCCCTTATTGTTATTAGTATAACCCACTTATTATATTGATGTACCCATGTAGTGCCCATATTGTTACTATTGTGCCCCATAGAAGCCCACTATTGTTATTATTGTGCCCTTACATTATTATTGTTATGTCGGCTCTGATTATGTTATAACCCCTTAGACTCCTATATATAGAAAGGAGGTCTTTTCATTTGTATCATTGAAGAATTGCTCATTTATGTAATGTAAAGGAGGTTTCCCCCTCGAAGAGGCTGAATTTTAAGGCATTGATCTATCTTTTCTATCTTTTCTTGAGCTGGTTTCATAACATATTTATTGTCTTATCTTTGGTTAATTGAATAGTGAGTGTACGCTCTAATTTATGTAGCCTCCAGATGTAGCTTGCTCACCTGTGAGATGCTAGCTTATTCAATTCATTTCTTTTCTTTCCAATTTTCTAACATGGTATCTGAAGTCAGATCTGGTGAGCCTGATTTACCTACGGAGCCTTATTGGCTACATTAGAGTCCTAGTGGCTAAAGAGCCTTCGTGGCTACAATTCCCTAATGCTCACATTTTCAGAGTCTAGGTGGTTGGGAATGACATACCTTACTCACAGGAGAAATTTATTTTCTTACAGGTCTAAGCATACCTCTAGCTGAGCACAAAGCGGTCATCCTATTTTTCGTCCTGACAGAAGCAATGATCATCACGGATGTCGGGGTAGAACCCGCGATGATGTGACCTTTCCTTAGAGAAATTTTCTTCATTTCCCCAAAAATCATGTTTTTTCAGGAAGAAAGGGTGATGGCATGTTTTTTATGGTTCTATGCATGAGATCTTGCCAGATAGGTGGTGGATCTGAGTTGCAGACACAAAGAGTGTGGTAGAATGGTGGAAGATATGAGATCGATTCAAAGGTTCTAGTATGTGTTGAGATTAGATTTTACTGTAGATTGTAATTGTTCACTTGGTTAGAATTGACTAAATATTAGGGGATCTACAATCTGATCAGTCGAACATGAAAATTTCACAGAATCTTATCTCAAGGAGACTAAAAAACTCGATGAGATAAATTATACCAATTGGAAATTCAAGCTACAGACGTTTATTGAGGGATTGAGTGCTTGGTCGATTGTCAGCGATGATGAGTAGAACTCGACCATTTCGACAGGTGGTATGGCATCACTAATACATGATTGGGATAAAAGGGAGAATAAGTAAAAAGTCTTATTGAATATGTCTGTTAAAGAAAATATTATCCCACATATCAAAGACTGTAAATCATTTAGTGAGATATGGACTACACTCAAGAACCTTTACCAGACATAGAACACCAATCACATATTGTCGCTCAAAGGCAAGTTGTTTTCCATGAGGATGGACGAGAATGAGTATGTTACTAGATTCATTGCACGGGTCAAGGACCTGAAGGACATATTGGGTGACATTGAGGAGAAGGTATCTAATTCTGATCTTGTCATAATTACATTGAATGGGATGATGTATGAGTATCAAATGTTCATCACAGGCTTGTCCGCAAGAGATAAAGCCCTTGCATTTGAAGATCTAACAAGAATCTTGATACAAGAAGAAGAGTTGGGGTAGAATTTTAGACCACAGAGTGTCAATCTTGTTTGATGGTGAAGAAGAAGAAATACAAAGGAAAAAAACCACAGGGACAAAAAGGTGGTGGAATTTTTCAAAAAGACCATTTAGAGGTATGTCTCCAACTAATAGTGGTAACAAATTTGACATTAATTTTTTTTACTACGGGAGAACCAGTCATTTAGCTAAGTTTTGTTTTAAGAGTGTTGGGTCCCTATAATACTAGTGATTACCCCATTACTATTATAGTTATACCCCTTATTTATATTGTTGTGCCCCTATTCCCCCCTTATTGTTATTTCTGTGCCCCATAGAATCCCTCTATTGTTATTTTTGTGGCTTTATATTATTATTGTTAGGTCGGCTGGATTATATTGTGACTCCTTAGACTCCTATATATAGAAAGGAGGTTTTGTCATTTGAATCATCCAAGAATTGCTCATTTATGTAATGTAAAGGAGGTTGCCCCCTCAAAGAGGCTGAATTATAAGGCGTTGATCTATCTTTTCTATCTTTTCTTGAGCTGGTTTCATAACATTTGGTATTAGAGCTTTGGATTCTAGGGTTTCGCTGCTCCAAACCTTGGGTCCAAATTTTAGAGCTTTTCGCGTGATATTTTTGGAGATATGATCTGAGGAAGTTGGTCTTTTTGCAGACTCCCGAATTACATTCAAAACAGGTGACCTGGGGTAAATTTTCATAACTTTGTCTCTGGGAATCAGATTGAAATTTCATAAGAAGGTACAGAAAGAGGACAGACTGTAGTTTCTTGTATATCATTTTCAGAACCAAATATCGAAAATTGTACATGTGGCACTTCATACAACTTCGCTCTTCTGGAAAGGTCTATAATCAGGTCATCTTGGGAGATTGTGCATAACTCTTTCTTGGAGAATCCAATTTGGTTCAGACTGGTGGCATTGGAAAGAGGACACAGAGAGCTACTATAGGTCACAAATTTAGAACTAGATGATTGGAAAGTACAGAGATACATTAGAGCCAATATCGAGCTCCTACAAAGTGAAAAAAGGTGTGTAGATTTTTTTAAATTTTTTCTTAAGCTTGGTTTGAAAATTTGTTTTGAAGGAATTCAAAGGGCATAGTAGAGCATTATTATCGGTAACTGATGCCCCGAGGAAAGAAAATGCAAACACCTAGTAAGGAACCTGAAAGCTCTAGCATGACTCATGAAGAAGAGGAAGAAATGCTACATGATATATCAAAATTACAAGAACAAGTGCAACAAATGTCATGCTCACAAAAGTTAACAGATGCTAAGATAAATGGCGTGGAAGCTAAGATAAATGGCGTGGAAGCTAAGATGGACAATTTGAAGATAGATTTGAACACAAATTTGAAGACAGGCATGGCAGATTTGAAGAAAGATTTGACAAATTTTCTACAAGAAATACTTACTAATGGTGAAAAGGTAGTAAAGGAAATTCATGATGAGAACAAAAGAAATGTTAGTCATGATTCCATAGACACTAATGTTGGATCGAAGAATCACCATATTCCAAAAATCGATATGAGGAAGTTTGATGGCAAGGATCCCACCACATGGATATTACAGATGGAGCAATTCTTCGATCTCAATAATGTGCAAAACGCACAAAAGGTACATATGGCAACTGTATATTTGGAACCAAATCAGTTTGTATGGTATCAATGGCTTTGTTCTCGTAAACAATTTATCACTTGGGCAATTTTTACGGAAGAATTGATAGCACATTATGAGGACACAAAAAGCAACACTTTTTTTAGCCAATTGATAAGTCTCAAACAAAAGGGTTCAATAATGGAGCACATTGAGGAGTTCCAAAAATTGAACATAAGGGTAAAAGATATTCCAGAGGAGCATAGGATTGATGTGTTCATAGGGTCTTTAAAGGATAATATCCAACATGATGTTCGCCTTAAGGAATGGAAAATCCCCACATCCATAAAGCATCTGCGAGGATTTCTTGGGTTGACAGGGTATTATCGCAAGTTTGTTAAGAATTATGGGAGAATAGCAGCACCTCTAACAACATTATTGAAGAAAGATTCATTTTCATGGACTCCGGAAGCAACAAAGGCCTTTGAACATCTTAAAGAGGCAATGTGCCAAGCACCGGTCTTAGCTACACCGGACTTCACAAAAACCTTTATTGTGGAATGTGATGCTTCAGGAAATGGAATTGGTGCTGTTCTAATGCAAGATGAAAGACCCATTGCTTTTGAAAGTCGTACAATCAAGGGAAAGTTTTTAAGCAAAGTTATTTATGAGAAGGAAATGTTGGCAATACTCCATGCACTTAAGAAAAGGCGACCCTACCTAATGGGAAGACACTTCAAGGTAAAAACGGATCATGATAGCCTTAAATACTTTTTAGAACAAAGATTATCCTCTGAAGAGCAACAAAAGTGGGTCACAAAGATGTTGGGTTATGACTTTGAAATCATCTACAAAAAAGGGAAGCAAAATGTGGTGGTAGATGCACTCTCAAGAAAGGATGAGGATGTGGAAGCATTGTTGTGTGCCATTTCTATTATCCAACCAGATTGGATAAACGAAGCAAGGGAGGAATGGAAGAATGACGAAGAAGTGTGGGCACTTATTCGAAAGCTACAACAAGATTCCAGTACTTCTGATACATTTAGCTGGCAAAATGATTCGTTATGGTACAAGGATCGCTTATACCTCTGTAAGAATTCCTAGCTAAAACAAAATATTCTTATGAAATTGCACACTTCTCCCTTAGGAGGGCACTCAGGATTTTTAAAAACTTACCACAGGGTTAAGAAGGATTTTTTTTGGGATGGCCTTAAATCAGATATTCAAAAGTTTGTGGCGGAATGTTTGGTTTTCCAACAAAATAAAGTTGAAACAATTAAGACACCGGGTCTATTACAACCTTTATCCATTCCAAGCCAATGTTGGGAGGAGGTTTCAATGGATTTTATCACAGGTTTACCCAAGTCTGAGGGAAAGAGTGTCATCATGGTGGTAGTTGACAGACTTACCAAGTATCCACACTTTTGTGCATTATCACACCCATTTAAAGCCAGTGCAGTTTCTACTGCATTTATGGAAACATTTCAAAAGCTGCATGGAAACCCAAAGATTATTGTAAGTGGCAGAGATCCCATTTTCACTGGAAGTTTTTGGACAGAATTATTTTCTTGTCTTGGTACTCAGTTAGCTCATAGCTCATCTTATCATCCTCAATCTGATGGGCAAACTGAGATAGTAAACAAATGTTTGGAAGGATATCTTCGTTGCTTTGTATCTGATAAACAGACACAATGGGTCAAATGGTTTCCTCTGGCTAAATGGTGGTATAACACTTCCTTCCATACAGCAACAAAAATGACCCCATTTATGGAACTTTATGGGTATCAACCACCATCCATCACATCATATTTAAGAGAAAATTCTAAGGTTCAGGCAGTGGAACATCACATCAAACATCAACAACAAGTCCTCCAACTCTTAAAGGATAACCTCGTGTTGGCACAAAATAGAATGAAACAACAGGCAGATCAACATCACAGTGAAAGAAGTTTTGATGTAGTTGATTGGGTATTCCTACGGCTACAACCATATAAGAAAATATCCCTAAAACAAGCTAAGAAGGATAATAAAATATCACCAAAGTATTATGGTCCGTACAAGGTGTTGCAAAAGATTGGTACTATGGCATACAAATTGGAGCTTCCTGCAGCTTCTCGATTGCACCCAGTTTTCCATGTTTCATGTTTAAAGAAGGTTATAGGCGACAAGCTCCCAATTCAAACATTATTTCCAGAACTTGACGAGGAAGGAAAAATTATATTGGAACCTGAAGCAGTCACAGAAACAAGAACTCGACAGCTACAAAATCGATCAATTTCAGAGTATATTATCAAGTGGAAGAACTTATCCGCTGAAGATTCCACATGGGAGGATGAGAATTTTATGCAGAAGTATCTAGAATTACTCAAGCGTTGAGGACAACACTTTTTTGAAGGAGAGGGGCATGTTGGGTCCCTATAATACTAGTGATTACCCCATTACTATTATAGTTATACCCCTTATTTATATTGTTGTGCCCCTATTCCCCCCTTATTGTTATTTCTGTGCCCCATAGAATCCCTCTATTGTTATTTTTGTGGCTTTATATTATTATTGTTAGGTCGGCTGGATTATATTGTGACTCCTTAGACTCCTATATATAGAAAGGAGGTTTTTTCATTTGAATCATCCAAGAATTGTTCATTTATGTAATGTAAAGGAGGTTGCCCCCTTGAAGAGGCTGAATTCTAAGGCGTTGATCTATCTTTTCTATCTTTTCTTGAGCTGGTTTCATAACAAAGAGACAGACAAATGAGGCTAGAAATAAAAAGAGAAAGAACACAAGGCACTTTTCCAATGAAGGTCATAGTCATGATCTTTGATTATTTGTAGCTGATTATGCTCTTTTAGCTCTTGAGGAGGATAAGGCTAAAATACGGTTCATAGATTTAGGCGTGTCATCACATATGACAGGTAATAGGCATTGGTTTGAGAATTTTGAAGAAACTACTTATGGAGCTAACATATATGTAGGTGATGACAAAGGCTATCAGATTAAGGGGTATGATAATATTCCATTGATGTTGCCTGATGGTAATATCAGATATATTAAAAATCTAATGTATGTACCCAGGATCAAGAAGAAATTGATCTTTGTTTCAATGATGGCAGATCAAGACCTACAAGTCGAATTCTTCAGATCATACTATGTCATAAAGGACAAAAATAAGGAACCAGTTACATCAGGAGTGTGTGTGGGAGGCCTATATAGGTTGAATGTCAAGAGCATGCCACACCAAGCTCTGGCTTCAACAAGATTGACAGTCGAGAATCTTTGGCATCAAAGATTCGGTCATCTTAACCTACAAGATCTCATGCTGCTACAAAGAAAAGGTATGGTTGATGGACTTCCTGCTTTTCAGAATGTTTATTTAGATTGTGATGGATGTGCATTAGAGAAGAGTTTCCTTTGAATGATGATAGGAAGAAAAGAGATATTCTAAAGCTTGTGCGTATAGATATATGTGGACCTATGCAGACTAGGTCACTACTCGGTGCATATTATTTTCTACCCTTTAATTATGATTGCACTAGATTCTCCTAGGTATATTTTATTAGAAAGAAGAGTCAAAAATTTCAATTCTTTAAAAGATTCAAGAATATGGTTGAGAAGCAGACATGGAAATTCATTATGATTCTCCGCTCTGATCAAGGGGGAGAATACAAGTTGAGAGAGTTCATGAAATTTTGCAAGAATCATGGAATTATTCAACAGTTCACAATACCTCACACTCTGTAGCAGAATGGAGTTGCAGAATGAAAGAACAGAACAATTGTGGAGTGTGCACAAAGTATGCTTTAAGGTAAGGGTCTATCCAATGGTTTTTGGGTTGAAGCCATCAACACTACAGTATACTTGAAAAATAGGAGTCCAACTAAATGTCTCAATTTTAAAACTCCTTTTGAAGCATTTTATGGATATAAGCCTACAGTTAATCAATTAAGGGTTTTTGGGTCAAAATCCTTTGCCCATATTCATAAGGATGATAGGAATAAGTTAGATCAAAAGGCCATGAAATACATCTTTGTAGGATACTGTACTAAGTTTAAATCTTATAAGTTATTTAATCCTTTGACTCATAAAGTTTTTGCAAGTTGAGATGTGTTATTTCATGAGAAAGTTGAGGAAGGAAATAAGGAGAATAGCCTTGAAGAGTGGCACATTCCATTGTTGATGGAAGAAAGTAGTGAGGACATTCAGCAACAGCAACAACAACAATAACAGCAGCAGAAAGAGGAGGAGGCAGGTGATGTAATCAGTAAGTCGAACCTACTAAGGTTTGAAGAAGACAAATTTGAGGTGAGTCCCTTACCGAGAAGATCAGGTAGGATGACTCAACTACCATCCAAATTGAAAGACTATGCTTTAATGTCAAACATTTTAAATGTTATAGAGCCCACAAATTATAAAGAAGCTAGTCAATCTCATGAGTGGAGGGCCGCAATGAATGAATAATTCGAATCTATTATCATAAATAATACTTGGGAACTAATTGAATTGCTTGGGAACTAATTGAATTGCCTGAAGGAAAAATACCCATAGGTTGCAAGTGGATTTAAAAACCTAAATTTAATGCAGGTGAGATTATAGAAAAGTTTAAATCTAGACCGGTAGCAAAGGGTTATTCACAGAAAGAGGGAATTGACTATGAAGAAACCTTTGCTCTGGTAGCCAAACTGAATAATATTAGAATGTTAATTGTTGTAGCTACAAAACATCAATGGAAGATACACTAGTTAGATGCTAAGTCTGTATTTTTAAATGTTGATTTAAAGGAAGAGGTTTATTTAATGCAGCCTGAAGGGTTTGTTAAACAAGGGTAGGAGCATTTGGTTTGTAGATTGAAAAAGGCCCTTTATGGTTTAAAATAGGCACCTAGGTCTTGGTATGATAAGATTGATTCATTTTTCTTACAGCATGGTTTTCATAGGAGTAAGAATGATCCAAATTTATATACCATGTATGATGAATAGGGGTAGATAATTTTGATTTCCTTGTATGTGGATGCCATTATTATAATAGGAAATGCAGATGCATTAATCAAACAAAAAAATTGCAGATGTCACGGGTTTTTGAAATGAAAGACCTCAGAAGTTTACATTACTTTCTAGGTCAAGAAGTGTGGAGAGACTCTGGGTAGACTTTCGTTACTCAAGGGAAGTATGTCAGAGGGCTGCTAAAAAAGTTCAGAATGGAACAATGTAAGACATCATCAATACCTTTGCAGCAAAACCTAAAATTGTGTAGTAACAATGGCTATAAAGAGGTGGATGCTACTTTGTACAGGCAGCTAGTTGGTAGTATATTATATCTTACTACAACTACACCAAACTTAGCATACTCTATTAGTGTGTTGAGCCAGTTTATGTCTAAAACTCTTGAATGTCAATGGGTTGCAGCAAAAAGTGTACTGAGGTATCTTCATGGTGCTTGTGATTATGATATTTTATACAGTAATACATTTGATGCTACTTTAGCAATTTTTTTAGACTCTGATTAGGCAGGTGACCTGGATGATCGACGATCTATCATGGGTTATGGATTCAGTGTTGGATCTAGGGTCATAACATGGAGCAGTGAAAAGCAGAGCATTGTTTCTTTATCTATAACTGAAGCCAAGTACCAAGCAGTATGCACAACGACATGTGAAGCTATCTGGTTCAGGAGGCTTCTCCATGATGTAGGAGAAGACAAGAAAGAGTCGACTATCAACAAATGTGACAACTAGAGTTCCATTAAGATGGAAAACAACCCAGTGTTTCATAAGAACATGAAACACATAGATACTTAGTTTCACTTTGTAAGAGAAAAAGTCTAGTCAAAAGAAATTTTTATTGAATACTGTAAAACATGTGACAATATGGCTGATATTTTTAAAAAGCCTCTTGGGAAAGTGAAGTTTGAATTGTTTAGGGGGGTGTTAGGACTTCAGGATAATCCTTTCTCCATTAAGGGGGAGAGTTGAAAATAATTAATATTATATTGTATTAATGGAGAAATGGTTACATGGTTGTAATGTAACTCCTTAAGTTAGGATTAGTTCCTAGGTTGTAGGAGTTTGTTCTCACCTCCCTATTTTTTTGAGATGTATTTATTGTCTTATATTTGGTTAATTGAATAGTGAGTGTACGCTCTAGTTTATGCAACCTCTAGGTGTAGCTTTCTTACCTGTGAGCTACTGGTTTATTCAATTCAATTATTTTCTTTCTAGTTTTTTAACAAATTGAAGGGAGCATCGAGGGGTCTACAATTGACCATCCTCTGAAGTTTTATAAAGCTATCTGAAGTCTGAATCAAGTTGTCTCTGATATATTCTTCCACTGTAAACTGGTTTACGAAGTTGTTGGGTTGTATTGCTGATCATATTTTATTGGGCTCATTTTACTCTCTGCTGAACATTTTATGACAATCTAATAGAAGAATAATTTCAAAGGGTTTTCCCCCTAGTGGGGATTTTCCCTAGTCTTTTGACCAAATATGGTGTCTCTTGTTGATGTGTTGATTGTCTTCTTTGTCATTGCAGATATTTTTCTATCTTCAATTACTGTTGATGAATGGAAAGACTAATTGTAATTCGAAATATTGCTAAGTAAAGTTTGGAATTGGGCTACAGTAATTGATACATCAAAGAACAATATGAAAATTAACATGGTATCAAAGGTAAGGTGAAGGACAAGCCCAAAATGAGACAAGCCTTGAAGCACTTATCTTTGGAAAGTTGAAAGAACCAATCTAATCAAAGACAATATGACTTCCTTCTTCAAGAGTGATGAGAAGCTCGGTGACTTATCTAATTTTGCTGCATGGAAACTTAGGTTGGAAATCATTGTTGATAACAATGATGTTTTGAACTACATTTAATGAAAGGTACCTGAACCTCTAGAGAATGCATCTGTTTCTGCCAAGAACAAGCACAAGAAATGTGATTTGTGAGTTGAAATTAAAAAAAAAATCATAGCTGATGGTTTACAAGATAATCTACTTGCATATGTTGGAAACTTGAGTAGGTCTAAAGACATGTATGATAAGGTAACCGACATGTTTGAGATCAACAATTTGAATGAAATCCTAACCTTTAAAGATAAACTCAAAGACACCAAGATGAATAAAGGAGATTCCATATAATCCTACATAATGAGGATCAGACGTGTTAGAGATCAATTTCTAAGAGTTGCAAAAGTTGTGCTAGACAAGGAACTGGTGTTCGTGACTCTAAGATATCTCCCCTCTATTTGGGAAACATTCATCACTACTATAATAAAAAAAAATGTCCTCCCTTCATTTGATGAAATTTTTGGAAAGATCACTCAAGAGTCAAGGATGATAGGAAGAGAAAGGATTCAAAAGCATGAAGAAGGAGAATTTGCTGCATACATCTCTGATGACAAGAAGAAGAATAAGAAAGAGAAAAGAGATCCATCAAATTCAAGAAAGCCTCCTCCTTGAAGTGGATATTCAAGATCAAGCATGGAATTGATCGAAGCATTGAAAATTATAAGGCAAAGTTCATGGCTCGAGGATTCTCCCAGGAAGAGGGAGAAGATTATGATGATATATTTGCACCCGTGGTTTGATATACATCCATTCATTCGATAGTTGCATTTTCCAAAAGTCAAGGATGGACCCTTCATCAGATGGATGTAAAGACCACATTCCTCCATGGCATGCTAAAAGAAGAAGTATATGTTGAACAACCACAAGGATTTGAAGTAGGAGATCGAAAGACACATGTTTGTAGATTAAAGAAGGAATTGTATGGTTTGAAGCAAGGCCCAAGAGAATTATATGTCTACATAGATAGTTATTTGGTGAAGCTAGGATTCATATGAAGTAACGCTGATCCCAACCTCTACTTCAAGGAAATCCAAGGTATGCCATTGATTTTGGTTTTATATGTTGACGATCTATTCCTGGCACATAGTGAGCCTCTAATGATCATGTGTAAGAGGGATTTATCCTCTGAATTTGAGATGAAAGACCTTGGAATCACGCACTATTTTATAGGCCTTGAGGTGTGAAAAAGGCTCAGTGAGGTTTTCCTTTCTCAAGGAAAATATGTTGTGAAATTGTTGGAAAGATTTGAAATGATAGAATACAAGTCCCTACCCACACCGATGGAAATGAACTTCAAGAAGTTATGTGGAGAAGCTGCAGGACCCTATTTGGTGAATCCATCCGAGGATATATAATGGATTGGGGCTCTGATGTTCCTATTGAAGACCCGTGCAGACAAATGATATGCAGTGAACACGTTGAGTCAATTCATGACTAAACCTCTCCATGCACATTATACCACTCCCAAAGACATTTTGGGATATTTGCAGGGGATGATTACACTTGGTCTAAGATGCTCTGCCGGATATGTTCGACTTCATGGATACACCGATGATGATTGGGCGGGAAATGTTATCGACATAAAGAGTATGTATGGATGATATTTTAGTCTTGGATCTTCCATGATATCGTAGATGAGCATGAAACAAAAGTCTGTAACATTGAGTAACACCAATGTAGAGTATATTTTCGCTAGCATGGCTACTTGTGAAGCTGTTTGGTTGAGGAAGCTCTTTGGAGAGCTATTTGTGAAGGTCCTAGACACTACATTTATATATTGTGACAACAAGAGTGGGATCCGTCTAGAATATAATCTCATGTTCCATGACAAGTCCAAGCACATAGAGATCTGATACCACTTCATTCCTTATATGGTACAGAGATGATTCGTTTGACTTCATCACATATCGACAGATGAGAAGATTGTAGTTATTATCACCAAGGCTTTGTCGAAAAGGAAGTTCTTAGTCTTCAAAGAGCAGCTTAGACTGATGGATGTGAACCCTCCTAAAAACGGGCACCATTGATCAAGGACACTGAGCCATACTCTCCCCGCCTGTCTAAGTTCCCATGGTGATGAATTAAGATAGAGAGTTCCTGGGTTTGATGGAAATGTGGAAAATAGGGTATCACCCATATCTATTAACCATATGGTTGGAGTAGTAGCTCACCCTATCTTGGTCTTTGTAGAGCATACCCAAGTTCGCATCATACCCACAAGCTGAGATTGTTTGGATTATCCCTCCCTATCAGGCCAACAAGTGAGGAGGCTTGGGGGCATGAGATCCTTAACTTTGGTAATTCAGGTATCTTGCCTAAGCTATGATTATGATGCAAGTGTTCTACCACATGACTCTTAAGGATCATTGTTGGGAATATCAGTGGGAAATAGGATGGGTTTAGTAGTAGCTCCCTTACATCACCTATTTCTCGATATGGTTTGAGTTGTAGTTCCCCCATGATATTCTGGGTAGTAGCCCGATGACATATTTCTGAGTAGTATCCCAATGACATATTTTCTGGTAGTAGCCCGATGAAATCTTTCTGGGTAGTAGCTTGATGACATATATTTTCGGGTAGTAGCCCACTGATATAGATTTCGAGTTATAGCTCGATGGATAGAGGGTGGTAGCTTTTTCTCCCTAGGATTCTTCTTTATAATCTAGAATTTTTCAAAAGATAGAGTTGAGCATATTCGAACACACATTGATCGATGGACAAGTTTTACAGGTGGAATTCTCCCTAGGTTAGAGGGAGTGTTAAAAATATGGAACTACAATCAAGTTCCAATTTGGACTACTTATTTTATGGATACAATGATGTCATTGAGTTCCTCTTTTTGAGAGGACCAAGATCGACCAAAATATCACCTCATGTAGACAAGCAGAAGTTGGTTTTCAATTTTGTGCACCCACTCATGGCTATTGGATCGAGTCGGCTTCACTCTCATGCACATTTGGATAGGTCGGCCTCAAAATCAAATGGACATTGTTGGACACCCATAAAAGCCTATAAATACAAGTGACCTTGAAGCTCATTTTAAAATAAAATCATCAAGCCTCTTCTTCTCTTCTATCTAATTTGGTTTGGTACATTGGTGAAGGAAAAGGTTGTATGGAGGTCCAAAGTCTCAGATCTGAAGCAAGCACAAAATTAGGGTTTATGTTCTAGATGTTGGCACAACACTAGGAAATTTCATCCTTGGATGTTGGTATGCTATGGGAAAGACAACAACCAGGAAGTTATAGTCACATGCATGCTAACTTGAAGAGAGTGTCCGAGGTTTGACTATTGTTGACCATCCTCTGAAGTTTTCTAAAGTTCTCTGAAGTCTGAATCAAGTTGTCTTTGATATATTTTGCCACTGTAAATTGGTTTATGAAGCTGTTGGGTTGTATTTCTAATCATATTGTATTGGGCTCATTTTACTCTTTGTTGAACATTTTATGACATTTTAATAGAATAATAATTTCAAAGGGTTTTCCCCCTAGTGGGGATTTTCCCTGGTCCTTGACCAAATATGGTGTCTCTTGTTGAAGTGTTGATTGTCTTCTTTGTCATTGATTATATTGTTCTATCTTCAATTATTGTTGATGAATGGAAATACTAATTGTAATTGGAAATATTGCTAATTGAAGTTCGGAATTGGGCTAAAGTAATTGATACAACATAGAAAAATCTGAAAATTAACAGAGGAAACATAGAAAATATTTGTGTAGAGAGTAGAGGGCAACCTCCTACAACATATAATGTTGCATAGTTTGAATTTATGGAGAAGTGCACACATAAACATTATCTTCTAATATCATAGAGTGAGGAGATTGATGGGGAGGTCAACCATGATTTTAGAGGGAAAAAATGTTTTTCTAAATGTGATGGAGTTTGTAGAAGCTTGCAGTAGAGGATACTCAAAGGGAGATTCTACATGTGATTGTGTTGAAGAAGAAAAATTTTCAGTTTATAGTTAGAAGTGATAGCCTCCTCTTTGTTGCAACTACCATGCTTATGATTGCAAGGATCAATGGTGTATTATTGAGATTCATATGTGTCTGATATGTGTGATTGTAGAAAAGGATTTGTATATGCTTCTAGTTACATTAAGAAATGAGTTGCATGAGAGAGTGTAGAAAATCTTGTAGATTCACATGCTCATGCAATGTACTAAAGCATAGGACAAGAATCTACTTCTACTTTCAACCAGTGGAATCCAATAGATAGATGAAAACAATATGAACAAGAAGAAGATAAATCAATGGCACATAACACACGACGTATCTCAGGAAAGCTACTACTCAAAACCTCGATATCTATATTGCATATATCATAAATATGAATGAAGATACACATATTGTTCTCACTAGAATAATTCCACATAAGTATGCTCAAGTCTCTTGGCTCACAAGATAGCTCTTGGCCAACACTTAGCCAATTCTATAGCTCTCCAAGCCCCTAATCTCTTTCGTAATTCCTAGGATGAATAGCCCATATTTAAAGGGAATTCATTCTTCCAAAATTGTGCAATCCAAACATAGGATCAATCTCTAATGCATGCATGATATATATAGTCTAGTAAACAATACAACTGATAGTACATTGTCCCTAAACTCTAGTCTTAACTGGGTCTTTCTTAGAAAGAACATGCATGAGTTTATCATGAGGGAATATTCACTTAACTAGAGTGACACTTGTGGATGCACTAGTGCACCAACTCATTGCTAACTCTCTATTAGTTCCTTAAACAATTTGGAACTAATTTAACTAAACATAACTCAGTAAATTGAGTGATCTAATTTCCAACTCAATTTAAACTCATACTCAACCCTTAAAACTTAGGGAGAACATATACATGACTTCATAAAGACTCCCAACTTGAATTCCTAAGCTAATTAAGTTAATTAAACTTAATTAACTATTTACAAATTTCTATGAGAATAAAATTCAATTTTAATTCACGATTTAAATTCAATGACAAATTTAAACTGGAATTTTTTGTTTCCATTTCTCAACAGAGAGGAGTTGTGTGTTGAGATGATTGACTATTGTTGGTTGTTGTTGACAGTCGTTTGATCATCGTTTCTTTGATATATATTCTTGTGTAGCTAAGTGAGAGAGATATAGTTGTGTATGTTGTTGAGAGTGCATATGCTAATGTATTGGGTTTGTTTGATTGAGATGATGATGATGTATTGATCTTATCAAAGAGAGAAAGTTATTGTTGTCTTATTCAGGGGTGCAGTTTGAAACATTGTGAAATGTGGCCCTAGTGATCAATAGATCGAGATAACTTGGTGAAGAAGGGATGGGTGTGTTGGGTCTTGAAAATGTCATTCATTTCCATTACACTTTCACTATTATGTCCATTATATCACCTCCACTTCACTACTATGTTACCAAATTTGTTATGAAACCAGCTCAAGAAAAGATAGAAAATATAGATCAACGCCTTAGAATTCAGCCTCTTCGAGGGGGCAACCTCCTTTACATTACATAAATGAACAATTCTTGGATGATAAAATGAGCTAAACCTCCTTTCTATATATAGGAGTCTAAGAGTCACAATATAATCTAGCTGACCTAACAATAATAATATAAAGCCACAAAAATAACAATAGAGGGATTCTATGGGGCACAATAATAACAATATGGGGGCAATAGGGGCACAACAATATTAATAAGGGGTATAACTGCAATAGTAATGGGGTAATCACTAGTATTATAGGGACCCAACATGCCCCTCTCCTTCAAAAAAGTGTTGTCCTCAACACTTGAGTAGTTCTGGATACTTCTGCATAAAATTCTCATCCTCCCATGTGGAATCTTCAGCAAATAAGTTCTTCCACTTGATAAGATACTCTGAAATTGATCAATTTCGTAGCTATCGAGTTCTTGTTTCTGTGACTGCTTCTAGTTCCAATATAATTTTTCCTTCCTCGTCAAGTTCTGGTAATATATTGTTTGAACTGGGAGCTTGTCGTCGATAACCTTCTTTAAACATGAAACATGGAAAACTGGGTGCAATCGAGAAGCTGCAGGAAGCTCCAATTTGTATGCCATAGTACCAATCTTTTGCAACACCTTGTACGGACCATAATACTTTGGTGATAATTTATTATCCTTCTTAGCTTGCTTGAGGGACATTTTCTTATATGGTTGTATCCGTAGGAATACCCAATCACCTACATCAAAACTTCTTTCACTGCGATGTTGATCTGCCTGTTGTTTCATTCTATTCTGTGCCAACACGAGGTTATCCTTTAAGAGTTGGAGGACTTGTTGTTGATGTTCAATGTGATGTTCCACTGCTTGAACCTTAGAATTTTCTCTTAAATATGATGTCATGGATGGTGGTTGATACCCATAAAGTGCCATAAATGGGGTCATTTTTGTTGCTGTATGGAAGGAAGTGTTATACCACCATTCAGCCAGAGGCAACCATTTGACCCATTGTGTCTGTTTATCAGATACAAAGCAACGAAGATATCCTTCCAAACATTTGTTTACTATCTCAGTTTTCCCATCAGATTGAGGATGATAAGATGAGCTATGGGCTAACTGAGTACCAAGACAAGAAAATAATTCTGTCCAAAAATTTCCAGTGAAAATGGGATCTCTGTCACTTACAATAATCTTTGGGTTTCCATGTAGCTTTTGAATTGTTTCCATAAATGCAATAGAAACTGTACTAGCTTTAAATGGATGTGATAGTGCACAAAAGTGTGCATACTTGGTAAGTCTGTCAACTACCACCATGATGACACTCTTTCCCTCAGACTTGGGTAAACCTGTGATAAAATCCATTGAAACCTCCTCCCAATGTTGGCTTGGAATGGATAAAGGTTGTAATAGACCCAGTGTCTTAATTGTTTCAACTTTATTTTGTTGGCAAACCAAACATTCCACCACAAACTTTTGAATATTTGATTTAAGGCATCCCAAAAAAATTCCTTCTTAACCCTGTGGTAAGTTTTTAAAAATCCTGAGTGCCCTCCTAAGGGAGAAGTGTGCAATTCCATAAGAATCATTTGTATTAGCTGGGAATTCTTACAAAGGTATAAGCAATCTTTGTACCATAACGAATCATTTTTCCAGCTAAATTTATCAGACATACTTGAATCTTGTTGTAACTTTCGAATAAGTGCCCACACTTCTTCGTCATTCTTCCATTCCTCCCTTGCTTCATTTATCCAATCTGGTTGGATAATAGAAATGGCGCACAACAATGCTTCCACATCCTCATCCTTTCTTGAGAGTGCATCTGCCACCACATTTTGCTTCCCTTTTTTGTAGATGATTTCAAAGTCATAACCCAACATCTTTGTGACCCACTTTTGTTGCTCTTCAGAGGATAATCTTTGTTCTAAAAAGTATTTAAGGCTACCATGATCCGTTTTTACCTTGAAGTGTCCTCCCATTAGGTAGGGTCGCCTTTTCTTAAGTGCATGGAGTATTGCCAACGTTTCCTTCTCATAAATAGCTTTGCTTAAAAACTTTCCCTTGATTGGACGACTTTCAAAAGCAATGGGTCTTTCATCTTGCATTAGAACAACACCAATTCCATTTCCTGAAGCATCACATTCCACAATAAAGGTTTTTTTGAAGTCCGATATAGCTAAGACCGGTGCTTGGCACATTGTTTCTTTAAGATGTTCAAAGGCCTTTGTTGCTTCCAAAGTCCATGAAAATGCATCTTTCTTCAATAATTTTGTTAGAGGTGCTGCTATTCTCCCATATTTCTTAACAAACTTGCGATAATACCCTGTCAACCCAAGAAATCCTCGCAGATGCTTTATGGATGTGGGGATTTTCCATTCCTTAATGGCTTTAATTTTGCTAGGGTCTACCTTTACTCCTTCATGAGATACAATATGACCCAAATATTCCACCTCTTGGACTCCAAAGAAACATTTGGATCTTTTTGCATATAATTGTTTCTCCTCCAATAGTTGTAGCACCCTGTCAACATGTTCAACATGATCCTTCCACGACTTGATGTAGATTAGTATATCATCAAAAAATACTAACACAAATTTTCTAAGGAATGGTTTGAAAATTGAATTCATCAAACCTTGAAATGTTGAAGGTGCATTGGTAAGGCCAAAAGGCATGACCAAAAATTCATAATGACCCTCATGAGTTCTAAATGTTGTTTTCGGAATGTCTTCAGTCTTCATTCTAATTTGATGATATCCTGAACGAAGATCCAACTTGGTGAAGTAAATTGATCCATGCAATTGATCCAATAATTCATCAATGACAGGAATGGGGAACTTATCTTTAATAGTGAGCTTGTTGAGCTCCCTATAATCCGGACACATGCGCCATGATCCATCCTTCTTGTGCACCAATACTATTGGAGCAGAGAAAGAACTTTGACTCGGTTGAATTATACCAGCCTCTAGCATTTCTGCAACCATACGTTCAATTTCACTCTTTTGGACATAGGGATATCTGTACGGCCTGATGTTTGGAGGAACACTTCCTGGAATCAGACGAATAGCATGATCATGATCACGCATAGGTGGGAGACCTTTGGGAGTCTCAAATACCTTGGAATGCTTGTCCAGGACTTTTTGGAGATCTGGAGAAATAGATGATTCCGATGTGGAAACATCTAGCGAGCATAATTGTGCAATTACACCTCTTTGCTCCTTTTTTAGAAGCTTTGTCATACCGTTAGAGCTGATTATTTTTCCTGGTTTCCCTGCAATACCCCTTAATTCAACTTCCTTTCCTTCCGTAGAAAATTTGATGAAAAGTTCTTGAAAATTAAAAGCTATTGTACCCAAGGATTTTAGCCATTGGACTCCTAGTACAACATCAACACCTCCCATTTGAATGGAAAGCATTAGGCTAGTCAATACATATTCTCCCATGGATAGCTTGATATTATGGCACTTTCCAGAGCAATTTATTGTTCCCCCATTTGCAATCATCACTTGAAACTTTGGTGCTGGATATAAGAAGCAATTAAATTCTTTTGCTACCTTACAATGAATAAAATTGTGGGTGCTTCCCGAATCAATCAACACTATTACCTTTTTCGTCTTGATTTGTCCTTCTATCTTGATGGTTTGAGGAGTGGTAATTCCCGCCAATGCATTACAAGATATGGTCGGATTTATTTGTTCTTCATCTAGGCTTTGTTCCTGGAGTATATCCTCTTCTTTTGACCTTTCTTGCTCCTTTTCTTCTTCCTCTTCACAATCTATGTAGAATAATTTCTTCACAGCACACTTATGACCTTTAGTGTATTTTCTATCACAACTGTAACAAAGCCCTTTTGCTCTTTTTTCTTCCAATTTTTGTGGTGTCAACCTTATAGGTTGTGGAAGACTAGGGGCAACAACACTTCCATCTTTATAGTTGTGAGTGGTATGCTTCCTGGTTGCCATAATTTTGCTTTCCATTTTTCTTGCTAATCTGAATGCCTTCTCTAATGAATCAGGTTCCCAAAGGCGAACATCATGTTGGATATTATCCTTTAAAGACCCTATGAACACATCAATCCTATGCTCCTCTGGAATATCTTTTATTTTTGGAACTCGTCAATGTGCTCCATTATTGAACCCTTTTGTTTGAGACTTATCAATTGGCTAAAAAAAGTGTTGCTTTTTCTATCCTCATAATGTGCTATCAATTCTTCCGTAAAAATTGCCCAAGTGATAAATTGTTTACGAGAGCAAAGCCATTGATACCATACAAACTGATTTGGTTCCAAATATAAAGTTGCCATACGTACCTTTTGTGTGTTTTGCACATTATTGAGATAGAAGAATTGCTCCATCTGTAATATCCATGTGGCGGGATCCTTGCCATCAAACTTCCTCATATCGATTTTTGGAATATGGTGAGTCTTTGATTCAACATTAGCATCTATGGAATCATGATTAACATTCTTTTGTTCTCATCATGAGTTTCCTTTACTACCTTTTCACCATTAGTAAGTATTGCTTGTAGAAAATTTGTCAAATCTGTCTTCAAATCTGCCATGCATGTCTTCAAATTTGTGTTCAAATCTATCTTCAAATTGTCCATCTTAACTTCCATGCCATTCATCTTAGCTTCCACGCCATTTATCTTAGCTTCTGTTAACTTTTGTGAGCGTGACATTTGTTGCACTTGTTCTTGTAATTTTGATATATCATGTAGCATTTCTTCCTCTTCTTCATGAGTCATGCTAGAGCTTTCAGGCTCCTTACTAGGTGTCTGCATTTTCTTTCCTCGGGGCATCAGTTACCGATAATAATGCTCTACTATGCCATTTGAATTCCTTCAAAATAAATTTTCAAACCAAGCTTAAGCAAAAATTAAAAAAAATCTACACACCTTTTTTTCACTTTGTAGGAGCTCGATATTGCCTCTGATGTATCTCTGTACTTTCCAATAATCTAGTTTTGAATTTGTGATCTGTAGTATCTCTCTGTTTCCTCTTTCCAATGCCACAAGTTTGACCCAAATTAGATTCTCCAAGGAAGAGTTATACGAAATCTCCCATAGTGACTTGATTATAGACTAGTTCAGTAGAGCGAACTTGTACGACGTGCCACGAGTCATTGTTTCAACCTTTGGATTTGAAAAATGCATTAAAGAAACTACAATCCATCCTCTTTCTCTAACTTCTTATGAAATTTCAATCCGATCCCCAGAGAGAAAGTTATGACGATTTTCCCCAGGTCACCTATTTGGAATGTAATTCAGGAGTCTGCAAAGAGACCAACTTCCTCAGATCATATCTCTGCAAATATAGCACGAAAAGCTCTAAAATTTGGATCCGAGCTTCAGCGTGATTTCTTCTCAAATGGGTTTTTTTTGCAACTTCTGAAACGTCGCAGAAAAAAAGTTATAGCGAAAATTCCACAATGACCTATTTGGAGCAGCGAAACCCTAAAATCCAAAGCTCTGATACCAAATGTTATGAAACTAGCTCAAGAAAAGATAGAAAAGATAGATCAACGCCTTAGAATTCAGCCTCTTCAAGGGGGAAACTTCCTTTACATTACATAAATGAAAAATTCTTGGATGATAAAATGAGCTAAACCTCCTTTCTATATATAGGAGTCTAAGAAGTCACAATATAATACATCCGACCTAACAATAAAAATATAAATCCACAAAAAATAACAATAGAGGGATTCTATGGGGCACAATAATAACAATATGGGGGCAATAGGGGCACAACAATATTAATAAGGGGTATAATTGCAATAGTAATGGGATAATCACTAGTATTATAGGGACCCAACAACATTCATCCCACTTTCATTATCATTGGGTCACATTTATGTTTTTCCAAACTTTATTAATTTTTAGCCTTTTTTAGTGAATTTGTGGTTAAAACTTAGTAAATAATGTGCATATGCTTATACCTAACAAGTGGGTTGAGATTGTTGACATGTGTAGGTCAAAAGGAGGCTTCTAGAAGACCCTTATGTGGCACTCTAAGGCCAAATTCGAATTTGAGTGGAAAGAATCATGAGATCATGAGGATATGTGTCACATACCCTAATTGTATTCTAACTCTAAGAAGATATGTGTCTTATCAATTCCCATTTTGATTAGGACTCTAGAGGTAGAGGGAGATTTTCATGGACTTCTCATCCTTTTGTATAAATAGGAGATCTCTCTCCTTCATTTGTTAGTATTAGCTTGTTAGTTCTTAAGCTTGTTAGCTTGTGAGATGGCTTTGGAAAGCTTTAGAGAGCTTTGTTGTACTTCGTAATTTTGAAGAATTTGAATAAAGCTTTGATGTTCTCAACATGGAAGGAGATGTGAAGTAGATTTCATGGAGCATATTAGAATGTAAGGTAGCGTAGATTTCATTTTGTAATTTTGCTTTGATTTCATTATGTCATTTGATTGCTTTCAAGTTTGATAGATTAGATTTTCCATTCATGCAATTTTAATTCATGTAAGTGTGTTCAACCAGTTGATTGTAGATTAATTTTTGTTTACATGTTTTTGCATCAAATAGTGACATGAGATTTGCCTCTCTACTGACTTTGTTTTTTTTAGCTTTTCAATTTCAGTTATGCTTTGATTACGGTCTTATTCATTTGCTTTGTTAGTTAGTTTAGATATCAAATTCCTCATATCATTGACGTTATCTCCTAAAGCCATAAATTAGACTACTCGGTGAGCTATCGGACTATGAATGCTGTGATTTGATTTTAGCTTTATTTTTCTGCAATTAGATATCAAATTCCTCATATCATTGACGTTATCTCCTAAAGCCATAGCTTAGACTCCTTGGCGAGCTATCAAACTATGAATGATGTGATTTGATTTTAGCTTTATTTTTATGTAATTAGATATCAAATTCCTCATATCATTGACGTTATCTCCTAAAGCCATAGCTTAGAATACTTGGAGAGCTATCAGACTATGAATGATGTGATTTGATTTTAGCTTTATTGTTCTGCAATTATATATTAAATTCCTCATATCATTGACGTTATCTCCAGAGCCATAGCTTAGACTACTTGGTGAGCTATCGGACTATGAATGAAGTGAATTGATTTTACTTTTATTAGTTTGCAGTTTTTGATTTGTTTGAGTGCAATAGCTTAAATTTTATTTCTGTATTTAGATAAACAACAGAGATAGTGATTTCATAATTAGTAGTTCATAATTTGTTTGATTTGAATAGCAGCACATTTCCATTCTTTTTTAAGTACTAATTTCATCAATAACATGTTTTGAGATTTTTTGAAGTGCTAAGTTTTGGAAGTTACTATTAAGGACATAAACCTTGTCTTGAAATCTACATCCATACTTGCCCTTTAAAAATGTTCTTAAGACCTTAGAATAGGATTTCGATTTGCATTAGACACTTTAGAAGATCAACAAGAACAAAACCACAAAACAAAATAAAAACTATAAAACAATGAAGTAAGAAAAAGGTTAACTAAGCACATATGGTGCACCATACTTCATCAATTTACGATACCCGGATTGATAATTTATGTAGAGCAATTTAAGACGTTAAATTGACTAGACATTTTTGGCACTGTTACCAGGGAAGTGTAATTAGGAGACCTTATTTCTTACATCTAAAAAAAATTTAATAATTCTTGAGTATGCTCTCCTCCTGCACTTTGTGTGATCTCGAGGATCAAAAAAAGGATTGTTATGTAATTTTTTTTATAATAATTCTTGAGTATGCTCTCCTCCTACACTTTGTGTGATCTAGAGGATTAGAAAAAGATTTTTTATGTTAAAAAAAATTAAAAAAAAAGGAGACAAGATAAATTTCATCATTTCAATTGATTCAATAATAAAAAAATAAAAATAAAAATGAAACCCAACTGCTTTGATAGGTTCAACTGTCCAAGATTGACTAGTTATGGTTTGTAGTGGTCCTCAAAACACTGTATCCTCTTTTAATAAGATTTTGCAACTTAGATGCGGAATGTGGCCTGATTCTGCAGCTAATTGTGAATTCCGCAGCTGATTTCAAGGTTTAGCAGGTTATAGGCATCCAATGAAGAAACTGACCACATGGGCATCTCCGGAATTGTCTTGACATGGATCCTATCCTAGTCACCCAGTTCAGATTGATAAAAATTCAGCTTAAGACCTCAATCAAAGTCTTGTTTTTAGCATGTTTTCCTTGAAGTCTTTGCTGCCAGAAATTGAAAATCATTAATCCTTCTTATAAAAAATTTACAATTTCAGAGAAAAAAAAGAGGAAAAAAACAATCTATAGCTATCTTCAATCCTAGCTTTCACTGTGGCCTCAATAAAAAATAAAAAAAAACAAAACCTACAATATCCTCCTCTAGTTGTTTCCCTGACTCTTGTAATCAACAGTAGCAAGACAATGTTAGTGAAAATCTTAAACACTCATCTATATTCCATCCATTGCTGGAGTATCATCAGCATTGTTCTAGATGCTATTTATCATCTCAATCATTTCTTCCATCCCTCTGTCCAGGCGGAACATCCCTATTGAGACCATACCTATATGGAGTTGTTTGCCAACATTTATGAGAAAATCAGTGGCATTCCTTGTGTACCGGTTAGTTTGTAGGTATTTATGGTGTAGGACTTTTGCAACAAAATTGTGAATGAAAGAAGACTCTAGAAGACAAGCTGCTTTTCATTATTCGCATCCGTGGTATTAATGATATGCATCCAAAGACACGAAAGATCTTACAGCTACTACGTTTGAGGCAGATCTTCAATAGCGTCTTCCTAGAAGTGAACAAAGCAACTGTGAATATGTTGCAGAGGAGTGAAACATATGTGACTTATGGCTATCCTAATTTGAAGAATATTAGAGAGCTGATTTACATGAGATTTAATAGAAAGGTAAACACGAGGATTCCTCTGACAGACAATGTTGTTATTGGACGGGTTTTTGGTCAGTATGGAATCATCTGTATTAAAAACTAAGTGAAGGTTTTCATGAATCGTTGAAGGTTCTAGACACTCTAGATTGATTAAGGTTTTGTGAATTCCAAAATACATTGCCTCAATTCTTCAGCCCTGTCATTGTGCCTGTGTAATACACCTAATAGACAACAAAAGAAAAAAAAGCGCAGAACAGAGAAAAATGTCAAACTTCACATACACGATTTGGCTAAATGGAGACGAATTTGAGAAAAATAAAACATGGGTTTTTTCGGAAGTAGGGTGAATTAGATAACTCATAAATTGTTTTAAGAAATTCGTGGCAATTTGAGAGAATTTCTCAGTCCTCTGAAGCCTCTTTTTGCTTTCCGCATGAAGAAAAACTGATTTTAATTAATGAATAGGCTGTGATTTAATTCGGCAAGGGAATTCTGATTTAGGAATCAACTATGCACTGGCATCTAACTTACTCCACCACATCTCCCACCCTTAATGCCACCCATTTGTAACTCATTAACACTTGTTAACAGCAATCCCAATTGAATACGGCTCTGTTTAGTGATTAACTCCATTACGTGAACCGGTTGGATACGGCTCTTCACAACCGATTGATAGACATGGCATGGAGCTTCTTAGCATTCAATCTTGACTTTAATGTATAATGGTTTCTCTCTTGAATCGTACTTCAGTTATGGTTGATTATATGTATCCAAAAATTACACAACTCTTCTCTTTATTTCCACGTTCTAGAGTTTTAGATTCGGTGTGATCTTATGGGAGTTAGCTAGTTTACGTATGCTACGGAGTGGAATGAATCCCATGTAGGTAGTTGGTGTTGTTATTTTTTAGAATCGTCATCTAATATTCCTGGGAGTTGTCTTAAACATGAGTTATGGCTCAATGTATGCATACCTGGATTCAAAACAACGTATTGTTGCAGCATGAAGCTGCACAAATAGTCCAGTCCTTGCTCAGGCCAAATAGCTATGTTACTATCAAGTATGACCTTAGTATCCTTGATTATTTATCAGACTTTATCTGATGTTTGTGTGGGAATCCTGGGGCTTATTGTGTAATAACACTAGCATTTTCAATTAGAGAAGGGATCAATATCATTTTGGTTGGTTTTGTTTCAACTGAAAATCTCTGTTTTAAAGATGAATCAATTGCTTTTAAGGTTGCAGAAACTCCACGGGAAAGTGCGGAAGAAATAAAAAGCTATGCACGACACAAGTATTAAAATATGTGTAAAATTAATGGTTGGCTGTCTTTTAGCTGTGGAATGTAGCCTGATTCTGCAGCTAACTGAGAATTCTGTAACCATTTTATTACTTCTATAGGTTATAGATGTCAAGAGACAAAACAAACCACATGGGTAGCTGGCAAAAAGTTAGTACATGGATGGCGTCCTATTCATTTGATCCAAGTCGATGAAAAAGACCCCAGTCAAAGGGAAGTCAAGGTCTGTGTTATCACTAAGTCACCATACTAAGTCGCCGCATGTCAAAAAAAAAAAAAATTGAATCAATGAAATGAATAAGTTATTTGTGAAGGTATTGATTAATTTTGGACTGATGATGAAAGATGAACGGATAACTTTTTATTCAAAATTTTTAGCTACAGAAACTGTGCACATCCCACAACTAAAGTCTAATTCCGCAGCTACTCTCTAATTCCGCAGCCAAAAAAACCTCATTGTTCAAATCAACCTATCTTTCTCATACAAAATCAGATTTTGATGATTCAAGTACCATTGAAAAGATCTCAACAAGATCTACACAAAGAGAAATCCATCATTAGAGTTTGATGTAGAGCTATAAAAAGGGTCTCTTTCACCTCTAGTTACCTCACATTAATATGTCAATCCGGGATCGTCTGGTTATTTCAAAGGGTGTCTGAGTCTGAGGCTAGCATTTGCCAGAGTAATGCTTGTAGTACAACTATTTACAACTACGAAAGTAAACTAATGCAAGTCTACAACTTAACTACTTCAAAGGACTAAATCACACCAAGTATTGCATCATCCAAAGGTTCGGTAGCAATAACCCATCCTTTTCATAACTGATGACAATAGATCAGAGATCTGGGAGCCAAATAGCAGATGTTGGGCTCGCTACAGCCTACGATCGTTCTTAATGATTAGAAATGAAACAGCAGATAAAAGAAGTGATAATTAAATGGAACAACACATTATCCAAGGGCTTGGTAGCAATAACACATCCCTTTCATAGCTGACGGGAGCAGATCAGAGGTCTGGGGACCAAGTAGCAGATGCTGGGGTCCTCTACAGCCTAAGTCCGTCCTCAAGAAATAGCAAATTAGCAATCTGGAAATGGAATAGCAAATTGAAATGGAACAGCAGATAAATGGAACAGCAAATAAATGGAACAACAAATAAATGGAACAGCAGGTAAATGGAACAGCAGTTCAAGAACAGTAATCGAAATAAGTAATAATTGGGTTCTTTAAGCTGCAACTCTATTTAACCATGCCAATCAAAACACCAATCCCTCAATCTTATATGATGGAACAATACTATAGAATCTTAGAAACACACCATACTTAATCTGCTTCTGTTAAAACACATACAACTATATCTCATAATAAAGAATAGTCACATTTGATACCCATGTAAAACAGATCTTTCCAGATGACTTGTTATAATGCAAAACACAATCGTGAAGAATTCTGTAATAAAGTAACAGTGTCCTGAAAGGATTAATCAATGCTTAAAGAATTTGTAAAATAACATAGCATCAATATAAATTTCAAGAACACAAAATGACTTGATCACAACAGAGCATGTAATAGAATATTCTCAAAACACAGCAGATTACCAGAGTACGTCTATGGACACACCACACGAAAACCACGCGTAATAATACAAGAGAAAGTGTCCTCCAGGGCCGGGCCCTTAGCCTCCAGGGGTACACCGCTTAAGATAGATCCAGGCTCAAAGATAAAAGAGTGAACAATTCTGTATTAAAGCATGCAATAAAATTACAGGAACTCAAGTCTTCAACCGAACATAAAGATCATAGTCTTGATATTCCTTAAAAGAAATTACACTCTCCAAAAGATCCTCCCTAAAGCCAACAGTGCTACCCCTTTTATAGGGAATATGGCGGAGATATCTAGGTATAGAAAATAGGTAAAATAGTGATCCCTCAGGATCTCAGATCCTGAGGGATTCGCAGAATCATTAATACTGTGTTACTTCTTTCTTTTTATGTTTCGTGCTGGTATCTCCGCATCCTTTCTTGGATTGATTCGTTGTGATCTAGTTCGTTTCCGGTCTTCCGTCAAAGGGACAGCAGTTAGCTCAGCTTTGTCTTTACTTTTGGAATGGCCTCCTTCCGTATTTCCTCCCTCCTGCACATAGAAATGACGACTATCAGTGATTTTCATTAATCTCTCGTGTTTCGTTATAAATTATTATCATTATCTAGATTTCTCATGCAAAAGGCTTTTGAGTTCTGATGAAAAGATACCAAAATGACCATCGAAACATACCTTCCTTGGTACTCCACACACCCCCCAGCTTACCCTTTTTCATGGCCTCATGAAAACATTGTAGTTGACATGCAGAGCAGTGAGGGAGTAGGCTGGAGATGGAATTTCATGTGGGGGCCTATACCCATGATGCGAAACTAGATAATAAAGGAAATGGCTTGTCTGGCCCTCGGGCATTTCATACAGGGCTTGGTATCCAGGTGCAGGATGCCAAATGATTGGACTCCAGAACCTATATCCTAACCAGGATGGCCCTGCCCTCAAAACAATTTCATCATAGAGGGGGAATCGGTTAGCAGCAAGTTTAAAATTTTCATACTTAAACGACTCTCGGAGCTGAATATTTGGATTAGATACCCGATATCAAAATTTAGTTGCTTCAATGGCAGGGTCTTTAATAGAAGAAAAGAATTCAAGCCCCTGCCGAATGATTGCTTCATGCATGGGTCCTAATGCTTCAATCACGCCTGGAGCCCTCATGAGATTTCTATGAATTTTCCATAACTGTTCCGGGTCTCTAGGCTCAGCTCTTACCCATAGGTCTAATCCATTTTCTTGTCTCTGAAACGCATTGTAGGCTTTGAGCCATTTAATTTGATTAACTGCAAATGAAATGAATGCTTGTAATTGAATATCTCCGACAAAAGGACCAGGGTTCAGCTCGGTCTCTTGTTCTAGTACAAGGTTATGCAGGAAAAATTCACACAATAACCTTTGTACTTTTACCCCATAATGCTTACAGCAGTTTATAAAATTGTCTATAGTGTTAATTTCTATGGGAACACCTGCCCTGACGGCTTTAATTTTCAATTGTAAGTATCTTTCCATTAGAAACAGGGCATAATTTTTGGCAGGAGCTCTACATGCCAGGGCATCATTGTACAGAGCACACAAGGTATCCATTTGTTTAATAACTACATCTAATCTACCGGTTACCTTGGCAACTTTCTCTTGCTCCTTTCGCCATCCCTCGGAGGCTTGGCTTTCTGACAGGTTGACGTTCCTTAACTGCTGTTGTAATTCCTCATATTTTTCACGGGGGACCATTTGTTCCCTGAGCTTTTCTGCTTCTTGCTAAGCCTGCTTCAATTGATGGTGGAGGGTTCTTGTTTTTGGGTCCTTTTTCCATGCATCTGTGGAGGCTGGGAGCTTTACTTGGAGTTTCTTATTATGCTGCTTTGAATTCATAACCCTTATTACTCCCGAAGGTGATGCCTCCGTCTGAACCTCCTTATCATCTTTTTCAATTTAACACGAACTCCAGCCCACTGTTGTTCTTTTTCAAATGGAATAGCAGTCTGTCCTTCTGTTTTAATTGGAACAACAGTTTGTCTTTCTGCTTCATTAGGGACAGCAGTTTGGCTTCTGTTAGGGTTTTGAGTAGTGGAACGGCTCCCGGTTCTTCGTCTTTTATTCTTACGGGGTCTCATTGGCATGGCCGAATTTTTTCTTGTTGAGGTCCCTACCCCCCTTTGCCTTGCTTTTAGAAGCCTAATCTACTGGCGAAGCCTGACTATCACGTTTAACAGTGTCCCTTTTCCTTTTGCAATTCCCTTATTTTCATCAACTTCTCAGAAAGAATAGCTGACTGTTTGCCATGGGTTGGAGTGTGACTAATTTCCGGATTTTCTTCTTGAGGTGGCTGATCTAGGGTAAGAACCTTTCTTGGCTCTGTTGTTTCTTGGGCTAATTCTTCCTCTGCCCTTATTTCCTCCGGATTCTCCTCCGGTGCCTTCTGACTAGGGACGGGCCGTTCCTGCCTGATATTTTCTGTTTCCGTCTCATCATGGACGGGTGAAATTTCTACTTCTGCTTCTTCCGTATGCACTTCCTTGGGTGCATATTTTTCCTGGGTTTCTTCTTCGGCCTGGAGGTTGGATGGACTCAGGGGCTGGCCATACTCGCCCATATTGGCCAAAATATTGGCCAATTCATCTTCCCCCATCGGGTTTTGTACTGGGCTTCTTCCCTGCTGTTCCATTTCTTCCTCCTGCTCGGGCCGCTCAACTTCTTCTTTCTCGTCCCCTTCTTCTTCTTCTCCTCCTGTTTCTGTTTCCGCTGACTGTTCTTCGTCTTCCTCTTTTGTTTCTACCTCGGTGGACTGCTCTGTTTCTCTGCTATTTTCTTCTTCCGCCTCTGTCCCTGTGGATTGTTCTGCGTCCTCCTTACTTTCTTCTTCTGTATCTGTCTCTATCGATTGCTCATCTATAATTTCTATTACTTGGCTCGTGCGAGCCCGGGGTTTCTTCAGCTCTGCTTGTAACCCTGCAAGTCGTGCCGACTTTCTACATTTTGCTGGTTGCTCAGATGTACCAGAGTCGGGTTGTTTCTCAAGTTGCTTTTCTGCTTGTTTCTTGCCTTGTCTTTCTGCTTGCACTTCTGTGCAAGCGTCCTTCTTTCGCTTCTCTGGGCGTTGGGGTGTGCTATCAATTTGTTTTCGTTTTTCTGGGCGTCCAGACGTGGGCGTGTTTTTATTAATAATATCAATTAATTCTTTCTAGCTGCTCTGCTGCTGGGTAAGACTATGGTTTACTATCAAACGAATTAATCCGTGGTGGCTAACCACAGATTCTTTGTGCTGTGCCTTTTTCATGCTTCGTGCCACATCATGCAATAGCGAATTAAGCAATGCAGGTAAATTCACAGAACATTTTTGTTTTAAGACAGCTAGGATTTTTAGATGTCGTGGTCTTACCACGTCTTTTCTGCCCTCGCAAGTAATGTAGCTCTGGACAATTTTCGCTAATTCCGCCCATGGCTCTCCTAGCGTTGCTGGCAGCACCCCTTTTCCTCGAACTGTTAAGCTCTGGGCCTTGTCCTGAAAGGTTTCCACAATCTTCTGCAGCCTTTCCTTCTTCATTGTCCACACAGGCCCTGTGGCCGGTAGTCCTGTGACTTTTGCTTATTATATCATCCGTGACCTCTATTCGTTTTCCTCTGATTATGGAATGTTCTTCCCGCAGGTTTTGTAAAAATTCCTTCGCCACAGTTTCATTAGATTCCTTCAGGCAGTTGAGGTAGGTCAACCATCCTGCTTTCTTCAGAATTCTTCGGGCTGCAGCTGAAGCAGTCCATGTCTGAGGTTCTCTGCGGACTGACCTTCCACCCATGGCTTCACTTGCAAATTCTCAAAGGAACAGCAGCTGTTCGTTAAGACGCAGCGAAGCTGGTGGCGAGTTTCTCGCTCAAATTTAAATACAACGGCGTATGCAATGGAAATAACTTCGAACAGAGATTCATGCAGAAGAAAAAAAAATGGCAAATGATCATACCGTTGAGCCGTGATGTGCTCAAGTACAAGATTTTCTCGAATAATGGGCTGACACGTATTCTGGGGAATAATGAGGTTACTCCCCCCCCCCTCAATATGATAGGCTATCCCAGCCATCAAATAAAGGAGCAGCGTTTGCTTCGTCCACAAGGCCTTTATGGAGCAGCTTATGAAAATATGCCATGTCCGCAAAAACAGCGTATTACTGGGATCGAGGTTAAAAGTTAAATCGCTTTTAATACGTAAGCGACTGCGGTGAGTTGATGGAAGTTCGGGAATAGACATTTGCCATAATTAGCGAGCCCCATTCGGTCACTATCACTAGCTCCGTAATGATTGGCAGTAATAAATAGTCACGCGGGATATGGCTGGGTAATTAAATTATCACGCTATAAGATATGAAGGTTATAATTTCCTTACCCATTGGTGTAAAGGTTACGACTTCAATGCCATTAACAGAGCTCTGCTGCCAACAGGTGTCCATAACCTTGGCAGAGTTGTTTATTTAACCCCGGGAACCATAGTCCTTTGTGTATGCGAGGAAGTGTTATGTGATGTCAAAACTGTAGGCCGCTATGCAGGCTTGGTAACCAGTTAGTCATAGTGCCATTCACGAGGAAGGAGCGAATAGTGGGCAGGCCGGCTCGTGGTGAGACCTCCTATTCCAAGGGTTATTTATTTATTTTGATATACCTTTTGGACCATTTCCCGGGTGTGGTGGCCCTAATGGGAATGCCACTTCGCTTCCATCTTGATGATCATGGTAGGCCAGCTCATAATGAGACTCCCTATCCTGCAATTTGACAAAACTGCTTTGCTTGCTTCTTTTTTTTTCTTTGGTTTTAATAGAGAACCTTTCCTATTTATACACAAAGGGTGGTTCCACACTCCTTAAGAGTAGGAATGGTGGAAGAAGTCTTAAAATCCCAATAGGAAGATATAAACTCTTTGATCTTATTGGCGAATGATAATTAAAATAGATAAAAAAAATCAGCATGATAGAGATTACCAATCAGAACAGAGATAGTAGAACAATGGCAAAAAAAGGTGATAAGTAAGCATATCTTTTCCCTATATCGTTTCATCAATTCAGGGCAATTGCTTATAAGGATAGCGAACTGTGCTTTTGTTTTCATCACATAAGTAGATAGATGTATTCTAAAGACCATTAGCACTCTGCATCCTTGAGAAGGGACAAGCTGTAGTTCAGTTTCAAGGAAAGATACAACAACGGTTGTTCGTTTAGAGAAAGGAGCAGTGGAAATCAATGGTGCAGTTCAATAAAATCAAACAAATGTTGTTCGTTTGAAAAAAACCGGCAGAAATCAAACCGTGTTATTTCTTTCAGAGACAGCAAAAACACACAAATGTTGTTCTTTTTTAGAAAGGAACAGCAAAAACACTCAAGTGCTGTTCATTTTTAGAAAAGGAACAACAAAAATCAGAAATGCTGTCCCTTTTGAAAAAGGAACAGCAAAAATCACAAGTGTTGTTCCTTTTGGAAAAGGAACAGCAAAAATCACAAGTGTTGTTCCTTTTGGAAAAGGAACAGCAAAAATCACAAGTGTTGTTCCTTTTGGAAAAGGAACAGCAAAAATCACAAGTGTTGTTCCTTTTGGAAAAGGAACAGCAAAAATCACAAGTGTTGTTCCTTTTGGAAAAGGAACAGCAAAAATCACAAGTGCTGTTCCTTTTGAAAAAGGAACAGCAAAAATCGCAAGTGTTGTTCCTTTTTTAAAAAAAGGAATAACAAAAATCACAAGTGTTGTTCCTTTTGGAAAAGGAACAACAAAAATCACAAGTGTTGTTCCTTTTGAAAAAGGAACAACAAAAATCACAAGTGTTGTTCCTTTTGAAAAAGGAACAGCAAAAATCACAACATGCTGTAAAAAATATGTACAAAAATAATTCAAAGAATTATATACAAATTGTAAAGAAAAATAAACTTCTTAGCGAGTTACAGGTGGAGGAGACTTGTCTTCCTCCCTTAAGATCTCCCTATCTGAATCTTGGCGTACTTGCTGGCAAAAGGACTCCCGAGTAAGTGGTTTGCGATAGAGACGAACTCGATGGCCGTTTGCCTTAAAGGTATGCCCAGAACCATCAATAGTAATTAGTGTGAGGGTACCATTGTCATGTACTTTCTGAATTTCATATGGTCCCAAACAACGAGTCTGAAGTTTCTCGGGGAAGTCCTGAAATCTAGAGTCATATAAAAGAGCCCAGTCTCCTTCATGGAAGACTCTGTTTTTTATGAGAGCATCATGCCACTTAGCTCTTTGTTGCTGTATTAGGGCAGTATGTTGAAGTGCAGAGAGTCTAATTTCATCCAGCTCATTAATCTGTTGCAATCGATTAGTTTGCGCCTCGGTTAAGTCTAACCCTACTTCTTGTGCAGTTCGTAATGTCTGGATTTCAAATTCTATAGGAAAGATAGGTTGTTTTCCAAACATAAGCTGGTACGGTGAGTGGCCAGTGGTGCTTCTCCATGTTGTTCTATAAGCCCACAGTGCTTCTGGTAGTCTGGCAGCCCAATCGCGTCTATGTGATGCAACTGTTTTGGTTAGAATTGTTTCTATTATCTTGTTGCTGCTTTCTACTTGCCCATTTGCCTGTGGGTGATATGGGGTGGTCATTTTATGCTGAACATGATAATTGTTGAGTGTTGCCGCTATTCTGTTTCCAGCAAATTGTGGCCCTCCATCTGTGATTATCTCTCTAGGGAGGCCATAGCGCACAAATAGATGGAGCAGGAACTGTATAACAGATTCTTCTGTAGCCCTGGGCAAGGCTTCCGCTTCAACCCATTTAGTGACATATTCTGTTGCCACTAGAATGTATGTTTTCAAGTTTGATGGTGGGTTGATTGGCCCCATGAAATCAAGGGCCCATCGCTCAAATGGTTCGATGACTAGCTGTGGTTTCAAGGGCATCTCATCTGAGTGACTAGGGCGTCCCGCCCTCTGGCAACTATCACATGCTTGGACAAATTTCTTTGCATCTTTAAAAATTGTGGGCCAATAATACCCTGCATGTAATACTTTATGTGCAGTCCTGCGATCAACAAAATGTCCACCACATGGTTGGTCATGGCATGCTTTCAATATATCAAAGATTTCATCTTGTCGAACACACCTCCTGATTTGCATATCTGCCCTGTGTGAAACAAATAGCCCCCAATCCAGGAAAATCTGGTACTTCACTGGACAATCTGTTTTCGCTCATTAGGGGTTAGATGTTTTGGTAACTTACCTACTGCTAGGTAATTGGCGACATCAGCATACCAGGGTGTTTGAACAGCAACAGCAAAGAGATGCTCATCTGGAAACTGATCTTCAACTGCTGCTGCCTCGACTGGTTTGGGCATTTTTGAGAGGAAATCAGCTACCAGGTTCTCTTTGCCAGGTCGATCCTTGATTGTAATGTCAAACTCCTGCAATAAAATCAGCCATTTGGTTATTCTGCCATTTGTGACAGGCTTATTTACTAGATACTTTATAGCAGAATGATCTGTGTACAAGATAATGGGATATCCAGTGATGTAATGTCTGAATTTATTGATAGCATGTATAACAGCTAGAAATTCCTTTTCAGTTATAGTATAATTTAATTCAGCAGGGGATAGATTTTTGCTAATGTAATAAATGGCGTATGGTTTTCTATCCTCCTCCTGACCAAGGACCGCTCCAATGGTTGTATCTGAGGCATCGGATGATATCTGAAATGGCAAATCCCAGTTTGGTCCGCGAAGGACTGGGGCTGTAGATAGAAGCTTTTTCAGGTCATTGAAAGCACGTTCACATTTCTCTGTCCAAAGGAAATCAATATTACCAGTTAGTGCATACAATGGTGCAGCAATACGTGAATAATGTTGTATAAATCTTCTGTAATAACCAGAGAATCCAAGAAAGCTACGTACCTTTGTTTGAGTAGTAGGAGTAGGAATAAGCAAAAGTATTTGGATTTTGGCTGGGTCTACCTGTATGCCGGCTGCTGAAATATAGTGCCCTAGAATAAGTCCTTCTGTCATCATCATGTAGCACTTTTCATGGCTTAGACAAAGCCTGGTAGCTATACAGCATTGTAGGACTTTTTCTAATGTTTCCAATGCTGGATCAAACTCTTCTCCGTATGGAGTGAAATCATCCATATATACTTCCAATCCTTCATTTATTAGATCTGCAAATATGCTAAGAATAGCCCTTTGGAATGTGGCAGGGGCATTACATAAACCAAAAGGTAAAACTCGGTAGGCAAATGTTCCCCAAGGACAAGTAAAAGTAGTTTTATCCTGATCTTCAGGGGCAATCTGTATTTGGTTATACCCACTGAAGCCATCAAGAAAAGAAAAGAATTTCTTGCCTGCCAAAGTGTCCAATACTTGATCGATGAATGGGAGAGGAAAGTGATCTTTCTGCGTTGCCTTATTTAGTTCTCTATAGTCCACGCAGATTCTCCACTTCCCATTCTTTTTCGGTACCACCACAAGCGGGGAGACCCACTTACTATCAGAGATAGGGTAGACAAAGTTAACATCTAAAAGTTTTTGGACCTCAACTTTTACTACTTCTTTTAGATGAGGATTTAATCTTCTCTGAGGTTGTCTAACAGGTTTTGCATCATTCTCTATGTGGATGTGGTGTGTACACAATTGAGGATCAATTCCTTTCATATCAGGGTAATCCCATGCAAATGCATTTTTATATTTTGTTAAAACATGGATGAGTTTTGTTTCTTGTTCCGGTGTAAGATTGGCGTTAATGTTTAAGGTCTTCCCATGTTCAATTTCCACTATTTTATTATGTGCAACTGAGGTGACAGGGATTGTATGGTCATGCACATCTTTCAGAGGTTCCTCCTCTACTTCGTTATCAAATGTTGCTTTTATCATATGACACTGGGTACGAGATATGAGTTCAGTTTGACTAATAAAATTACTGATGGCATCATCTTCTGTTTGATTTTTGAACTCTAGCGCTTCTTGTATAGTTAATGGAGATCTAATGTTGTCAGTAAGATATGATACAGGGTGCCTATTAGTTTTGACTATTGTGATGCTTGGCTGCGCTGGGGGATATAGTACTAAATTCTTAATATCTGCCCCCTTAGTTATGATCATGTTTCCTTGTCGACAGTCGATGTAGGCATCAACGGTAGCGAGCCAAGGCCTTCCTAAGATCAATGGATGTCCATCTAGTCGGGTTTTAGGATTTATTATCAGGAAATCAGTTGGGTATTCCCAGGAATCAACTGAGACCATAACATCATGCAATATGCCTTCTGGCCTGACCACAGATCGATCAGCCAATTCCAGCAAAGTTGAAGTAGGTTCTGCAGATGTAATTCCTAACTTTTGGCAAGTGGAGGTGGTCAATATATTGATTGCAGCTCCAAGATCAACTAAGGCATTGGTTAAGGTTTGGCCATAAATTTGAACAGTTACTATTGGGTTTCCTGGGTCTTCATACTTAATAGGTGTTTCCTTTCCTGATAATAGGTCAGATAAAGTGCCGACTACTTGAACTCTTGGATTGTCTATTACATTCCTTCTTGGTCTTTTTATGCACAGTTCCTTAATAGTTTTAGCGTATATTGGGATGTCCTGAATGGCCTGAAGGAACGGGATTTTTATGTACAAATTTTGTAATTCTCCCAGAATGTCAAAATTAGGTTGTTGTATAGGTCGAGGTATGACTAAACGTTCTGGGAATGGGGGAGAGGATGTAGTTACTTGATTCTGAGTTTGTTGCCTGTTTTCATCCTCTTCTTGTGACAGTTGTTCTCTAGGTAACTGATCTTCAATGTGAACTGTTTTGTTTCCCTCTGTTTGAATGATACGCCCAGATCTTAACTGCAGATCATTGCACTCCCTCAGATCAGGTTCTTCTTCTGGTGTTTCTAGAATTTGGAGTGCTTGGACCGGTCTGTTATTTGGATTGGGATTGGGCTGGGCTGGGAGTTGGGGTCTGAGATTAGATTGGGGGTTTTGCTGTAAAGCTGGTAGTGTAGGTTGAGGGAAAGGAATGTTTCCTACTGGCTGCTGTGTGGGTCTCTGCCAGTTATTCTGCCAGCTTGAACTTTGTGAAGTGGGGGGAGTCCATTGCGGTGGATAAGGGTTGTTTTGCCAGTATGGTGGGGGATAAGGAGGATTCGACCAGCCAGATTGGCTTGTCTGATTTAGCCACGGGTTTGCAGAAGGGTATGACTGTGATGACCAATTTGGAAATGGGGGTTGAAACTGACTTTGCCATGTATTATACTGTTGAGTATTGTATTGTGGATACTGGAAAGAAGAAGCTTGGTTTGAAAACATACCAGTTTGTCGCGGCTGCCACTGACGACGCTGGTTAAGTAGATACACTACTTCTGGTTCTTATTCCGCTTCCTTATATACCGCTTTCAGTCCAGGTAATGAGGGACAATTTTCTGTAGAGTGATCCCTTGTGCAAATGGCGCATGTCTGAACTGTATTTAGTGGGCATTCCTTATGGCTATGCTTCTTCTTGCATCTGGGGCAGAAAATTGCTAAATTCTGTTTTGCCTCCATTTGTTTCTGCTTAGCCTGCAAAATGTCCAATTGTGTAGTCAGTGTTCCTAGTATATCAGTTTTAAAAATTTCAAGTAAATTCCCAATTTCCACACGTGTTACTCCTTCTGATGAAATTTTATTTTCCCGTGCAAATCGATCATGTTCTGCTGGTTTGATTCGTGTACTGCCTCTCGAACTCCTGATACATAAATCAATTATGTCAGCAAAACTTTCCTGATATATATCCCCTTTCCCCATAATGTTTAATGTTTCAATCCATTGTTCTTTCCTGCCCCTTATTAATGTTGTTTTCAACACATTATCAGGCAAGGGCAATGATGCATAAGGGCATCTTTGCAGATTATACTGGAAACGTTCCACGTATTCTTCTAATGTTTCATTTGGTCTAGCTATGATCTGAAATATTTCATCTTTCAGTTCTCTAGACCTACAGTAATCTTGATATTTCTTTAGGAAAGATTCTTTCATTTGTTCCCAGTTATTTATAACTCCACCACCTAAACCCATAAACCATCTTAAGGCTGCCCCTTTAAAAGTGGAGGGGAACAATTTTAATTTCTGGGGGTCAGTGGTGTAATCATATCCCCTGCATAGCACATCAAATTCAAATAAAAATGCATCGGGGTCCTCTGATGTAAGTCCGTGAAATGTAGGAATGTTTTGAAGGGGGATTGCTTTCATAGGAGCATTTGCTGCGGAATCCACTATGGGGTATTGTAATGTAGAGGATTGGGAGTTTGGCGGATTTTGAGCCATTGGGTCAAATATATGCCAATAACCTTCCGGAAGATCTAAGAGGGTATTCCTAGGTTGAGGAGGAACAGGAACAGTTTTAACAGCACTTCCTCTATCTGGAATTTTTTTCTGAGAAAATAGGGTGTTTTCAATGATAATTTTTACCGCGCTCCCTTTGTCTGGGCTATTTAATGGCTGAATTATCCTAGGAGGAGATCTTGGCTCCCCAATTTCCCCTGTTTCTCCTTCTCCTTCACAAAGATTACTTAGATTCCCTTCCTGCAGTCGTTCTGGAATAGAATTTTCAATTTCTTGAAAGTCCTGTTTGTCAGTATGACTATGCACCTCAGCAAAGGCTTCAGATGGTGAGCCTGAGGCCTGAAGGGAACTAGTAGGTTGTTTGGAAGTAACTTTCCTGGGTCCTACTGAAGGCTGAGATTCAGCTTTCTTATAGATTTTGTCTATGTATGTCAATCGACCAAGGGTCACCGGTCCCTTAGCTTTTTTTGGTTTCGCTAACGGTTTGGAATTTTTCTCTAGCTTTTTCTGGTTAGTCATGCACTCAATTTAACTACTAAATTTTAAGCAGATAATAGCAAATCTACAGGAAAGCGGGCAAAGGAGCAGGGCTTTTACATGCTCCGTACGTAGGTTCTTACCTTCCGTTTTCAAAACCCAATTCTTCCCTAGCAGGTTCGTACACTACTCTAAAAAAGACAAATGGCTACACTCCTTCCCCGGCAACGGCACCAAAATGTAGAGCTATAAAAAGGGTCTCTTTCACCTCTAGTTACCTCACATTAATATCTCAATCCGGGATTGTCTGGTTATTTCAAAGGGTGTCTCAGTCCGAGGCTAGCATTTGCCAGAGTAATGCTTGTAGTACAGCTATTTACAACTACGAAAGTAAACTAATGCAAGTCTACAACTTAACTACTTCAAAGGACTAAATCACACCAAGTATTGCATCAGCCAAAGGTTCGGTAGCAATAACCCATCCTTTTCATAACTAATGAGAATATATCAGAGGTCTGGGAGCCAAATAGCAGATGCTGGGCTCACTACAGCCTAGGATCGTTCTTAATGATTAGAAATGAAACAGCAGATAAAAGAAGTGATAATGAAATGGAACAGCACATCAACCAAGGGCTTAGTAGCAATAACACATCCCTTTCATAGTTGACGGGAGCAGATCAGAGGTCTGGGGACCAAGTAGCAGATGCTGGGGTCCTCTACAGCCTAAGTCCGTCCTCAAGAAATAGAAAATTAGCAATCTGGAAATGGAACAGCAAATTGAAATGGAACAGCAGATAAATGGAACAGCAAATAAATGGAACAACAGGTAAATGGAACAGCAATTCAAGAACAGTAATCGAAATAAGTAATAATTGGGTTCTTTAAGCTGCAACTCTATTTAACCATGCCAATCAAAACACCAATCCCTCAATCTTATATGATGGAACAATACTATAGAATCTTAGAAACACACCATACTTAATCTGCTTCTGTTAAAACACATACGACTGTATCTCATAATAAAGAATAGTCACATTCGATACCCATGTAAAACAGATCTTTCCAGATGACTTGTTATAATGCAAAACACAATCGTGAAGAATTCTGTAATAAAGTAACAGTGTCCTGAAAGGATTAATCAATGCTTAAAGAATTGGTAAAATAACATAGCATCAATATAAAGTTCAAGAACACGAAATGACTTGATCACAACAGAGTATGTAATAGAATATTCTCAAAACATAGCAGATTACCAGAGTACGTCTATGAACACACCACACGGAAACCACGCGTAATAATACAAGAGCAAGTGTCCTCCAGGGCCGGGCCCTTAGCCTCCAGGGGTACACCGCTTAAGATAGATCCAAGCTCAAAGATAAAAGAGTGAACAAGTCTGTATTAAAGCATGCAATAAAATTACAGGAACTCAAGTCTTCAACCGAACATAAAGATCATAGTCTTGATCTTCCTTAAAAGAAATTACACTCTCCAAAAGGTCCTCCCTAAAGCCAACAGTGCTACCCCTTTTATAGGGAAGATGGCGGAGATATCTAGGTACAGAAAATAGGTAAAATAGCGATCCCTCAGGATCTCAGATCCTGAGGGATTCGCAGAATCATTAATACTGCGTTACTTCTTTCTTTTTCTGTTTCGTGCTGGTATCTCCGCATCCTTTCTTGGGTTGATTCGTTGTGATCTGGTTCGTTTCCGGTCTTCCGTCAAAGGGACAGCAGTTAGCTCAGCTTTGTCTTTACTTTTGGAATGGCCTCCTCCCGTATTTCCTCCCTCCTGCACATAGAAATGACGACTATCAGTGCTTTTCATTAATCTCTCGTGTTTCGTTATAAATTCTTATCATTATCTAGATTTCTCATGCAAAAGGCTTTTGAGTTCTGATGAAAAGATTCCAAAATGACCATCGAAACATACCTTCCTTGGTACTCCACATTTGAAATGGCAAATAATGAAATAAATTGCTGAAAAAAAGCAACATCAACTTGAGGCACTAATTCCAAAGCAGGTATAAATTCTTTTGATTTTTCCTTTGAGAGCTTGTTTCATTAATACAAATTCTTAGTTTTGTGTGTAAATATCATAACTAGAGAGATTGATCACCTCTCTCCTTTGATAATCTTACATTCCATTGTAGAAGAAGTATTAGTTTTTTTGCAGGTTCCAAGAGGAAGGACAAATGACTACAAGAGAATGGTGTCTCTCTAAGAGACCAATTTGTTTCAGAAGAGGATGATCAACAACAAAGAGGAAATATGATGATGTAAAATCAAATCCAAACACTAGAAAAACTTTCAGATACTATTGTCTCCATCACATCCATACCTCATAATAAACCATTCACCTCATTTCATTTCATATTTTCCATTTACATTCACATCCACTCTCCATCTCTATTTTTCCATTCATAACCCACAAATAAAAGAAAGAGGCTCATTCACATGCTTATTGCCCATTACCATTTCTACTCTCCATTGCCATCTTCCATTTTCATCTTCCATTTCTTGTCATTTTCATTTCGCAAATAAGCCCTGTTTCAATGCAAATTATTGAGTCCATAGTCCTTTGAGTTTAAGTTACTTGTAAAGACACCTTGAGGCTTGCATGCCTTAATGGCAAGTTCTCATGCTGACAAAAAATGGGAATACATTAATGTCCCTTGTTCGTTAGATCTTCTAGGTCACTCGACATCGGCAAATTCATTCATACCTAGCAAGATGTGTTTGGGCATCTTGACTCTCATTGTTATCAATGGTAAGAGTTCTCGTGTTGACTAGTGGCATCCATTAATAGCCATTAAGACAACAATTTCCTGCTATGTTCAACATCAAAACATATTTTCACATAGTAGGAATTGTGCCAATGAGTTTTGAAGACATGAAGACTATTATTTTCAGCATTTTAGAGCAGATTCAGCAGCAAGTTTTAGTAGAGAAATAAAAAGTCATCTTAACTCTTTATCCATGACTCTTCTTGTTCAACCACTTGAAGAAGAATATGATCAGAATTTTTCAGCCACCACACATACAATTCATCCATTCCAAAGGGTAAGTGAAGGTACGTCATTTTCTAACTTTTGACCATAGAATTCCATAAAAAGCTAGAATGATAATTGTTGGAAAAACATTTCTCTTCCTCATTTCATAAAATTGCCAATACCATCAGTTGGGGGGGGAATACATTCATCTTCATATCTTGCCATGTCCATATCATATTTAGGAGTCCACATACTTCCAACATATATTAACTATTACATTGTTATTATGAGCATACAATGGCTTTTCAAAAAATGCTTAAAGGATAAATTGGATACAAACAAAATCATGGTTGTCACACAAGAACCAACCATTATGCAATCCAATAAAGATATACTTTGCAACAATAATCAAAATATCATTATGCAAAGTTCAAATATCAAAATAGAATGCAACCAAAAAACAAAAAAAATGGTTGTAACACAAGAACCAACCATGTTGCAATTCAAGTAAAACACTTTGCAAAAATATGAAGTTATCATATCATACAAAGTTAAGCCAAAGCTCAAGGATCAAAAGAGTTAATGTAATATATATTGCATGAGGACATGCAATAACTTCAGTTGGGGGGTATGTTGGGTCTTGAAAATGTCATTCATTTCCATTACACTTTCACTATTATGTCCATTATATCACCTCCATTTCACTACTATGTTACCACATTTATCCCACTTTCATTATCATTGGACCACATTTATGTTTTTCCAAACGTTATTAATTCTTAGCCTTTTTAAGTGAATTTGGGGTTAAAAATTGGGAAATAATGTGCATATGCTTATACCTAACAAGTGGGTTGAGATTGTTGACATGTGTAGGTCAAAAGGAGGCTTATAGAAGACCCTTATGTGGCACTCTAAAGCGAAATTCGAATTTGAGTGGAAAAAATCATGGGATCATGAGGATATGTATCACATCTCCTAATTGTATTGTAACTCTAAGAAGACATGTGTCTTATCAGTTCCCATTTTGATTAGGACTCTAGAGGTAGAGGGAGATATTCATGGACTCTCATTAATGAGATGACTTCTCATCTTTTTGTATAAATAGGAGATCTCTCTCCTTCATTTGTCAGTATTAGCTTGTTAGCTTATGAGATGGCTTTGGAAAGCTTTAGAGAGTTTTGTTGTACTTTGTAATTTTGAATAATTTGAATAAAGCTTTGATGTTCTCAACATGGAAGGAGATGTGAAGTAGATGTCATGGAGTATATTAGAATGTAAGGTAGAGTAGATTTCATTTTGTAATTTTGCTTTGATTGCATTATGTCATTTGATTGCTTTCAAGTTTGATAGATTAGATTTTCCATTCATGCAATTTTAATTCATGTAAGTGTGTTCAACCGGTTGATTGTAGATTAGTTTTTCTTTACATGTTTTTGCATCAAATAGTGACATGAGATTTGCCTCTCTGCTGACTTTGTTTTTTTTAGCTTTTCAATTTCAATTATGCTTGGATTTTCAGTCTTATTCATTTGCTTTGTTAGTTAGTTTAGATATCAAATTCCTCATATCATTGACGTTATCTCCTAAAGCCATAGCTTAGACTACTTGGCGAGCTATTGGACTATGAATGATGTCATTTGATTTTAGCTTTATTTTTCTGCAATTAGATATCAAATTCCTCATATCATTGATGTTATCTCCTAAAGCCATAGCTTAGACTAGTTGGTGAGCTATCGGACTATGAATGATGTGATTTGATTTTAGCTTTATTTTTCTACAATTAGATATCAAATTCCTCATATCATTGACGTTATCTCCTAAAGCCATAGCTTAGACTACTTGGCAAGCTATCGGACTATGAATGATGTGATTTGATTTTAGCTTTATTTTTCTGCAATTAGATATCAAATTCTTGATATCATTGACGTTATCTCCAAAGCCATAGCTTAGACTACTTGGCGAGCTATCAAACTATCAATGAAGTGAATTGATTTTACTTTTATTAGTTTGCAATTTTTGATTTGTTTGAGTACAATAGCTTAACTTTTATTTCTGTATTTAGATAAACAACAGAGATAGTGATTTAATGATCAGTAGTTTATCATTTGTTTGATTTGAATAACAACACATTACCGTTCTTGTTTGCGCCAAAAATGTCTAGTCAATTTAACGTCTTAAATTTCTCTACATAAATTATCAATCCGAGTATCATAAACTGATGAAGTGTGGTGCACCATATGTGCTTAGTTAACCTTTTTCTTACTTCATTGTTTTATAGTTTTTATTTTGCTTTGGGGTTTTTTTCTTGTTGATCTCCTAAAGTGTCTAATGCAAATCGAAATCCTATTCTAAGGTCTTAAGAATACTTTTAAAGGTCAAGTATGGATGTAGATTTCAAGACAAGGTTTATGTCCCTAATGGTAACTTCCAAAACTTAGCACTTCAAAAGATCTCAAAACATGTTATTGATGAAATTAGTACTTAAACAAGAATGGAAATGTGATGTTATTCAAATCAAACAAATGATGAACTACTAATCATGAAATCACTATCTCTGTTGTTTATCTAAATATAGAAATAAAAGTTAAGCTATTGCACTCAAACAAATCAAAAACTGCAAACTAATAAAAGTAAAATCAATTCACTTCATTCATAGTCTGATAGCTCGCCAAGTAGTCTAAGCTATGGCTCTAGAGATAATGTCAATGATATGAGGAATTTGATATCTAATTGCAGAAAAATAAAGCTAAAATCAAATCAAATCATTCATAGTCCAATAGCTCGCCAAGTAGTCTAATCTATGGCTTTAGGAGATAACGTCAATGATATGAGGAATTTGATATCTAATTGCAGAAAAATAACGCTAAAATCAAATCACATCATTCATAGTCCAATAGCTAGCCAAGTAGTCTAAGCTATGGACTTAGGAGATAACGTCAATGATATGAGGAATTTGATATCTAATTGCAGAAAAATAAAGCTAAAATCAAATCACATCATTCATAGTCTGATAGCTCGCCAAGTAGTCTAAGCTATGGCTTTAGGAGATAACGTCAATGATATGAGGAATTTGATATCTAAACTAACTAACAAAGAAAATGAATAAGACTGAAAATCCAAGCATAACTGAAATTGAAAAGATAAAAAAAACAAAGTCAGCAGAGAGGCAAATCTCATGTCACTATTTGATGCAAAAACATGTAAAGAAAAAATAATCTACAATCAACCAGTTAAACACACTTACATGAATAAAAATTGCATGAATGGAAAATCTAATTTATCAAACTTGAAAGCAATCAAATGACATAATGAAATCAAAGCAAAATTACAAAATGAAATCTACTCTACCTTACATTCTAATATGCTCCATGACATCTACTTCACATCTCCTTCCATGTTGAGAACATCAAAGCTTTATTCAAATTCTTCAAAATTACAAAGTAAAAAAAAGCTCTCTAAAGATTTCCAAATCCATCTCACAAGCTAACAAGCTTAAGAACTAATAATCTAAGACTAACAAATGCAGGAGAGAGATCTCCTATTTATACAAAAGGACGAGAAGTCATCTCATTAATGAGAGTCCATGAATCTCTCCCTCTACCTCTAGAGTCCTAATCAAAATGGAAACTGATAAGACACATGTCTTCTTAGAGTTACAATACAATTAGGAGATGTGACACATATCCTCATAATCCTATGATTCTTTCCACTCAAATTCGAATTTGGCCTTAGAGTGCCACATAAGGGTCTTCTAGAAGCCTCCTTTTGACCTACACATGTCAACAATCTCAACCCACTTGTTAGGCATAAGCATATGCACATTATTTCCTAATTTTTAACCACAAATTCACTTAAAAAGGCTAAGAATTAATAAAGTTTTGAAAAACATAAATGTGGCCCAATGATAATGAAAGTGGGATGAATGTGGTAACATAGTAGTGAAATGGAGGTGATATAATGGACATAATAGTGAAAGTGTAATGGAAATGAATGACATTTTCAAGACCCAACAGGGTGTTCCTTTCCTATGGGTGTAGGTAGCTCCAGTAGATGAAATAACATTCTCATAGAAAAATGGTTTTTTTGTGAGGCTTTTAAGGGATAAGAGTCTCCAGTGGATGGGTGTTCACTTAGTTGAGAAACTTCCTTTTTGGACATAACCAACTATGATAATGTAAATCAATTTTCATGATTAATAAAATTTGAAGCAAAGCAACAGCAACAACAAAGGGTAGTTTTTGCCCCAGAGGGGGGCTTTCCACCTGAGATCCTTGCATCCCTTGTGCATGAAATTGTTTATGGATTTTATGTGATGATGGTATTTACTTTGTTGGTTTATGCATTATATGATATAACCTACTATTGGCATAATGTTTGATTGTGAATCGGTAATCAAAAAAGAATTTTAAAGTATTGATTTTCACTACTGATTCACCCCCCCCCCCCCAAGTAGTGAGCACATTTCCAACAATTTGTATTAGAGTGTTGTTCTCTCAGTGAAGCGTGAGTGCTTAAGAGAAGATAATGGGCCATGATGAAGAACAATAAGAAGAATTCCTATAAAATACTAAATCAAACAACCATGTGTCTATCACACAACTATGTTATGTTACGTCATTTACCACGTCATCTCCTCAGAGCCAATTAACTCTTTCCATGTGTCTATTAGAGGAGAGAAAAAGGGTCTTCTTGGTCCTTGGTTTTTCATCAAATTCCTTTTTAATTCCTCTCCTTCGCAAACCTTGACGCTTCCAAGGAAATGCAATTTATAAGGACTTACGAGGTTCTTATGGCCCTATGCTTTAAGGTTCTGATATGAATTTCTGTGCCATATGCTCCAACCTATGATATCCTGAGTTCTGAAATCTCTAGGCTCTAAGGTTCCAAACCTCCGAAAATGGCTCCGAAAATAGTCTCCGATATCTAACTACTCCTTTCAGATTTCTTTTAAATAGATTGTCAAGGTCCTGATGGCTCCCTACTTCTGATATTTGGCCTTTCGAAATTCAACTCCCGATATTTGACCTGCTTTAGAGGACTCCAAGCTCCTTTACTTTGGCTAATATCAATAAATTTTGATTACGATGGCCATTTTTGGACTTTCACATACCATAGGAAAGCTATTTTAGAGCACTTTCTACTGGAGAAGTTCTAATGAAGGATTTTTGTCCATCTATTACCTGAAAAATGGCTACAAATATCTATTTCTCAATGCTAGTCCGGTTGACATCAATGCAAACATACCAAATGCCATAATCAGATAATGTCAATTGGCCAACATACCCACCCTGGCTAGTGGCCCTTCAACCCCCCTAAGCGGCCTGAGCGATCATGCAACCCCTCCCACCCTAGCCAGTGACCCGTCAAGGCCCTTGGTTAGGCCTGGGCGATTTTGGGAATCACCCAGGCCCACCCAAGGTACTCGAGGGGCCTTGGGTGGGGCATGTGTAGTTTTCCTTTATAATTCTAATTTTATTTAGATGTTTTTTTAATTTAATGTTAATTATTTTTTTAAAATCCATTTTAATATTTTTTTTTCTTTCTTAAAAGTAATTTTAATGTTTGTTTTTTTTTTAATTTGATTATAAATTTTTTTTTTCAAGTTATTTTAGTTGTATGTTTTATATTTTTAACATTTTTTTTTATTATTTTTACTTAAAATTTAATTTGAATCTTTTTTTTTTTGGAAAAAAAAAAAACTTGAAATATCATCATCTTTGAATATAAAATTCATAATTTTTTACAAAATTTTGTTATTTTCAAACTTTATTTATTCAATATTTTAATAAAAATATTTTATTTAACATGTCATTTTTAGTGAAAAGGTCTTGAAATACGTATTTTTTAATTACATCTATATGTAGAATCTGTATTTTTTGTCAAGTTTTTAAAATTATTTTTTTTTCTAGTAAGAGATATTTTCTGTGTATTGAAATATTAATTAACGATATATAAATATATAAAAAAATCCTAACCTCAAAATATTAATGTTATTATTTTTTTAAACTTTGCAAAAAAAATTAAAAATTTTGTTATAAAAATACATTGTAAAGAAAAACAAAAAGCACAAGTTTGAAAAACCCTTGAAAGCAAACATCTTAGGATTAATAACCAAAAGAGGAATAAGACAATTTGAAAAATGGTTAAATAATCAACATTTAAAAAAATTGTGCGTACTTAAGACATATGAAAATTTAAAATATCAAAAATATGTCTTAAATAAAAAAAATGTTGATGTTTTTCAAAATTCGCATGAAAATCACCAACATTTAAAAAAAAATATCCACACTTATACATTAAAAATTTCAAGTGTAAAAAATAAGCCCTTTATGAAAGGGAGTTGGTGTTGCATCAACACTTTTAAAAATCAACATGAAAATCATTAACATTAAAAAAAAAATGTTCATATTTGACACAATAAAATTTAAAGTGTTAAAAATATACCTTAAAAAAAATTGTTGATGCTTTTTAAAATCAACATGAAAATAACTAACATGCAAGAGGCTGCACGTTCTTATAAAGAAGTAACAGATGCTGACATTCGTCAGCTCATACAGGAAATGGAAGGCAATGTCATGGAAGGAGACTATGAGCTCGAGATGGAGGAATGGGGAGATCTCATTCCCAACTTGGGGAACACCAGAGGAAGGATGACACTCTACAAGCAAGCCTTGCATGTGTACTAGGTGTTGAAACGCTTACTTGCCAGGATGCTGGAGTAGGTAGCGGGTGAAATGGTAGAAATCGCTCAGGGTATGCCAAATATTAAGAAAGATATGAAGAACCTGCAAATCATCATGATCATGCAGGAAAGCAAGCTGGAGGAAATCCAACAACAATTGAAGAAGCTATCTCCAGCACCAGGGGATACGACAGCAACACCTGAAACTATGGAAGACCGAAAGGATTCATTCATGTAGTTTATAGTTTGCTTGTTCTTGAGGAGAGCATTTTCTTTTCAATAGTTTTATGACAGATTGGAACATGTTTAGTGACTTTGGTTGCAAGGTTTACTTAATGTGGATTGAAAGACTTATCAATTTTTGCTACCAGATGTCCTATAATAACTTTAGGTGGCCAACAGACTTGGTTTCCCATATGGGCAAGTTGAGGCCACCAAAATGCTGTATATGGATCAACTTGATTTTATATAAATAGAAAAAGAAAGCCACCACTTGTTATAGACATTTTTGGGCCCTACAACCCCAAGCATGAAATGTCCATAAACCAAGGGCTCCTAAGTCCCTAAAAGTGTTGTTCTAACCCCTAAAGGAACAAGGTCAACATATTACAGCTTCTCCCAGAAGTTCTCCATGAGAAACTGCTCAGAATTGGTCAAAACAGGATCATTGCAGCTGCTCCACTGGCTAAGTGCATTGCATCTCACCCAAATACACTGTAAGGGTGCGTTGCATTTCAAAAGTCCCTTTTGTGGTGTGTGATGGGTGAGAAATGACAAATGGCAGTGTCATTCCGCGAGGTGGAGAGGCAATGGAAGCTTCCAGAATCTTCTCCCGTGACACTTGCCTCACTGAATTCGACCAAGGATGAGTAAGAGGCCATCAGTCTCCAAGTGGAAGCAAGAACTATCAAAGAGAAGACACTAATCAAATCACAAGCTGACTCATTCCCCTTGCAGATATCTATATATGGATCCCTCATCCCAGAGATCCGGAGGCTGGAATTTTGCATATTGTAAGGAATTGTTGTTGGTTTCCTGAGACAAACATTAGATTGTTGGGTGATCTAAGCTTTGTTTGAGGTGAAGAGGGGCTTCTTTGCTGGGAGGTTGATGCTGGGTCGGAACCACTGGTTGTAACTCCTCCTGGATCTTTTCTTGTTTATCAATAAAAACTATTTGAGTTTTCCTCCATGCTTTTGTATCATTGATGCTTGTTACATTTTGTATGGTTAACTTAAATCTGATCCTAAGTTGTTTATGAATATAGATCCATGTCTTTTTATAGTGCTCTTCTTCTGTGATCTTACAGGTACTTTGTGAAGCTGGGCGTGCAAGGGAGCAGGTAGCTGAGGACTATCAAAGAAGACAGGGATCAAATCAAGAGATTGGCGCAAGACAGAGGTTGGTCTTTATGTTCCTCTCAATCTATAATTCATAAAGGAAAAACAAAAGTAGATTTTCTCTGTTTGTTTCTAAGGTAGCTGTCACACCTTAGTGGGATAGAGCAGTTTTAAATAGACACTTTTCCCTGTAACAAAATGGCGACTCCGCTGGGGATCTAATTAGTTTGTTTTTTTATCATTCTTTGTTGTCTATTTCAGAAACTTACAAGTAGCATTCGAACTGCATTTGCCATAACAAATGCAAAGTAGACAACTGCTACTTCAATCCATCTACTGGATCTGTTTATGATTTAAACAACTGATTCACAAACTATCTGATTGCCCTTGTGATAGCTCTTAGATCCTCCTTAGATCTACCCCTGATTGTTGCATTACTGATTGCTTTTTGCTCGGCCAAAACCCAAGAACTGAACTGCAAACTGTGACCCAGAACCCGAACAGAGTCTCGTTTCTGGCCCAGCGCAGGTACTGTCCAAAGATTCTGAATTTCAGCGCACTTCCCAAGTGGACAACCTGCACTGCATTTCAGATTCTCTGTGTTACATGTGCGCTAATCAGACTAGCTCTGTGCAGTTGTGGCTTCTGTGGTTCATTATTTCCAGTTCTATTCTTGAATTTTGCTGCCTGTGATCAGTATATGTCTGTTTGAAACACCTTTTCCTTGTTGTTATTCCGCCTCCTTTGTACAAAAGAACTGTAGATGTTTTTGTGTGTTTGTTGAGTCGTTTACAGTTCTCCTTTGCAAAAGTAGCGTAATCATACTGTCGTCCTTTGATTTGAATCTGTCGCAAGTGTCGATTTCAATCGTAGGAAAAAGTTTAATTGCTGTTGATGGTCGATTATCCTGTTACTATTGCTTTTGGTCTGAATTTGTAATTTTCTAGTGTCAAGAACAAGTATTCATTTCAAAATCGGAAGGTGTTGTAATCGTCTCCATTTTTTGATTTCGAAAAGAAACTTGTTGATATTTGTCGCTTGAAAAGAAATCCATATTTGTACATCAACTTTCTTTTTAGCATTCATATACTAAGAAAGTCGAAAACAAATACATGCATGTGCATTTGCATATAGACAGTCTGATTGGCTTGATTTAGGAAAGTGCATTTAGAGTGTGCTCTTTGCTCTTTGAGAAACGATTATGTCTTTCTTTTCCCTAGTAGCTAGGATTTTCATTGCATAAAAGAGATAAAAGTTTGTTTATCATATTAGATTTCATTTTAGGAATTACATCTACATCTCGTGGTGAACTCGAAAGGCAAACTTCATAAACAAGATCAACTTAAAATAAATTCAATGAATCTAACAACACTTTGGAACTTAACGCACAACATTTAGAAGTCTAGGCTAGAGACGTATTCCGGCGTCGTAAAGCCTGGTAACTATTGTTCTCACTGATGGTTGGGTGATTCCTCCACTTTGAGACGATAAATGCCAGTACGGACTTGTGCTCCCACGTACCCTCGAGTATATTTTGGGAGACCCCAATAGGCTTAATCCTTTATCCATAGGAAGTCGTGTCTACCGCCCTATCAATCGCAATGCACTGAACACAGCATTCGGGAAGATTGACTGCCGTACCGTAAAAAGTATTTTGCAGTTTTGCAATTGATTTGGTAATCCCTCTACCTAGATTTCTAGAGCAGTCCCTTTCGTTCCTTTTCAGACTCCTTAACAGAAAAGGTCCATCTGAGCACTTGTCACTTCAGGCTCATTAAAAATCGAAGGAGACTAGAGTCATCTTTTGTTTTTTCTCGACTCTTAAAAACTGAAAAAACAAGTTGTGTCAAAGCGTCTAAAATTCATTTAATTCGGAAACATACTTCCCCTTTATTTTAGTTGATCGAGTAATCCGCAATCGTGGAAGAAAGTCAATTGAAACCTCGTCGTTCACGGAGGCTTACGATTCAACCATCTTTGTCTCCGGAATCAAACCCAGTACGGACAAAGCGAACTCGTTTAACTGGTTCCAAATCTCCTGTTAAAGTTAGAACAAGTGTTCCAACAACATCAGAGACTTCGGTTACTCCAAACATTTTTGGAATCCCTGCCTCTACAGAAGAAGTTCAGCAGACACAGAAGGATAGTGATACTGATCCTAGTCTGAGAGTAAACACTTGTGTTACCAAACCAGTTCCATTTTCAACCGGTTCGGAGAGTCTTTCCCTTCAAACATCTGTCGCTGCCGATTCCATACCTTCTTCGACACCAGAAATATTCTATGGACCTGACGGTCTTCCCCTTCCACCTGGTCTGATTTCCATAGAAGAAATTGTGGAAGATCCTCCAACGAGTACTCCATCGCAATTTGGAGTCGGGATTACTCTATATCCTTCTTCATCAGAAGTTAGTCTACCACCAGCGGAAGCTCCTATAGAATCGCTAGGTAATCTTTTGGATAGACTACAAATGTCTGAACAACCGTCAACATCTAGAACTGTGTCGTCTGACACAGCGACGACAGAACTCCCTGCTATCACTCCGACAATGTTCGCCGGTATACCATCTGTCCCGACTAGCTCTCAACTACTAGAAGGAGCCCACTCAGGGGCCATTTTGACAGTGTGATCTATTCCTGTTTGTTCATCCGGAATAATATCCGGAAACTCTTGTGTTGAGTCTCAACAAATTGATCCATTTGGAGGTCAATTTGGGCAGTCCTGCCCCCAAGGGCAAACCATTCCCTTGAGTTCTGGATTACCACCGTATGGGGGGCAGTATACCCTTTCATTATCCCCTCCGGGAGGATATCCATACGGGAGTTCACAACAACATTCAGGTTATACTGGAATTACCTAAAGCGGTTGGTTACCAATACCACCTCAACAACCAAGAGTTGTATATTCAATACAACAATGCTTACCTATGTCAAATATACCGACTACACCAGCTATTGTGACAGTGTCGCGAGTTCAAGCACTGCCTGTTGTATGCCAACCCCAGGTTTCTCAGGTTGTAATGCAACAGCCCCTTGACCCTGCGACTCAGCCACAATCGTCGACTGGTGGAATGACACAGGTTCAGATGGGTACAATTACCCCTCATCTTGGTCAAACTGTTAGTATCGGGCAACAACACATGGCTTCACAACCATGGCTAGTGCAACACCAACAACTGCAATTCCAACAAGTATACCAAGGTTCTGAGCAACAAAACTTTGCTAATAGTGGACAACCGTACATTCAAAACGGTCAAAATCAACCATTTCACAATGGTCATGCCCACCAACCTTACCAAAGTTACCAGCATCAAATGCATTATGCCGGTATGCAAAGACCAACTGCTCAGGCAATCCCTTCTTATCCTGGGTATGCTTCACCTAACCTGAATTGGCAGTTACCCTTTGTGGCAACTTTAGAGTTATCCGATTTAAATAGGTTAAAAAACGATCCAATCGCTTACGCCCCTTGGTGGCCAGCGATTCCGCATAAACTTCCATAAGATATTACTAAATTTAATGGAAATCCGGGTGAAGATCCATCGAATCACGTGATGACCTTTCATCTATGGTGTTCATCAAACACCCTAAATGATGATTCGATAAGACTTCGCCTCTTTCAGAAGACGTTAACGGGTCCGGCGGCAAAATGGTACATCGAATTGCCTAGAGCTTCGTTCGACAACTTCAGTACCTTAGCCACAACCTTTTTAACCCATTTTCAGTTACCAATAAGGTACGAAACGGGAACAAAACTTCTTACCAATTTCAAACAAACAATGGCCACTCACATATCTAATCATATACATGAGTGGCGACGTCATCGTAGAATAGTAAAAACGTATGTCCCCGATCAGCTCTTAGCTGAATGGTTTATCAAGTCATTACTACCTTCCATCATGGAAGATGTGGCAAAGGGGGGAGTCATAACAGAAGAGCAAGTTATCGCTCGTGCGCAATATCTGGACTTGATTTACACTCAGTCCGGCACGCTCTACGATAAAATACCTGACGCCCCTAGACCGAAATTCTCAATTCCTCCTCCTCCTAAATCGAACAATGACTCTCATGCCGACGATGGCGTGATTGGCACAACAGACACGAAATCGACAAAGGTTACATCCAAAAAGGCCCGTAATATTTCAAGTCAAAATGCAAAAGATGAACTTCTTGCTTCGGAAGTAAATGCCATATCAACAGATAAAGGCAAAGAAACCAAACCACCAGGGAGCAAGAAGAAAGGCAAAGGGAAGAAGAAGAAACAGGAGGAATCATCACCTGAAAAATCTTCTTCAAACCCTCCTGGAGATAGGAAACCAAAAAATCCATGCTTTATATGCGATGAGGATCATTGGACCGCACATTGTCCACAAAGAGCTGAGCTTAAGAAATTCTTCAAGAATTCAAAAACCTCCGCAGTGTTAACTGATCCGTTTCCAAATCCGGGAACAAATCTGGTTGAAAGTGGAAATGCTTCCCCGTCTCAAGTGCTAATGTTGTCGGTTTCAAAACAGCAAAATGATGCTTTGATTTCGACAAGGAACAAATATTATGGGAATCCACAGCTATCGAACAACAAGGATAAATATCAACCTAGTAGTTCAACAACAACTTCGACAGAAGTTGCGCCACCCACCATTCCTGAATTGACAATAAAACTGCCAAAAGGAGCAGTACACAAGTCGACATTTAATCCCCACGCTAGAGCAGCACAACATTATAATATAGTGGAAGATTTGGCCCAATCGCCACCAGCTATGTCGACTCTTGAAGTACTACAGAATTACCCATCCCAAAGGCAGGCTTTATTATCAGCCATTGGTGGGATAGACCCAAAGGATTCCAATCTTGTATCCTTCGACCATAAAGGATACGATCCTCAATTACCAGCTCAACTAGCTTTCCTTGTTCAAGTGAAAGCCCTCAACAAAACTGTCCATCGAAAAATTATTAATGAGGGAGCATCTACATGAATTATATCGATGAGTTGCTGGAAAACTTTAGGATCTCCAACCTTGTCGCGATCTTCGACGGTGTTAAAAGCATTCGACGGAAGGACATATACCCCATATGGTATCCTAAGTAACTTGAAAGTTGAACTAGGAGGGAAAATGGTAGAAATAGATGTTGAAGTCATCGATGGAAATCTTGATTACAACATCCTACTAGGAAGACCATGGATATATGCTATGGCGGCTGTTGTGTCGACCTATTTTAGGAAGATTGCATTTCCCTTTCAAGGAGGGATTACAATCGTCGATCAACAAAACTTCCTCCCCAATGGTTCTCAAGTTACAGGAAGCATTCCCATGATCCATGGAAGCCCCCATTCGCTTCAAAATATCGGAGTATGCCTACTAAAAGATCCTATACTAATGGGAACTTTCGCCCTTCCACCTCCAATCAACCTGGCGGAAGTAGCATCGGTAGGAACTTGCAATATGATATCTTCTAAAAAGATCTTAGAAAACGATATCAACATGGATCATGCAGTGGTTTTACCCCCAAGCCCAACGGAAATACTGTAGCAATCAATGTTCCTAGCATGGGAGGCAAACCCAAATCAACGCTCATCAAGCGTTTGGATAGATAGGTCTAAAGAATATGGTACCCCTTCAGATCCTTGGTCGCAAGTGCATGTCACTGACGAAGGAATTGTCCAATCAATGGTAATTGAAGGGGCACCATGGAATGATCCCACCATCGTTCCCTTCTTCCGGATTGTGGAGAAGATACTTAAGATGACCTTTATCATCCTTCAGTCTTTGATTTCCTATCAAATACTGTAAACACGATGGATTCCGAGCGAAACTTGTCCAACATTGAAGAGACTATCGCCATAAATATATCGACCAAAACAGATGTTGTAGAGAATATTTATGTTGGCAAATGTTGTTCTCCTTCAGAACTGGAAATATATAACGCTCTTTTTCGCGAATTCAGGGATATAATTATTTATCTCCAAACCCAAAAATACAGGGCAAACACCTCCCACTCCGAACAAAAACGTATTCAATACCAAGCAAAAGACTACATGATCGTCGGTGATACACTTTACCATCGTGGTATCGATACAGTTCTGAGAAGGTGCCTCACCCATGAGGAGGCCGAAAAAGTCCTGAATGATTTTCATTCAGGTGCATGTAGGGGGCATCAATTTGGATATGCTACAGCACAAAAAATTTTACGATCAGGATACTTCTGGCCAACAATGTTCAAAGATTGCATAACCGCAGTCAGAAGTTGCCATGCTTGTCAAATTTTCGATAGCAAAACCAGAAAACCACCCGCACCTCTGCAGCCAATAGTGGTTGTTGGGCCATTCGCCAAATGGGGCATTGATTTCATGACATGTAACCCCACCTCGACCGGGGGGCATGGGTATATCATAGTCGTGGTTGACTATTTTACCAATGGGCCGAGGCGATGCCTACATTAGATAATACTGGTGAAACAGCTACCCTCTTTTTTTTCAATCACGTAGTCGCCTGATTTGGCGTACCACAGGCTATAGTCACAGATCATGGATTTCATTTTCGCAATCACATGATGGTCGAATTAGTTGCCAAACTAGGGTTGTCTCACGACAGCTCTACTCCATATTATTCGCAAGCCAATGGACAAGTTGAAGCAATCAACAAGGTCCTAAAGCGCATGCTGCAAAGGATGATTGGAGTTCACAAAAGAAGATGGCACCTAATCCTGTACTCAGCTTTGTGGGCTTACCGAACATCGGTGAGGAATGCAGCCGGGTTTACACCTTTCCAACTGGTATATGGCCTGGAAGCAGTTTTACCAATCCAGTGCGAAATCTTGTCTCTCAAACTCGCAATTGATCTCCTCCCCGGAACTTCAGAAGAAGAAGCTCGTTTCTTGGAATTAATCCAATTGGATGAAACCCATCGTGTTGCCGCTTTGGCTAACGAAGCCCATAAGAAATGAGTCAAGGCCCAGTTCGACAAAAATGTCAAGCCCCGTGTCTTCTCGGAAGGTGACTTGGTCTTACTTTACGACCAAGAATCCGATAAATTGGGAGCAGGTAAATTTAAGTCTTTATGGATGGGCCCCTATATTGTTAAACGAGTGTTAGGAAAAGGAGCCTATGAGTTAATGGATTATGACGGAATTCCACTGGCGCAACCTCTTAATGGGTTGTACCTCAAGCGTTACTATGCGTAATGGTAACCTGTATGCTTTTGTTATGTTTTTGTTTTCGCTAAAGTGTTTATTTTTGGTCAAGTAATCCACTTTTTACATTTGTTGCAGATGTCAAACCTATTGGAGTCATGTGTTGGATATGCCAACAGAGCGAGTCGTAGTTCGCGGAACCTATCTTCTGCAGCCTGGGCTATTTTTGATCCAAGTGGCGAGTTATTAAGTTTCAGAGGGGTATGTATTGGTCGATCAACAAATAACATCGCTGAATATAGCGCGTTGATAGAACTTCTCTCTGATACCATCACACATGGTATACGCCGACTAATTGTCAGGCTAGACTCACAACTCGTAATACTATAACTCACGGGTATATATTCCGTCTGAAACCCAGCTATTTATCCCATGTTCCTAAAGGTTAAGATTTTGGAAAGACAATTTGATTTTATTCAATATCAACATATTTCCAGAAACTTAAACACATTAACTGACTCATTAGCAAATTATGTGTTTGATAGACATTTGCAACATTTATAAAAAGAAACATACCATCAATGTTTGCAATTGGATCATGTAACTTAACCAAAGTAAAACTCCGAAAATCAAAAATATATACAACTGTTTATGGTTTACACATAATGTTCTGTAACCAAGACAAAATCGGTCAAATGACCAAAAAACTCAAAATGCTAGGGGGCACCCTAGTCTAATGATGATCGTGATAGCAAGTCACAGCCTGTGCGATCATGCGTAAGACACGAGTCCATCGTCTTGGCACACCAGTAGTATGCCGCTGTAACCTCAAAGGTAGCTCATCAGTCCTCACATCTGGAATACCAAGAGTGAGGCCCTCAACCTGCTCCTGTAATGTTGTGAGAGTCTCGGCCACATCGAGGTCACGAAGGATAGCCCTTCCAACAGCCTCTCCTGCTGGGGTGGCAGCTGGTACTCTCAGGCGAACAAGACCAACATCTGCATGTACACATGAGTTTGATTAAATTCTTGATAGAATAAAGCATAAGGACATTATAAATGAAAAACAATAAACAGTAATATGGTCAAAGATTTTACCAATGGCGCCCCACTGTTCGCCATCCGGCAGTATTAAATCCAGATCACCCCGAAATTCCATGCCTGCGTATGGATACTCAGAACAAACCATCTCCTAACGATCAAACGACTTGAAGAAGGTATCAGAAAATGAAATCTGAGACTGACCAGCATGCCTAGACATATGGTCAACCCATCTCTGCATACGTGGTTTAGTAGGTGAAGGTAAATCGAGTGCAATATATTGCGGCTGCATCAGTGGTATCTTCTCCAAGGCAAATGCGGTCAAAATAGAACCATACCCAAAGTTCTTCAACCTCCCACTCTTTATCTTGGTCAACTGTTCTTTCATCACAAGAAGTACTGTGTCGCACCAGTTGAACACCTTCAGTTGGAGGCATTCCAAGGCATACTGCATATAAGATCGGTTAGCTACATGAAGAGCCGCACCACCGGCCATCCTACCAAAAGTAAACAGAATAGTCCTGAGGGACCTGTCAGTGACATCACAGATGATGATCTTGCCATCTTTACTTGGCTGAGACCCTTCTCTGCAGTACCGACGAACATAATCCCTCACAGATTCACCTCCTCGGGCCGAACCTGATAAAGAGATGGGGGCACCCCGCCTCGACAAGCCAGTCAAGAAATAGATGTCTACTACAGTCAAGGGGATAGATTTTCCCCTGATCTGGAAAACCTGGTTGGTAGGATCCCAAGCATCGAGCAAATACTGCAGTAAGTTGATCTGTTGTCTCATGCTAGAAATACAGAAGAACTTCAGCAAGCCACAGTTCCGCAGTGCGTTTACTGTAACCGTATCATGTAGCGCAAGCATGTCCTCTTCTTCATGCTCATGTTCTCGCCATGTAATGGTCATCTTACTCCAAAGATCTCTGAAAAACAAACAAGAGAGGAGTTAGATCCTGATTTTGGTAAGAAACAGGCAAAATTTCCATAAAAAATTGTGCATTAAATTCCTTTTCTACGCCCAACGCACCTACAACAGTGTTCTGGGTGTGTTGAATGTTAGATAGCCTTTGGACAGGCCAACATTCAACGCACCTTTCGATACACAGAGGGTGTGCTGAAAGAAGAACGCGTTTTTCAAACCCCAGGGGCTCAGAAAAACTAGGAATCAAGCTTAGAATGTAAAATGGAAACCATGAAATGGAAGAGCTCAGGTTTAGCTCCTACCTGGTTCAGACGGCGCCGAGAATCGTCCACAGAATCTCCCAAAATCAGCTGATGAAAATCAAAGGGGGAAAGCACCTCCAAAGCTCCAACAAACCAAAGTTCAAATGAAATGGTAAAATGAGAGGTAAAAACACTTTTTCATTACTTTTTACGTGGTTCAAAGTAAAATATTAGTGTTCTAACTCGTTTTCAAGCATATATTGTTGATTTCCGACTAGTTCGATGAAGCATTTGAAAATACAGTACAATCTTTGAAAGAACAAAGCTATTTATGGTAAAATCAAAAAGGGACCATTCAATCGAGCAGTTTTAGCACATAGTTCAAGCTCGTTAAAAAATAAACATAAGACATGAGCAAATGTTTCCCCCACGTTTAAGCTCATTAAAAAATGAACTATTCCCCGGTAAATAACCATCGTGAATGTAGTACTTCAGCCGTTAAAGCCTTGGTCGTGTTTGCATTGTCACCTCCACTTTTTCATTGGCCTATCATTCACCTCCATTTGATTGTTTACCCATTTTGAGGAACAGCTGCGAAGAGTGATTTCACTAGCCATCCTTGTAACACTGCCGTGATTGGAGAATTCCAAACATTACCTGGAATCAGCTGCTACCCATTTTATCACTCGTTCCTCAAAAGACGAGTCTCCTTAAAGCTCTTTTCAACTGACTCGTAAAATATGAAAAGATTACCGACCCATTGGCCTCTCCAGCTTGTTAAAGGGACAGGAAGTGCTATCCCTCCTCTAGATTTTAATCTTTTTGGACCTGAGGGATTATTACACAAAAAGATCGAGCGCCTGTTTTGTTCGGCTCGTTAAAAGTATCGAAAATTCAACCCTTCTGTATTGTTTTATACTTTTTCGAACTTAAGGGATTAGATGACGAAAAAGGAATTTTGGAGTTACCTTTATGTTCCTTTTCAGACTCTCTAAAATTGAAAAGGACTGAGTTATCTTTGTCGTTAATCTCGTTAAAAAGATTAATAGCGACAAACTTGTCTATAGACGAGAATAAGTTTCACTATCGCTAGGCTCGTTAAAACATAGCGATGGGTTTGCCCGAAGGGCAAATTATAGAACAAGCATATGTTATCCTCCTCAAGCTTGACAAAAATAAAGAGGTACTGGTCAGCAATGACTGGGGAAAATTGGGAAGAAAACTTGAATAAACTTTGTTGGTAGCAAGTCGCTCTTGAACATGACACTTCCACTCCGTGTCCGAGTCGGGTTGGGTTGTTTCATTCACCGGTCACATCACCATGGTCACACCATACCATCCACATTTGGGGTTAATGTTACCAATCCATCACATCAGTGTCGCCGATATGTTCAAGAGAAGTCATTCAGAGAATTCACCTGTGTCTCACCCACTACCATACATTATACTCCATTCTTTCATGATCGCCACCCTGAACCTTATATCACCAGATCGTTTTCACCTCCATTAAAATCATTTTCTCTGTTCCGTGTCATTGATGTGGGATTCATTAAGGCCCTCCTGTGACAGATCACTTTTTGTCGACATCATCTCATTATCCAAGAAGTTGATCTAGGAACACCCCATTCAGTACTTTGAAGCTTGCATGCCTCAATGGCAAGTTTCTCACTTCCGGTGACAGGTTTACATCAATGGCCTTCGACCGAAAGATTTTGCGTGGTGTTCGACGCCAAGTCCTTTATTCACACCACATGAATTGTACTGCAGTACCTTGAGGGTCATTATCATTATCGGTGATTCCTCTCGCGCTTGTTAACAGTTTACATCATTGACTGGTAATCAAGCAATGTCTTTCCATGTTCGACTTCAGAACATTTCTCGCATGGATCAACTTGTACTTTGAGTAATGATCGAACGAGATTGAAGACCCCAGATCTAGTTTCATCCATCCAGGCTGCGATATATATTCAGGGAAATAAAGACATTAAATGTACATCATTGCTGCACAAATAATCATCCACTCAAAAGGATGATGGCTCTATCAGAATCATCAGTCTACACTCAGACGATTGTCTGTCCTATGTACATGAAAATGAATTTATAAAGCTGAGCATGGGAATGCCCGTCTCAGCTAGATCATGAAAATAGTATGAAGATAATGTATTGTATTGTATCTTATTACAGGTCTCCTCCCAGCATTGAAAGAACTTCGGATCCTCATAATAAAGCATTTCACCCAACACCAAAAGATTAACAGCCTCATACTTTAGGGGGCAACTGTTATAGACATTTTTGGGCCCTACAACCCCAAGCATGAAATGTCCATAAACCAAGGAAATCTAAGTCCCTAAAAGTGTTGTTCTAACCCCTAAAGGAACAAGGTCAAAAGATTACAGCTTCTCCCAGAAGTTCTCCATGAGAAACTGCTCAGAATTGGTCAAAACAGGATCATTGCAGCTGCTCCACTGGCTAAGTGCGTTGCGTCTCACCCAAATACACTGTAAGCGTGCGTTGCATTTCAAAATTCCCTTCTGTGGGGTGCGATGGGCGAGAAATGGCAAATGGCAGTGTCATTCCACGAGGTGGAGAGGCAATGGAAGCTTCCAAAATCTTCTCCTGTGACACTTGCCTCACTGAATTCGAACAAGGATGAGTAAGAGGCCATCAGTCTCCAAGTGGAAGCAAGAACTATCAGAGAGAAGACACTAATCAAATCACAAGCTGACTCATTCCCCTTACAGATATATATATATATATATGGATCCCTCATCCCAGAGATCCGGAGGCTGGAATTTTGCATATTGTAAGGAATTGTTGTTGGTTTCCTGAGACAAACATCAGATTGTTGGGTGATCTAAGCTTTGTTTGAGGTGAAGAGGGGCTTCTTTGCTGGGAGGTTGATGCTTGGTTAGAACAACCGGTTGTAACTCCTCTTGGTTCTTTTCTTGTTTATCAATAAAAGCTATTTGAGTTTTCCTCCATGCTTTTGTGTCATTAATGCTTGTTACATTTGTATGGTCAATTTACATCTGACCCTAGATTGTTTATGATTATAGATCCATGTCTTTGTATAGTGCTATGCTTCTGTGATCTTACAGGTACTTTGTGAAGCTAGGCATGCAAGGGAGCAGGTAGCTGAGGACTATCAAAGAAGAGAGGGATCAAATCAGGAGATTGGCGCAACACAGAGGTTGGTCTTTCTATTCCTCTCTATCTATAATTCATAAAGGAAAAACAAAAGTAGCTTTTCTCTGTTTGTTTCTAAGGCAGTTGTCACACCTTAGTGGGATAGAGCAGTTCTAAATAGACACTTTTCCCTGTAACACCACTGCAGATTACAAAAAAAAAAAACATGAAAATCACTAACATTTAAAAAAAAGTCCGTACTTGTTACATAAGAAAATTTAAACTGCAAAAAATAAGCTCTCTAAAAAAAGGGGTTGATATTGCATCAACACTTTCCAAAATCAACATGAAAATCACTAACGTTTAAAAAAAATGTTCATACTTGATACATAAGAAAATTAAAAGTGGCAAAAATATGGTCCAAAAAGAAAGGTGTATTCTGAATCAACAGTTTTCAAAATCAGATGATTTTTTTTTTTCTACCTCAAAAAGCAGGTACTCAGTATAGTTCCCATTTGATAGTTTACATTGTTTTAGGAGGAAATGGATTGTCTTGTTTGTGTTCATTCCATGGAACTCTGGAAAAGGGTTCTAATTACATGAGTATGGTTGCAGTCATGGGATAAATAATATTTGGTGTTTTGGTATATTTTCTCTTTGGTCAGAAGCTAACTTTGACTCATTGCATACATATTATTTCATCTCAATAGTGAATATCTTAACCATTCAGGCTCAATTTCAATGTCCTAAGGCATATATCAACTAATAGGGATCTTATAGTACTCACTGATGACAATGTTGTGTTGATGAAAAACAAAGTTAAGGTATTAGAGTCTTCTTCCTCATCAATCCATCATAGCCTTATCATTACAAGAATACACTCATGATACAAAACTTTGACCTCACTCTGATACCATGATAAAATTTGTAGAAGTGTCCTTAGACACAATTTTATTACTGATAATAAATTAAACTTACATAAGGGGTGAGAGGCACAACATATATATAACCTCTCAAACCATATCTTAATCATGTCATGTTTTCTTGATCAAAGACTCAAGGACTCATGGTATATAACCTACCTATCAACTAGGAAATACAACACTTATAGAATTCACTTTATTATTAGAACTAATACATTCTAGAATAACTTTATTTATCTAAAAAGATAATTCACTAATTATTTAAATAATATTTAGGATTAGATGGTTAATTATAATGCACCCCCATCCACCCCATAGCCCATACAAAGGGTAAAAGAGGGTGTTACTATCATTGACCTGACCTCCATAGTCCTATCTTGGAAATGGCATCTCAAAATTTTTGTCATTTTTCAAACTCCTTAAAACTCAAAATAAACATCACCATTGCATTTGTCTCGTCCATAGATTTCTAGTGTTATAAAATATTCCTTAATATGACTCCCAAATTAAAATCCTATGGTCATTTAAAGGTTTTGTCTATGACCTCTTACCACATCACCATGTACTTCCACATGGCACTTACACAGTCCCCACATGGCATCTCATTTCACTACCATGTGATTCCCCTTAACTAGTCCATGTCATAATATTATCTATATAATGCCATCATGGCACCACCTAACCCCTTCCTATGCAAAAATTTCTTGTTTAAAAGAAAAGTGGTCCCCAACCATTTTCTAAATGCACCATATAGCCCTTTTTAAATATTCCCGAGACTGAGACAAACTTCTTATTGTCGTCAATTTATGTAAGAATTTTTCTTCTCTAGGTACTTAAATATCTCACCCCCATTCCTGTGCGTAGTGCCCCACGATGCTAAGATGACAATTTTTTTGTTGCATGTTGTAAGGATCTCCATCTCAAGACATAAATCTATGCCATTACTCATTGCCACCCCTTTGGAATTTCCAATATGACATTAGAGAGAGGTGATGTCACTTTAACATCACCCTGTTGTCATCCTATCCATGTGACCTCCTCTAGGAGCGTCACCTGTTACCTAATATTAGGCCACTTGACCTTAATAAAAGGGTATTGGCACATTCCACATGGTGGCCCTCCTGGGAACCACATCATCCCTAAGTCCACATCAGCTTCCACCATGGCCTGGGTCCTACCTAGTTTTTTTACCCTTATGCGATAAAGTTCCTTTTATAATAAAAATTTGGTACTTTTGCCCATAGTGTGAAAAACACTAGCTAAGCCCTACCATATCCCCGATCACCAAACAACGTGACCTAATACAAACTCGAACTACTCGAACCATTTGCTACCATTACAAGGAGTTGGGTTCTAGCCCCCCAACCTTGACTTCACCTCTAAGTTGTCTCGCTCGACCCTCAAACTATTGGGTCCTACCCTGAGTTCGGCTCTAATTTACGAAGTTCTCAAACTTATATTTTTTTCATGAAGATTCTCTCAAGCCGCACAAACCTACATCTTCACATTTTGATTTACAACAACAAGGCTTGTCTTATTTTCTATGAACTCATGGATTGTAAAATGAAGCTCATCCAGATGGCATCTAGCCTATCATAGACTGGAAAAATTTAGTATTTCATGCTGGAGTTGTCTACAGAGGTGGAGGAATTTCCTAGACAGTCAAAAGTGGCCGGAATCTGGGCAAAAAAATTTCAAAAAATCTTGTAGAGGTAGTGTTTGAATCATGTTTTTGATAGTGGAAATGGATTCAACACCATCAAAAATGTCTAGGACACCTAAAATTTTAAAGTTTAAAAACTTTAACTTGGATTTACAAAAATACTTGCCAGATTTTTTTAAAATATGACCAGAATTTCCATAACTTTCTGGGCAATTCCTTCGGCTAGTTAGACTATGGCTTTCATGCTTAACCATCGACTTGTTGAATTGTGCCATGAGTGCATATTTCCAAAACTTTTTTGAGGTATTACTAAACTGTCAGCCCATTACATTTTCCTATTAAAATGCACAAGCATCATACATGTGAATGTAACCTACAAGTTTACAAGGAAGCTCAAATAGATTCTAATTTACTTGTACATAGTTGTACAACTAATTTCATTCATTTCTTACAACTCAACACACATAGAGAATAGGAAAATAAACAACATTATATGCCCAAAAACCATGTTAATTCATAACAAATGAACGTACATAGAGCACAAACAATATTTTTTGCTAGAAGACCATGTTCATTGATTTAATGAAATAACATCACAAGAACATAAAACATAAGAAAGCACTTACCTTATGAAGAAGATTGGAAACTGAGATTGGGACTTCAAGTCTCCAACGAACCATAGATTGACTTGGACTATAGTATTTATTGCAACTAATCTCCCCCAACCTAGATTTCAAAGCTTAAGGAAGAGTGCTCAAAGGAATATAACCAATACTACTAGATATAGTGAACATGGGTTGATTCTCTAAGTTGTTCTCAATAGTTCTCAGTTGTTACACCACTAGGTCCTTTAACTCGGTGAACATCAATGCATGGTTTTTGAAAGCATAGAGAGTCTGAGCTCAGCTCTAAGAGAGGAGTTTCATTATAGCATGGAAATTTTCATGAGTTGGATAAGCCACTATAGGATCACAGAAACCACCTCTCCAAGTAGTTAATTTGTGAGTGGAGACACTAGAGTTATCAGTCCCAAGGCTACACGTGTTGATTCATCATATCCACAACTATTTGGGTGTCTCTCTCCTGGCTAGTAGGTTCATCAATTCATAAGCTTTCTAGTGGGTTATGTTGGCATTGATGTTGTGATGAGGTTGGCAGTGATGTCAACATGGTAGTGTGTGAAGCTTGTTGATTATTGTAGTGATTGATGGTTACCATCGTGGACTTTGGTTTGGAGATGGTATCCATATGTTTGATTGTTTTGATGGTATTAGTCTCTATAGTTTCTATGGAAAATATTTATATTGCTAAATTAAGTCTCCATGTAGATGATGCTTGTGGTGTTTCTCTTGATATGTGTCCATGATGCTCTTGAGTTATGGTTTGGAATTTTGGTGTTGTCTAAAGGTCTTGTAGAGGTTGTCATGATCCCATGTATATCTAAGCCTCATGATTTATTCCAATTGATATATTTTTTTCTGTCATGAGTTAGCTACTGCACTTATGATGAATATATTATGTATGAACTCTTTAGGAGTTTTCATAGATGGTTTTGAGGTTTGTCATGGCTTGGACTAGTTGTACAAATGCTAGAGTTGATGAGCATCAAGTTGGAAGTAGTTCTGAGTTGAATATCTAGTGGTTTTCCTTCATCCCCTGCAAAGTCACAAAGATGATGTGTCAAGGGAGAGATTTTAGGCTCTAGTTGCATGGAGAGAAGCCTATGGGAGTGACTATGGTCTGAGTAGCATGTGAGACTATGTTGCGCAAGCACCTATGCCTATAGATGAAGTTTCTCTAGTTTTCTCACACTCCTCAGATGATTTAATTTATTTTATTGATGCATTTTCTTCAGGAATTTTCATGGAAGATTACAGTTAACTAAATAAACATTTCCTAATGTGAACTGAAGTTTGAATGCCTTAATGAAGTGAGGAGTTGAGTTAGTGGAAAATTTTGTTTAAAAGAAGGAGTAGATCGACCATTGTGACTGTGGATGTTCAAAATATGTAACTACGGAAAAATTCCAATTTGGATTACTCATTTGATGGAGATGATGATGGCATTGAGTTCCTATTTCTAAGAGGACCAAAATCAAACTTAATATCACCACGTTCGGACAAAAAAAGTTGGTTTTTAATATTTTTCACCCACTAATGGATATTGGATCAAGTTGGCTTCACTCTCATGCACACTTAGATAGGTCGACTTCAACAGCAAATGGACATTGTTGGACACCCCTAGAAGCCTATAAATACAAGTGACCTTGAAGCTTATTTGACAATGAAAACATCAAGAATCTTCTTCTTCTCTACCTGTTTGGTTCAGTACATTAGCGAAGGAAAAGGTCATACAGAGGTCTGAAGTCTCAGATTTGAATCTTGCACAAAATTAGGGTTTTTTTTTTCTGGATTCCGACACAACATAGGGAAATTGTTTCGCTAGATGCATTCATGATATGTGTTGGTGTTCATATATGAATCATGAAATTCACCCAATTCCACATTAATTGTCAGCCCAAGGCTCTATGAGTTATTTCAAGGCTATCATGCAAAGTATATGTAGGCCACAGTTTCCCTACCTAGCATTGAACATTCAATTATAAACTTAACAATGTGTAGCAACAATTAATAACTAAAATGACAATGAGATTAACAACAATTTAATACTCACAACAACACATTGATAATCATTCACAACAATAAATAACTCAATAGAAATAAACCTATGCACACATCTATTCCAATGACACCTGGTCATAAGAGTGGGCCCAACTCCCTGATCAAGGATGTGGCAAGATCAAGAAGTCACGAATTGCTCAGAAGACCAAAATTTCATTTATCAAAAGGGCATTACAAAGTATGTTGTTACAGACTTGTTGACAGTGCTAGACCCACCAACATTCAGGGGATCACCCTCAGTATGAAGTCCCAACTAGAACTCACACTATTTGGTGTGGGAGTCCCATCCGGTATGATGGCCCGGATTCCATTGGCTTAATGATTTTCCTCAACCCTTGCTTGCAAGCATAGGAGAGTGGTCTTCTTTTTCTTCGAGAAGTGATGTTTGCGTGCCTGGTGATTGATAGTGTTACACTAAAATTTGTCACCATGACTATTTGCAGTCAGTATGGCTCCATCAATAACCATACTATCCTCCTTGGCAAGTCTTATACCTCTGCTCCTCATGTCAAACTCCAAAAAAGAGAGAAAGTCTTTAAAAATCAATATAACTCTGGTTACGCAGTTTCTCTTACTTTTACCTGCGTGTACGCACATCAAGTTCATAATACCTACGTACTTGTATGCTCTATCTGTAAAGGGGTGGGTGCGTACCCCTGTAAAAGTCAAAAGGCACAAGTTTTATTTCAAAAAACTTACTTGTGGTCGATTCTAGAGCATTCTAGAAGATGGTTTGACGTGGATTGAGCGCCTCCAGATGGTTCATGCATCCCAATGAAAGAGGAACTTATCCCATGAAGAGGGGAGCTATCCCTTTGAAACATGGGCTTATCCCATTGATGGTGGACCTATTTAACTTCCTCCAAAGCATTATAAATACAGGCATTGGGCCAGAGGAAGGGGAGGTTGAAAGTTGAACATTCCTAAGGGTAGATGCTGCTGAAATTAGGACTCCCTTATAGAGCTTGAGAGGAGAGATTCCAATCCTTTCTTAGCTTCATTTGGAAGTGGGTGAGCTGATCAAAGTAGAGGAGAAATCTTGCTGGACCCTGGGAGGGACCTGCACAACACCAAGGCACTGGTTGTAATGGTTTCTTTTGTTTCCAATTAATACAATTAAGTTCATTTTTCTCAACAAGTTGTTATATATAATTTGTTTCATAAACTCCTTGGTCTTTATGATGAATATGTTTTATCATATGAGTTATTCAGGTGCTATGTAATCGTTTTCTTGTTAGTGAATGCAGGCTTCAAGGAGAAGGAGCTCATCTGGATCGGAGAGGCTTGGCTGCTACAAATAGCGTTGGACTAGAGGTAAGCCTTAAACACCTGGTTGCTTTTATTTTAAATGCATATTTAGGGAAAGATAGTGCTTGATTGTTTTGTTTGTCACTAGAAAAGCCTTGTTTTCTAGGGAGGTCGGTTTTGTCCGCAAAATTGACTCTTTCCGCATGACAAAATGGTTTTTATCATTTTTTCGAACTCGTTAAAACTTACGAAAAAGTGAAACCTTAGAGTCATCTTTAAGCCCTTTTCTGACTCCTAAAAAATGAAAAGATTGCCGAGCGTTTCTTTTACACTCGTTAAAACGGAATTAAAAGACAGTCCTCTTATAGCCCTTTTCTGACCGTAAAAACATGAAAAGATTGCCGGATTTTTGTTGTTTCAAATTCGATATTGGAAATAAAACGACGTGTCCTTGATCGCTTTCTACTTTTCAGATCAGAGACACTAATCATGAAAGTACTCCTTGGTCGTAAAGATCAAGCGGTTCTCTCAAGTATTATTTTATACTTTTTTGGGCTTGGGAGACAAAAATTTACGAAAAAGGTCAACCCTGGAGTCTTCTTAAGTTTTTCAGACTCTCTAAAATTGAAAAACGCCGAGTTTCTCCTATACTGGACTCGTTAAAATTTCACAGTAAAGGACCTGTTCGATTACAAACAGGAACGGAGTTCGAATCTAAACTAAGTTGGACTCATCCGAAGGATGAGCTTATAATCAAGCAAATTTTATCCTCCTCAAGCTTGTAAAAAATAAAGAGGTACTTGCCAGAAATGGTGGGGGAAAAGAGAGGAAAATGAGCTTGTTTGTCATACTTTGTAACCACTCTTGAACACGACACTTTTATCCACCTGGGTTGGGAAATCCTTTGCCTAACAGTTGATCAAACCACATTGAAAGTCTTCAGCCGGTTTCTGGGTATTAACTTTGGGTCAATTGTCACCAAGCCATCTGTTGTGTCGTTACGTGTTCAAGAGGTCACTGCCAATAAGCCATTCATCTGCAAAATATCTGTCATCCATCTTGACCATCCCTGAGTCAGTCCTTGCAACTAAATTTCTTCAACTTGATCTATGATTTCGTGTTGTGGGCTTGCCTACGACAGATCGCTTTCTATCGACATCGGCACATTATCTAGAAAGATGATCTAGGAATTGTCAATACCTTGAAATCTGCATGTCTCAATGGCAGGTTTTTTGCCTTTGACGATAGTTTACATCATTGACTTTCGATCGAAGGATTCCGTGACATGTTCGACATCAACACATTCATTCACATCTCATGGATTGTACTGGGTACTTTGAGAACCATTGACATCACTGGTGGTCTCTCTCACACTTGTTAACAGTTTACATCATTGACTGGTAATCAAGTGGTTTCTACCATGTTCGACATCAACTCATTTATTCGCATGGATAGAATCGTACTATTTCGGGAAGTAGAAATGAAGACCCTGGATCTAGTTTCCACCATCCAGGCTGCGAGGAGTTTTGTATTCATTATACAGTAGACTAATTATAAACATATGGCTGCGTCCATACTGTGTCTACATGTGTCTATGATTATGATGTATTGCAAAATCATTCCTATATCAGAGCAGTAGTTAGTTTGTTAGTTAAGTTTTTGATCTGAGTATGGGAATGCCTACGTCAGCGATGATATGATCTCATATATGTATTTTGTGTTGAATATTTGCAGGTTCCAACTGGGCTCTCCACAAGATAATCCTAGAAATGATAAAGTGCTTCACCCTTCCTAGATGATATGAAACCCTAATCTACTACAGACCTCGCACTTTAGGGGGCAATCTGTTACACTAAAATTTGTCACCATGACTATTTGCAGTCAGTATGGCTCCATCAATAACCATATTGTCCTCCTTGGCAAGTCTTATACCTCTGCTCCTCATGTCAAACTCCAAAAAAGAGAGAAAGTCTTTAAAAATCAATATAACTCTGGTTACGCAGTTTCTCTTACTTTTACCTGCGTGTACGCACATCAAGTTCATAATACCTGCGTACTTGTACGCTCTGTCTGTAAAGGGGTGGGTGCGTACCCCTGTAAAAGTCAAAAGGCGCAAGTTTTACTTCAAAAAACTTACTTGTGGTCGATTCTAGAGCATTCTCGAAGATGGTTTGACGTGGATTGAGCGCCTCCAGATGGTTCATGCATCCCAATGAAAGAGGAACTTATCCCATGAAGAGGGGAGCTATCCCTTTGAAAGAGGGGCTTATCCCGTTGATGGTGGACCTGTTTAACTTCCTCCAAAGCATTATAAATATAGGCATTGGGCCAGAGGAAGGGGAGGTTGAAAGCTGAACATTCCTAAGGGTAGATGCTGCTGAAATTATGACTCCCTTATAGAGCTTGAGAGGAGAGATTCCAATCCTTTCTTAGCTTCATTTGGAAGTGGGTGAGCTGATAAAAGTAGAGGAGAACTCTTGCTGGACCCTGGGAGGGACCTGCACAACACCAAAGCACTGGTTGTAATGGTTTCTTTTGTTTCCAATTAATACAATTAAGTTCATTTTTCTCAACAAGTTGTTATATATAATTTGTTTCATAAACTCCTTGGTCTTTATGATGAATATGTTTTATTCTATGAGTTATTCAAGTGCTATGTAATCGTTTGCTTGTTAGTGAATGCAGGCTTCAAGGAGAAGGAGCTCATCTGGATCGGAGAGGCTTGGCTGCTACAAACAGCGTTGGACTAGAGGTAAGCCTTAAACGCCTGGTTGCTTTTATTTTAAATGCATATTTAGGGAAAGATAGTGCTTGATTGTTTTGTTTGTCACTAGAAAAGCCTTGTTTTCTAGGGAGGTCGGTTTTGTCCGCAAAATTGACTCTTTCCGCATGACAGATAGTGTTACTTGTGTCAATGGTTCTTTCACTGTAAAGGGAGAGGGTGAGAGTGAGTCCCAAGTCAGTTGGAAGGAAACTCCAACTTTGCTAGGAACACACAACACAAAATGACATGCACAGCTTCCGAAGGAGAAGTCCACATGGATGCGGCAGTCACAACACACAATGGAAGATAACATGTACAACACTTAGCGGATGAGTCCACACGAGTGTAACGGTTGTTACAACAAGTTTTATGTGAAATGTTTGTTTGATGTCCGGGTTGGTAGCCACCACGAGCGAGACAATGTTAACAACATATACAACAAATTTTCATTAACATATTATGTATTACAACAAGTGAAATAAGTTCAAGTGTTCAACTCAGGTTAAAGCAACATGCATTACAAGTGTTCAATATTAGTCTTACAATAATTACAATACATGTGTGTAAATGTGCTGAAGCAGGCTTCAGAATTAAGCGAGAATTCCAAGACACATCGTTGCACCATACATTACTAACCCCGTGCACGGGGTGTTGGATCCACTACTTACTCCTCAAATAAAATATTATAGACTCTCTTGGCTATGTGGGAGGAGTTGAGGTGAAAATTCCACTGTATGTAGAAATGAAGGGGCATTTATAGCCAAGGGTGAAACTGACCCTTGTGGTTGTTCGACTACCCTCATGACTGTTTGACTTCCATGAATTTCCAACTTTACACGACTCTTTGTACAACAAGTGGGTCTCTTGAATTTCCACATTACATTACATTGATTAACAACATGGCCCACAGTAGATATGTGGACAACATGACTCATGTCACAAATTGACATGATAGTGCTGGTACATTCGTCCTGCTACTGGAGTGCATGTTGAGTTGTAGTGCTACTGGGTGACGAATGTCATTATGGTGTGTTTATAGCTTCACCTCCGTGTGGCAAAGTACGTGGAGTCTTCGATGGTTGTTGGTTCACTTGATGTTGCTTTGGCACATTGCTTCTTTCTTATATGTCGGAAGGCTTGACAGGCTCACCTGTTTGCGAAAGGTGCATGTTCCTTCGTTCGTCAATCCATGAATACATCTTGCATGTTTTCTCGTCCATCCATCCGCGAACACGTCTTTGTGTGATAATCCATTCACGAGCACATCTCTTTGCATGCATCGCTCGTTCGTCCATTGATGAACTTGTCCTTCTTCATGTGCTCCCTTTGTTCATCCCATTCGTCATTGCACCATGTTTGTTGGTGTACCTGTACTTGCAGTCACTCATGATGAGACAACATCAAATCCAAAAAAAACACCTCCTAGTCTACCATGACACATGATCATTTTCGATTCAAGTGACTGGGAGAGGCAACAAGGTTGCAAGGCAGGATGATGGCTCTGGGCACTACTGATGAAAATTGTGCAAGAGTCACTGGGTGATGAATATGAGCAAACTGAGTCGACAGTGACTATTCGTGAGGTTTGGCTCAAGACTATGCAAATTTTTGGAGGGACAGTCCATGCTGCAGGAAGGCAAGGCAGAAAAAGTCTGCACATTTTTCGTAATGAGCGGACAGGGGGGCTTGACAACAAAATTTGCACAATTTCTTGGAGGAACATGCAGGGCTATAGGGAGGACTGGTAGACAGGATTTGTGTAGTTTTTTGGGGGACTAGCTAGGAGCCTAGAAGCCAAAACTACGCAATTCGTGGAGGGAACTATCAACTAGCTACTGGCAACAGAAACTACACAATTCCCAAAGGGAACAGGCAGTCAACTGTCGAGAGCTTGGCAGCAGAAACTGCGCAATTCCTGGAGGCAACTGGCAGTCTGTTGTTGGGATCTACTGGTGAGAGAAACTACACTGAGGCTAGGAGGTAAGCTTGCTAATCATCTCTGCGCAATTTCTAAGCTAAGTAGACTGCTAGGCAGTAGAGGGTCTGCTCATGAAAACTTGCAATTTTTTGGATGAGTAGCCGGTTGACTGTCAAGAGGACTGACTAGAAAAACTACGTAATTTTCTTGGGGAGACAAGGATGGGAACTGGGTGTCTGTTCGTCCTTTGTGCACAATTTCTTGAGTCAGCAGAACGGGCAAGGTCAGCAGCCTCTGTGCAATTTTTGAGGGGAGTCAATCCTGGGGTGGCTACTGGGTCTGACTCTCTGGGTGGCCCGCATGAAGGTTGATTGAATTGCTTTCGAGCAGTTGTGGTATAGGTAAATTCTTAGTGTGGACACAAACAATTCCTCTAGCCTGAGAGAGTGGGTCTAGCCACAAACAAACAATATATGGAAAACTTCCTTAAGATAGAATCAAATAAGAGTTCCTACCTCTAAGAATGTTAATCCGCTTGGTGATGATCCTCCTTCATTACGCCAACTACTTTGCGTTCCTTCCTTCGAATACCTGAAACAAGAAAACAAAAAACAAAAACAAACGTGATAGCATACAAATTGTATTCAGCCTACTTAACAGGTCAAGGAACATTAATCCATCAAATGTAAGATAACACTTCAATGTAGGAAATAAATCAATAGTTGTATTCATATAAATTCAGAAAGAGATTACGACTAATGCCTTGACGTTGTTGGTCTCCTCCGACGTATCCGGGTTCCCACACTTCTAATAGCATCCCATGAATAGCCACAACAATGGAAGTTTTAAGGCTTCTTCCCTTTAGTCTCAAGCCAAACCAAACACACTATTCTCCCTCAAATGTAAACTAGAGAGCTACAAGCTATAGATGCCTTGTTGATCATTCAAGTTCCAAAAATAACAAGACTGAAACTAGTGAAGCTTGTAAAAGGAGGGGTTTATATAGCTTGAATAGAGGGGATATGGTTCCTCTTATCATGGGAGAAGGCCTTATCTCTTGGATTGGTTCCATCCTAATAGGGGAAAGGAGCCCAAACTGACTTCCTCAGCTCCATCTAGCCCAACCATTTACCAGAATTCCGTTATGAAGCTTCTAGACTTGGAAGTTTCGACTCCATATTTAAAAACTTGCCAAAAGAGGATCTGCATGACTGAGAAAAGGCTCAGTAGTGTCTTACGGTGCTAGTCCTAGTTTTAATATTTGCAAATTGGCACGAGGAGGAAACTGGTCATTAGCGCCGGTCTTGTAAATTGGGGTAAAAGGATGATTCTTGGGAAATGATGCAAAAGGGAATCATTCTCCTCAAGAAGAGGAACATAATGGGAGTTTTTTCATGATGGGAAAGCATGTAGAGTTCACTGTAGAAGTCCTCCAAGATTATGAAATGGGGAGTACAGGGACAGTGACAAAATTTTGTGTAAGAGATGCCCCCTAAAGCATGAAGGCCGAACTAGATTGAAGGGTGAAATGCTTTACAAGTAGATACTGGGGAACTGGAGTCCATCATCGGAAAACCTGCAAGCAAGCATAGATACATATACATCACTAAAAACTTTGACAAATGATACATGAATCGTGGTATGAATGCATCCATCCAAAGAATGATCATGTAAATGGATCCAAGGCATGGGCACAACCATCCAATAGAGAGGATCATATCGAAACCAAGGTATGTCACAACCATCCAATAAGGAGAAGGATCGCATATAACAACTCATGGTATGGTCGCATCCATCCATATGAAAGAGACATGTATATCAGGATGATCATGTCACATCACCTTGCAACCTCGACTTATGTAATTTGAGCTTAGGGTCTTGCGCTCCAACATGACCTGATCAGAGTACAAATCCTAACATGTGAATGAATGTGTTGAAGTCCAACATGCTAGAAAGTTTCTTGATTACCGATCAATGATGTGAACCATTAATAAGCACGAGAGAAACCATCAATAATGACAATGGCTATCAAGGTACTAGCAGCACAATTCTTCGGAATGTGAATAAAAGAACTGAAGTCGAACACCCGTGAAATCACTTGATTGAAAGCCAATGATGTGAACTTGTCATCAAGTGCGAAGAACTTTCCATGAGGGCATGCAAGCTCTAAGGTACTGGAAGGGAGTCTCTCAGCCAGCTTCCTGGATAATGAGCTGAAGTTAACAGGAAGCGACCATGTCGAAGGAGGGCCATGGTGTATCCAACATCATCTACACAAGACAAAGGGTTGCAATGATTTCAGATGATACAGAGAATCAAGAGTAAGTGTAACTGTAGAGGGATTAACTCTTGAACATATCAATGACATGACTCGAGAGTTTGGCATCTTTTGGATCCATAGGATTGGTGGTCATGATGACGTGGCAGAGATAAAATGGAAGGAAAAAATGAATGGCCCAACCCAGGAAGGTCAATGACGAAAAGGAGGATATCCCAACCTAACACGAAGCAGAAAGTATCATGTTCAAGAGTGAGTTGCCAACACAACTGATAGAATTTCCCATTTTCTCCCACTATTTCTAGTAGGTACCACAATTATTTTTCATCACAAGCTTGAAGGGGATAGCATGTGCTTTCATGTAAGTTCATCCCTTGGACGAATCCAACCTACTAAGTTTAATGAGCCCTAGGAAGGAGAAGCTCATGTTCGTCATGGTGATGAATCCAATGTTGTTTAATGTTTTAACGAGTCTGACAGAGGTGTAACTCGATATCTTTTTCATATTTAAAGAGTTTGAAAAAGACACGGAAAAGAAAACTCCACATGGTCCCTTTTCGTTTATTTGTGTCTCTCGAGCCCGAAAAGGTAGAAAATGATACTTGAGAGAACCACTTGACCATTTCAGTCAAAGATTACCTTTTTCGTAAATAGTTTATCCCATCCCAAAAAAGGGGTAAACATATACTGTGCAAATGATGTTTCATAGCCTTTAACGAGTTCAAAATGACAAGATCTCGTCTATCTTTTTGTGTTTAAAGAGTTGGAAAAGAGCTTAAAAGAAAACCCCCCATTTTTATTCTCTTTTACGAGTTAAAAAGGGAAAAATACTCAGCGATATTTTCATTTGAGTTTTACAAGTCTAGGAAAGAGCTTAAATGTGACTCCAATACCATCATCAGTAATCTGTCACCTGTCGATGCACAAAAGGTAAATGCGTTATCCAATTTCTGAGGAAAAAATAGGTTAAAAATACTTTTTAAACCCTAATTTTTCATGAAACAATGAATAAAAGGAGGAAAAGGTAATTAATTTTTACCATTTTACCCTATGTGGAGCATTTTTCACCCATTCGTGCCCTAGATTTTCAGGGGTAGATTACAGGAGATCTGGGAGGCCATTTGATGATCTGTTAGTTGTAGGTAAGAGCCAAGACCTTTAGCTTCATTTTAATGCTCATTTTTCCTATTTTTAACAGTTTTTGGATTTCTTAAGGAGGATTTAGCAAGAACAATTCGCCCTTAGTTGGCGTGATTTCCACGGACAGAATCGCACCGATCGGTGGTTATTAACACTATCAAGCACACCGTCGACGCTATTGTTTTTAAAATAGTTTCGCCGGTGCCGTGAACAAAAATGTTTCATGTTTTTGCCTAATTTTTCTGATTTGATCCAAATTTCTCTAGCCAAGGATGATTATTGACTTGATTTTATGGTTTTTGTAGGGAAAACATCGCGAAAAATGGTTAATTGGATGGAACGTGAGCATGAGGAAATTGATACACAGGAAATGGAAGATCCAAATTTCTTGAATGCCCTGAGGAACTGTGGTATCCTCAAATTCTTCACCACACCAGGTTTTCGAGCTCAACCTAAGCTGCTTCAGTATTTGATCAATCTCTAGGATGTCAATTGGTAAGTTTTTATGATCTGGGACCAAGAACTAGAGTTGGAAAGTTATGACATTTATTTCATCATAAGACTGTCCCGAAGAGGGGAACCAATCAATCTATATGGGTCCAGGCCTATTGGGGAAAGTGTGAACATGTTGCTCACAGAACACTACCCGAAAGCACTAAAATCAAAAAATGGCAGGATAGAGATCATGAGTGTTCAAGATCTTGTGTTGAAAGTGTTGTTGTTGACCATCAATAGAGTGACCGGGGCTCAAGCACAACATGAGTCCAACAAGTCGAAGTTTCAATATGCTATCGACTTTACATCGTCGACTATCTTCAACTGGGGAGAAGCCATGAAGATAAACATGAAGTGCTAGCTATCTAAAGCCAAGGCAGGAAACCTAAAGTAGCTCTGCTATGGTTCCGTTTGGAGTGGGTCCTGCTATTTCACTACCAGCTTACTGTGGTGGAACCACCATTTCCATGAGACCCACGGATGGTTCATTAAAGTGCATTGATGCCTAGGATTACCGGGGGCCAACATATGTCATATAAGCCCGACTTCTTCTCATGGCTATGATGACAACTGATTGTAGTAGAGGATTGGCCCTATAGTGGTACCAACTTTCATGGTGATCCATATATGCTGCTCCCAGAGGGAGAAGATTATGATGATGGAGGTAAAAAACAACAATTTTAACTTTTGATTTGTATTGTTTTTGAAATACATGCATTCATGACATTTCGATTTTGTAAATGCAGATGTGGGACCAGAGCTTCCTGCCGGGATGTTCCGGATTGCCAGGCGCGTTGATCGACAGTTTGATATCGCTCCTTATTAGGAAGGAAGCGATAATGAGGAGGAGGTCACACAGAACCTCGAGGGATTCACCCATGGTATCCCAAAGTATGCCCTAGTGGGAGACATCCCACACCAGTATCAGAGGCACACAATGGGGGTATCAGACCAGATTCATCGACTACTAACTCATGTATTACAAGCAGTTATGTGCTACCATGAGCACCATGTCGAGTAGTTCATAGGTCTAGCATTCTACATTTTTTAGGCCCGCGAGCCACGGATGTATAAGGCCTACGAGCCATGGATGTATTTGAACACACATATTATTTTTTTGGGGTTTTGATGTATGAAAAACATTATCGACATCTATCTATATATATATTTCCTTGCTTACTATGGTACAAATGTTTTGTTTTTGTTTTTCACATGTTTCGCAAATGTCTATCCAACGCATAATTAGCTAATGCATATGTCAATGTATTCATATGCCTAGGAATATGATGATATGTAATGTAATCAAAATTTATCTCCAATAGACGAATACGCAAATACATTCACAATATCTAAGGGTTTCTGACAGAATATTTCCCATTGAGTTGAAGAACAACAAGTTGTGAATCAAGTTTGACAACTGATTCCCAAATGTCAAGAGCAATAACTTCTGACAACAATTTGATAACTGCGATGTACTTAGCAATGTTATTAGTTGTTCGACCTAAACAAATATCTTGAAGATCAATCAACTCACCATGGGGGTCATAAATTGCCCATGCCACAGATGATAAATTATGGGTATTATGGAAAGCACCATCAGCAAAACCAATGTGAGGAGAAACAAACATCTGCAAAGTGAAAACATAATAAGTAGAAAATTTTCTTGCAAAACAACACACCAAACCACACTACACAAAAATGAATAACACACTATTATACAAAAGTAGCCATGCAAGATGACCTAGGCATAGTACTTTTTGAGATAAAGCCCATTACAGGGCTTGCCTAAGGGATTGACCTCATAATCTCTTAGCTCATAAGCTCCTTTCTGTAACACATGTTTAACAATGTAGGGCCCATGCTACATGGGTTCAAACTTTCCTTCCCCCAACTTATCATTAGCTTGATCATACAGAAGAACCAAATCACCCTCAAAAAAAGCTTGAGGAGAGACAAACTAATCAAAATGGGATTTGACCCACTTTTTCTATGCTTCGATGATAAAAGTAGCAAGACAGTGAGTCTCATCTAGTCATTTTAAATACAAGAGGTGCTCTTCCTGAGGTGAGGTCTCGGGGAGAAGTTCGAAAGCCAGCTTAAGTGAGGGAATTTCATAGTCAATCGGTAACGTTGTTTCCAGACCATAGACTAGTTGGAATGGTGTGAATCTAGTTATGTCCTTGGTCGAGGTTCGGTAAGCGCACAAAGCTGAAAAGAGCATGAGATTCCAATTTGACTTGTGCATCCAAATGGTGCGTTGAAGCATCGTAATGAAGACTTTTTCACATCTTCAACTTGGCCATTGGCCTGAGGGTAATATGGGGTTGAGCCATCGTGGCACAAACCCAATGTAGAAGTCAGCTCAGAGATCATATAATCTCAAAAATGGGAGTCATGGTCGGTGACAATGGCCTGAGGCACTCCAAACTTGGAAATAACATGATTGAATAGAAATTGAGCCGTCGTTTTACCGTCTGCAGAGTCTGTAGGCATTTATTCAGCCCATTTGGTGAAATAATGCATAGAAACAATTATATAACCATGCCCCCAGCCAAATGAGGGTTACATGTCGTATAATCAATGCCTCATTTGGAAAAAGGACCAACGGTAATAACGGGGTGTATGTGAGTGGGTGGGACATGCATTTTTTGCTAGTAAATTTGGCACTCATGGCATTTGCGAAAAGCAAGGATGCAATCCTTCAAGATGGAGGGCCAAAAATAACTAGTGCGAAGGATTTTTTGAGCAGTAGAATATCCAGACAGATGACCTCCATAAGCGCCAAAATGGCAGTCATTCAAGACTCTCTCAGCTTCCTTGAGAGTGAGACAATGACAAAGAATGGAATCGACACCGGCGCGATATAAAGTATCTCCAATGATACGGTAAGGTTGGGATTGATGACAAATGCATCGTCAATCATCCTTGGTTAACGCAAACCGAAAGGTGGATGTCTGGAGATACACGATGATATCACTATACCAAAGGTCGAGAGTGCTAATCAGGGAAAGAGTCTCGTCCAGGAGTTGCTCATCAGCACCAGCAGGAAGAGAAGAAGAGGGAAGGGAGAAAATGAACTCAATGAAGACCAGTGATTTCTTAGATTTGGTAGTAGTGAACACCAAATCGAATTCTTGGAGGATGACAATCCACTTTGAATACTTTCCCACCACCAAATGATGAGTCTGGATGTAGGTCATGGGGTTGCATTCAGAAATCATAGTGGTAGTGCAGAGGAGAATGTAATGCCAAAAGTGTTGAACAACCTATAGGTATCCAAAGCCAACTTCTTAACATGATGATGACACATCTCGGTGTTGAGGAGGTTGTGACTAAGGTAGTAAATAACATGTTCATTTCCTTTGTCATCGTCCTATACTAGAGCCATAGCAATGGTACTAGAGGCTGCAGCTAGATAAAGGAAGTAATCGTGATGATAGTTTAGAGGCTATAAAAAAGGATCATTGATGAGGACAAATTTTAGGTCATCGAAATACTTTTGGGCAGCCTCATCCCAAAAAAATGGGGTTCCTTGCTTGAGCAACCGAGTGAACTCTGAAGCTAGCTCAGCATAGTTCAGTACAAAACGACGGAGGAAATTGGATTTTCCCTATAGACTCTGTAGTTGATGCAATGAAGATGGAGGGGCTAAATTAACAATGGCCTTGACTTTAAGAGGGTTAAGGCAAATGCCTTCTTTTGAAATGAAAAAGCCAAGGAGTCATCCTGATTCAATGCAAAAGACACATTTATGCAGATTCAGTCGAATGTTGTAGTGTCTACAACGAAGAAAATTTTTCTGGAGATGATCAGGGTGATCATGGCTTTTACGAGAATGAGTAGGGAGATCATCCACGTAAGGTTGAACGATGTTTCGAATGTCATGGAACGCATAAGACATCGCTCTCTAAAATGTAGCCCTAGCAGTTTTAAGGCCAAAAGGGAGTGTTTTATATGTGATGGTCCCCCATGGACAGATAAACGTTGTCTTATCTTGATCAGCCAACGCAATGTTTATCTGGTTGTAACTAGAAAAACCGTCCATAAAGGAGAAGAATTCACTCCCAGCACATTCATCAATGATTTAGTCAATGAAGGGGGTGGGGTAATTATCCTTTGGACAGGCACGATTGAGATCATGTTAATCAATGCAAACGTGAATAATGACTTGTTTCTTTGTCACCGATATGATATTCGATACACAATCTCTAAGAGGGATTGGATAAATAAATCCAACTTTCAGATGTTTTTCAACTTCACCCTTAATAATGGCCTCTTTTCTAGGGTGGACTGGGCGAAGCCGTTGGTGAATGGGCTTTGCATGAGGGTAAGTGGGAATCTCGTGCATGACTATACTTGGGTCAATGCCAGGAATTTCTTCATATGACCATGTAAACACATCCCGAAACTCTTGGAACATACAAGTATAGAGCTTGATCTCATCTAGAGAACAAGTTAACCCAATATGGACATTTTGTATGACACCAGGCTTGACAGAAATATCAATTGCCATCGTTTGGGTAATGTTACCCATGTTCCCTTTTGACCAAACTTCATGATTCATGATGCGCATATGAAGTGGTAGGGTCGGGAACTAAGAAGAGAACTTCTCAAGACAAGTAGGCATGACTGTCGGGCCAGGAAAGAACGAGGAATGATGATGAGTGTTGTTCCAAGGTACCTCCTCCAGAGACATAACTTCCATGACACTCTTGTTAGAAAGAAAAGTCTCGGCTAAGGGGTCGGGATATTTTTAAGAACCAAGCCATGGGGATTGAGAATATGCATCGAGGAATGTTCTTGAAACATGATGATCAGAGGATATCGAAGGCGAAGCTGAAACAATCTCCACATAATTAGTTTCGGCAGGAATTAGCGGCATAACCTTGCCCCATGTATCAACAAGATCTGGTGAGGGAATGACCCAAGGATCATACTTGACAGAGATCATGTTGATAGAGGCAACATAAGGAATTGGGAGCAGAAAAATACCCATCAAGGCAAGATATTTAAAGAGTTCTGCCCCCACACTCTCATAAGGAGCACCAGTGTGCTTTACATAAGGAACATTTCCATCTGAGGAGGAAGAGGCAAAGAACGACAATTGGTCAACTATGACTATCTTCGCTTGATGAGGAAAATGAATCACGCAGAAAAGGGAGGAGGCTACAAAATGCATGGCATGGGTCCAACTCCGTCCAAGTAGAAGATTATAGTTGAGATTAGCATCAACGATATCTACTTCGATGTGTACTATCTTGCCTCCAAAGTAATGCTAAGGTTGGGAAGGACACCGAATGGTCACGAATCATGCTCGTCAAAAGCTTCCAAGGTGTTAGGGGACTGGTTCAGAGTAGGAGAACCAATTTCCTTCCAACAAGTGACAAACATGATGCAGGTAGAAGCACCTTCATCGATGACGGTCCTATGAATGGTTTTCTCATTTATGATCACCTGAATGAGAAAGGAAATCTGATGAGGTAAATGCGGAACGTGGTTTTCCAAGTCAAAACAAATGAGATTAGAGTCAGTTGGATCAATACCCCCAATAGTCGACAGTAATTATTTCCGCTGAGAAGGACAACTTTGAAGGACCTCGAGAGCAAACATAGCTGATGGCACTTGAGCCAAGTCTTCAGTAATGTTATAATGTTGAGCAGCTCGAGCATTTGGATTATATGAGGACTTTCGTACAACACCTTGAGAAGGTGGTCGAATGGCAGAATCAATATTAGGTCACTCTATATGGAGAGGACCAGAAGTGGATGGGGTAGAAGAAGAAGGGGTACCTTCTTTCTCTTTCCCTGCTGTTGGGGTAGGAGTTTGATAATCTTTTGACCTGGTAGCCATGTTAATCGGTGTATTCATCATGAACACTTGTGAACCTGTGAAAGTAGATGACTGAGGCTAGTCTACCATTTGGGTCTGGTAGGATGGAAATGGCTCTTTAAAGACGGTTGATGTCCCTTTGAGAAAATGACTAACTTCACATCATCTGGGACAATCTGGGACAATCCTTAGTATAGTGAATCTCCTCACATATGAGGCATGGATATTTGGGCTTCCGTTGGGAAGCATCACCAGCAGATGACTTCGGAGGGCCTTTTTTCGAGGCATCGCCTTTCCCCTTGCCTTAGCTTTTCCTCTTACATTTATAGGATTTGTCCTCTGTGCTAGACTGGATATCGTGAACCTCTAAGGTTTTACTAGGGCTAGATGAATTGCGAGAGGAATCATTGGAAGCAGCGTTGGAGACCGACTTCTGTTTGGAAGAAGAGCAAGGATCTGAGTCACTGAACCAATTACTCCATTAACAAGAGGTGTAGCCGGAGACTTAGATGTTGTCAAATCAGATGATGGTCTAGACGCATCAGGTAACATATCATATAACATGCCAGATTTTGAATATACGAGGTCTAGATACTGGGCACACACGATGGCTTGTTCCTGAGTGACACATCCACCCATAGCAATGTCCTCAACAATTTTGCTGACGAATGATTCGGTGAACCACTCGGTCAACAACTGATCAGTCATCTCAAACTTAATCAGGCGGCACCTACATCTCCATTCATGGATGTGATCAGATATGTGGGTCGCAATGTATTGCTTGAGTGACATTAGCATATGGGTGCCAGTTTCATAGTGAACCTGAAATTGGAAATGTGTGAGAAATGCCATGGCGAGAGTGTTAAATTCATCATAGGTATTTCAAGGTAGCTCGATAAACCACTTGGCTACAACACCTGTAAAAGTTCGTTGGAAAAGCTGAAGATGAATGGAATCATCAACGTAGGAATTCAAGGAGCAGTAGAGGTGATATGTCATCACATGGGCTTGTGGATCCTCTTTTTCTTTTCCTTCAAACTTTAGACAATCACTCAGGATCTTGGATGGAACTGGAGGCCATTATGGCGAATGAATAACCAGGTCATTCATGAGTCTAGAAACATATGGAAATTCTAGTGTAGCCAAGAACGACAATTGGGTATTGAAAGGCATTTGACGTTGATAAGTGGAACCAACTGGAAGGATCCATCCCTGTTGGTAAGGATTTTGTCTCCATAGTGGAGGGTTTTATCGATACGGCATTTGATTTTTCCCCCACTATAGGTTACCTTGTCCATAGGGAGGATTCTGACCTTGAAAGCCTTGAAATAGTCCAGCCATAGGCTGCTGATAAGCAACATACAGGTTAAAAGGTTGTTGAGCCTGCTAGCCTTGGACATACAGATTTTGTAGCTAGTGTCCCTAAGCATAAGGGCTTTGAACCTGTTGCCCCTGGAAAAAAGGGCTTTGGACCTGCTGCCCTTGGACGTAAGGATTTTGAACTTGTTTCCCTTGGAGATAAGGATTTTGGACCTATTGTTGTTGGACAAAAGGATTCTGAGCCCGTTTCTCTTGGACATAAGGGTTTTGTGCCTACTGTTGCAGGACTTGACTCTCACCTTACCCTTTCAAAGGTTGACCCTGCGAAGGCATAGGCTAGGAGGATTGTGGCACATACTGCACTTGTGGTTGCATGGTTTGCTGCAATGGTTGCGAGGGTTTCCCCTGTAATTGTTGCAGTTTTCTTTGCTATGGAATTATATGCCCTCGCTGCTGCATTGATGACCCTTGCTGCAACGTAGGTTTCCCTTGCTACTGCAAAATCTTTCCTTGTTGCTACAAGGGTACTTGAATAGTTCCCAGAGTGACACCTTGAAAGTTCTTGAGTTGTGTCTAGCCATATCCACCAGGCGTGGTAGACAGACCAGGCTGGACATAAGGTCCACGCTGAGGGATGTCAAGAGGATTAACCATCGCCTGTGAACCATATGGAACATAAGGAGGTGGGTACTAAACCTGAGCCATATTGGGCTATTGGTACTGGACGTTACATGACCCAGATGAACCAATAGGGTTCGACTGTTGGTACTGGACATTACTCAATCTAGCAGTACCAACAGGGTTTAGAATGGCACTTGAAGAGGGTTGGTTCATTCCAACCATGTGAGATTTTGAGCCACTCACATTGGTTGCACTAGACATCATAGAGACATTTGGAATTTCCCCCCCAGGTGGTGGTATGACCTGTCCACTTACTAGAGGGATCAAAGAACTGACAGAGACATGACTCAAGACCGTCAGTTGAACCAAAAGGGTTACCTGGATCGAAAAAACAAAAGGATTCAAAACAGTGGGTTGCACTGGAACTGAAGTAACTACATAATGGAACATCGGTTGGGAGGTTGGATTTTGAATGAATGAAACTGAGGTAGGCATAGCACCAAACGACCAGATAGGGTTGTGATATAGCGATGAGGCACTAGGCATACCGAAAACCAATTGAGCTAAAGTCACATAATTACGTGGTAACTGAGGATGAACACTAGTCGGAATGCTTCCCGTGTAAGGGAAAGCTTCAGGAGGAAAATGATATTCCTGGACTTCGACTATGCGTGGAATGGAAACCTCCGAGTGACCCAAAGAGGAGACTAGGATTTCACCTTTCGATTCCATGGGTGAAAAAAACGATGACAAACTACCAAATATGTTTGAGGGGATAATTCCAAAGAAATACCTAGCTGATCATATGGACTGTACGCACGATGCGGTGATATCACAACAAAATCGAAAAAATGATTCGGAGGATAAACAACCAGTCCTAGCTAACCTTCAAAAGTTGGCAGACTCTCAGGAGTCTAGATAGGATTATCCGGAGATTCCGGGCCAATGTCAAAAAGTGACCCAATATCCAAGGGAGGAGGAGGACGAGACGACAAAGGTTGAATGCTCAGAACAATTCCATTTTCAACACCTTGGTCCTCAAGTGGCTGTGGCAATTCAGGAAAAGGCTCTTTAGATGATCTTTCAGATAGAGGAGAGGAAGAGGAACTAGGTGAACCTGATGTTTCAACCACAATTATTTTGTGTTAATTAACCAGAAGAGAGAGATTGATTTGAAGGCTTTAAAATGTATTTAAAGGTATACTCACGACGTGCTGTAGAAAAATACTAACAGGAATGTTATATGATCACAGGCAACAATTTTTTAAGACACAAAAACAAACTGGTGCTCTTTCATGTTTTAAGAGTCGAGAAAGAAGCAAAGGTGACTCTATCACTTTCAGTTTGAAATGAGCTCGAAAGGACAAGCACTTGGATGATCTTTTATATTTAGGGAGTCAAAAAGATCAAAATGACTACTTAGAATGATCTAGGCAAAAAGGATTACCAGGTAACCGTGAATTGCAAAATACCTCCCAACGAACCGAGAAGTACAGGTAGGCAATCTCCCCGAATGTTGTGTTCGATGTATAACGTTTACAAAGCATCAGACTCAGCTTCCTATGGATAAATGATTGCAACCTAGAGGGGTATCCCTTTATATACGCGACGATATGGGGAGCACAAGTCCGTAGTAGCGTTGTCTAGTGTCGAAGCGAATGATAACTACTAGGTTTAAAGATGCTCGAACACGTCTCTAGCCTAGACCTTCTAAATGTGATTGTTAGGTTTCAAATGCACCTTAGGTTAATTGAATACATTTTAAAGTCTATCTTGAAATTATGTCTTGGTTTTCAAGCCTTATCAACGTGACTCAAAAAACTCCTATATGCAGCTAAATGAAACAAGACCCTTTCAATTTGACGATTTTTTTACACTAATGAGAGTAGAAAACACACTCAATGCAACAAACAAGCAATTGAAAGAAAATTGACCTTTTCACTACTTCGTTTTATGAAAACAAAATGATGAAAAACTCTTTCCAATTCCTATCTTTCCTATCAAACACACTTCAAGTAGTCCTTTCAGTGGTAAAGAGAATTCATTTCTTTTCCAATGCAAATGACGATGCAACTCTAGCCTTTAATGATGCTAGCTAATGCAACATATTGATTCAGCAAACTAGAATTATGTATTTTCCAATGAAATGAGAAAACTAATCTTTGAAAATCACTTCAATGAATTTTTTTCAAAATAATCAACCTCAACCAAATGCAAAGCAGAAAAGAGAACACCTTACAAAAAAATTATGCAAAGATACAACCAAAAACAAGATGAGAAATGTGATCTATGCCCGAAAAGAGATGCTCAATCAACAAATGAAACTTTTCAAACTTCTTAAATGGAAATCAAAGTAGCAAAAGGACTAAAAACAAAATGCAAGGAGCAACTTAACTAACAACTTGACTTGCTAAGCACACAAACAGGGGAATGTATGATGACCTAGATGCCCTAGGGCTACAAACCAACTAAGGACTCAGGAAACCAAGTGAACAAAAGGAAAACCAAACAAGCATATAAACCAAGCTAATGAATCTTTCCAATTAGGGAGAACACAGTCAAAACAATCTAAGGGACAGAAATCAGAAGGGCAAGACACACTGGTTATGATCTAGGGGAAACCCTGATCTTCATCTACAAGAATCACCATGACTACCTAACTGACAATAAGCACCAGAAGGGGGTCGGCACGACTGTTTTAAATAAACTCACACTAATTGACGTGACTGTCAGAAAAATAAATGCTCTGACCAAGGATTCAAGGAAAAAAATGAAAATTTTTAAAGGCTAAAACCAAACTTGCCACTGTGAATTTCATACTCAAAGTAATAAACTAGGAAAAGCAGAGAACACTAAAGGGAAATGGTGATATTAGAAAAGTTCACACAAAACCATAAAATGACAATCAATGAAACAGAAGGATTGGCTCCCCAATGTAGTCGCTAATTTGTGGTGCGGGTAAATTCTCAATGCAGACATAAAAATTTCCTGTAGCTCGAGAGAGAAGGTCTAGCCACAAACAAACAATATATGGAAAACTTCCTAAGCTAGAGTCAAATAAGAGGGCCTACCTCTTTGAAATCTATTCCACTTGGTGATGATCCTGCTCCCTTACTACAGCTACTTTGCGTTTCCTTCCTTTGAATACCTAAAAGAAGAAAACAAACATCAACAACAAATGTGATAACACACAAATTGTATTCAGCCTACTTAACAGGTCAAGGAACATTAAGCCATCAAATCTAAGATAAAACTTCAATCTAGGAAATCAATCAATAGTTGTATTCATATAAATTCATAAAGAGATTACAACCAATGCCTTGATGTTGCTGGTCTCCTCTGATGTATCTGGGTTCCCACACTTCTGCTAGCATCTCATGGATAGCCCCAACAATGGAAGTTTTAAGGCTTCTTCCCTTTAGTCTCAAACCAAACCAAACATACTATTCTCCCTCAAACATAAACTAGAGAGCTACAAGCTATAGATGTGTTGCTGATTATTCAAGCTCCAAAAATACCAAGACTGAAACTAGTAAAGCTTGTAAAAGGAGGGGTTTATATAACTTGGATACAGGGGAGATGGTTCCTATTATCATGGGAGAAGGCCTTATCTCTTGGATTGGTTCCATCCTAATAGGGGAAAGGAGCCCAAACTAACTTCCTCAGCTCCATCCAGCCCAACTATTTACCAGATTTCCATTACGAAGCTTCTAGACTTGGAAGGTTCGACTCCATATTTAAAAAAATTGCCAAAAGAGGATCGACGCGACTAAGAAAAGGCTCAGTAGCGTTGTATGACTCTATTCCTGGTTTTAATCTCTGTAAATTAGTGCAAGGAGGAAATTGGTCATTAGCGTCGGTCTTGTAATCTTGAGTAAAAGGAATATTCTTGGGAAATGATGCAAAAGGGAATCATTATGCTCATGAAGAGGAACATAAAAGGAGTTTTTTCATGATGGGAAAGCATGTAGGGTTCACTGTAGAGGTCCTCCAATATCGTCGAACGAGGAGTACATGGATAGTGACAAAATGTTGTGTAACAACAATGCATCTTGAAAAGACTTGCTTGGTGCTTTTGCGCTATTCTGGGTGACAATAGTTCGAGTTGATGGCGGGGTGATGGTCTGGCTGTCAGAGGGGAGTTTGGTCATCAGAACTTTAGCAAAATGACTAAGTGTGTGCACAATAGAAAGATGCAAATGTGATCTTACAAACACACACCCTCATGACTTGATGATGAGACAACTCAAACTGCCCGGACACACATGTTCAACATGACTGATCGACGGTGAAAGCGACAAGTGCAACACTCATGATTGATCATTCATCGACCGTGATGATGCTTACATGACAATGAATGTGACTCCGTGTGTGAGTACAATAGATGTTTTCATAGCGAACATAACATGTACACACATAGCGAAGACCTTGAGCATGACTAGGACATGGTCACAAGAAAGACATTAACATCAACATGCAAAATCTTGGGTGGAATGAACAAGCAAGGTGGGTGCGAAGGTTCACACGAGCTCATGGAGTGAACCCGAGTGTACACAACCATCAAGTGAAACTCTCAAGGGAGGCTTCTAATTTGGGTGTAGGCCAAAATTTTGGAGGGTGGTTGTAGCCGCTACAACAAGACTCAGAGTTAGCGTAATTTCTTGTGATATTAACGGCTGGCTTTCACAGCTCAGTAACTCTAGTTATACTAATTGTTAACAATAACAACTCCTAGAATTATGGTAGTTTCCTACCTACAATTACATATCGGTTTCCAAAGTAAAACAAACTATAAAGATAACAATGCATTGATTGAGAGGTTGATCCACCGTTGCAGTTGATGTCCCGGGAGAGCACTGCCAACTCGATGGTCACCATTCATTAAACCATGGTCCTGGTCATTCTTCCTCCAAATCTGTAAGAATAATCAAATTAGCAAGTTGCTTAGGCAATAATCCCCTATGAATATGCTTGATTGATTAATGATTCATAAAGACATGACAAGAGATTTCCTGTTTAGTTTAGAAAATAAATTGACCAACAATGGTATAAAATGGATACAAGAAACAGGGTAGGTGGGTAAAAAGATGAAAATTCAGCCACCAACATCGCCCCCCCAACTATTCTTTCTGCATTTCCTTATGCAGCTCATCACCTACACAGATCTGGGTTGTGGTTTTTGTGACCAACATGAAGTTGTGGGAGATCATATTTTGCGGTCATTTTTGTTCTCGAAATATTATATCCATCTATCCAGAGGACTTCCTTCCACCAATCCTCATCTACCACATAAGATGGGGTATACTGATCGATTGGAATCTAGATAATGGAAAACCAGAACCTCAAACCCATCCATTGGGTCCCATAATGCTGCATGCATGCAATATACCAAGGTACTTTGTTTAAAGCCCGAGTTCAGTTGGAGGCCCCAAAAGGTTCACGTCTCTTGACGCTTGATGATGATAGCATCCACTGTTTCTGACAGCTATCCTAGGCCTCCTCCTGAAAGTAAAATTTTGTTTTGTGCACGTGGTAGCACACAATTTCTGGGTTTCCAACATTCATCTTTTCCGTCCTTCGATCTCTAAGAAGGTATGGTGTCTATTATAGATGTTCACAGACTGACAATGATCCATTTGAAGGAAAAGTGGTATGTTTGCTTGATTCTCTTTGAACGTGTCGAAGGAATTCTTCCACTTAACCTGATTAACTGTGTAGGAGGTAAAGGATCTTAAATGAATACTCCCCATGTATGGCACCAGGTTGAATGATTGATCATCACCCAAAAATTAATCATGCATATAGATTCGGACATTAAGTGTTGGTTCAGGGTATTTTGACTCCTCAAGATACACAAACGTTGTATCGTGTGTTCTATTACATGGCTGATTTCCTGATGAATTCTTTCTAAACAAAATAATAAATACTATTCATGGAGGAACAGAGCATAGTTGTGAGGAGGTGGTCAGCAAGCCATTACCTGCTGCACTAGAGTGAACATTTCTTCCTTGTCAACCTTTAGTAGCTACACCTCTATCTGTTCCATGTAATCAGTAACTATTTTCACGTCTTGCTCATGAATTCCCCTTACTCCTTCCTAGTGGGCTTCTAAAGGAATGGTCCCCCATTGAAGGTGAGATGCAATAGCCTGCCATTTCTGAATCTCTGTGGTCATAAAAAATTCTCGTGACTCGAAAAAATGAAAAAAAGACTCAGTTTATGTAACCATTGAAGTTGTCGGCTTATCTTTAGTCTGCGTTACTGCTGAAATGGTTTCAACCCCAAATTTCGCATCACTCTTCTTGTGCCTTCTCACTTTTCTCCATAAGCGCACTACCTGCTTCCTCAACTTGATGATTTCCATTTTTAGCTGCATGTTTTCTCTGAACTGTGACTGGTACCTTTCCTTAAGAGGAGGCCTTATTTTTTCACATTGCTCAATAAATTCTTGTTTGACAGTGACCTCCTCCACTGGTCTCGCAGCTGGTGTGGGGTTTGGCAGATTGACGTCAACAAATTCGTCAACCGACTCTTGCTTTATCCTGATTTCCTCTGTTTGTTCCTCAACTCGGGGAACAACCCCAACATCTTCTCCTTTAGGTCTTGGGACCTCCACATCTTCCCTTGGTGGCTCTGGAGTCACTGTAGGCCTTTGTGGGGTAGTGTCTTTGACACCCTTTTCTTGTGACTGCTCTACTGCCTGACCATCTTCTCCTTTAGGTCTCAGGAACTCCAGGTCTTCCCTTGGTGATTTTGGAGTCACTGCAGGCCTTTTTGGGGTAGTGCCTTCGACACCCTTTTCTTGTGACTACTCCGCTACCCGACCATCTTCTCCTTCAGGTCTCGGGACCTCCACGTTTTCCCTTGGTGGTTCTGGAGTCACTGCAAGCCTTTGTTGGGTAGTGCCTTTGACACCCTTTTCTTGTGACTTCTCTGCTGCCCGACCATCTTCTTTCATCTTCTCAAAAGTTGTTTCTAGCCCTTGCAGATTAGTTTCAACAACAACATTATCCTCTAATGGCCCTCTAGAGACAGTATTGACAATCATTTCTTCAGTTTGTCCTTTGTTCAGCACTGGGTATTATGTGGTAGTGCTGACACCAATCCCTCAATTTGTCCAATTTGTTCACAATTCGACACTAGTTCTTGTGTAACAGTGTCGATAATGGTGCCTGTAACTGCCCCGACAAATTTTAAGATCGGGGGAGAGGCTTTTTCTTTCACCAGGTGTCTAGGGGGACAAAACTTCCTTTCCCCTACTGGAAAAGATGCAAGAAGAAGAGGACGAAAGATATTTTCTTCAATTTCCATTCTCTTAGTGCTTGCTGCCTCAGGCCCCCTTCTCCTTCCTCTATGTTCACTGGATGGTATGTGCCCCTTTTTTCTTTTTCTACCTATGCTTCTTCCAATTTTTCCTCCTGTTTAGTACTCGTCAATGGTTCTTGTGGAGCAGTGTCGACTGCGACCCCTTTCCCTTCCAAGGGTTCCTTATTCACTCGAGAAAGTGGTTCTAGTTCTTGTGTATCGGCACCATCTGCAACTTCATCCAAGGCTTCCTCATTTGCTTGGGTATGTGATATTGATTCTTGTGTGCCAGAACCACTTGCAATTTCATCCAAGGGTGGCGATTCTTCCATCAAATCAGCAGTCAACGCTGGTTCTTGTAGAATAGCGCCAACTACATTCTCTTCTGTCTCCATTGCTTCTACTCCCATTGGGCCAACAGGCGATGCTGGTTCTTGTGGCGCAGCATCATCTGCGCCTCTTCTTCTACCACTAATTCTTCCTCATCCTCCCTTGCAGGCATCATAGTCGCAAGTTCTTCCTCTGCTATCTTGGTGAATTGTGGCGAAGCCACAGAAGTTTGAGACGGAGCATGCACCACCAATAGTCTAACCAGCCCATGATTTGTAAGGACCGTTAATTCTTGTTGAGACCAACAAGCAGACTGCACCATTAGCTGAAGACTATTCCATAGAAAATATGGCATATCTAAAGAATGAACTTGCACATGCTGGAACTGAAGGCATGCAAGAACCTTGAAATGATATTTAAACAAGGTAGAAAACCATCCTTCGCAAGTAATATACCTCATGACAAAATATGCAGCCTCAACCCATGGGTCCAGCAAAGACTTTTGATCATACCCCCTACCCTTCTGGACTATTGTTTCTCCATTGTGCAAAAATAATTCTGGGAAATCTGGCAAAGGATATTTCTGAGAAAACCATTTATGCCCTCCTTGCGACAACCCGCTGACAGTCAAAATAACTTCCTCTGTGACGGAAATATCCAGCCCACGAACTCTGGAATGATATCCATCCAATTTTAATGTGAGTTTGACTTTGATATCTTTGTCAAATCCCTATAGCCTCTCAAAATAAACATGCCATACATCTCGATTGCGTCAAACCTACACTATATTTTCTGGTTTGTGCATAACGGATTGCCCACCCATTCTGCAGTTGCTCAGTAGAAAAAAATTGGAGTAATAGCAAGACCATTGAGGAAGACTATCGATAGGTAAATTTGTGATGATAGGGTTGTGGTGGCAATGGGGTGCAATGATAGTGAAATTCGAGAAGGTAATAGTGAAATATAGAAAAATCCATGATGGATTAGGTAATAATGAGTGGAAATTATGTTAATTATTTCACAACATTGGAAAGGATCGTCCATTAATACAACCGTACTTATTTCAAGTCCCGATGCATATGGGTAATTGTGCGAAGTATGGTGGGGGTTGTGGAGCGTACGCACTGGCACAGGGTTCAATGGTGAAAATGACAAGTCATTACTACTATGTAATTATGGAATCTTTGCATTTATTATAATACCTTCCCTCAACTAACGGGTGACATTCCACGTCATGTTGAGTCATGGAAAGTGAATTATCAATCAAATGCACAAAGTCGATCGGGGAGGTACCTGGACACTTATCTTGGTAGAGTAACAGCGATGGAGGAGTAACAACATCAGAGGGAGTAACAACACCCAAGAAGTAATAACATCAGGGGGAGTAACGACACCTGAGTAGCAACACCAATTTAACACTTAGTCGGAATCACCACGAATGGAGTAACAACACCGGAGGAGTAACAACAATAGTAAAGTACTTAAACGGAATCGTCAGGAGTAACAACACCGAAGGAGTAACAACACCAGTGGAGTACTTAGATGAAATCGCCATGGAGTAAAAACACCATAGGAGTAACAACACTAGAGGAGTAACAACACTAGTGAAGTACCTGCAAAAAAAGAATGATAGAGTAGTAACACCATGTTGATGCCTTGAAAATCGCTGCAACAACATAGGGGAAACCACCCGGTCCGGACCTTAGTACAGCTCCTTTTCCGTTTGGAATAGTGGCTCTGACTGGGGATAATGGGACCAGTTTCCCAAAAATTATAGGTAAACGGGATGGATGAATGACTTATAGAATATGCTAGCGATAAGCGAATAATTAAAACTATCAGCAAAGTATAATAACTATAATCTATCCCGGGGACTTATTGATTTCTAAAGCGTAGCGTTTGATGGTCTGTGCTCTAAGATAGGCATATAGATGACTCCATCTCTAAAACATAGATATTAAATCATTCAAGACTGCTGTGCATAAATAGTTACGCAAAGCGATAATAGCGAAATTACCACACTTTATCATTTATATCATTGTTACATGCATGGTTAAAGGAAAAGGCATATCGCAAAACATCCAATAGTGGAATGAGATAGAGATTTGCTGTTACAGCACATACATGTATTCAACAATAGCAAGAATAATTACACAACAATTCATATAAAAGGAATGAATACAGATACAGATAAAAGTACCATATAAGCTGCTTAACACTCCCATATATCAATCGCTATGTCACAGTTCTTCCTTCGACTCAGAAAACATCTCCAACAAAAGACAGTAGTGCGCAATTGCATAAAGAAACTTCCTTGTCAAATTAAGAACGATTGGTCGAGTTTCATAAAAGAATATAGGCTGAAGCATAGTAGTGCAAACTTCAGTCTTTAAGTCTGTTACAAAATTTTACGACCCTTTCCAAAACAATGAAAGGGTCTATAAATACTAAGCTAATCTAAATATCTAATAAACAGAAATCCTACATAATTGGTATCAATAAATATTGATCCTATTTCCTGGAGCGATCTAGCAATCGGTGGCAATGATTCATCAGGTAGGCTCTTTGCCTTTAAACCTGAGCTGACTTATCGCTAGCATTGGCTCTACTTCAGGCGGTTTGTTGAGGCGCGAACTGAGCTGAGCAGCGTATGTGGCATCTTGAATATCGGGAATTATACTCCCGAGTGCATCAGTTAAACACTTGAGGGCAGACCTTTGTGTGTGTGGCTTGATCAGGAAGAGCCAATATGCATCGAAAGTCAAAGTGTTAACCCCAGCGATTAATCTCCCCTTCTCCTCTAAGTCAGGATAACTTGTTTGCTCAATCACATTTGCTGTTGTTATTCTTCCAGGTGTACACTGGGAGATCATGTTTGCCAGGTAGAGGGTGTTGTTGACTAGATCAATCATATTGCTTGTAGTTAATTTACATCTTGAAGCCGCCCTTTCTGCTTTCATCACTTGAGTGTGCCATTCTGTAAAGAGTATGTCCTTATATGTTTCTTGGATTCTAGGCAATTTCGCTGCTTTTCCCACATCAGAATCTTGCCAGTCAAGATATCCACTTATGATCTCATCGGCCTGGTCCAACTCATTCCTGGCCTTATCTACCTGCTGATTAATGGATGTAGTGAGCTCGCACAATGGTTCTGCCTCAGTGAGTTGATTACACAGGAGTCTAATCTGCGATATTAAAGCACTGTTTATTTGAGATGCCTCTGCTCTGAAATCCTCTACCTTTTGGGTGCCTTTTATGACTTCGAGCCGTGATGATAATTGAGCTATTTGCTTGTCCTTCATTTTCATCATTAGCTCATTCGCTGTCCTCAACTGTGCCAATGCCTCCGATAACTCCTTTTGTTTCTGGATCGTGCTTTGGTCGATCCTCTGTCTTTCTTCCTGCAATTGCTGGGTTAATTGATCATTCATTTGTTGTTGTACCAGCAACTGCTCCTCTGCTTGCGCTGCCCTCTGTTTTTCCTCGGTCACCTCTGCCTGTAGTGCAAAAATTTCTTGATCCTTAGTCTTTAGTAAAAGACTCACCTCTGATGCCTTATCAATAGTTGCTGCAGAATAGGCACCTGCATATTGTGACAGCTTTGTTAGGTCATTGGAGGGGTCCAATTCCTCCTTCCATACTACATTACCTGTGACTGTTTGCTCTGGAAAGATAGAAGGTTGATCAATCCTTCGTCTTTTCCTTGATCGCTTCACAACTGCTCTATGCCTTGGGCTGTAGAAAACATCCAAGGGAGGAATATCTTCCACTTGGAGAACAATTTGATCGGAAGGGTCTTTAGGAATTACCTCAACATCCTGGGAAATGGGTGGGCCGCTGGTTCCACTTAGAACCTGAGGAGAAGTGATGTCCTGCGTATCATTTGTCTTGGAAGTGTCCCCATCTTTTGAACATTCCAATCCATTGATGATGGAATGAAATTGCTGCCATTCTTGAAATAGTTTGGGGTCTATGGTAGTGTCCACATTGACATCAGTGGTTTTCTTCTACTGCTCTTCTTGCTCTTTCCTCTGCTACTCTTCTTGCTCTCTCCTCTGTTGTTCTTCTTGTCCCTTTTTCTGCCTATCTGCCAGTTCTTTTTTCTGTTTCTCTTCTTGTTCCCTCTTCTGCTGTTCCTCTACCTCTTTCTTCTTTTTCTCTTCTTGTTCCATTTGTGCTCTCTGTTGTTTTTCTGCTTGTTCTTTCCTTTGCCTTTCCACTTGTTCTTTTCTCTGCCTTTCTGCCTGTTGCTTTTTCTGATTTTTTGTTATAACAGGAGGCTGGCTTGACTGTTGCCGACCAGGCTCGCTTGAAGACGTCGCTGGGGTTGTTGCCAGTAAATCTAGAGGCAGAGTTTGCAACCTCTGCTCCCTAAGTTTATTGAACTCAATTACCCCTTCATCATTATATTTCAATTGAGCAAGTTCTCTAGCTTGACCTATTGTTTCGTTTGAAACAAATAGGTCGTCAAACCAATCTTCTTGATGGTCAAATTTTGTTAATTTGGCCTATTCTAATGCAGTATAGGCGTGTTTGTTTGGATCATATAGCCTATTCGGGATTGTGGCCAGGGTTAAGGACTGAATCTTTGTGGCTTCCTTTTCTGCGTGTTTGAGATCATGCAGAGTATAGACACCAATTCTCAAGGGAAAAGAGGGCCAACCCCTCTTCTTTTCTTTCTTGAGAGTCTGTGTAGTACTCTCTGCCATAATTTGATAGGAGATTTCTCTTGCTAGCAGTTTATCTGGAATATACAAAGGGAGAACATGCAGATTGGCTTGGCTACCGAAAACCCTAATGTAGGTAAATCTCTCTTCTCTAAACCAACTCGCTACCACCGGTAAATCAAAGGAAGCTAGGTAGGAGATTCTGGGAATGGGCTTATCAAAAATAGAATAATGAATGGGAACCATAAAGCCATTGCAGATTTGGTACAAATGGTGTTTGTAAGAAGATTTCCACAATTTCTGGTGGTATATATGAATGTGTGAGGGGTCTTGGGCAGTCCACCTCCAACCGAGGACGGGAAACTCAAAATTGAAACATAATGTATCTAAAATATATGCACTGTAATAAAACGGGGGAATTTTCCTTTCAGTAACAACAAAACCTTTTCTAAAATCACGAACAGCTACGGCTAGCTTATCAGAGAGAATAGTAGCCCAATCCATAATTATGTTGTTTACTGCTGCTTCCATTAGAGGAACCATCTCTATGGTAAAATTAGTAGAGTCATGTAATCCCCATAGCCTACACATCATTATCTCCGCATAACAATAGGGAGAAGCCAAAGAATCGACTGAGTACTTACCGGAAGACTCGTGCTTGTGTTTGGCTGGATTCTGCCTCCAATCCCGCATGGGTTTGGATTCCACTTCATTATCAGCTTCAAATTTCTCCAGGAACGTCTTGTTATAGACTTTCTCTGGCTCAGGCAAATGATACATTTGCCTTAGATGCTCTGGCTTGAACGATCCAAAAATCCTCCCATCTCTGGTGCTAAAAGTTCTGTCGAGGATTGGAATTTCCTCAATTGCCCATTGCACGACGTCTGTGTAGGGGAGAATCTGTTCTCTGGCCGCTATCCTGTGAAGGAAAGAGTCGGATAAGTCTTTGAGAGTGGAATCGGACTTGCGAGTAGGATCCGCAGTAGCTTCTGTCACTGCCTTTTTTGGTTGTTCGGCTTCAATCAAATTATATGTGCCTTGCCATGTAGCTCTGGTAAGACCCGTGCATGTAGTGTCTGATATTAAGCCCTTCTTTTTATCTGTGGCAGCTTGTCCTGCAACTGTTGTAGCAGCGGAACCCGCGGTCTTCTTAGATTTCTTTCCCATCATGCTCAGGCTTCTGTTAGAAGATGAATTCTGCACAAAGGCAAGAAAAACCGTAACATAGAAATATAATAATGAGGACTTACGGTGGGAAAGATATATCAATTGAAGCGTGCTGAGAGATTAACTCTCAAAAAATGGTTGCGGATCCAATCAATGAGAAGATATTACAGATATATTAAATGGTCGTTTAAGGCCTGCTACTCCTTAAATGCTTATTACACCATTATCCGGTTGAATGACTCCCTTAAGCGTGCAATGGATATTTTGGCGGTTGAGCGCATGTGATCGTTAATCGAAGGGGAAAAACTTTAAATATGAATGCATCACCTTATCCCTCCATTTAACGGCTTTTTCGAAATCCGCGCTCTATTGATCGGATATCAATAATACTTTATATCTTCAAGCTATGTCTTTTGAAATTCCGATCGCTGATAGCGATATCGCATCGCTTTAGGAGAATGGGCATTATATAATCATAAGCATAGGATCCTCCCGAACGCCGATTGCGACGTCGCATCGGATTAGCGCGAAGAAATATGACAAGGTGCATTTAGAATGATTTGCCGATTCCCCGATCGCCGATATCGCATCGCATCGGAGGTAAGACCTGGGCGCCTCATTAATGTGCATGGGATGTTGCCGACTGCCGATTGCGCAATTGCATCGGATTGGAGTAAATGACTTAATCTGCCTTGACCGCATATGGAGTATCGCCGATAGCCGATTGCCGATATCGCGTCGCGTCGGAGCTTATGTTATGTGCGTTTTTAAGAAGTGTATGAAATGTTGCCGATCGCCGATTGCGATATCGCATCGGGGGTAATCAATGTGCCGCTTATTTATATTTCTTATGTCATTGCGATATGCGATCTTGCGATCGCTTTATCGCAATGACAAAGATTTGCCTTACTTCTTTAAAGGGTTTTTCAAAAAGGGTTTTATGAAATGAATTCATTTGATTATCGGTCCTCTTTTGAAAAATAAAAGAATTGATACCAATTAAACTTTGAAGGGACCCATTTCATACGTTAATATTTATAAGTAAAGATGATATGAAATGGGGGGTTGTTGTAGAGCACAACAATTGGCGATTCGCTGGAAGAACCAGTTATCTCTTTCAAAAATAGAAACATTTAAGCCTTTTCAAAAATAGAGTTTCAATCAATGGGGAAATTTCTAATATAACTAGATTTCTATATATTCTAAAAAAATGAAACTATTTTGTTGACTTCCTCCTTTTTAAGAAAATAAAAAAAACATTCTAAGCTTTAAAATAGACCCTTATTAGTTTATAATGATAAAATAGAATACCTTTCCAAATCAGCCTTTATAGTAAACTCATCTGTCATAGGTAGAGCCTCTGCTGCCAGCAAACATCTATAGTTTCGACAGGGATACCTTTCAACCATGTGATTGTCCATCGTCCCATCCAATTAAGAGTGTGATTAACAGAATGAATTCAAAATATTTTTTCATATTTTGTACTTCATTTCCTTTTTTTTTTTTCTTTGTCATTGATAAGATAAAAAGCCATTGTCCTGGTTTGGTGGCCAGCTGTTGACAATGCCACTCACTGATAGTAGTCTAACTGAACAAGCTGGCTCGTGATGAGACCCCTTGCCTTGTAATTTCAAGCCATTACCCTGTTTTGGTTTGCAATATTGGTAATGTCAGATAAACTATTTCTCTATGAACGTGGTAAGCAGGCTTGTAATAAGACCTCTTATCTTTAATATCTTATATTTTAGAATTACACTCTGAGTAATCATATACTTTGATGAATGGGGTGAAAAAATTTCTCCTTAAGAGTAAATGGATGACAGGGTAAGAGTTGAAGATGCTGAAATTGGATTGATTTCTATCTTAGTATGGATAACCTTTAGAGACCAATTTAAAAGCAGAAAATGATTTACAATATTTCTATGCTTTGGGAGGAGTTGACAAAATTTGAATTGTGATTTCAGAATACAAAGATATCTAATTTCCTAGAAATTATCCTTTTTGGTTAAAAGTTCTATCATTTTAAAAGCAAATGTTCATACTCGTTCTGTGGGACAACTTTTCAAACACAGCAAAAGGTCAATGGGAGACATCTCACAACCTTATTTCCTAAAATCCTACAAACTATAAAATCCTACTGAAATGAAAGGAGAAGGGGTTACCTCCTCAGTTAAAGAATTTCTTCAAGACAAGGCCATTAACAGGGAGAGAATCTCTCAAACCTGATAAATCTTGCAATATAAAGGTTGAATGGCCTATCTTCTCACAGATCTGAAATGGTCCAAGCCACAATTTCTGGAATTTGGAGTGTTTACCTTTGTCTTCATGGGCTTTGTCCCATTTCAGAACTAAATCACCGACTTGGAATTGTTTTGAACCGGATGAGACTGAATCAAAAGCTGCTTTGATGACTTGCTGATGTTTGGCATGGATAACCTTGGCTTTTTCTCTTTCCTCTTCTAATTTTAGAATCTGGTCATGTCTAAACTGAATAGAAGAGGAAGGATTTTCCTCAATAAACTGCACTAGGGCTAAAGAAGGAAGAACAAGATTTGTGGGTAAGATTGCTTCTTTTCCATAGACAAGATTAAATGGAGAGGTTCCAATAGAAGCTTTCTGTGTTATCCTATCAGCCCATAATGCAAACACTAAGGATTTATGCCAATTTCTCTGATTTTGTTCGATAGTTCGCTTAATGATTTTAATCAGATTCTTATTAGTGGATTCTGCTAAACCATTTCCTTGGGGATAGTAATTAGCAGAATATTTTAACTTAAATCCTCTTTTAATAGCGAAATCAAACATAGCATTGCCTGAAAAGTAAGATGCATTATCAAAAACAAGAGCGTTTGGGACACCAAACCTGGTAATAATGAATTGGTCTATGAATTCAATGATTGCTTCAGAATTTGTTGTCTTTAAAGGGATTGCCTCAACCCACTTTGTAAAGTAATCGGTAGCAGTAAGGATATACTTATGCTGTTTGGAAGATGCTGGAGTAATCTCCCCAATGATATCCAATCCCCATTGCTCGAATGGTTGCTCAATGTTGATTGGTTGCAGAGGGAAAGCTAATTTACGTTGTCTTCCGCTAGCAGTTTGACAATTTAGACATTTCCTTACGTACTCGTGAGCATCTTTAAACAAAGTAGGCCAATAGTAACCAGCATGAATAATTTTGTGAGCTGTTTTGTCAGCTCCGAAATGTCCTCCTGCTGGTCCGTCATGTAACTCCTGCAAAACCTTTTGAGCTTCAGGTTTCTCAAGGCATCTTAACAAGATAGAATCATAATTCTGTCTAAAAAGCACGTCATCAATGATTGTAAAATTCTTCGCTTTTAACCTAATGGCCCTTTTGTTTTTGTAAGACAAATTCGGAGGTGCATAACCATTCTTTAAATAAAAGATTAAATCTGCATATTGAGATCCAGAATCAGTAACACTTATCTGATCAATTTCTTGGGTTTGATCTGTATCGCTTGACTCTGGAATGTTGGATGCTCCTGCTAATATCCTGCAAAAACCTTGGCCCCTAACAATCTTTGCTGGCTTAATTTCTAAGTCATATTCTTGAAGTGTTGTGACCCAATTTGCCCTTTTTTCACCCAGCTCTTTTTGGATTAATAGTTGCCTAACTGCCGGGAAAGGAACTATCACTTTTGTGTGGGTTTTTAAAAGGAAGGGTCTATAATGTTTGACCACTTTAAATACAGCAAAGGCTTGTTTTTCTACATCTGAGTAATTTAATTCGGCACCCTGAAGATTGGAGCTAAAGAATGATATGGGTGCTTCCAAATTGTGAGCATTTGGCTGCATGAGGACTGCAGCATAAGACACATCGGATGCAATGGTATACAATGTAAAATGATTAGAAAAATTTGGAGTATTCAAGGCTGGGGCATTGATTATTGATTGCTTGATTACATCAAAAGCTTGCTTTTCTGCTGATCCCCACTTGAAGACTGAATTTTTCTTGATCATTGTCTGAAGTGGTAATATAATTTGAGAAAAATCTGGAACAAATCGTTTAACAAAATTAATCTGGCCTAAAAATGACTGCATCGACTTTTTATTGTGTGGGAAAGGGATTTCAGAAATTTCCTTGATCCGATCAGGATCGATATAAATGCCATCTTTGGACACAATAAAGCCTAAGAGTTTTCCTTGATCAAGAGCAAAGAAAGACTTTTTTGGGTTCAGAGAAATACCATATCTTTTGCATCGCTGAAAGATTTGATTTAATTCATGCAAATGATTATACCTCTTCTTAGAATATACAGTAATATCGTCTAGATAGACGACTACTGTTCGATTAATCAACCCTCTAAAGGCTATATCCATAGCTCTCTGGAATGTCTCTCCTGCATTTATAAGTCCAAAAGGCATTTTCTGATACGCATATGTTCCCCATTTTGTTCTGAATGTGGTTTTAAGTTGGTCATCAGGATGAACCAGAACTTGGTTATACCCTGAGAATCCATCAAGAAAGGACATTAATTCAGAGCCTGCTACTGATTGGAGTATTTGTTCCATAGTAGGTAATGGGAAGTTATCTTTCAAGCTCGCTTTGTTTAGGTTCCTGAAATCAATACAAATTCGAATGTCGCCATTTTTCTTTCTGACTGGCACCATATTAGAGACCCAGTTTGAGTGTCGGACAGGGAAAATAATCTTGGCTTTCAAGAGCTTGTTAAGTTCCGACTTTATCTGGCTCTCTAAATTTGGATGTATTTTTCTTAACTTCTGCTGAATTGGATTCTGATCAGGAAGCATAGGAATGGTATGCTGGATAATAGATGTATCATACGTCTTCAAATCATCATACTTCCAAGCAAAGACCTATTTGTTTTTTCTTAACAGTTTGATGAATGCCTCCTTCTCTTCCAAGGAAAGTCCTAATCCTAAATTGATGTTTTGAGGAGCATGGTCAGTACCTAGATTTATTAATTCAAACCTAAGGGTAGAACTTTGAAGCTTTGCATTAATTACAGGTTTAAACCTGTCTTTGATATCATACAGATCTTCGAGCTTTACCACTGGTTTAGGAATTGAATTTTCCTGAGGCGTTTCTTTCATCTGTAGATCATGGTCATTTTCCTCAATAATTTGATTGTCATAGGACTTTTCAGAAGTTAGAAATTGCAAAATATCTTCAACATGGTTAAATACTCTCCAATTAGTGACATTGTCGGGAATTGAAGGCCTAAAAAGTAATTCTACGGAAAATCTATCAAGGTTGTAGTCTTCAGAAGGTAGAAGCTTGGAAGCTACATTGGCTAGTAGGTCGGCTGCCGAGTTTTGCGACCTAGGAATGGAGGAAATGTTAAATGCTGAAAAGTGTGAGGTAAGATCATGTACTAGCGATTGATAATGCTTGAGGTGATTTGAAAGACAATGAATTGCATTCCTCACCTGTTTAACAATGATTTCCGAATCGCCGAATACTTTTAGATATTGCACTTTAAGGCCGATTGCTTTATATAATCCCTGGATTAAAGCTTCATATTCGGCTGTGTTGTTAGTGCAGTCAAATTCTAACCTACAGGACAGCGTTGTCTTTTCTCCTTGTGGACTAACCAAAATGCAACCTGCTCCTGAGCCCTCGCTGGACTTAGAGCCATCAAAATATAAAGACCAAAATAAAGGAGTATTAACAAAAATATTTACATTTTCCTCAGCATCATTAAAACATCTAGTCTTATCAGTTTGTGAAAAATTTTCAATCTGAGATGTAAAATGATTAACTAAAAAAGGAGATGGTTGGGTAACAAAATTGCCAAAGAATGACTCTGACGAATAATTCCCCAAAATGTTGTTGTTGAACGCTACAGGTTGGTTTTCTTGCTCGAATTCAATAACTGTGTGCGTCATGTGCTTCTCTCAATCGATCCTTATTTGATTTGGCTTTCCCTTGTAGGGAAGCCACATATGTGACCAATCTGTGGAAATATACCCATGCAATTTTTCGGACCAATCCCTACTCAAAATTAAACCGTAGAATTCAGGTATGTCAGCTATTAAGATGTCAATCCTCTGTACAATTCTGGGATCGGCAGACAACCTGATAGTCACGGAATTAATTTCTCCCACAACCTGCACTTTGGTCCTGTCCAACTGTACAATATGAATAGCGGATTTCTGAGGTTCAATGTTCAGTTTAGTGCAAACTGAAGCTGGCATTATGTTAGATGATGCCCCTGAATCAATTAAACAGTTGTGCAGGTTTCTGTTATAAATCTCATAGGTCAACAGGAAGGGTGGAGTATGAGAATTGGATCTATCTCCAATTAGAACTGAATCGGTAGCTTCAACCATACCTGGAGGAGGTTGGCCTGAATCATTAGCAACTTTTGCACTGGGAAGGGGTGTAGAGGGAACAGCATTCAATTCTTTGAGAAGTAATTTTTGCTGATGCTTTAATTTACTGAGCTCAAACATAGTTATGTTTGCTTTAGTTTTCTTCATGTCATCAACAATGTTATATTCCATTGAATCGGATACCACTAATGTTTTGGATGTTGAAGGAGAATTAGAAGGTTAAGGCTGGTTTTGGGGAACTACTACAGGCGACTTCTTTGGGGGAACTTTTTCCTTTGTTGTGGTAGCACCTGCACTCCTTTTCTTTGAAGTTGCCTAGGGAGGTTCAGAAGTACTTTTACTTCTTGTAGTAACCGGAAAGGCTTCTTCTTCATTCTCAATATCAGAGTTAGGGAGTATAAAATCCCACATTCCGTGGCATTCAGCTACTTCTTCTTCATCACCAGTTTGTGAGGTTGTTTCCTCTTCCTCTTCTTCTTGCTCTGAATCTGCGTTAGATATGACATTCGGTGGCTTTGTTTAAGTTTTCTTAAAAGTCCTAAATGGTCTTTTGTTTGAGTTTTCGGCCACCTGCTTCTTTATTTCAACCATTTCGTTAGACAAAGTTTTCAGGACTTTTTGTAAACCCTCCATGTCGTATGGGTCCTTTGGGGTTTTCTTCTTGGAATCCTCTTTAAATGAGACTTTTTTGGCTTTTCTGTCTTCCAAAGCAGCTTTCTTCTCTAGAGCATTGATGCGCTTTTCCACAGCAAGTGCTTCTCTCATGTTTTCAGCTAAGGTAGGTTTCCCAGCCCTGTCCACAAAAATGGCTATGTTGGCAGGTAGGGCGGTAATATACCATTCGCTTCGAATTTGTTCACTTGGTTTGGAAGCTGTAGGGATTTTATTCAGGAGTTTATTAAATCTAGCGTTAAATTCCTTTATTGGTTCCCTATGCTCTATTCTCAGATTGGAGAGGTCGTTTATTAAAGTAGCTAAGGACCTATCATCTCCATATTTGGTAAGAAACTGCTCTTGGAAAGTGTTCCAACTGGTAATTGAACCAGAGGGTAAGGAAAAATACCAGGATCCTGCTGATCCTTGCAAGGTGTAAGGGAAGAGTCTTACAACAACATCTTGTTCTGTCACTCCTTTCAAGTTAACTGCTAACATAAAATTATTAATGTGTTCTTCAGCTTGGGTCCCGTCATCTGGGTTAAATTTAGGTAGCCATTTTTCAGGAGCATCTGGTAGAGGATGCAATGGTGCAGGCATGTTGACTGCACCTGGCCTAGTCCATGGATCTGCCATTATAATAGCAACAGTGGTTGATACTACTGTTGGAATTCCAGATGTATGGGAAGGAATTAATGATGAGGAGTGAACAGGTTGGGATGTTGAGGCTTCTAATCCCTGGTGAACGACAATATGTAATGGGGGAGTGGATGGTTGACTTTGCAGAGGAGAAGATGCAATGGAGGACGTGGATGAAAGCTCTTCACTATCAGATCCTTCAGTAATTTTCTTCGCCTTTTTCCTTTTGGGTAAAGGGAACTCAGTGGGTTCAATACCGAGTTTTTCGCTCTGAAGTCTGGTGAGAGGATGAGTTAGATTGAACTGCGAAGTCGCACTGCTTTGTGATACCTCAGATTTCTGTGGTGAAATCGAGAAGCTCTTAAGTTTATGGATTAGAGACTGGACTTCAGGTGATTCAAGACTTAATTGTTCTGGGGTATGATGGGTTTGAGCAATGGTAGTTGATTCCCCTTCTCCTTGTTTGGATACCGGCGAACCAGTATGCAAATGGGAAGATCGAGGGGATACGGAGGGAGAATTACCCTTAGAATGGCTTATAGGTTTTTACTTATGTGCCATTCACATTTGATGCCCTCCTTCTAGCGCCAATTATGTTGATGCCTTGAAAATCGCTGCAACAACATAGGGGAAACCACCCGGTCCGGACCTTAGTACAGCTCCTTTTCCGTTTGGAATAGTGGCTCCGACTGGGGATAATGGGACCAGTTTCCCAAAAATTGTAGGTAAACGGGATGGATGAATGACTTATAGAATATGCTAGCGATAGGCGAATAATTAAAACTATCAACAAAGTATAATAACTATAATCTATCCTGGGACTTATTGATTTCTAAAGCGTAGCGTTTGATGGTCTGTGCTCTAAGACAGGCATATAGATGACTCCATCTCTAAAACATAGATATTAAATCATTCAAGACTGCTGTGCATAAATAGTTACGCAAAGCGATAACAGCGAAATTACCACACTTTATCATTTATATCATTGTTACATGCATGGTTAAAGGAAAAGGCATATCGCAAAACATCCAATAGTGGAATGAGATAGAGATTTGGTGTTACAGCACATACATGTATTCAACAATAGCAAGAATAATTACACAACAATTCATATAAAAGGAATGAATACAGATACAGATAAAAGTACCATATAAGCTGCTTAACACTCCCATATATCAATCGCTATGTCGCAGTTCTTCCTTCGACTCAGAAAACATCTCCAACAAAAGACAGTAGTGCGCAATTGCATAAAGAAACTTCCTTGTCAAATTAAGAACGATTGGTCGAGTTTCATAAAAGAATATAGGCTGAAGCACAGTAGTGCAAACTTCAGTCTTTAAGTCTGTTACAAAATTTTACGACCCTTTCCAAAACAATGAAAGGGTCTATAAATACTAAGCTAATCTAAATATCTAATAAACAGAAATCCTACATAATTGGTATCAATAAATATTGATCCTATTTCCTGGAGCGATCTGGCAATCGGCGGCAATGATTCATCAGGTAGGCTCTTTGCCTTTAAACCTGCGCTGACTTATCGCTAGCATTGGCTCTACTTCAGGCGGTTTGTTGAGGCGCGAACTGAGCTGAGCAGCGTATGTGGCATCTTGAATATCGGGAATTATACACCCGAGTGCATCAGTTAAACACTTGAGGGCAGACCTTTGTGTGTGTGGCTTGATCAAGAAGAGCCAATATGCATCGAAAGTCAAAGTGTTAACCCCAGCAATTAATCTCCCCTTCTCCTCTAAGTCAGGATAACTTGTTTGCTCAATCACATTTGCTGTTGTTATTCTTCCAGGTGTACACTGGGAGATCATGTTTGCCAGGTAGAGGGTGTTGTTGACTAGATCAATCATATTGCTTGTAGTTAATTTACATCTTGAAGCTGCCCTTTCTGCTTTCATCACTTGAGTGTGCCATTCTGTAAAGAGTATGTCCTTATATGTTTCTTGGATTCTAGGCAATTTCGCTGCTTTTCCCACATCAGAATCTTGCCAGTCAAGATATCCACTTATGATCTCATCGGCCTGGTCCAACTCATTCCTGGCCTTATCTACCTGCTGATTAATGGATGTAGTGAGCTCGCACAATGGTTCTGCCTCAGTGAGTTGATTACACAGGAGTCTAATCTGCGATGTTAAAGCACTGTTTATTTGCGATGCCTCTGCTCTGAAATCCTCTACCTTTTGGGTGCCTTTTATGACTTCGAGCCGTGATGATAATTGAGCTATTTGCTCATCCTTCGTTTTCATCATTAGCTCATTTGTTGTCCTCAACTGTGCCAATGCCTCTGATAACTCCTTTTGTTTCTGGATCGCGCTTTGGTCGATCCTCTGTCTTTCTTCCTGCAATTGCTGGGTTAATTGATCATTCATTTATTGTTGTACTAGCAACTGCTCCTCTGCTTGCGCTGCCCTCTGTTTTGCCTCGGTCACCTCTGCCTGTAGTGCAAAAATTTCTTGATCCTTAGTCTTCAGTAAAAGACTCACCTCTGATGCCTTATCAATAGTTGTTGCAGAATAGGCACCTGCATATTGTGACAGCTTTGTTAGGTCATCGGAGGGGTCCAATTCCTCCTTCCATACTACATTACCCATGACTGTTTGCTCTGGAAAGATAGAAGGTTGATCAATCCTTCATCTTTTCCTTGATCGCTTCACAACTGCTCTATGCCTTGGGCTGTAGAAAACATCCAAGGGAGGAATATCTTCCACTTGGAGAACAATTTGATCGGAAGGGTCTTTAGGAATTACCTCAACATCCTGGGAAATGGGTGGGCCGCTGGTTCCACTTAGAACCTGAGGAGAAGTGATGTCCTGCGTATCATTTGTCTTGGAAGTGTCCCCATCTTTTGAACATTCCAATCCACTGATGATGGAATGAAATTGCTGCCATTCTTGAAATAGTTTGGGGTCTATGTTAGTGTCCACATTGACATCGGTGATTTGCTTCTGCTGCTCTTCTTGCTCTTTCCTCTGCTGCTCTTCTTTCTCTCTCCTCTGTTGTTCTTCTTGTCCCTTTTTCTGCCTATCTGCCAGTTCTTTTTTCTGTTTCTCTTCTTGTTCCCTCTTCTGCTGTTCCTCTACCTCTTTCTTCTTTTTCTCTTCTTGTTCCATTTGTGCTCTCTGTTGTTTTTCTGCTTGTTCTTTCCTTTGCCTTTCCACTTGTTCTTTTCTCTGCCTTTCTGCCTGTTGCTTTTTCTAATTTTTTGTTATAACAGGAGGCTGGCTTGACTGTTGCCGACCAGGCTCGCTTGAAGACGTCGCTGGGGTTGTTGCCAGTAAATCTAGAGGCAGAGTTTGCAACCTCTGCTCCCTAAGTTTATTGAACTCAATTACCCCTTCATCATTATATTTCAATCGAGCAAGTTCTCTAGCTTGACCTATTGTTTCGTTTGAAACAAATAGGTCGTCAAACCAATCTTCTTGATGGTCAAATTTTGTTAATTTGGCCTGTTCTAATGCAGTATAGGCGTGTTTGTTTGGATCATATAGCCTATTCGGGATAGTGGCCAGGGTTAAGGACTGAATCTTTGTGGCTTCCTTTTCTGCGTGTTTGAGATCATGCAGAGTATAGACACCAATTCTCAAGGGAAAAGAGGGCCAACCCCTCTTCTTTTCTTTCTTGAGAGTCTGTGTAGTACTCTCTGCCATAATTTGATAGGAGATTTCTCTTGCTAGCAGTTTATCTGGAATATACAAAGGGAGAACATGCGGATTGGCTTGGCTACCGAAAACCCTAATGTAGGTAAATCTCTCTTCTCCAAACCAACTCGCTACCGCCGGTAAATCAAAGGAAGCTAGGTAGGAGATTCTGGGAATGGGCTTATCAAAAATAGAATAATGAATGGGAACCATAAAGCCATTGCAGATTTGGTACAAATGGTGTTTGTAAGAAGATTTCCACAATTTCTGGTGGTATATATGAATGGGTGAGGGGTCTTGGGCAGTCCACCTCCAACCGAGGACGGGAAACTCAGAATTGAAACATAATATATCTAAAATATATGCACTGTAATAAAACGGGGGAATTTTCATTTCAGTAACAACAGAGCCTTTTCTAAAATCACGAACAGCTACGGCTAGCTTATCAGAGAGAATAGTAGCCCAATCCATAATTATGTTGTTTACTGCTGCTTCCATTAGAGGAACCATCTCTATGGTAAAATTAGCAGAGTCATGTAATCCCCATAGCCTACACATCATTATCCCCTCATAACAATCGGGAGAAGCCAAAGAATCGACTGAGTACTTACCGGAAGACTCGTGCTTGTGTTTGGCTGGATTCTGCCTCCAATCCCGGATGGGTTCGGATTCCACTTCATTATCAGCTGCAAATTTCTCCAGGAACGTCTTGTTATAGACTTTCTCTGGCTCAGGCAAATGATACATTTGCCTTAGATGCTCTGGCTTGAACGATCCAAAAATCCTCCCATCTCTGGTGCTAAAAGTTCTGTCGAGGATTGGAATTTCCTCAATTGCCCATCGCATGACGTCTGTGTAGGGGAGAATCTGTTCTCTGGCCGCTATCCTGTGAAGGAAAGAGTCGGCTAAGTCTTTGAGAGTGGAATCAGACTTGCGAGTAGGATCCGCAGTAGCTTCTGTCACTGCCTTTTCTGGTTGTTCGGCTTCAATCAAATTATACGTGCCTTGCCATGTAGCTCTGGTAAGACCCGTGCATGTAGTGTCTGATATTAAGCCCTTCTTTTTATCTGTGGCAGCTTGTCCTGCAACTGTTGTAGCAGCGGAACCCGTGGTCTTCTTAGATTTCTTTCCCATCATGCTCAGGCTTCTGTTAGAAGATGAATTCTGCACAAAGGCAAGAAAAACCGTAACATAGAAATATAATAATGAGGACTTACGGTGGGAAAGATATATCAATTGAAGCGTGCTGAGAGATTAACTCTCAAAAAATGGCTGCGGATCCAATCAATGAGAAGATATTACAGATATATTAAATGGCCGTTTAAGGCCTGCTACTCCTTAAATGCTTATTACACCATTATCCGGTTGAATGACTCCCTTAAGCGTGCAATGGATATTTTGGCGGTTGAGCGCAGGTGATCGTTAATCGAAGGGGCAAAACTTTAAATATGAATGCATCACCTTATCCCTCCATTTAACGGCTTTTTCAAAATCCGCGCTCTATTGATCGGATATCAATAATACTTTAGATCTTCAAGCTATGTCTTTTGAAATTCCGATCGCCGATAGCGATATCGCATCACTTTAGGAGAATGGGCATTATATAATCATAAGCATAGGATCCTCCCAAACGCCGATTGCGACGTCGCATCGGATTAGCGCGAAGAAATATGACAAGGTGCATTTAGAATGATTTGCCAATTCCCCGATCGCCGATATCGCATCGCATCGGAGGTAAGACCTGGGCGCCTCATTAATGTGCATGGGATGTTGCCGACTGTCGATTGCGCAATTGCATTGGATCGGAGTAAATGACTTAATCTGCCTTGACCGTATATGGAGTATCGCCGATAGCCGATCGTCGATATCGCGTCGCGTCGGAGCTTATGTTATGTGCGTTTTTAAGAAGTGTATGAAATGTTGCCGATCGCCGATTGCGATATCGCATCGGGGGTAATCAATGTGCCGCTTATTTATATTTCTTATGTCATTGCGATATGCGATCTTGCGATCGCTTTATCGCAATGACAAAGATTTGCCTTACTTCTTTAAAGGGTTTTTCAAAAAGGGTTTTATGAAATGAATTCATTCGATTATCGGTCCTCTTTTGAAAAATAAAAGAATTGATACCAATTAAACTTTGAAGGGACCCATTTCATACGTTAATATTTATAAGTAAAGATGATATGAAATGGGGGGTTGTTGTAGAGCACAACACACCATTTTATTATATTATATTATATTATATATTTTATTTTTAGATCATAGATGCAGATGAAGATTTCTCTGCACTAACAACTTCAAAACCAAAACTATCAAAGAAACGTTTAGTAAAGGAGTCTTTAGAAGCTGGAAGGTGATACAGTCTAAGGTGGTGTCCATTTACAGTCAGGGGAGTGCCCGACTCATCAATTGTTATAAGTCTAACCATCCCGTTATCAAACATCATGTCAACTTCACATGGTTCCATCTAACTGGAGTAGAGTTTTCCTTTAAAATATTTGAATAGAGAGTGATAGAGCAATGCCCAATCTCCTCTTTGAAACACCTTTTTCTTCATAAATTTATCGTGCCATTTAGTTTGCTTCTGCTAAATTATAGTAGTATTCTGGACAACTACCAAACGAATTTCATCCAACTCATTTAACTATTCTAGTCGATGTTTCTGGCCTTCTGAAAGATTGAAACCTACTTCAAGGTATGTCTTGAGTGTCTTAATTTTGAATTGCACTGGAAACAAAGGGGATTTCCCATAGACAAGCACATACGGTGAAAATCTTGTTGTGTTCGGCCATGTTGTTATATATGCCCACAGTGCCTCAGGAAGCTTTTCATCCAAATTTCAGCGATGGTTTACTACGGTCTTTGTAATAATATTCTCCAATACCTTGTTTGTGCTCTCGACTTGACCATTCACTCGAGGATGACATGGATATGTTACCCTATTCTTGATTCCATACTTCTTCATAAGTATTTCTATCAGATGCGATGTAAATTGCGCCCCTCCATCAAAAGCTATCTCTCTAGAAGCTCCATACTATTTCTTCAAATAAAAAGTCTGAGACAACCTATTCTATTACTTTGACAATAGCCTTGGCCTCTACCCACTTTGCCACATAATCCGTGCAAACCAAAATGTGAACTTTCTGATGTGAAGGGGGATTGAATGCCCCAACAAAATCAATAACCCATTTTTCAAAGGGCTTAAGAGCTAGTTGGGGCTATAACAACATCTCATTCGCCTAACCAGTCTGCCCATCTGCTGAAAACTATCACACTCTCGAACATACTTCCTTGCATCATGAAAAATAGAAGGCCAATAATATCCATTTATAACACCTTATGACCTGTCCGCTTATCTGCAAAATTTCCCCCATAGGAGCCATCATGAGTAGCTTTCAGGACATCATAGATGTCATCCTCACTTATGCAGTGCCAAATTTGTTGGTCAGGTCTTGTATAAAAGAGATTTCCTTATATCCATGAATAGCGGGCACTATGATGAATAATCTTTCATTGTTCTCTATATGGTAGGTGTTGAGGCACCTTTCTTGTAGTAAGATAGTTAGCAATATATGCATACCACAGAGTGTGAGTAGAAATTGCAAAGAGATGTTCATATGGAAAACTATCCTCTATAGGTGTACCTTCATGACTAGTATCCATCCTCGATAGGAAATCTGCAACTACATTATCTTTCCTTGGCTGATCTACAATGGTAATACCAAATTCTTGAATGAATAGTAGCCATCTTGTAATACGACCAAAAGTTATCTTTTTATTCATCAAATACCTGATAGTTGTATGATCAGTGTGCACAAAAGTAGGATAGCCTGTAATGTAATTATGAAACTTATTAATAACATAAATAATAGCCAAGAACTCCTTTTCATTTACCGTATAATTTGGTTCAATAGGAGTCAAGTTCTTACTAATATAATAGATTGTGTATGGCTTCTTGTCTTCCTGTAGTCCCAGGAATGCCCCTACTGTTGTTTGAGAAGAATATGTAGAGATGTGAAATGGGAGTTTGTAGTGAAGACCATGTAATATCAGAGCTTTAAAAACTAGTTCCTTAATTTCCACAAAGGTTGCTTCACATTCATCTGTCCACACAAACTCTGCATCTTTAGGTAATAATTGAAAAAGTAGGAATGCTATCTTAGAATATTTTTATATATAACACATGTAATAACTATCATAAATGATTAATCTACGTACTTATGTCTATGTGTTAGGTGTAGGAAAATTCAATATTACCTCTACCTAAGTAGGATCAACCCGAATTCCAACAGCTGAAAGCAAGTTTCCCAACACTATTCCTTCCTTCATCATCATATGGCATTTTATCGTACTAAGAGAAACATGTGTTTGCTTACATATTTTAAGTACTTTCTCTAAGTTTTCTAGACCTTCTTCAAAAGAATCCCCATATGGGTTGAAGTCATCCATGTAGATTTCAACACTATCATTGATTATATAATAAAAAAATTGTAATATTACCCTTTGAAAGGTAGCAGGTGTGTTACAGAGACCAAATGGAAGGATTTGGTAGTCAAAGGTTCCCCAAGGGCATGTGAAGGTAGTTTTATCTTGATCCTCAAGAGTTATTTGTATCTAATTGTATCCGTTGAATCCATCTAGAAAGGAGAAAAATTCTTCCTAGCTAATGTATCAAGGACCTTGTCAATAAAGGGTAAGGGAAAATGGTCTCTTAGAGTTGCTTTATTTAATTCCCTATAATCAATACAAATCCTCCCCTTTCCATTCTTCTTAGGAACAATGACCAGTGAGGAAACCCACTGGATGTCCGATATTAGATAAATAAAACACACATCTAATAGCTTCTATAATTCATCTTTGACAATGTTTTTTAAGGCAAGATTCATTCTTCTTTGTAGTTTCCTAACAGGTCAACATTCTTCTTTAATGTATATGTTATGAGTACATAAATCAGTAGGGATTCCTTTCATATCTATATACTACCAAGGAAAGGATTCTTTATGTTCTTGAAGGACCTTCAGTAACTATTCGGTTTAGGGGGTGAAAGGTCAAGATTAATATTCAATGTTTTCCCTGGTTCAATTTCTACAAAAATACTATCACAAGGTACAATTATAGGAATATATCCAACTTATTTTTATGGTTCGATATCTTGTTGAACATTGAAACTCATGAAAGATTCTAATAGCTGGCAGGTTGAATTAGAAACAGACTTGGGAATACTGAGAAAGGTGCTAATGTCATCATCCTCCATTTCATCCTTAAATCAAAGAGCCTTACTGATGGTAAGAATACATCTAACTTCTTCATTCTCAGGTTCGGGCTCTTTCATAGGTAACGATTTTTGTATTAAGATAAATCCTAGTTTATCTGATGAACTTGGTTCTACAAGGGGGTAGAGGATAGGATTCTTTGTAACTTCTCCATTGGATATTACCATATTTCCAGACCGACACCCAATGTAAGCATATGCAGTTGCAAGCCAAGGTCTTCCTAAAATCAAAGGATGTCCACTGGCTGGGGATTGGGTATGTAAAACCAAAAGGTTGACAGGGTATTTCCATGAGTCTACTGAAATAGTTATATCTTCCATCTTCTCTACCAGCGTTATAGTAGACCGATATGCCAATTCTAGTTGGTGGGAGTTGGTTTAAGGTTTCACAGACCCAAGTTAATCATAGTTGCAAAGGTTATGAAATTAATTCATGCCCCCAAATATACCAATACATTTGGGATATCAACCTCATTAATTTGTACTATCAGAATCGAGTTCCCTCAATCCATTTATTTAATAGGTATAAGTTTCCCCATCATTATGTCTGATAGTTTTCCCATAACGTGAATAGTGAGTGGATCCTTTGGTTTCGTGTCAAGTTTCTTAGAGCAATATTCTTTAATTGTTTTGGCATAAATCGGTATGTCCTTCATAGCTTGAAGTAACAGGATTTTGACAAATAAATTCTGCAGTTCCCCTAAAAAATCAAATTCAGGACAAGGACTTTTTTTAATCAAGGATAATCTCTTAGGATAAGGTGGACCAATCTGACATCCTCTAGTAACAATTGTTTACAAAGGAGTTTGTTGTTTCATCAGAATTTGTATTGACTCATCCCCTTTTGTTCTAGTAGAATCTCTAGGTTCTGGATCTGAGGCTTCATCATTGATATGTTCAACAATTATTGGTGAAGTCTGATTATTCACCACCCAACTGGATCGGAGATTTAATTCGTTACATTCCATGGTGGCAATGCTATATGCAAGAAGGTTGAGTGTCTCAACTTGCTGAGCCCCTCTATTGTTTGGATTTGGATTGGATTGAACATGAATTTTTGGATGAAGAGGAGGATTACCAGTGGACGCATTAGAAGGAAACTGTAGCTTCTGCTGTGGCATAAGTCGGGAGAATTTTCTTAAAAGCGCAGGAGGTCTACACCAATTCTAGAACCATGAAGGGTTTGAACCAAATTGAGGGTACCACGATTGCAAGAGCATTGGATATTGATAATACTATAGCCATGAAGGTGAAAAAGGTACAGATTGAGGCCCGAAATTTAAATTATTAAAATACTGAGAAGGGTCTTGAGGCATACCTTGATTCATGTTTTGTTGTCGTGGTTTCCATGGTTTCCTTTATCCCATGAAATAAAGCTAATCTACTTCTTCATTTCTCCCGTGAAAAGTTGCCTTCAGCCTAGGAAGAGATGGATAGGTGCTAGTGGAATGACTTTATTCACATATCGCATAAACCTTAATGGAATTCAAAGGGAATTCCTTCAACGAGTGCTTATTCCTGCATTGAGGGTAGAAAATGGACATAGCCTTCTCTACTTCCATTTTCTTTTGTTTCATCTACAAAATGTCTAGTTGTGATGATAATGTGCTCTGGATATCAATTCCCAAGTTGTCCAACAAGTTCCCAATTTCTTCTTTTGTAATCGAACCACTGGATGTCTTGAGAGTTTGGATCCCTTACCTATGCCTTGCAAATCCTCGTGAACACTTGATGCACAATTTACAGATGGTAGCTGTTATCACTCCAGGAAACTCTCCGAGGTTGTAAATCAGAGATGCCTGGTAACATATAATTTTCAATATTGTTCTCTGAACTATTGGAATGAAAGATGGTTTGGATCAAGTCGGATAACCATTTCAGCTCTATTCACACTCAAGACATGCATGAACACCCCCAATAACACAAGGCTTTAGACTGCTAATGCTCAATAGTTTGTAGATTTAATGGATGGATGGAGAACACTGACTATGCCAGCAGATTACATACATGGACCTATATGAATGGCTAGCTACAGGCAGCAAATAAACTTACTGACTATACCAGCAGATGCATATATAATCACACATATAAATGGCTAGCCATAGGCAGCAAAGAAGCTTGCAAATCTAATATATCAAAGCAGAGATAAGATGACAGTTATCTGGCCTTAAACACACAGAAAACTTGAACAAATTGTTCAAGTGCAAGCATAGAATAGAAGATAAATGGACATTAAACATGTAACATCAAAAGAAGCTTGTATTACTAAAGACTGCAGATGAGAAGCTTGAAGGAATAGGGGAGGAATAATCTCCAAAAGTTGAACCCTTGTTACATTTAGTTTTCTGCCTTTTATAGGCCCTTTACAATGCTCATGAGCTCTCTAGAAGGCTCGGAGTCTTGGACTTGTCTGATATGTTCCATAACCGTTTGATTCCCTCAATAGGCAGGTATGGCTCGGATGTTTTTCCTCTTCTGACAGAAGAATAACCATACTCAGATGTTTTGGGCGGCCTGCTATGATGCATGGGAGCTCCCTCGTGCCAAAGATGCCCCATTATGTTTGTTAGGATGACCATTGCACTGGCAGGGCCGTTAATGCTCCATTATTTCATTCGGTTTGGGTTGAGGCGTGTAGTGGCCCTTCTCCTTCCCTTTCTAGGCTCTGTTTGCCAGCCGCCACTTCTCCGTCGAATCCTTCTTCTGGTGTGTATCATGACTGCAAGGTTCAGCTATGGATGGCTTGGCGCCTAAACCTACAATGGAGTGGTTGTCGTTCTTATGAAATCCCTGCACTGGTCCCTTTCAGACAATAGTTGTGAATGGTTCTTTTCTGTTATTGTGTCTGTTTGGGTCATAAATGGCGAAGACGCTGCAACGCTGCTAAATCCTACCCATTTCTGCTTCCCCATTGACTTTTAAAGGCTCAAGCATGGTTTATTCACTATCGAGTTCACCTTTGGCTCGCGGTTCACATTAAAACAGGCCCCTCCTTTGCTTTTTCCATAGCTAACAAATATATGCAAAACTGCCGCAAAAACCACCAAAAATGGATTTGGAGGATTTGAAATATATATATATTTAGCCGTTAGAACCCTTTCGGATCCGAAACCCCATTGCAATCGGCACTTGCCCTAGGCTTCCCTTCGTATTTTCTTTATATAAAGAAAATACACAAAAGACATTGAAAAGGCGATGAGCGCGGACTTGAAAAAATATGAAATGGAGTGTTGTGTGGTCGTCGGGTCTGGCCCATCGGCAATCACTAATCACAAAACATAAAAGCCCTGGTTTCTCTGATATTGCCGATAGCGATATTGCCGTGGACCCGAACACCTTATCAACAGGAATTCGTAGCTCCATCAAGTCTGGCCCATCGACGATCGTAAACATAAAAGTCCCATGCTCCATTGGTAGTGCCGATAGCGATACGCTGATGTGATATCAGTGATCACTCATCGGTGATACCACATCACTGCCGCCGCTACTGCCATCCCCCGATCTGCGATATGCCAATGTGATCTGGACCGTTGATCGGCTAGATCCGACGGCTGAGATTGATGCGGATTCATAAGCCTGCAATCTTGGTTTTTATGTGATTTTTTGGGTATTTTCACCTTCTGATAGTGTAATTCTGCCCTTCAAAGGGCTTCCCTCTTGCAACCTCTTTGATCGGTGGGCAGATTTTGTCAACTTTTGATGATTTGAACAGCAAACATGGATTTTGGGCGTGATTATAAGCATATTTGCAGCCTTTGAGAGCTTTTTGAATCTATTTTTAATCCATTTTCATAGCAAAGCTAACACTCGCTCCTTCTGGGGATGAGATCCTCCCTGTGAGGTCTCAAGAACTGCAGATCAATGCCTTTCCTGTAGAAAACAAATTAGCCAAAATTTCCTAGTGTTCCATTGGGCATGGAGTCTACTTTGCTTATACTAAAACTGAAAAAATAAAATATTTACAGTTTTAAGGCCTAAAGACCTTAAATCACATAGTTTTTCAAAAACCGCCCATTAATTGGGCCATCAAAAACTGGTTCTCCTTCCATATGAAGGTATTGTTCCCTTGAATCTATGAAATGATGAAAGGGCCCGTCCAGAGAGCATCAAATTTCCCATGATTGCCTTTCTTTTCTTTAAATGCATCCCATTTCATAACCAAATCCCCAACCTGCAAATCGTCTCTCTTTGCCTTCTTGTCAAAGACTTCCTTGATCTTTTGCTGATGTGCTATAGCTTTTTCAATCAACTGCTCTCTAATATGATATAATTCTGTTAAATCAGTGATTCTATTGGCCATAACATCTTCTTCATAATACGTTGTTTGGAGCAATTTTGCCACAGGAAGAGTAAGTTGAATTGGAAAAATAGCATCAGTACCATATACCAGCTTGAAAGGAGAGCAGCCTGTAGATCTTTTGATGGTCACTCTGTCTGCCCATAGTGCATATTTGAGCTTTGCATCCCAATTCTTCTTATTATCCTCTAACAGCTTCTTAATAATCCTGATCAGACTTTTGTTAGAGGATTCTGCTAGACCATTCCCTTGGGGGTAATAGGAGGTGGAATGAACAAGCTTAATTCCCATTGAATCACACATTTCCACCAACTCTTTTGCCTTGAAGGCTGCTGCATTATCTGTTATAAGCTTATGTGGGCAACCAAATCTGCTGAAAATGTTTTCTGATAAAAATTTCATTACCACATTATGATCAGCCTTCCTTGTTGGGATTGCTTCAATCCATTTTGTAAAATAATCAGTGGCAACTAATATCCACCTGTGCTAGCCACTGGAGTGTGGGTTGATTTCACCAATGAAATCCAAGCCCCACTGCTGAAAAGGTCCTTTTGCAATTATTGGCTTTAGGGGCAGGGATTTTAACTGCTGCTTTCCTTCAAATCTCTGGCACTTGTCATAAGATTTAACAAAAGCAAATGCATCAGAAAATAAAGAGGGCCAATAGTACCCAGCTCTGAGAATCTTTTGGGCTGTAGTTCTCCAATAATGATGTCCTCCACACATGCTGTTATGGAACTGCTGCATAACTTCTATTGACTGTTCTTTGTCCAGACATCTTAAAAGCACTCCAGATGGGTCATTCCAATAAAGCAAGCTATCATTGATGCAATATTTCATTGCCTTGAGCTTTAACGTTCTTGCTTGACTTTGAGAAAATTCTGAAGGAACTTCTAGCTTTAAAAGGAAATTAATTATTGCAGCATACCAGCTACATGAAGCTAGGTTCTCGGCCACTGACTGTCCTCTCTGTGATTCAGTTGTTTCATGCTCTTCCATTAGACCATTTCCTTCTACATTGAAAAAGAAATCGACGTCCAAAGATTTGCAATTTTCTTCAGCCAACAGTTTGGCAAGCCCCTGACCTCTTACCAGCTTGGTGGGCTTCAGCTCTATGTTGAATTCTATCATTTTTGCAATCCATTTCGTTCTTTTTCCATCAACATCAGGTTGCATTAAGACATCCTTTATTGCAGCAGAAGGCACATATGCAACTATTTTGGAATGCAAGATGTATACTCTAAAAGCTTTCAAAGATTTGATAAGAGTGTATGCTTGTTTCTCAATAATATCATACCTCAGCTCAGCATCCCTTAAGGTTTTACTGAAAAATGCCACCGAATGCTCTGAGCCTTCTTCATCTGCTTGCAATAAGACTGCTACAAGGGTGTCGTCAAAGGCAAAAGAAAATATGCAGAACTCCTTGCTATAATCTGGACTAATTAAAGTGGGAGCCTCCATAATTGCCCTTTTAATGGACTCAAATGACTTTCTCACTACACCATTCCACTTGATCTCTGACCCCTTCTTGAACATAGAGGTAATATGCTTCGCAAGCTCTGCAAAATTTGGGATAAACCTCCTTACAAAATTAATCTTGCATATAAAAGACTGGATGTCCTTCTTCGATCTCGGGACAGACAAGGTCTGTATCGATTTTACTCTTTCTGGGTCAATTTGGACACCTGCAGCAGAAACAGTATGTCCCAACAACTTTCCTTCTTCTAACGCAAATTGTGACTTCTTAGGATTTACTGAAACCCCAAACCTTCTGCACTTCAAAAACACTTTCTTCAAATGTTGCACATGGTCTTGATGGCTACTGGAGTATACTGTTATATCATCCAGGTAGATAAGGACAAATTTATCCTTTTCTCCCGCAAATGCTATATCCATAGCTCTATGAAAGGTGGCTCCAGCGTTCATCAACCCAAAAGGCATCTTGGAATACATAAAGGTGCCACAAGGAGTGGTGAATTCAGTCTTCTCCTGATCATCCGGATGCACAGCAACCTGATTATAACCTGAAAAACCATCTATAAAATACATTACTTTGGCACCTGAGACTTGCTGCAACAAATGCTCCATTTTTGGTAGAGGATAATTTTCCTTTTTGGAACATTTATTTAGATTCCTGAAATCAATGCATAGTCTGATTTCTCCACTCTTCTTCCTCACAACAACCAGATTGGCCACCCATTTAGAGTATCTGAGAGGCACTATGATCTTAGCAGCCAGCAACTTTTTAATTTCTTTCTTAACCAGAGGAAGGAGCATAGGATTCATTGGTCTTAACTTCTGTTTGAAAGGAATAGTGTCTTTCTCAAGCGGAATTTTATACTGAATTATATTCTCGTCATATGTCTTCAGATCGTTGTACTCCCAAGCGAACACATCAGAAAATTGCCTCATTAATTTGCAGTATTCAGCACTCTGGTCAGCAGATAGATTAGTGGACAGATTTATGAATTTGTGCTGACCTGGACCTCCTATATCATGCTTGCAAACTGCAGATTGATCTTCTTTTTGGGCAGCTTTGTAAGGCACATCATTGTGATCAAACAATCTCTCAAGGGGAATTAGACCCTTAGGAATATGGTTGATAGGGAGTTGGACTATGCTATTCTTGCCAATCTTATTTCTAATCTTGGACTTGGGTTCTTCTAACAAAGCATCATTATTTTGGTCAATTTGCATTTCAGAAAACTCATCAATGACTTGAAGAAACCTATTTAATTCATCATCATCATCAAAAACCTTCCAATGGTGGACATTATTAGTCACGAAGGGTCTATACTTCATTTGTACCTCATAAACTAGTTTGGGAGGCGATGGAGGTATAAACAAACTAGCTGAGACAGCAAGGGAGTCGGCAAGCTGATTTTGGGCTCTAGGACTATATGAAATGCAAAAAAATTCAAAGAACTCTTCGGTTCTCCATACCTCATCTCTGTATGCTTTTAGCCTTCGATGCTTTGCTTGGAATGTTTTATTTACTTGCTGAATTATCAGATCAGCATCTCCAAATACCTTCAGCTTCTTTATTCCTATGTCTTTGGCGGCATGAAGGCCCAACAGCAGTGCTTCATATTCTGCTATGTTGTTTGTCACCTGAAAAACCATCTTTAGAGACAATTGAACCGTTTCTTGTTGTGGAGACACTAGCACCACCCCTGCTCCTGCAGTCTCCTTGGTACATGCTCCATCAAAGAAAATCTCCCAAATCTAACTTCCTGTATTATGCTCAGCCTGAGCTGTTGGTTTCCTGATCTGCAATGCAGCCTTTTGAGATTCTTCGATTTGGAGAATGCAAGCTCCAAAATCAGTGTCCACTGCATATATGGGATTGTTTGTAGGATTCTTCTCATCACTAATGATATATGCCAGCTGTGCTTCTCTATATAACCTCCGGCTCTCTCCTCCGAACACTGGAACAGTTGCATAAGATAAATCGTTCTGCAATGTTCCACCTAGTCTCTTAATCCACCCTCTGGACAACAACATGCCAAACTTAGGAGGGACATCTGCCACCACAATATCCATCATTATTCTCTTCATGGGCAGTTGGGTTAGGGAAATGGCTAAATCTTTAATCAATCCCAGACATTTTACCTTCCTTGAGTCGAAAGAGAATAGGTCATGATATGGTCTGGTGATGTCAAGGCCTAACTCTTCCATGACAGTTTTAGGCATCAGATTGTGACTGGCACCTGTATCTAGGAGGCAGTTGTGGAGAACTTTGTCATGAATGGTCAAGGAGACATAAGAAGATGGGGAATTCTCATTGGCAGGTTCAGTCATTGGGCTTAGCACAACTGCAGGCCTATCGTCTTGCAAATTGACAAAGTCAGTGGAGGTTCGTGTGCTCTTCAGCTCGAGAGCCTCAAGGATAGGCTTTCTAAACATTTCACTCTTCACCAGTTCTGTCAGAGGCACAATTATTTTTAACTTCTGAACTTCTGATTCGAAGCTGAAAGAGGGAGGTAGCTTGTTAGAACCTTTTACCTCTTGAATTGGTGCTTTGGGGGTGACTGGATCAGCTGCTGGTCTTCTCTGTCTACTATTCTGGGCCTCTGTTTGGACGGCAGCTTTTTGGGTAGGATTCTCCTTGATATTATTTGCATTTGACCTGAGATTATATCTTTGCTGCTCCCCAATTTGTAGAACAACCTCTCTATCCCACCTTTGACTGTCTTGCTCCTGTAGCAAAGACTCTTTGTATGCAGCCAATGTCAAAAAGGCAGCACTACCTTTATCTTCCATACAGAGAATTTCATCCTCATCTTCAATCTGTTCCTCATCCATGACCACATTTTGGAAAGGAGCCTTAACTTTTTGATCTTCGTTAGTTTCTTTACCCCTCTAAATGATTTTCAATTGTTCGCTGGTTCTTCTAAATGAATTCGGATTTCTTGGTGCAAAGATTCCTGGGAGCCTTGTCTTCCGAGAGTTATGCTCAACCTCCAGCTTAGAAATTTTAGCAGACAGTGACTCGATCATTCTAGTCATTTTATCAAGTTTGGTATCTGAGGACGGAGTAGAGGAAGAAGAAGCCTCGCCTCTCTGCCTCCTCCTATCAGTGTGGCTTTTGAGCTTTTCTGCAGCCATAATGTTAGATTCGACCTCTAGTGCTGCATCCTGCAATTCAGCCAGGGTAGCACATCTTCTTTCTCTTAACAGCAAATAGAAATCAGAGTCAAAGGAATTGGCATAGGCAAGTTTGGCAGAGGTGGGGGTAGGCTTTACCTCAGCTGGTATCTTACTATACATACGGTTGAATCTCTTATTAAAATTAGACAAGGATTCCCCATTTTCCCTCTTCAGGTTTCCAAACTCCGTATGATAGTATATTAGGTCCTTTTTATCTCCCCAATGTTTTAGGAATGCATCATCTAAAGCTTCGATATCTGCTATAGATCTTGGGGCTTGTTCTCTAAACCATTTCCTAGCCTCCCCATCTAGACTTTGAAAAAAGACTCTCATCCACACATCATCTTCACTAATATCCAGATTATCAGCATAGCTATAAAATGACTCAAGGTGTTCTTCAGCAGTGACACCTTCAGTCCCAGTGAACTTAGGCATATACTTCTGATATTCTCCAGTGGGCATAGCATTCAAGGGAGTGGGCAGTATTAGAGGTCCATACCTGGCGGCTATGATTCTTTCCATTTTGGTGGGTGCTTGCGGTCCTGCCATGTTTGGAATTTGTGGAAGAACACTAGCAGAGGGAGAAGTAGGAAATAATGTAATGGATGGCAGAGATATTGGGATGTTTTGGATAGTATGGGAAGCTTTCTTTGGACTGAGATTCAAAGGGGAACTAAATGGACAAGGAGCTTTATGAATCTCTACAGGTACTTCTTCATTAGCAATACTAGGCTTTAAATATTCAAACTGCGTATCCTCAACTAAAAACCTCTCATGCAAAGACAAATAAGATTTCTGAGGCTTACCTGATTCTGATCCTCCTTTCTATGATGTTTTCTTCAGGTTAACAATCTTCTTAGGGTCAGGCACTGGGACAACTGGAGACTTCTGCGGATTTCTTCTAGTATGCCTCACAAACTGAGCCAGAACTTCAAAGTGGAGTCGCCAAAGTATGGCCTTCCTCCAATGGAGTCGCCAGACAGATGTTTACAACCAAAATCTGTGTTCAAACCTTGTCTGTCACCAAAGTTTGAAACTGTGTCATCTCCCAGGGAAGCTGAGCTTCGATTCTCCTCTCCCCGGCAACGGCGCCAATTATGTTATCACTCTAGGAAACTCTCCGAGGTTGTAAATCAGAGATGCCTGGTAACATATAATTTTCAATATTGTTGGGTCATGTGTGTGTCTTTCATACATGAGAGAGGAGTCATAGTTCAGCTAGCTAGAGGCTTTGTAAATTCTTATATCATCATTCATTCAGCCTTGTATCTTATTATTGATCATTGGCCCAAGTTTGTCAAAGCATTGATATGTGAGGAGAAACCTTCTTGCATATGAAAAGAACATGGTTTCAGGGGAGCATATGGCAACATTCTGAATCCGAAAGAGAATTATTGATAATGTAGCCATATTTAAATAAAAGTATATTGAGGTTTGAAATATGCTTATGTTTGGTATTTTTTATTACAACATTTTGTTGAGACATGGAAGCATAGATGCATGCTCAAGCAATAGATAGTATTATCTTGCACATTCTTCACTAATGCAATTTTTGTCATGATGAGAAGGTTGATGTTACAGTTATGCAGGGAAGATTTCCTTGGTGATAATTGAAAAATGGGATGTGCATATGAATACTTTCACAAGTTTATATTTGCATGACCTATCTGTTGAAATTTTCTTTTCATGGTCTATATAGTTAGATTGCTACAATGCCTTATACTTTCCTTGGTTAATGAATAGTTGTTGATATTCATTTTGCAAGAAATCATGTTGCTTCTATTTGGTGTTTAGATCAACTTCCTAATGGTTCTCCCATGATGCATGATGGTTAAAAGATGTTGGTATGAACATATTGATCTATATTTTATTGCATGGACCTTTGGTTTCATTTTTGTTGAAGAAGTTGTTGTTGTAGTGGTCCATCTGTTTTTGGTGATGATCGAGCCTCATAAAAAACATAATATTAATTTGATTAGAGAATCTTGATGGAGCTTATTGTTGGGGTCTGCTACTATTATTACTAATTCTTCCTAGGGATGTTGATGAATGTTACTGCTCATTCTCATGTTGTTTCCATGATCGAGAGTGATGTTGCTGCTGAGATTATTGCTACTTTTATATGCTTCACTTGTTGTTTGAGAGATTCACATATTATGTTGTTGCTGACGATTGATCTCTTATCTCATTATGGAGACATGTACTTGTTGATGCCACATATAAGTTGAGCTATGGTGGTTGTTATGTTGTTTCTCTATTATGTTATGTCACCACTTTATCTTCATATTAGTTCATGTTGTTGCTAACTTCTATTAATGGTTTGGTCAAAGAGATCATGAGTTGCATGAGTTGGTATTGGTTGAAGTGAGGATATATTGTTGCTTATTGTCTTATCTACCTATGAGTTCACATAGTGTTTCTACTGCAAGCAAGAATGATTTATATGTTATTTGATGCTACTAAGAGCTTCCATCAAATATTATACATTTGTTGCTGCTTTCTTGACATATGGATGAAATATTGAAGATTTCTGGGCTTATTGATGACATTCATTCATTGATGACATATGTATGGTTTTATTTCTCTCCATTAGAAGTGTTGATGAAAGATTGAAGTGAAGTTTCATATATGAGATTGGTTCCTCATGTCTCACACTATTCAATGGTGGTCTTGATGCCTAAAGGCGTGGATGAGAGCTATATTTGTCCATAATGTCTCATATCAATTATGCACTCTCAATGCCATAGCCATGTAATCATTTTTATTCATTCATATGGAGTTGTATTTGAGTTAGGAGAGAGATTCATGGGTCATGAAAAGAGTATGTATAACCATGTTTGGGCTAATTGATGTCATGTATTTTAGTCTCATATGAGCTCTTGGAGTCCTTGGGTAGCTATGTATTGTCTCATCCTTCTTATGAGTCATGGTTGGGTCATGTGTGTGTCTTTCATACATGAGAGAGGAGTCATAGTTCAGCTAGCTAGAGGCTTTGTAAATTCTTATATCATCATTCATTCAGCCTTGTATCTTATTATTGATCATTGGCCCAAGTTTGTCAAAGCATTGATATGTGAGGAGAAACCTTCTTGCATATGAAAAGAGGCACTAGCAGTAGAATGTATTGCACATTTAGCAGTCCAAGAGATGTTTTTGCAACCCCTTTATATGTTCAGGGGGAGCTTGTATGGGGAGTTGTTCATTGGCCTACATCAATTTTGTATTGTCATGATGCTAATATTGACAGGGGGAGCATGATTATTCCTTGCTCATATATTTATTCATTATGTATTGTTGGTTGATGGAGTATGAATGGTGGCTTTGTTATTCCTTTGTCCTTATCTTCATCTGTTGCCACTACTATTTTGGAGAATATAATATGTATTGGTCAAAAGATGCTTCTATTCATTGTATGAGAGGATGATGATGATGATGGTCTTCAAGCATGTTGATTGTTGTTGACATTGATATGTTGTTGTTGCTACTACCTTGGGGAGACAGAGAGCTCATGTCATGTTGTTGATGATGATTATGTTATTATTTTGGTGCATGTATCCTGGTGCTACAGATTTATTTTGTTCTTGGTGATGGTGATGTTGATTGAGGAGTGCTTCTTTCATTGATATGTTGGCTTCCTTTACATGTTGAGATTGCCCCTTTTCCATTGTTGTCAAAGGAGAAGAAAAATGAGGAGTTCAGTTATTCATGAGGTTGTTTTTGGTTGACCCAACTTGGTTGATATAAATGCCAAAGGGGGAGATTGTTGGCATCAATGTTGTGATGAGTGTTATGCAAGATTTAAGACTGTGGATAGAAATATCTCCCCTAGGTCTGGTGGCTAATCTAGAATAACAAAAATATAAAGGACCCAATGTTTTCCTTAAAGTAAATAAATGAGGGGAAGAAACCTACTTGGAATATGTCTTATGTTTTTCTCCTTCTTTGGCTTGAATGCTCCAATCATATCTCCATCTGCCAAAATTAGAACCTCCACAACGAGACAACACAAGCCAAGAAACTATGAGATCTATGTAGCATCATCTATCTACTTTATTCAACAAATCAACATGGTATTGAAATATATGAAATAATGACATCACATATAGGAAAACAAAAGAACTCTTGTATTGATATAAATAGAGTGAGTTACAATCATAAATAGGTGTTGATCTTGTAGAAGAGATCCTCCAAGTTGTTTACATGTCCTTCCTTGTGTACCTCTAATCACCCCAAAATCATGAAAGGATAACTCTCACAACAATAGCATAAGGGTAGAATCACTCTCCAAAAGCCAACCCTTGCATATGGAAGGATGTAAATATATAGAGGAGTGAGGTAAGTTGGGACTTCTTATCCTTTTACCAATATTGGGATTGAGATCCACTCTTGATGGGAGGATGAGATTTAAGGATAAGGGATGGAAACTCCAAGGTAGGATAGGATAGGATTCAGAATTTTTATCTAAGGTAAATGGTTACAATAGATCTTAGAAGATTCTGGAAATGGAGGCTTAAGGATTATCTCTCTTTTTCCTGAATTTCTAGAACCAATGCAGGTGCAAAGGGGAGAAACTTGTAGGTGTTCAATGTAGGCCACAATGGAGAAACCTGTAGGTGAATGTTGTCCAAAAAGAGGCCAGGGTGTGTTGGTCCTAAAACTTGCTCAGATGATGAACCTTAGGGGAAAAATCTAAGGAATGAGAGAGTCATCAATAGGGTTTTCTATAATGATGATGTAAAGGGGGAATAGGATGTGAATGATCCCATTAGGAGGCTGATTAATCAGGTGAGACAAAATAGCCAATAATAATGAGGTTGACATTGATGTCAACATGGTAGTGTGTTGATCCAGGTGGATGTTGGTGGCCACCTGCCTATCCCACTTGGACCCTCACAATTGTCTCTTTCAGTTTTTGAGTTTCCTTAATTGTAGCACAATTTACTATTTTTAGCAGTTTTTCGGGTCTTGAACTATCGAAGCTGTTTTTAGGCCCTAAACAACGTTTTTTTGGGAAAACTAGGAGCAACATGGGTCTATGGACTAATCTTTCTCATCCTAAAGTTGTAGTCCTTGGATAGATCTTTTTAATGAGGTGTTGTGCATGTCAAACGAAGATCGTATGCCAAATTTACAACCCTAGAAAGTTGATGTACCAATTTATCCAAAACAAGGCCCATAGTTTGGCACTTCATCTCCTAGGGTTAGGTTTTTGGATGTTTATGGTTTTCCATTGTTTCTCAACAATAAATAGGCCTTCGAACCTCATTATAAGATAGTTCAAAGGCATGTAGTTGCCACATCTCTTCTCTGAGATAAGCTATCATTGCCCTAGCTGGTTTATTTCCATTTATGTTTGTAAGCATATATCAGTATTTTACATTAATGAAATGAGGTATTATTTCTACTGCATCTATGTATTTATGGTTATATCTGTAAATTGTTGCATTCCTGTTTAGATCTTAATCATGTGTGAATCTTGATGATTGTTGTAGTGATTGATGGTTGGCATCCTAGACTTTGGTTTGGAGATGGTATGAATATGCTTGATTCTTTTGATGGTATTGGTTTCTATAGTTTCTATGGAAAATGTTTATGTTTCAGGTTCTTTAATGGCTTTTATGGTTGGTAGGTCAATTAGGTCTCCATCTAGATGATGCTTGAGATGTGTCCTTGATGCTAGTGAGTTATGGTTTGGAATTCTAGTGATGTCTGAAGGTGTTGTAGAGGTTGACATGATCCCATGTACAACTGAGCCTCAAGATTGATGCCACTTGATATAGTCTCTACTCTCATGAGTTGGTTATTGCACTTATGATGACTACATTAAGTATGAAAACTTTAGGATGTTTCAAAGATGGTTTTGAGGTTTGTCATGGTTTGGAATAGCTGTAGAGATGAAAGAGATGTTGAGCAACAAGTTGGAAGCAATTCTGAGTTGAAGATCTAGTGGTTTTCCTTCATCCCTTGTCTAGTCACATGGATGATGGGTCAAGGGAGCAGTTTTAGGCTCCAATCACATGGAGAGCAGCCTATGGGAGCGACTATGGTCCCAGTAGCATGGAAGACTATGTTGTGCAAGTGACTATGCCTGTAGATGAAGTTTCTTCGGATTTCTCGCGCTCCTCAGATGATTTAATTGGTTTTATTGATGTATCTTCTTCGAGAATTTTCATGGAAGATTCCAATTGACTAAATCAACATGTCCTAATGTGTTTTAAAATGTGAATGCCTTAATGAAGTGAGGAGTGGAGTTAGGGAAAATTTTGTTTAAAATAAGGAGAAGATCAACAATTGTGAGTGAGAAAACAGAGCAGAGCTTTGTGTAGAGAGTAGAGGGAAACCTCCTACAACATATAATGTTACAGAGGTCGAATCTATTGAGAAGTGCACACATAGAAATTATCTTTTGAGATCAAAGAATGAGGAGATTAATGGAGAGGTTAGCCATGATTTCAGAGAAGCAAATTTTTTTTTTTCTGAATGTGATGGACTTTGTAGAAGCTTGCAGTAGAGGATACTCAAAGGGATATTCTACATTTGATTGTGTTGATGGAGAAAAATTTTCAGTTTATAGTTAGAAGTGATAGCCTCCTCTATGTTGTAGCTAACATGCTTATGATTGCAGGGATCAATGGTGTATTATTGAGATTCATATGTGTCTGATATGTGTGATTGTAGAGAAGGATTTTTATATGCTTCCAGTTACATTAAGAACTGAGTTGCATGAGAGAGGACTTGTGTGTTGAGATGATTGACTATTGTTGGTTGTTGTTGAGATCCATTTGAGCATGTTGTCATTGATATATATCCTTGTGTAGCTGAGTGAGAGAGATATAGTTGTGTATGTTGTTGAGAGTGCATATGTTGATGTATTGGGTTTGTTTGATTGAGATGATGTATTGAGCTTATCAAAGAGAGAAATTTTATGTTATCTTGTGTAGGGGTCTAGTTTGAAACATTGTGAAATGTGGCCCTAGTGATCAATAGCTCGAGATAGCTTGGTGAAGAAGGGATGGGTGTTCCTTGCCTATGGGTGTAGGTAGCTTTAGTAAAGGAAGTAGCATTCTCATAGTCCAATGGTTGTTGGGCGAGGCTTTTAGGGGATAGGAGCCTCCAGTGGATGGGTGTTCACTTAGTCTTCCTTGTTGGACATAGCCAGTTATGATTATGTAAATTGATTTGCATGATTAATAAAATTTTAAGGAGAGCAGCAACAACAACAAATGGTGGTTGTTTCCCCGAAGGAGGGTTTTCCACCAAAGATCCTTGTGTCCCTTGTGTATGTGATTGTTTATGGCTTTTATGTGATGATGGTATTTACTTTATTGGTTTATGCATTATAAGACCTAACCTAGTAATGGCATAATGTGTGATTGTGAATCAGTAATCGAAAAATAATTTTAAAGTATAAATTGTCACTACTAATTCACCCCTCCTCCCTTCCAAACCCCCCCTCACAGTAGCGAGAACATTTCCAACAAGTTCTTCAACCCTAAATCAAGCCACTACTCTATGATTCTTAGCCAGCGATCCCTCATACTAAGGTTCCTCTGTTGCATTACCACCAAAGATATTTCCTCCCTCTAAACTCTCTGTGATCATGTTGATGGGTGCATTGTGCACCTTAGTCAACAAGGGAAGAATAATCCAGCCCAAAGCTCTTCAATAGCCCAAACAATCTGGTGTGGCTACCCTCAACAAGTTTATAGGCTCCATTGGCATTAGATCTTTTCCTCTTACGAAGAAGTGAATCTAGGGAAAACTAATCATAATCTAAACTATGGTTATCTTATATTAATATAAAACTAATATATATTAACTTATGGTTAAAATAAAACTACAACTTAATAATCAGTTTAACAATGAAAAGAAATGGTGAAAATCAAATAGCCTAAAATTCATATGACTATTAAAAAAATCAAAGGATTGTATGTTTCATCAGAAAGAAACCTTGATATGGTATGTAATTCTGATTTGTATATTTCATTTAGAATATAATACAATAATTCTGCTAAAGAATGAAGCTATAATACATAATGTATAGATTTATATTGCAACAAATAAAAGAGACCAAAACATAATGTAAGTGGCTCAAAAGAATGACGTACTATTGATGAACTTTACAAAATATATTTAGAAAATGGAATCAAATTCTATTTCTATCTACAACTCCAAATTAAATTAAAACTAATTCTTAATGTAAGTAATAAAGGAACAAGTAACTATAAAATACATATTCCACAAATTAACTATCAACTATGTTTATTTTAAGATCTTACATCAACAACAACTGCAACGGCTAACTAATACATAATAGTTACTATGGCTAGGCCCACACAAACATGAATGAGTAACTATAAATGATCTATTTAAGATGTATACACTTTAATCATTGGATTGGGAAAACAATCAATAAACCAAAGAAAATTTTAGGGGTCAATATTTGCAAGTGGGCTAATTTTCTATACTTTTTCCAAAATAAATATTCTCAATCTCCATTTTTTCTAAAAAATAATTTGCCCATGTTTTATAGTGTGAAATTATTTTACCTTAAAAATCGCCAAAATCTTATATAAACTAATATAATATAATTATACATTTAGATATTTTTACAAAAATATCATCAAACATTTCACAATCTTTCTATTATAAATTACTAAGATTCGCCAAAGTTTCTAAACTTTCAATAAATATCCATCTTCAAAAATTTCCGGTTCTTAAACAAACCATCAACTAAAATAATGATATAAATGAGATAATCATTAGAGTTATAACCATAACTGTGATACACTTGAAAGTGACATTTTGTGTCAACTTGAACATCTGAAAGACCTTGCAAAAATTTAGATGGAACAAATGTCTATATCCATGCCACTATCAGGGCACGAGTTGCTGGAGAAGGATATCGATCACACCAAACCATTACAAATTGAAGTAATGCTTATAAACAAAGAAATGCAATATGGGCGATTACAAATTGAAGTAATGCTCAGAAACAATGAAATGCAATATGGTCAACTGTTTGCTTAAGAAATCAAATCATCAAACAAGCAACAATTATCTTCTAAATCTTAACATATAAATAGAAAAAGATAGAGAAGATATTAAATAGAACCATGAATATACAAATGAGAGAAGCAAACTGGATACAACCAAGTCGATAAACTTGTATTGACAGTATTCCACAGTCACAATCCAACCAACATTTCTTTGCTCGAGGTTTCCCCTCATGCTGCAGGTTATAGCCTCAGCTCTTTGAAAGCGCTCCTAATTCTCCTATTCTACCAACTACATATCCCCCTCATAAATCTCCTATTCTACCAACTACATATCCCCCTCATAAATCTAATCATTTTATACAGAGAGGTCTTCTGCATGATTGGATTGCACATTATATTTTTCAGAACGAAAGGGATATGGATCCGATTTGTCACTCCCCATTAACCTTTGCCTTTAAAATAACTTTGATCAAAACTGATTCTAATTAGAGATATTACAAATCGAACAAGATGATTGGGATCCTTGATCTCTTCCTTTTGAGTTACAAATCGATTAATGCTTCTCCCGATTGCAAGACTTTGAGTCAAAATTTGTTGTCCCCAAATTTAACCAAAGAATCAATGCACTCATGTGTTGGTTGGGGAGGTTGGCTTTAAAACCCCAGTCACGTTCGATTCCTGCGGGAGCTGGGCGATGTTGTAGTACATTTGTTTCGATGATGATGTATGTGTTTGGACGTAATTCTGATAGTTTCGGCGATAAATATTGTATGATGAGATCTGCTCGCTTCGGCGATATATGTTGTATGATGATTCTTCAGCCGGGATGCTTCTCCCTCACTGAAAAAAAACCAATGAATCAATATATGTTTCCCAAAAGAGCCAGTCTATTGAGAGAATTGATCAATTTGAGGTGGAAAGTCTAAATTGTGAAGATCAGAATCATTCCTTGATTTATCAATTCTTACTATAAAGTCACAAAAATCAATCCAACAAAAAGTATTATTTACTCATGAAAATTTTTTGGAAAAAATCACATCAAGAGACCCGTTTCATGTTCAGGACAAGATTAGATTAGAAAATATTATTGTTAAATTCAAGATTAGATATTCACGTTGATTTTCTTTTTTTTTGGTAACTGACTAATGATGTTGATTATCTTTGGACATGGGTAGTTTCTCATTAATATGTGTGCCAACATGTGATTCAATGTCGCCGTGAATTACGATTTAATGACGGTTGTGCCTAAATTGGTTGGATGTGCTTTCTCTGCTTCACACATGGAAAGATATGGCGAGATTAACGTGAACATGTGGTGGAACACAGGATTTGGTGGCAGTCGAAATGGTGCATATATCCAAAATTATACCTGTGTCATCACACATCAAACAGCATTGAAACCACTACGGAGTGGTATTACTCTGATGTAGAAAACAAATCGCTCAGTTGTCAAACTGCCTTAAAAAATGGGTTGTTATTTCCTTGTGGCGTCAATATTCCCGCCTATACTTCCGTGGTGAAAGGCGTTGTATGAAACATATATGGAGTCAATAAACGTGGGTGACGACGTGTTAAAAACTTGCGACGTGGAGAATCCTGATGATGAGAATACCAAAACAAATAATTTAAAGTCTCCAAGAATTTATACATGCATCAGCGGGTCTCCATGATTTTCCCACAATGGGAGACGATGAATTGACAGTGACGCTTCTGTATTCCGCCCAGTCATCAAGTACAATTCTCAGATCAATGAGCTTGGCCTTGAGGCCTTTGCAGCAGTTTGCGTGCATGGTGTAAACATCAACCAAGTCTGGGCTCCTCTGGCAGAATCCTCCAAAATACTTGGTTTCCAAGAACATAAATTTCATACCCCTTGCAGCAAATCCGGTGGTGGACTTTAGAATATTTAAGACGTCCTGCTCTTTCTGGCCCGGGAAAGAGCTTCTTGACAGATACCAGTCTGTGTAAAAACGGATGGTTCGTTCATTGGAACGGACGTACATGAATCCTGTGTTCACCTCGTTCATGACATCAAAAGGGTTGCCATTGTAATTGTCACATGTGCTCTGGATGTCTGCATCTTCCCCCAGCCTTTCGAAGGGATTTCGCAGCCACATTATGTCAGAGTCCTGCAAAACTTAATACATGTTATTTTTTCAAATTCAATGTTTCAGAATTTTATGGAAAGGAGGTAATTCAAACAAATAATTTAAAATTCCAAAATATTTTTAAAATATGAAATCGAGTTTAATCTCTTGAATCTTTTAAAACTAAAAAAACCAAAAACTCAACAAATTCCAAAATATTCCTAAACCTAAAATCAGAAATTTCGTCAGTGTCCTTATGTTCAAATCTTTTAAAACTAAAAAAACCCGAACATGAGACAAATTTCCCAGCATTATTTACCCACTTACCGAGAAAACCATACTGTAACCACGTTTCAGAATTTCTGCCAAGAAGCCAAGCCTCCTCCACATCATTTTCAAGTAATCGTCGCTCATGTACACTTTCTCTGCAGTGAAATCAACGCCACTTGTCTTCAAAGAGTAGCAGAGTGAGTGAATTTGAAGACAGCGATTGTAGGCCTTTGCATCCAAAGCAACAATGAGCAAATTGTTCAGTAATTCCCGTGTCCCTTCACCCACATGGAAGCTCTCCAGGAAGAGATCAATCATGGTATTCGGCTTAGCCCAGGCCCCATTCAAGGCCGTGATTATTACTGTCTTGTTTGGGTTCGCAGCTTTAGCCAAAACTATATCTAATTCATCTTGAGGGGAAGCAGGGGGCGGCGCAGGAGGAACTGGAACTGGTGGCACCATTAAATTCTTCTGCACACGAAAAAAAATAAATTAAAAACCATCGGAGATTGAATTTGATATGTGCTGAAACAGCAGACAAGGAGGAATAGCATTTAATCACCAGAGGCCATTCTCTTGCAGATCCCATGGAAAAGTTAGACACTCCAGTTAGCATGTGTGAAACAAAATGAGTGAGCGCCTGAGAAAGTGAAGTAGGAAGGAAGAAGCTGTAAGAATTCGATAACGCCCATCCGATGCCTGCGATGCAAAGTAGGGTAAGGAACACCTCCCTCACGAAATGTTTGCGAGCCATTATCGCAGAAACCTACGCCTCGATTTTTGTTTATGCGATCATCACCATCTCAGTTTGCAGTAATTTCCACCTTCGCAAATGGAATTGCAGAATCGTTGAAATTTTAAAAGAGGAAATCGAACGAACAAAGAGCAGGAAATACAAATATCGATCACCGTTTGGAATTCTATTGTATGGTTTATTTTGTTGATCGAAGTCGCAGTAGGGTGCACAATCCCACGAGCTGAAACTTCATTGCTATGAATATGAATGCATCGGCTAGATACATCTTAATTCCCGATATAAGCGTGGACAGGGAAATCTTTTCAGATACAAACCCTCTTTTTAAGGTTGATTTGATTATTAATTCTAATTATAAATAAATATCATTATTAATTAAAGGTTGATTTAATTATTAATTCTAATTATAAATAAATATCATTATTAATTATTAATTATGTTATATTATATTTTATATTTTCTTTTATATATTATTTCTTTTTAAAATATAATTTGATTTACTCAGAATGTTTTATTATTAATTATTTTGTTTTATTTTTATTTTTATTTTTATTTAGTCAAAATGCTTATAACACATTATATTACACTAAAAGGAACATAATCTATTACCAATTAAACTCAGGGATAATTTTAATTATTTTTAAAATAATATAATTTATAGTTTTTATTTCATGTCTCAAAAGTGATTAAGTATCAGTGTTTTGTTTGTTAAATCTTATTTTTATAAATTAATATAATATATTGATATTTTAGTAGGTAGATTTCCATAGTGTATAATTTGATTATAATGTTGATGTTTTCTAGATAACTTATATTCTCAATAAGACTTCACCCATCTTCGGGGACATGAAGCTTAATTGATGGTACCATGAATAAATAAATCTAAAACATGACCACTAGAGATGGGATATAGACATTAGAGATAGAGAAAAAGATTAGAACGTTGATATGATAATTAATTTGTTTTATTTTAATATATTGATGATGGTGGTGGTTAACGTCCACTAAGACCAAACATTGGTCTATCGGACCTAAAGAAACAAATTATTTATTTTGATTTAAGATTTTATTCCTATGCTCAAAAAGCTTGGAGAGAAGCCTCCCGAGCTCACTATAATTTTGACATTCTAAAAGGCTAGGAAGGTCACTATTGTAACAAAGATTGTGAAACTAAGATCTAATGTGGTTGTACGTGGGGCACTCTAAGAGGAAGTGGTTTTCATCCTTGATGTTCATATTCTCACATATATGGCAGATCCTTTCCATCCATGGCGTTTTAGGAACTCCCAACGACCTGTTTCACTATGGAGCTCATGAGAATTCGTTCTAATCTTTGCTATATTAGTTTTCTTCTTTGAGCTAGTTAAAATAGAGAGATACTTTTGATCTTCTAGGGTGGCGTTGATGACCTTCTTATAATAACTTAATTTTCTTTTAGCCGCTAAATCTTTCTCACACCACATTTTTTCTTTGAACTTAGAAGTAACAATATCTTTAATGTTATTTATGTTTTGCAATGCATCATTCTCGTTGATCTTCTAATAGTTTAACCAGGCCCTTGTGTCTTTATGCCACCCCCGATTGAGCCTTAGGTGGTTTTGGCTGGAATTTAAAGCTAGCTTAGGAAGTGGTTTTGGCTGGAATTTAAAGCTAGCTTAGGAAGTCTATGATCGTCTATGTTAAATATTGAAAATTAAATAATAAATTAATTTAATTTTGATATGACCAAATTGATATTACTATTACAAATAATATAAAATTAATTTGAGAATTGAGAATAATATATTTTAAAATTAATATTATTTTAATAGTGGATTGGAGTAAATTACTCCAGGGATATGGTTGAAATGTATAGAATTTTTAAGATGTATATAATGTTTAAGTTGAATGAGGAGTTTATAAGTAATTGATGATGATGATGATGATGGTTAACGTCTGTCTACTAGACCAAACTTTGGTCTATCGGACCTAAAGAAAAAAATTATTTAGTTTGATGTAAGAATTTTATTCCTATGCTCAAAAAACTTGGAGAGAAGCCTCTTGAACTCACTATAATTATAGATAGATTAATATCATTTAAGAATTATAAAAATTTATTTAGGATTGGAATAAAAGAGGGGGAAAATATAATAAGGTTAAATTTGGTATATTATAATAAATTTAAATTTGGTAAATTAAAATAAATTAAAGTGAGATTGATATATTCAAGATCTGGTTAAATTGACATTAGTGGATGAAAACTAATATTAGAATAGAGTAGGTCTCAACCAATTGTTAGTCATTGGATTTAAATTATTAAAAATAGTATAAAGTATTTAGTGCATGGCTTAGTCTAACTTATAGATTTTCAATCTTCATTATTCCAATGCCCTAGAGGTTTTTCAGGGTGTTGAATCCATTTATGCATTCAAAAATGTATTTTAACCAACAAAAAAACTTGAAATTGTATTGCTAGATTTTGATGAATTCGGGTGAAAAAGGTTATTCTGTCTATAAGTTAAATTACTTTTTTAGTTAATAATTTCACTCTAACTATAAACTAATATAAACAATAGAAAATAATTAATTTAGAACAAAAAATAGATTATAGTTTAATACAAAAATTAATTCATAATTTCGAACTAGATTAGATTTGATTATCATGATAAAGAAAAAAAGTGGGAGACGTAAAAACATTATAAATTTGAGATCATATGGATTAATAATATTATTTCATATTAATATTAATAAGAATAAAGAATAGAGACCCTGATCGGTACCTCTGAAATTAGTACCATCGCCCCCCCACATGCTCAAGGCAATGGGTGCGGTGACCCTTGGCATGAGTGCATGCAAGGGTGGTGGGAAAGGTGGCGGGACAGGAGGTGAGGTGAGAAATAAAGGAAGGTAAGGTAGGCACACAAGCAGTGTTAGAGTGTATTCTTGTGGCGAAAGGTGGTGTTACATGGGATCAGGAGCGAGACAGACCCTGCAACTCAAAACTCAAAGGCGACCGACAATTGAACCCAGGTATGTTTTTTGGCCTCGCTCCTCCACTGTAATTATGTTATGGTTGGGGTTTTGCTGGGGTGAGAGGAGGGTAAATAGGAAGATGTCCTGGGGGGTAGAGAACTGCTGGTGGCAATGGGGAAGGCAATTGGTGGCAATTGCCTGGTTCTACGTCTATATCCTTTGCCAGTTGGGTAGTGCCTATGGTTAATGGGGGGATAATCTCATGTTGCCTAATTTGGAAATACGGGCTCCTTAAACCGTGCTTGGTGTGAGGCTGACTGTAGCAGGCAAATGGGTGAGGGAAATGAGATGGAAGAAGGGGGAAGGGGGAGCAGTCGGTAAGTTACATGGGAGGAGGACCTTATAACTGCAGGAAAAGCAAGCATTGGGTTAACCGTAAATCCTCTCAAGATTATGGCAAAGCCAGAGACCCCAATTAGAAAGCTAAATGGGAGAAAGTGAGAGGCAACGTTATTACTTCCTAGGCAGAGGTGGTAGGGGTCCAAATTTCTTCCTGGCAATTTGTAAGGGAGAGGAGAGGAATATGCGAATGGTTTAGGCAAGGGAAGCCTGAGCTGAATGTGAATGGAAGTTATTGGGTATAGAAAAAGGGAGCGGCAGCAGGTAGTTGGAACCAACCCCAATGCAGGGTTTGGTCTAAGGACCACCCCAGCTCCGAGGATGAGAGAGAAAGGGGAGAGGAGAAGCAAGGGGTGGTGCATAATATTGTCAAAATAATTTAGGAAAGGTACCAAACTGCAATGTTTTGTTTTGGATTAACAAACCGTTGTTGTCACCAAGGTTCAAGAAATCTAGACATGGCTCGACCTGCGAGAGGACAAGGTCGTGGAAGGAGAGACTCGACACCCAGGAAAGACAAGGAGCCAAGCACGTTGGAACCTCGAAGGCACAGGAAGTCAGTACAACACCTTATCACTGAAGCGGCAAAGGCTTACCATGAGGGGACGAATGAAGGAATCTGGAAATTGCTAGAAGATTGGGAGGAGGAAACAAAACAAGATAGTGAGACAAAGGAAGACATGGACAACTGGAGGAATTTAGTCCTGGATCCAAGCAACACCATAGGAATAATTGCGCAATTCAAACAAACTCTTTACCTCTATTGGTTGGTGAAGATTCTATTAGGCAAATAAATGGAACAAATTTCTGCTGGAGTTGCAGTGAGACTCCAAGGTATGCCGAGTTACAAGCAAGATTTTCATAAAATCATATTACAGCTCCATAAACAAGACATCAGGCTGGATAGAATTGATCGCCACATCCCTTGCATACTAGAACTGAATGAGATTCCTGGGGAATTAGCCAAGGATCTGATACCTGTTCAATCTACCTCGGAGGAGCAGAAAGGATAGAATATTACCTATGCATATTTTTGTTTTATGCTAATAGCTTTTAATTCCTGTCATGCAAATATAAGTTTAGATAGATATGTAGTGTACAGACATGAAACAGAGACATATCTAGCTTGGCTAGAAAGATTAAGAATTATTTGTTTTTGGATGGCTTACAATGCAAACAAGTGGGTAACAGACTTGGTTTCCCTTTGGGGCAAGTTGAGGCCACCTAGTCAATCTATGTGGTGTAAATTTTCCTTTTTTTAATATAAAATGGAATGGTCCTTCCAAGCTTAATAAAATGATAATAATAATAAAGAATAGAGGGGGATAGTGGGGTGGTTAACAATAGGAAAGAGACAGGAAGAAGGGGGGACTTAAGGATGGTTAGGATTGATATTAGAGGACAAAAAATGTATATTATGCTTCCAATACTCACTTAAGTGAAACACATTTTCCCAATTGAAGTTGTTAGGGTGCTTTTCAATTTAAAAAGCTTCCCTAATGACCCGATTCGAGTGGAAGGGAATGAAGGCCACGATTTTAGATTTTTTGAAACATATTAATGTATAGTATTATGGGAGTGTTCTGCGATGACGGATTTAGTGATTCAATTATGGTAGGTGTTGGCCATATTTTCCTTTAGGTGGGTTTTGAAGGACCTCTCAATTTCTCCTATGTAGGACATTCCACAACAAGGTATCTCATAGAATCTACAGCCAAGCATGGGGTCATTTTTGTCTTTAGCTATTATGAAGAATTGGCTAAGTGTTGATTGAGGTTTAAACATGGTTTTGATTTTTCATTTAGATAGAATTTTGGAGATATGATTAGTAAATCCCTATATGTAGGGAAGATATGTAGGGAAGGGATATTTTTTTTTAAGAACAGCGTAACTAGGTTCGGCATTTGTAAATGTAATTTTTATCTTTGTACCTATCAAGAAAAAGAATTATTATATTTGTAATTATACAAATGAGTTTCTTGCTCATTCCATAGATCTAGAAAAGTCAAAGAATCAAGATCATGTTAAAAATATCTTCTTGAGCATGTATGTAATGAATATGGGTTAACCTGGTGTCAAGAAGCCCTCCAAGACAAGCACAATCCTCCAAAGAAGAATTATGTCAGCTAAACAATGAGAAAGGCAGTCAGCACTTATAGATGTCAAGTTAGCTCAAAATTAGTGTCACAATGATCTAATGTAATGTCAGCTTGATCTGGAAGACATGGTCACTATATATATAAAACTAAAGATTGACATTAAAAAAAAAAAAAAGATTGAACTCCTCAGAGAATCTCGACACAACAAAGTATAACAACATGACTATAATCTCACTATCTCGGTGAATGCTCTGTCTCGGTGCTCAGTGAATTCTATGTCTCAGTGCTCGATGGATACTCTGTCTCAATGAAGGAGAATGATATTCTATGCTTGTGATCACAATCTCAACACAATTACAGTCTCGACCTCTCCAACACAGTCACATAAATTGCAGTCACTGTAATTGTGGATGGAGCTAGACACTCTTGGCATATACACAACTTTTAGATCATTGTTCTTCAATGAGTAATACATCAGATCTCTAAGCACACGAAAAAACACATCAAATGATCTAAGTGATGACACAAATATCTGAACGCAGCCACTAAGTGGTCTCACATATAAACATGGTTATAGTCTCGAATTAAGGGTGGCAAAAAGAATCTTAATGATCTCATCAATTGCGATGAATAGATCCTACAGTAACGTGACTTGGCATGACATACAATTTGGTTGAAGTCATGAACTTGGTCTAAATTTGATGAAGACAAAATTATGAAAAATGAAAAATAAGAGTTGAGTGAAGATCTAACACAAAGGCAACAGTAATGATCACGATGAAGGTGAAGGTGCAATAACCTGAGTGATGGAATTGAACTTCGTAACACATAAATGATGATGAAGATCTCAATAGTGACAAAGAAGAGGATTGATGTCTTGGTCTTGGAGTGGCATTAGAAGTCAAGGGTCATAGTCTTGGTGTTCATCAATTAGAATCTCTATATGAAGAATTTTGTGTGGGTTTTCCTCTTCAAGAGGGAGAGGTTTTGGCCTTGGAAAATTGCCAAACACTTTGTGTTCTTGTCCCTTTGTTTGGTAGCTATTTGATGAACTAAATAAGACACGCTAAAGAATGTGCTAATAAGAAAAGAGTTAAATACCTCTCAAATAGTTATCATGCAAGAAGAATCTCATTAACTCTATTTTTCCTAGATTCTTCAACAATTTTCAATAAGGCTGAGTTGTTGGAAGGGTTTCTAGGTTTGGGATGCATAGCCCATCCCCCTCCCCCGCATTATCCTCTCTCTTTCCTATTGTTAACTCCCCATCACCTCCCTCTATCCTTTATTATCATTACTATTATTAAATAATATTCTTAATATTCTTAATCCCTATAATGTCAAATTTGTAATGATAATCTTTCTATCTCTCCCTCTCTTTTGCTTTCTAATAATAATTAAATCTAATCTAATTATAAATTATAAATTATTTTTTGTTCTAAATTATTTCTATTATATTCTATTGTTTATATTAGTTTATGGCTGGAATCAAATTACTAACTAAATAATTTCTAATGTTATTTAATAATATGAATCCCATCACTGGTAACTGGTCTAGACATACTCTATTCTAATATTAATTTTCAATGATTAATATCAATTTGACCAAATCTTGAATATATCAATCTATCCCTAATTTATTATAATTTACCAAATTTAACATTAGTATATTTTTCTTGCCCTATTTTATTCCAATCTTTAATATATTTTTATGGTGTAGTCTAATAAATAAACAGAATAACTTTTTTCACCATAATCCAGTGATACAATTTGAAGCAAGAATGTGATTTTTTGTTAGTTAAAATACATTTTTGAATGCATAAATGGATTCAACACCCTTAAAAACACTCAAGGCACTCAAATTCAAATAAATTAAACTGAAGTTTTTAAAAAGACTCTATGAGATTTTGGTTTTAAAAAAATGTGGTGAAAAAAATCCATCTATTTTTATAATTTTTTTCCCCTATTATATTCCATTTCCAATCTTAAATGATGTTAATCTATCTATAATTTATTATATTCTGTTAACTCAACTTGAATATTCTATATATTTCTCCCTATATCCCAGCCATAATTTACACCAATCCACTAATATTAATTTAAAAATATATTATTCTTGATCCCAAACTTTTATATTCTTTGTAACAATAATATCAATTTGACCATATCATATTAAATTGACATCAGGGATTTTCCTAATCACATTAAAGATGGCATCAGATAAGATTGCTCTATTGTTATTAGGAAAGCTAAACCTCTTAAGAGCATCATTAGGAAACCTGAATTTGAAGCCCTCAAAGCTTTGAATAGTAACCCCAATATTGTTGTTCTTAAAGCATATAAAGGAGGGGTTATTGTGATCTTGGATAAAGAGGACTCTAGAAGAAAAATGATAGATCACTTCTGCAACATCAGGAGCTATAGAAAGCTTAGTAAAGATTCCCTTAAAAATGTTTCAAAAGTTGTTGCCTTGGCTATCAAATCTAATAAGTCCATAAGTTCCATAAGCCAAAATTAAATTGAGAGCAACCCTCTCACTCCGAAAATTTATGGGCTTCCTAAGATTCACAAAGAAGGGGATCCCCTTAGACCTACTGTCAATACGATAGGTGGGCCTACATATCTTCTTACTAAATATTTAGCCTAAAAACTTAAGCCTTTGGTTGGTCGTATTGATTCCTTTGTTAATGACTCTTGCTCCTTTGTAAGTGAGTTAAAAGAGGTTAAATTTGAGCGTCGTGATATTATGGTTAGCGTTGATGTTGTTTCACTTTACACCAACATCCCTATTAATGAGGTTGTTGAGGTAGTCAATTGCATCACCGACACTGATACAACCAAGCTGGTATAGATTTACCTTACTTCCACTTTCTTTAGCTTTGAAGGTGAATTCTATGAACATACTTGTAGGGTTGCTATGGGCTCTCTCCTCGCTCCCATTGTTTCCAACCTATTCATGGAGGATTTTGAATCTAAGGCTTTAGCTTCTGCTCAATTTTAGCCAAAGAGATGGAAAAGGTTTGTTGATGACACCTTCATCTTCCATGGTCATGATAAATTGGATTTATTTTTTCGAAATCTCAATAATCAATCTAGATCCATCAAATTCGCCATGGAAACATAGTCAATGGTATCTTTTCCTTCCTTGATGTTTTGGTCTCAAAAAAATATGATGGTTCTTTCTCTCACCAAGCCTTTTGTAAGAAAACTCACACGGAGAAATATTTGTTAGAAAATTATATATTACAGAGCAATGGAACACACAAAATATTGCAGAAATATAAACACAGAAAACATATAAAAGGAGACATAGATATACGTTGTTCACCCAGTGTGGGTTACGTCCATGGAGAAACAGCCAGTCCTTCCTTTTATATTATCCAACAAACTGAAGAGATACAACCTACAGTAGATCCGCTGTAATTCTCTCTTCGCTCTCAATCTCCTCTCTCTTCCTCACTCATAATACAGATCTACATAGACGCAATACAATTCCCTCATATATAGTGAGGGGTTGCCTTCTAGGGAAAAAAATCCTAAAATAAACATAACTTCTACTATCAAATCTCCGCCTAATGAACGGCCCATATTGAATACAAATTTTCAACATTTTACAAGGCAATTTTACATCTATTTTTAGCTTCGGGGTGCTTTCCCCAATCCCCACGCTAGGGGGGGCACTCCCAAAGGTCGTAGTCGCCTTCCCCTCGACCCCCCAGCAGTGAATATTTTACGGGCGGTGTTGCCACCCCATTATGAACTATGGTCCAATGTGGCGATACCTTTGAATACAAAAGATAATCAGGCTCCACAACCAAAAATATTTGCATGTGAAACCCCATCGCTTTCCAGCCTAAAATCTAGGTGTTCTCAACGCATTGGCCACTCGGGATTTGAGGGTTTCTGGTGAAAGCTATTTGGTGAATGAGAAAACCCATCTCCTTAATGTTTTTGAATTGAATGGTTATAAAAGATACCAAGGTATCAAAGCCATTTTAAAAGCTAGCAGAGGCCCTAGGAATAAGGAAGAGTCTAGTGAAGTGGTCTCTAGTGTCCAACTCCCCTTTATTGAAGGGGATTCTAATAAGATTGCTTAGATTCTTAGGAGGTACAGGGTTTCTTCCACCTTTAGACCCTTGAAAACCATTTGTGGCTCCTTAAAATTAGTCAAAGACCCCGTGGAGCCTAAAAACATTAAGTTTTTTTATTTGATTCCATGTTCTTGTGGGACCCCCTACATTGGTGAAACATGTCGGTCCATAAATCAGAGGATTCAGGAGCATGCAACTGACCTTAGACACTACAGGACTCGCTCCTCTACTTTAGCTGAACATGCTGAAAATAGTAAGCACCACATATGTTTAGAGGATTTCTAGGTCCTTGCTAAGATTGATCTTTTCCATCACCTTAAATTAAGGGAATTCATCGAGATTGAAAAAATGTCTAATACACGAAATAGGGATGATGGATGGAAGATCAATAGCTCATGGATTCCATCCCTATATGCCTAGGCCTCCCCCTCTCTCTTTTCACTATTTGTTTGTTAGTATTATTGTTATTATTTCAATTTATTTATTTATCTATTATTTTAAACATTATTTATTATACTAAATATTTTTCCTCTTTTATTTTTTATTATTTATATAATATTTTTTATTAATATAAATAGTAGTTTCTTATCGTATTGAACTTATTAGTAGTTATTTCATATATATATAGATAGATATATAGAGGTTGTTTTTAAGGAATTTATTTGATTTAGATATATTAATAATAATGGAAACTTTTTCCTTTAATTTTATTATTTATTTTAATATATTATATAGCATTTCAATTTATTTTATTATTATTTAATTTGATAGACGTTTGAATTTACCATTGCGTCTCTACTATAAACATCTCGTTTGTTGATCTTACCTTCCATTCTTTTCCTGATGATGAACCTCTCTACTATAAACATCTGGTTTGTTGATATTACTTTCCATTATTTTCCCGATGATGAACCTCAGTAGGGGTTTGAAATGTGTTGATCCAAAAATCAACGTGATCTATCCGTAAGAGTTTTGCTTCATAATAAAATTTATTGTTTATTATTAATTTATTGTTCAATCTTCAATATCTAATAATCAATTAAAATAAAATAAAATAATTGTTATACCAATGTTCAAATCATTTTCTTTATCTCTAACGTTCATGTTCTAGCCCTATTTATTCATGCTCTAGCACCTTTAGTATGATCGATTAAACTTTATATCCCTGAAGATGAGTGAAGTGTTCGCCTGAAACGTCTAGTTTGACATCACATTGAGAACACACAATTGTCTAGAAATATTCAACATCATCATCAAATATATTAATAATAATTTATATTAAAAATTTTGAAAACAATTATTATAAATAATTACTTGTTCTTTTTTAATTATTAATTTTTAATGGTTGAAATTTTAGCTTGTAAATTAATAAAAAGTAATTATTATCTCACTTTTTGGCCTAAATATGGTAATACAATTTCTAGCAAGATTGTGATTTCTTGTTGTTTGGAATACATTTTTTAATGCATAAATAACTTTTTTGCAAATTAAACATATTATTTTTATAAATATGTATTGGATTTTGAATAAAATTGACCAAATATATGCTCTAAAAAAAATCGTATCATCTATTAATTAGACTACCTTATCTTAATTCATAATCTTGATAAAAAAAAATGCATAATGACATTTTTCGTGACACATTTTCTAGTTAGTTTTAACTGAAAAGTTGTTTAATTTGTAGAATTCAAGTGCCCCTGGGTTTTCGAGGGTGCTAAATCAATTTATGCATTCAAAAATGTATTTTAATCAACAAAAAATCACATTCTGTTTATAAGTTAGACTACACCGATAAAAAATTGTCATAACCTTTAATTTTTAATGCATATATAAATCATAGTGTTTAATTCTTGATTTATTTATTTATAAATTCTGAATTCCACTTATAAATTGAGATGAACATTTTAATATATATTATTTATTATAATTATTGTTAAAGTGTTTAATGAGTCTCTCATATGCAACAAATTTGTATTTGTGTTAATTAAATCATTAATATATGTAGTTATATTTTATATTTATAATTTTGATGGTCATATTTAACTACCCCATATTAATATTAGCTATTTTTTTATTAATCCTAATTGGTTTTAAAAATATTATTAAATTATGATTTTTTTTTTTAATTTCTATTAGATTAAATAGTATATATAAATATCAGGTAGTCTTTATGTGAGACTTTTTGGAAAGTTTTTTGGTTTATTTTATGATCTAATTTTTCTAGAATCTGAGGTACCTTTTTCACCCTCAAAACTATGGTACAATTCTTCCAACCTTTGCCACAATAGTATCTACAGATGTGTTCTAATGCGTCCACTAGTAATCCTCCTCTTCATCTGCAACTTCTTTTTCAATCCAATCCAAATCCAAACAATAGAGGGGCTCAGTAGGTTGAGACACTCAACCTCCCTGCATATAGTATTGCCACCGTGGAATGTAATGAACTGAATCTTTGGTCCGGTCAGGTGGTGAATACTTAGACTTCACCAATAATTGTTGAGCATACCGATGATGAAGTCTCAGAACCTAGATATTCTACTTGAACAACTGGGGATGAGTCAATTCAAATTCCTATGAACAACAAATCCATTCATAAACTATTGTTACTAGAGAATGTGAGACTAGTCCACCTTGTCCTGATATATTATCATTGAGAAAAAAATTCCTTGTCTTGAATTTGACTTTTTAGGGGAGTTGCAAAATTTATTTGTCAAAAAATTGTTACTTTAGGCTATGAAGGTACGTACCTATTTATGCCAAAACAATTAAATAATATTTCTCTAAGAAACCTAGCAGAAAACAAAAGGATTGACTCACTATTCAGGTTATGGGAAAATCATCAGACATAATGTTGGGGAAGCCTATATGTGTTAAATATGGCAATCTAGGGAACTCGATTCTGACTATACATATTAATGGGGTTGATATCCCAAATGTACTGGTAGATTTGGGGGCAAAAATTAACGTTATAACCTCTGCAACTGTGATTACCTTGGGTCTACAAAACCTTAAACCAACTCCCACCATCCTAGAATTGGCAGATCATTCTACTATAAGACTGGTAGGGAAGCTGGAAGATATAACTATTTTAGTAGAGTCATGGAAATACATTGTCAATCTTTTGGTTCTACATACTCAATCCCCAGCTGGTGAACATCCTTTGATTTTAGGAAGACCTTGGCTTGCGACCGCATATGCTTACATTGGGTGTTGGTCTAGAAATATGGTAATATCCAACGCGGAACTTATAAATAATATTATCCTCTACCCCCCTACTAAACCAAGTTCATCAGATAAAGTAGGATTTACCTTGATGAAAAAATATCTACCTATGAAAGAGCTTGAATCTAAGAGTGAAGAAGTTAGACCTATTCTTACCATCAATGAAGCTCTTTGTTTCAAGGATGAAATGAAGGACCTATCCTTACCTTTCTCAGCAGTCCCAACTCCGTTTCTGACCCAATCCACTAGCTATTCGAATCTGTCATGAGTTACAGAGATCAAGAAAATATGGAACTAGAAAAAGAAGCTAGAAATATTTATATAACTGTACCCTGTGATAATATTTCTATAGAAATTGAACCATGGAAAACATTGAATATTAATCCTGGCCTTTCCCCCTCCCAAATTGAATGGTTATTGAAGGTTCTTCAGGAACATAAAGAAGCCTTTGCTTAGGAGTATATAGATATTAAAGGCATCCCTGCTGACTTATGCACTCATCACATATACATTAAAGAGGAATGTCAACATGTTAGGCAGCCATAGAGAAGAATGAGTCATGCCTTAAACTTTTTTGTCAAAGATGAATTATAGAAGCTATTAGACGTGGGTTTCATTTATCCAATATCGGATAGTCACTGGGTTTCTTCGCTGACCATTGCTCCTAAGAAGAATGGGAAGTGGTGGATTTGTGTGAATTACATGGAATTAAATAAAGCAACTTTAAAATATCATTTTCCCATACCCTTTATTAACCATGTCCTTGATACATTAGTTGGAAAGAAGCTTTTCTCCTTTCTATATGGATTCAGCGGATACAACTAGATACAAATAGATACTGAGGATAAGGATAAAATGACCTTCACATGTCCTTGGGGGACCTTTTCCTACTGAGTCCTCCCATTTGGTCTCTATAACACACACGCTACCTTTCAAAGGAAAATAGTAAGAATTGTTTTTTATCTAATCAATGATAGTGTTGAAATCTACATGGATGACTTCACCCCATATGGGGATTCTTTTGAAGGAGGTCTAGAAAAATTAGAGAAAGTACTTAAAAGATGTATACAGACACATATTTTTCTTAGTACAATAAAATGTCATATGATGACCGAGGATGGAATAATGTTAGGGCACCTGCTTTCAGCTACAGGAATTCTAGTTGATCCTGCTAAGGTAGAGGTCATATTGAATTTTCCTACACCTAAGACACTGACACAGGTACGTAGCTTTATTTATTATGTTGGCTATGACATGTGGTTTATATTATAAATTCTAAGACATCATTCCCACTTTTTCAATTTTTACCTAAAGATGCAGAGTTTGTGTGGACAGATGAATGTGAATAAGGCTTTAAGAAAATCAAAGAACTAGTTTTTAAAGCTTTGATATTATGAGGTCCTGACTAGAAGCTCCCATTTCACATCTCTACAGATGCTTCTCAAACAGTAGTAGGGGTGGTCCTGGGGAAACAAGAGGATAAGAAACTGTATGCGATCTATTATGTTAGCAAGAACTTGACTCCTACTAAACTAAACTATACGGTAACTAAAAAGGAGTTCTTGGATTTTATTTATGCTATTAATAAGTTTCAACATTATATTACAGGGTATCCTACTTTTGTGCACATTGATCATACAACTATCAGGTATCTGATGAATAAACCAATAACCCCTGGTCGTATTACAAGATGGTTGTTGTTAATTCAAGAATTTGATATTACCATTGTAGATAAGCCAGGGAAAGATAATGTAGTTGCAAATTTCATGTCTAGGATGGATACTAGTGATGAAGGTACCCTTGTAGAGGATAGTTTTCCATATGAACATATTTTTGCAATTTTTAATCACACTCTGTGGTATGCAGATATTGCTAACTATCTTGCTATAGGAAAAGTGCCTCAACACTTACCTTATAAAGAACAATGAAATATTATCCATCATAGTGCCCGTTATTCATGGATAAAAGGATATCTCTTTTACACAAGACCCGACCAACAAATCTGGCGCTGCATAAGTGAGGATGACATCTATGATGTCCTGAAAGTTGCTCATGATGGCCCCTGTGGGGGACATTTTGCAGATAAGCAGACATGTCATAAGGTGTTTCAAATGGGGTACTATTGGCCTTCTATTTTTCATGATGCAAGGAAATATGTTCGAGGGTGCGATAGTTGCCAACAAATGGGTCAACCTGGTCGGGCAGATGAGATGTCGCTACAGCCTCAACTAGTTCTTGAGCCCTTTGAAAAATGGGCTATTGATTTCGTTGGGCCATTCAATTCGCCTTCACATCAGAAATTTCACGTTTTGGTTTGCACAGATTATGTGACAAAGTTGGTAGAGGCCAACGCTATTGTGAAAGTAATAGAATATGTTTTCTCAAACTTCTTATTTGAAGAATGTTTTCTCGGTATGGAGCTCATAGAGAGATAGTTTCATATGGAGGGGCGCAATTTACATCACATATCATAGTAGGGCTTATTAAGAAATATGGGATCAAGCATAGGGTAACATCTCCATATCACCCTCAAGCAAATGGTCAATTCGAGAGCACAAACAAGGTATTGGAAAATGTTCTTTCAAAGACTGTAGCAAACCATCACCGAAATTGGGTTGAAAAACTTCCTAAGGCACCGTGGACATATAGAACAACATGGTGAAACACAATAGGATTTTCACCATATGAGCTTGTCTATGGAAATCCCCTTTGTTTCTAGTGGAATTCGGAATTAAGACACTCAGGACAACCCTTGAAATAGGGTTGAATCTTTCAAAAGCCCAGAAAAATCGATTGGAATAGTTAAATGAGTTGGATGAAATCTGTTTGGTAATCCTCCAGAATACTGTTGCAATTCAACAACCACGAACTAAATGGCACGACAAATTTATCAAGAAAAAGGTGTTTCAAAGGGGAGATTGGGCATTTCTCTATGACTCTCGGTTCAAAGATTTTAAAGGAAAACTTTTCTCCAAATGGTTGGGACCATATGAAGTTGACACGTTGTTTGATAATGAGACTATTAGACTTATAACAATTTATGAGGCACATACTCGTCTCCTTGTAAATAGACATCCGCCTCAGATTGTACCACCGTCCAGCTTCTAAAGACACCTTTATTAAACATTTCTCTGATAATTCAGGTTTTGAAATTATTAGTGCAAAGAATTATTCCTCTACACCTCTGATCTAAAGAAAAACAAAAAAATAATATATATATATATCTATATATATAATAAAATGGTTTTATTACTCTGAACATGGAAATTTTGTCTAAGTAGTTCACTAGTGTTGTTACTCTGTGGCAATTTCATCTAAGTGTTCCAGTGTTGTACTCCTCCAATGTTATTACTCCATGGCAATGACAATTTCATCTAAATCCTCTGGTGTTGTTACTCCTCTGATGTTGTTACTCCATTCGTGGAGATTTTGACTAAGTGTTCAAGCAATGTTGTTACTCCTCGAGCATTGTTACTTCCCCGATGTCGTTATTCCTCAAGTGTTGTTACTCTCTCCAATTTTGTTACTCCTATGTTGTTGTTACTCCGTCAAGGTAAGTCACCAAGTACATCCCCAATCGATTTTGTAGATTTGATCGATATTTAATTTGACATGACTTGATATGTCCGTGGACAATCATCCCTTAGTCAGGGGAGATATTATAATAAATATTAGGATTCCATAACTAAAATGTAGTAATGACTTGTTGTATCACCATTGAACCATGTGCTAAGTGCGTACGCTCCACAAACCCCACCATACCTCACATGGTTATCTATATTCATTGGGACTTGAAATTAGTACAATTGTGTTAATGGATGGCCCTTTCGAATGCTATGAAATGATTACCATAATTATCACTCATTATTACCATAATATTTCATGGATTTTTCCATATTTTACCATTATCTTCCTAGATTTCACTATCATCGTACCCCATCACCACCACAACCCTGTCACTGCAATTTTACCTACCGACACTCCTCCTCAACAGTCTTGTTGTTACTCCAGGTGTTGCTACAGAGCAACTATAGAATGGGTGGGCTAGCCATTAGACACGAACCAAAGAATACAGTGCAGGTCCGAAGCAATCCAAACGTATGGTAGGTCTTTTTAGATGCAGGATAGTATGTGTATTTTGAGAGGTTGCAGGGATTTGACAAAGCTATCACAGTCAAATTCGTGTTGAATTTGGATGGAAATCTTTCCAAAGTTCGTGGGTTGGATATTTCCATCACAGAGGAAGTAAGTTTGACTCTCAGCGGATTTCCCCAAGGAGGGAAGAATTGGTTTTCAAGGAAAACTCCTTTGCCAGAGTTCCTGGAATTGTTCTTGTAGGCTGGAGAAACAACAGTCCAAAAGGGTAGAGGGTATGATTGAAATTCTTTGCCACACCATGAGCCGAGATTGCATATTTTGTCATGAGGTAAATTACTTGTGAAGGTTGGTTTGCTACCTTGTTTAAGTATCATTTCAAGCTTCTTGCATGCATTTGGTTTTGGCATGCACGGATTCATTCTCTAGATAGGACATATTTTCTATGGAAGAGTCTTCAGTTAATGGCGCAGTCTACTCATCAGACGTGACAAGCATTAGTGGTCCTTAAAAATCATGGGCTAGTCAGAGTATTGGCAATGCATTCTTTGTCTCGAACTTTTATGGCTTGGCCACAATTCACCGAGCTAGCAGAGGAAGAATTTGCAGAAATGATGCCTGTTGTTGGCTTAAGGGGGCTTGACCTAGGTTCAGAGTTAATCGCACCAACCAACAAAACCCTAACTGTTGGCCCTTTCGGCAAAAACCTGCATTGTGCAGGCTCCAGTCTCACCTGAAGCAGTATTAGGGGATGCTAGAACTAGGTTTCTGCATCCAAAGACTGTCTAATATGTAATTTGAAGCCCTTGTAGCTCAGATTTTCCTTCGCGCAGATCTGTGTCTTCCTATGGTTCACTAATGGAACACTATCCAAATGGATTCCAAACCTTCACGAAGGTTTATGATGATGCTTTTCAGACCTAAAAGAAGCAAACTTATAGCTTTCGCTTAGTAAATAATAAACTTAGATCTACCTTCGAGCAGATCTACCCTCTTCGAACAGTTATCGTAACAAATTTAGTTACTACCTTCATGAAAATAGTTCATTACTCATTTTATGCATAGATATTAAAGATTCAACAAAGTCGCGTAGAGTATACCCTTTACTTGATAGAAAACAGATCATTAAGCAATAATGCATAAACTTAGACAAAATTAAGAACAAGGCACAAATGCAAGAGATTCGGTCCAAAATTAGTCTTTATTAGATTTAGTGTTCAAATTACAAACTCTTCCACCCTACACACCCAATTGTAGGGATCCACACACTCAGCTGCGGACTTGCTAAGGTCTTCATGCACTCAGCTGCAAGATCCTTCCCCTTTCGCCTAAGTACATGAAACAGAGATTTCCTGCCTTAACACTTGCCCTTACACTTGTTCTTCTCCAAAAAATTATTGAATTGACATCTAGACTCTTATGACTCAATTATTTATAGCCTTTCTAATACAATACCATGGCTCGCAGCCTATGGGTGAGTCTCAAAACCATCTTATCACTTACCCATACAAGGGGCTAAAAACCCACTGACTCCTACTTTCCTACGCACTCTACTTCCAAATTTCGCAGAGACTTTACATTCTTTACAAAATTCTATTCAAAAATTGATTGAAATATCCCAAAATTGACCCTAGGGACCCTATCCCAACACCTGCAAGGGAGGATGAGGAAGAATTGGTAGAAGAAGTAGAGGCTGCAAACGAAGCTACTCCACAAGAACCAGCGTCGCCTGTTGGCCCAACGGGAGTAGAAGTAATGGAGATAGGAGAGGCCACAGACAACGCTGCTCCACAAGAACCAGCATCACCTATTGGCCCAATGGGAGTAGAAGAAATGGAGATAGAAGAGAATGCAGTCGACGTTGTTCCACAGGAACCAGTGGTGACTACCAATTTTAGGAGAGAATCACCACCCTTGGATGAAATTGTAGGTGGTGTTGACCACAGGAACTAGCATCACCTGTTCAAGAAAATTAGAAACCTTTGGATGAGGCTGCAAGTGGTGTTGATACACAAGAACCAGAATCACCTAATCAAGCGATTAAGGAGTCCTTGAAAGAAGTAGGGGCCACAGTCGATACTGCTCCACAAGAACCAGTGTCCACTGTTGAGCAGGAGGACAAAATAGAAGAAGCATAGGAAGAAAAGGAAAAAGGGAGCACAAATCAACTAGTGAGCACAAGGGAAGGAGGACCTGAGGTAGCAAGAACTGAGAGAATGGACACCGAATAAAGCATTTTTTGTTCTCTTCTTATTGCATCCCTACCAAGACGACCAAGGAAGTTTCATTCCCATAGGTGCCTAGTGAAGGAAAATGCCTCTCCCCTGATCTTAAAAAATTTTGGGGCAGTTAAAGGCACCATTGTCGACATTGTTACACAAGAAACAATGTCGAATGGTGAAAAAGTTGCACAAATTGAGGGATTGGTCATTGACACTACCACATAAGAACCAGTGTCGAACAAAGAACAAACTGAAGATATTATGGCTGATATTGTCTCCATAGGACCATTAGAGGAGAATGTTGATGTTGACACTACCCTATAGAGACCTCAAGTGGCTACAGAGCGACCAAAGGAAGGTGTGGAGGATTCAAGACCTGAAGGAGAAAATGGTCAGGAAGCGGAGCAGTCACAAGAAAAGGGTTTCGAAGACACTACCCCGTAAGGGCCTATAGTTACTCCAGAGCCACCAAGGGAAGATATGGAGGTTTTGAGACCTCAATGAGAATACATTGGGAATATTCCCCAAGTCGAGGGACAAACAGATGGGGTCAAGGTAAAGCAAGAGCCCATTAATGAATTTTTCAATGTCAATCCACTAAACCCCACACCCAGTTTTGATACCAGTTGAGGAGGTTGCTGTCAAACAAGAATTCATTGAGAAATGTGAAAAAAGAAGGCATCCTCTTAAAGAAAGGTACCAGTCACAATTTATGGAGAACATGCAGCTAAAAATGGAAATTTTCAAGCTAAGGAGGTAGGTACTACGCCTACCAAGGAAAGTAAGGAGGCATAAGAAGAATGTTGTGAAACCTAGGGCTGAAACCATTTCAGCAGTAGTGACTACAGAGATTAAGAAGTGGCAAGTTGTTGCAGCTCACCTTCAATGGTGGACGATTCCTTTAGAAGCCCACTGGAAAGGAGTAAGGTGAGTTTGTGAGAAATCTACGAAAATAGTTACTGATTACATGGAGCAAATAGAGAAAGAAAAATGAAAGCAGGGGAGGTAGTAGAAAAAATCAAGGAACTAGAAGGGTAGGTGCAGCTACGGAAAGGCTGATAAGGTAGAAATGTTTGCTTTTGCACAACAAGTAATGGCCCGATGAGCCCCTCCACATAGCTATGCTCTGTTCGTCCATGAATAGTATCTATTCTTTTGTTTAGAAAGCATCCACCAGGAAATCATCCATGTGATAGATGACCCGATACAATTTTTGCGCATCTTGAGAAGCCACAATATTCTAAATCAACACTTGATGTGCGAACTCTATATGAATGATTATTTTTTGGGTGATGACCAATCATTCAACCCAATTCCATAAATGGGAGATATTCAATTGATATCCTTTACCTCCTACACAGTTAATCAAGTTAAGTGGAAGAAGGCCTTCGACACGTTCGAAGAGAATCAAGAAAATGGACCACTTGTCCTTTAGATGGATAATTTTTAGTTTTTGAATGTCTATAATATACACAAAACCTCCTTAGGGATTGAAGGATGTGTTAGTGTCAGTATTTTCATCTTGCCATCAGTGATCAAAACCCCTCTTTTCATATTCATATTAGGGTCTCGCTCAAAATTTTTTGTCATTCCACTTAGGTCCTCATTCAAAAATTTGCTCATTGATGGTAGCCCTAGTCAAAAAGCCTCACTATCCTTAAAAAATTCATACTAGTTGGCACAAATTCATGTCTTACTGAGCATACATCAATTATGAAAGCTCATTTCATCATGCTTCTATGTCAATTATGTCACCATGAAGTTTGCTCACTCAAGGCTTTCATTAGGTCTCTAGGTTTCATTTTTCTAAGGTCCAATAAAATACCATTTCACTACATAAGGCCAACAAAAGTATGAGAGTGAACAAAATAATATCCCTTTTTCATTTAAAGAGGATTTTCAAACATGTCAAAATGGTTAACAAAGTTGTAATTTTGATTTTAAGTATGAGTTTCATTTCAAATTGTAATTTTATTCCAAAAAACATAGATGTAATTTTATTTTTTATTTATGTAATTTTATGTCAATTATATGTAATAAGTATCTATTTTCCAAGCTGCCAACTCAGCTTCACATGCCAACTGAACAATAAATGTCAAATCAAAGAGTGCCTACTCCAGCAATTGATCAATCTGCAAAGCAAAAAAGACAAGGTAAAGGGTATTAGTGCAATGTTTCAAAAGTGATTTGAAACATTAGCAAAATGGGTTTTAAATCAACAAAATTAAATTCCACAAAGTATTTAAACCCTCAAGACATCAATTCAAACCTCATTTTCTCTTGTCATTATCAAGCAACCTCAACAAAGGAGAAATTTTCAAGTTTGAAAGGAAAATTTGCAAAACAGAGGTAGCGCTACACTCTTGGCAGAAAGATGGTGTGCCTGAGTGCTACGCTACGTGCCTAAGTGTTACGTTGTGCACCTACACATTACGTTTCACACCTATGTGTTACATTATGCGCTTGCCTGAAATTTCTCACTAAGCTCCAAACAAAGTGCCATTTCTTTAAAACTTCAAGATTGGTTGTCTTCATCCTCCAACAAGTAACACTCAAATACACCCTCCTAGCATTCCTCAAGTCAATTTTGTGGTGTTTTAAATGTCATTACAAAATTTAATGTCTTCCTTGATAGAAACCGTAGTATCATAGTCAAATCCTAACTACACCTCCAATTTCACTCCCTAGTACTTCTATTCCCTTCCCATATCACTATTAAACCCTTTCCCAACCTCCATATTTTATCACTAACATTCCCTTTCCCCAAAGCCCTTTATCCCCTAAACCCTAAGACCTAGGTAATTCAATTTCCTAGGCTCCCATATCCCTATACCTGTAATAAAATTCCTATTCCCAAATCCCAAAACATATATACTCCCTATCACCTCCCTCAATTTGATAATCCCTTCGCCCATCTCCCTAATTTTTTCCATCCCACTCCCCACTCCCTAAACCTACATTTCACTCACAATTCATCTCCCTAAGGTTTTAGACACTAAGACACCATGCCAGAAGAAGAGAACATAAATTACAGTGAGGATGAAGATAGACAGCAGAGAATGGCATACAAAGGAGGATGGCAAAACACTATGCCAAGAGAAACAAGATTGCAAGGTCAAAACTTAAGAAAGGCCAATGCAACAATTGAAACCCTAAAAATGAAAAAAAGAGGAAGGGAGGCTACATATCCTTGTTGAAGCCTCACTCCATGCCTAACCCTCATCATTATTCATCACTCAACAAATTTTTACAAGTTTTGCTACATTTTTGAAAATTTTGGAAATTGTGTGCATTTCAAGACAGTTTTGTGACAACTAGAATGCTAGGAGCGCAATGCCCTAGGCGTTGCGCTTTTGTTTGAGGCACTTTTTGGCCAAACGAATACCACCATTGGATTCATATTAGGGAATTCATGCAAGAAAAACCACTTTTCTGTCCTTGTTTGGTCCAACTGACAGGAGAAAAAAGTGAAAAAACACCCAAAAAACCATAGTTCTACCTCATTTTTCACCTAGAAGCTGCACACTGAGCAATCTTGGGAGAAACACTTTTTTAGGGGTCAAATCAACTCCATTCTTCAAAATAAAGACATATCTAGAATTTAGACAGGATAACCTTTCAAATGAGCTATCCTGAGATCAATTTAGACATCGAGAAGGCACTCAAAACGTGGTTGCAACATGGAGGGCGCACTTGGCACAAAAATGCCATGTTTGACAAATATCTGATATTTTTCAAATTTTCACTGCATTTTTTACTTTTATCTTGGTAAATGATGATTTCACTTATGTAATTGATGAAGTAAATGTAATTATCAAGTTTTCACTATTACCTACGGTAAATACATTAGCCAAATGGACTCCATGAGGTGTAATGAATCAATCTCATTGTAATTAGGGATGAGTCACTTTGACCACCCTATACTCTAGCTATTAGTTCAGATTTTGGTGGAACTGCTCCTCCTCTCATGGATTCGACCCCTAAGGCTAGGAGGAGTTTATTTTAGGCCTATATCTTGTATTTTTCAGTTTTTTCAAAGGGGGAATCAGTTGGATGTTTGGCTTTTGATCAAGAGACACTATTGTATCAGAATTTGGCTAGTTTTAATAGATGAGTTACAGTTATTTCCTAGGGATACTCGTGGTATGAACATTTAGCATTGTTTCTTATATTTTCTCATATGTTTGAATGTGTTGTTTATCCCAGCAATCATTTCATGCCTATTTTGTGATAGTTTTGAAGTTGATGAACAGAATTCATGAGTTTTCATGCTCTACTTTGGGGAAACTTTCATACTCTGTAATAATTTCTTCAATTTAGGAAAAATTCATGTGTTTTCATGCTTTTCCTAGCTCCTCATCAATCTAATTCATCCCACACAAATACCCTTAAGCATTATGTTTTCTACCTACCCTTCCCCTTTGAATGTCTGAAATCATATCTCAATTTCCTTAACCTAGTTCTTGACCTAATCATCATCTAATAGCCTAATCAAACAAAAAAAACCCTCTGCAATTTATACCTAACATAAAACCCTAATCCATCTGGCCCTCTTGGCTATGATTCTTTGGAGAGAGCCCTCTCTGACCTGGTAGGGCTAACTACAAAGCTAAAAGGTTGGTCTGTGGTTGTTGGCTTGTATGGGCCTAACCCAGGTTCAGAGGTGATTTAGCCAAGCAAATCTCGGTACTACTGGCCCTTTCGGCAACAATCCATGGAGCGCGGACTATGGTCTCACCCGAAGTAGTATGGGAGGGTGCTAGAACTAGGTTTTTGCACCCTGGGGATGTCTGATGGGTTTCTAGAGGTTCGGAATCCGACCCGTCGCTACGCGCACTTGATATTCTTTCACAACCCATTTTGTTGTTTCCGTTCAGCCCTGCTCAGGGCACGACTCATATAATACCCAAGTTCCTTACTAATTAACCAATTACTTAACTTGTGTGTGTAAGATTTATGGTTATTACAGCATATTCAACAATCATATCAATGCGCACGATACATAAACTAATACAAACATAAAGAAGATAATGAACAACAAATACATAGTATTAAGAATCAACTTCTCTTTATTAATCTTCAATCCTGATTACAGACTCGACACTGCCCTGCGCACTCAGCTGTAGGTGTCTGCGCACTCAGCTACGGACTCTACTAGGCCTCTGCGCACTCAGCTGCAGAGCCTCTTCCTACTTCTACAACTAAATACACTTAGAATCCTACTCTAAACTCGAACCAATCCTTCACTATTCACTCTATCTTCTACTCCCTTTTCAACTTAGAGCCTCACTCTATTTATACAATCTCATGGTCTGTAGACCATGGGTAGGCCAACATGACTTTACATTACATTACATTAATTTAGGGCAGACAACCCTATGACTTAACCTCTACTTCGCGCTCCGCACCCACAATTTGCAGAGTTTTACAAAACTTTTGACCAAAACATGGGCTTTGAGCCCCAAAACATGTTGTGTGCAGATTCCATGCCCAATAGGCCCCCAACACAATCATCATGACTCGCCCTGAGTCACTCTGCTGGTGCGGAGATCTTGGCACGAGCCCCTCCAATTGTTCCCGCACTACCCGGAGGTCCCTGGTGCACTGTTATGTTGTTTGTTGGACCTGTTGCATGCGCTCTTTTGTTGCTTCCTTGTGAGGCTCCACTATCTGTCTTAGTGCATATAGTCCTTGCATCTGCATGAGCTTGCCCTCAATCTCGGCCGTAATGTTGAAGGCCTCATCAATCCAAGGCTGGACGCATGCTTTGAGAAGAGCCTCTTTCTGTCTTGCAGCATCCACTTGCTCCTTCAGTGCCCTTGCATGTTGCATCTTAGCCAACTGTTAGGTGAGGACGACTGTCTATGTCATTCCCTTGACACTGTCATACTGCTGCTACAGTTCACAAGCCTCTGATTCTAGGCATTGTATGTTGGGGTCCTCCTGCAAGGATGTGAGGACGTCGAACGCTTGGTCCAACATACTGGTGCAGTCCTGCACTGCCCTTCCAATTTCTTCCAATCCTGTCTGAATCATGCTAATGCACTGTTCTTTAACTTTTGAAGGAGTGGAAGGTTGCACCTTCATCCGCAGCTCAGAAATTTGGAGGTTCAGCTCCAGCTGCACTCGTGTTGTTTCCTCGTGCGCGCTTCGGACTCCACTTGCCAAATAGTGGATCTGCATCTCGGTTGGTAGGTCTGTGGTGATGGATAATTCTGGAATGTGTTGACACACTTCATCCACTGTTTGTGTGATCTGCCGATTCTGTGACACTAGCTCATCACACTGCAGGCTAAGTTGTTCGATGTTGATCTTCTGCTCACTCAATACCTGGATCGTGCGGCCTTCCCGGGTGCATAGCTCTGTTGTTATGCTATCCTGCAACTGGTACAATGTGTCCCACGGAAGGGCAGCCAAATTTAGGCCAAGTCCCTTGATCTGGCCCACCGCGGCTCTGTCCTCCTCGCTCTCCGCTATTAGCGCTCCTTCCGGCAACACTATGGTGTTGTCCATTTTTGTGCACAGTAGCTACTCCACTGCTGATATACCTCCGGTGCCGTAGGCAGCTACTGTTCCTTCCTGTGGGGGTCATACCTGAAGTTCCTACAGCTGCGCCCTTAGGGCCCCCAACACATTTTTTTGCTCCATCATAGCTTCCTAGAGCGCTTCCTTGGTGACCTCGTGAACTGTGTCACCGATGTCATAGAGGTCACCCTCGATCAATGTAATTAGCTCGATGTCCTTGGCCTTCTTTCGTGGGCCTGATCTTTTTGTAACATGTGGCCATTTTAGCTATGTAGATTTTGTGCTCGGGTCTACACCTTCTGTTGTGTCCTCTGCTCCTTTTCCTATCAACAAGTTCGGGCCCCCTTCCTGCTGCGTCGTGGTGGCCCCTGTTGCCTGTGTTGCTACTGCTTTTTCAGAGGCCTTTGCCTGCTCTGCAGCTGCCTTTACTGCCTCACGGTTAGCCCTTACCTCCGCGACCAACTGTTTGTTGCACTTATGTTGGGCCAACTGGTTGATACATAGCTTGCTGACATCCTTCTGCTTTTGTGCTGTTGTTCTATCCTGCTCTGCCAGATTCAAGGCGCGCCACTCGTGAGGCCATGATTCGAGCACATAGAAGATGACATCATCAATTGCGATGAAAGGAAGCTTGGTCCAGTTCTGCACCGGATCCTTACGCGCCTTGATATACACATTATGCATATCCGCCTTGAAGTCTGCAAAGCTCCGCAGACTATTGTACACTATGGGGGATAGGCGCAGCCTCCTGTTAATCCACATCCGAACGCTCGCCTCCATGAGCACCCAGAAGATCTTAGTCTCGCAGATCCACATGGCGTCCTTCGTAGCCTAGAGCGACACATATTTTGCAGCCTCTGGCAAGTCCTGTTCAATATGAGGGAACTGACTATCCTCAGGCAGTTCCCCTGTCACCAATAAAATAGACAAGAGAAACCACGTGTAGTGGAAGGTCTTGCCCTACTCTTGAGCTTCCTTGTAGTTAGTTAGGAATTCTTCACAGAGGAACTCGGCCCAGTTGAATTGGACCCCCTCCGCGTATTGTTCTGCCAAAGCAACTACCAGCTCCGGTACCTCGTCTTCATGGCATTTTCTCATCACCTTCCTGGCGAAGAGTTGGGTGGCTATGCACACCCCTTTATCTTTAATGCTATTGATTGCATAGCCTCTCTTCTTCTTTTCGAATTTGTACTTCTTCTTCATGGCCTCTGTGAGTGCCAAATCTTCGCTTTTGTCGGCTACCTCCACGGGGTCCTTTCCCTTACAGGGAAGCCAGGAAATCCTATGAATAAGCTCCACCGTGATGGGAATAGGCTCCTCCAACGATAAGTACCCATCATGCACCAGGAAAAGCAACTACCTGATGATGAAGATTGTGATAGGTGTGCGGTGAAAGTGCAGAATCCATAGTAGGTGGAGTAGTCTGGCCTTCTCCATGCCACGCATCCATTTTTGCGGCTCTAGCATTGTAACTAACCCCTCCTTACTCTATTTCATGAGTTTCTTAGTCTCTAAATGTGGGAACTTCTCGCTGTTCGTGAGGTCCCAGTCTTCAAATTTCATTGTGGGTACGCAACCTAGGGCCGAGTCCTCAAACAGAATTCCATCTTGGAGGAGCAGGGTTTGGAGGGTGCTCTTAACAGCATCCAAATCCTTAGGTACCTTAGCTTTCCCTTTCCACGGAGGAACGTACTTGGGCAATTTTGCTGCAACGCGCACCGGCTGGATTTCTTCTTCCATTTCTTCATCTGCCTCTATCTCATCTACGAGAGCCTGTAGGTCCTCCTCCTCATCATCTGTCTCAATGGTGATAGCCTTGCCCTCTTCTTCCATGGAAAGTTTACCAAACTGCGGATTTCATGGGAACATGCAGACTAGTCCCATTGCTTGTTTATCCTTCTTTGGCCTTGGCGTCCGCGTTGATTTCAGAATTTCCAGCGCATCCCCATCCTACACCATAGGGTTCTATGTGGCTTCCTCAGTGATACTCTCTGCAAAATCCACACTTCTCCTGGTAGTTTTCATCTTGTTCGAACTATCTGTGGTTGTTCTCAAACTTGGGGGCTCAAATATCGCTTGGCGCTCAACACTATGTGCTTTTGTAGTAGCTCAAATATCAAATGAACAAGTGTTGTCTCGTGGCTACCCCTTGGAGTTTTATAGCGTCTTTTGAATTTGAATTCGACTGCCCCCCAACTTCTAAGTCATTAATGCTTTCTTAGCGGTAGGTCATCCCAAATCTTGTCCTTAATTTGTGTCTTAATGCCCGCCGCTAGCTCATTTTTGCCTTAAATCGGACATCCCATCATGAACAGTGACACCAATGGTCACTTCCCAGCCTACCCCCATGGCAGCGCAGCCCCCTATGCGCGGTCGCGATCCTTGTGACATGTTGATTCTACACGCATCTACCTTATTATGTAGCTCCCACATAGACTCTTTTATAGTCCCGTTCTCTCTTTCAACTGCCTGGAGCACTGAGATTGTGTTCCTTACGGCTAGTCAGGTGGTCACACCATCTTTGTGAGACTTCAATTCACCTTCTAGTATAGTCCGTGGACACTCCTCAATTGTCCTTGCGACAACCAGCGCCACATGTTCTACATTATGTGGTACACTCCCATTATTACTGTGTTTGGTAAGGTGCGGTCTCAGCCATGGTAGCAGAGTCATAAATTCTTGGCGATGGTCTTCTAATGCAATGGTATGACCATTCATATCTTGCCTTGTCACCCTTGGTTTATCGACAAGACATGCTCGCGTGACCTCGTTTTCCAATTTTCTGATCTTAGCATCCATCAACATGCTTTTCTTCCTCAATCATACCCAATCTTCTTCAAGTTCACAAAGTCTAAGGATCCCTCATCGAATGGCTTCCCAAATCCTTATATGGTCGTCCTCGCGTAGTTGTATGATTTCTTCGTCCTGGTCTTTGCGCGCTGCCATAACTATGGGAACTATTACGTGTGGATTCCTTTTGGTATTCCCTTCAGAAATTTCGGTTTCTACTCTGTTCTGCACCTTTGGAATGATCTCCACACTCAGGTTTTTGCACATGGTCCTATAGGCCCTTCGAACTGCTGGCACACGCAATTCCCAATCAGTTCGTTTCACCTAGTGAACCTTGTTCAGTACTCCACACACCCTATGGAATGCCTCGTCGTAGAGAATTGGTAGCACATGTTGCCTTTCCTAATGTTGTGGTTTGTTTTGATTCTCTAGGCTGGGGGCAATGTGCACTTGTGCAGACTGTACAACATATATCTGTACCCGTCAGGAAAGGTGGGTGTGCAAGTTGTTCCGCCCCTGCTGATTGGCTTTGTTCAGAGCTGGGGTTTTCCAAAACGTAGGCGCATCATCCTTCTGCATCTGCACCAGTCTTCAAAAGTTCCTTGATGCGTACACCACCATCGTGCGGGTGTTGTGCACAGTGCCTAGTGCCCACTTTAGCGCTTCTAACCACTATTGTTCTGGTACTGCACTTTCAAATTTGCTCAAAAAATTCATCCACCACTGACAATCCATAATATGTTGGCAGCTCCCTTGCCTCTATTGTCATGCAACGCAATGACCTAATCATCATGTTGTAGTTCAGTGTTGTTACTTCGTGTAGCTAATTCTGCCATCACTCTATCTCTTCATCTGAATCCAAAGTGCAGGAGCTTTCGTGCTCCCACGAAATCCTTCCATCTATAGTTGGATTCACCCAATCTTCTTCTCACACAATTATCTTGTAAATACAATCAAGATCGTTATCACTATCATCGTCACGCACCGGTTCAGTGTATCGCGCTCCTTCGGCTGGATCTAGTGGTACTACCATGCGTAGTGACTTTTTCTCAAAGATCATTTTGCGCTTCTTCAGATTTATGACTCTATTCATATCAGTAGCCCAGTCTATTCCTAGTAGCGAGGGATAGGGATTGTTTTCATCGAAAATCTCTATCACTTCAAAATCTGCGTGCGTCCTCGCACCTTCAATATCAATTGTCACCCCTTGCAATATTCCCATTGGCAAAATCTTCTGTTGGTTCGCCATTTGTAACTGAATAGGGGACCATTGTAATGTGGGTCTGCCCATGTATTCCCATTTTTTCTTTGGTAGTACATTCGCGTCCGAACCCAGATTTAGGATTACCTGATCCATTTCATACTCGCCTATTTGCGCAGTCAACCTCATCTCACTTCCTGTGCGCAATGCATGCTTTCCAAGTTTTCATACCACGCGCGGTTCTCCTAACCCCGCGCACCTAGTGATAAGTTCCTGTAGCCCTTTGACTTCCTTGCTATCGAGCATTAGTTTCATGCATGTCTCCATAAATATAGTGAACAATGAAGGATCCATCCCTAAGTCTAGTTGATCCTTACTACTTGAAGTGGAGGCCTTCGTGAAGCTCTTCTTAGCTTCCATGAATATCTCCTTCGCGCGTTCTAAGTCAAACTTGGGTTCCTTTGTAGGAGCCTTGTGAACCCACGCGCTTTCTTCTGGCTACTTCCCTTTATCATCTCCCATTGTCATACCGCTCCTGAGCATCATGTTTACATTTGGGTCTTCTTCGTGCAGTTTAGACCTCATCATTTGTAAATTCTGGTCGGAGGGGGCTGGAGTACCCCCTTTTCATGCATCTTCGCTATCAATCAAGGGAAATCTTCTGCCTCATGATCAAACTGATTATAGTACCAACATGATATCCAAGTCAGGTTCGTACAATCATGGGCATAATGCCCTGGCCCTCTACAATTGTAACAAATTATCTGGTCACAACCCCTTCCTGGTCCTATTCCACCTCGACCCCGACCGTGCCCCTGAAACCCAACAAGCGCCATCCCTGCATTTGGGTCAAGGGCCCGCGTTTTGGTCTACACCTTGTAGGTAGGAGTTCAATACATCATTAGTCCATATCTTCGGCAGGTGCATTCGTCATGGCCTACTGACCTGCAGTAATTACAAAACAAATGTTAGGACATCTGCATATACTTCTACAATAGATGACAATTATTCATGGTGTGTTTTCCTCCTATTTGGCAAATCACGCACCATAATGCAGACGCCGTGCTTGGCCTTGCCTATTGTTGGGTGCTAAAAGGTGTCTTTTAAAAATCTTAATTGCCTCACATTAATTATCAACCTAGGTAATTCTTTTTGTTTCAAGAGTGTACACAATATGTGCAAGCTATAAATCCAGATAGTAATGCTTTTTAAGTTGAACTATAAAACTTGATACAAGAGTAACTGGATGTAGTCATAAATCTCAAGTTGTAACTTTTAAAGGAAATAATATATTTAAGCATCAGGACTTAATCTCAAGAAAAACCGATTGATCCCATGCTTCTTTTTTTCGAAGGCTGAAGATGAACCCTACATGCAGAGCCGCCGCCTCCTCGCCTTCGGCCGCCGTCTGGCCTCTGGAAGACTCTGTCGATGCAAGCGAAATGCGATCTATTCAAGGACCTCCGCTCCAATGCATTGCTGATACGCCGGGTCTCCATTACTTTCGGAAAGCAACCCTCCCTCTCCTCTGCTTCGCCTGCGGCCCTGAAGATGCCAGATCTGGAACTTTTACTGCCGCATCTCGTGCTAGCTGCCTCCTACAGAATGCAGATGCGGCGGCTGAGAAAGACGATGCAGATCTTTCTCTTGTTTCTCCTCAGACCTCTGTAGAATGCATGAAGGCTGTACATCCAATGGACGAGCTCGCGTACACAGAAGGCAGCCTACCTAAAGACGCCAATGCTGTTTCAGAAATTTCATATTCTAAAACCCTTCATAGGGCGAACCTGAAAACGAGATCTCTGTCAGAATATCCGACACGAAAGAATTCCTTTGAAGCGGATCTGGGCTGGAGTGAAAGATACCATCGGCAGAAGACGTTTTCTCCCCCTCTGCCTCCAGTGCGTCAAGAGATGGGAGACCCTACAGCCTCTGGCCCTATGCTCCTTCAGAATGTTTCTAGAAAAAATTTCTCTGCCCCCTTTCAGGTTCAAATCACACAGATCTCAGGCAAAACCATTATGCAATGGGTACACCCTTCAGATCTGGTGCAGAACCTCAAAGCAAACCTGGAGAACAGACTTGGGATCCCCTCAGCCCTACAGAGGCTTATTTTCTAAGGTAAACAGCTCGACGATCCTCTTCCTCTCTCTTTTTACAGCATAAAAAACAACAGTTCTTTAGTGTTTTCCTTTCGCTTGAGAGGTGGAGCTGCAGGGCAATCCTCTTCTGCTCCTCCATTCTCCTACAAAGCTGCAGTCCGCTCGGAGATACCCACAACCCCGGAACCTCCCAAACCCAAGCCTTTTTTGGTTGAAAAATTGGAGGAGGTTCCCTCTGTTGAGATCTCCTACTCTGATCTTGCAGACGAAACCCAAAAATTTGCTGAAAGGGCCATCATCTGCAGATTCAATGGGCTCTGGCCACACTCAAAGGATCTTTATGACTGGATCAAGGACAACTGGACTGACCGTTGCAAGGTTTATTTCTGTGGAAAGGGATATTTTATAGTGTTGTTCGATAACCTCGAGCACTACGAAAATGCCTTAGAAGAAGGCCCTTGGTTCATGGGTTCAGCAGGCCTCTTCTTAACTCCATGGTTCCCAGACTTTGACCCAGCTTCTGCAGTCATCACTAAAGCCCCTGTATGGATCAGACTTCCAAATCTCCCAATACACCTGTGGCGCACAGAAGTATACAGGCAAATAGGCAACACCTTGGGCTGCTTTTTAATGGGAGATTACAAGAGGGAACAGCAAGGTCTCTATACATATGCTAGAATATGTGTGGAGCTAGATTTAAGCAAGGGATTGCCAGAGCAAATCAATCTCAAGATCAATGACTCTGTTTGGACCCAGTTTATAGATTACGAAAACACTGCCTTCCGATGCCGCCATTGTCACCTAACAAGGCACCTGCAGAACTCCTGCCCATCGATGACAGCAAGAACGAAAAAGGGCATTTTCGCAGAATCCAAACCCAAGCGTTGGGCTCCCTGTCCACCGCCGCCAGCTGGGAGCTCTAGCTCCCCAAGTACAGAGGATGAGGAAAGCGATTCAGAATCGAACCAGGCGCCTCAGCCGATGGTTCCGCCCACGGATACTGAGGGGAACACCCATGTCACAGCAATTTCCCAGAAACGAGCCCATGAGACTTCCTCCTCTGAATCTGAAAAAGAGTTCCCGAAGATAGAGAATTCTAGTCTTCAAGTTGTTCTAGCTCATTCTCCCCATGATGGCTGGACAAAAGTTAACAAAAAGAAAGGGAAAAAACACTGTGTTGTAGTTTCTGCCCCTGTGGGGTAAAAGTCAGTTAGTCAGTCTTTGCTCTCAAATTATTTGATGTAGCTGTAATATTGAATCTTTCTTCTGGGACCGAGGGTGATGGATCCATCATTTCCGGTCTGCCGGTCTCTTGCTTCTCCTGATTGTACTATATTTTACCTAATAGAATTAGTCTTTATCGAGAAAAAAAAAAATCTCAAGAAAAACCATAATCAAATCTGAAGCAGGCAATTCAATTGAAAATAGCATCAACCGAGAGCATAGTAGCATTAACCAATCTCTTCTAGCTGATTCTGTCTAAATCACACTCAATCTCAATTAAGCAATTCAAATGGAAATGATGTCAATCAACCAATCTCTTTCAGCTGATTCTATAATAACCACACTCTCACGTATGCCCTATTCTACAATGTTGTAAACAAAAGAAAATGAAATCAATGCTCAAATCCACGCCTTATCCACACCTTCCTGTGTAAAAATAACTCATGCTTATGCTAGAAATTAAACACTCTGTAATGAAATTAACACGCTCTGCAATGAAATTAACACTCACAACCTAAAGAATTGACAGAATTGAAATGCAATCGGTAATGGAAATCTATAGCGCTGGTGCTAATCTAGCTAGATCTCCCAGTTGTGGTGGGCCCTTGCCACTTTTGGGAGGAAAGAACTTACAAAAACTTGATAATTAAAAACCACGCAGGCTTAATCAACACGTCTCATTCGATTCGATCTGCACGCGTCAAGGGAAATCAACAGACTCTTTCATTGAATGAAAATAATTTAACATAGTCTGCCTGTAATTCAACAATGATTACATGTATATGTCAAAATATCTCCATTATCCCCTCTCCTCCTATCCTGTCCTATCCTATCTCTAATAATCCATATCTCTAATAATCTATCTCTCTCTTTGATCTTTGTTCTCATTTAAATAAACATAGAGAAGAGAGAAGTTACGACAGATATGATTACAAAATGAATCCCATAACAAAATTGAATTGTTCACAACAAATTGATCAGCAAGATCATATCTAAAATATCTTTCCATCAACATTCAACAAGAACATGTCAAATTTGTTATTGCAATTGAGATAATTTGGAAACCAGCCGCAACAGCGAATATGAGAAAAACGTCTTCATAGAACCTTCCATTTCTCTTAATATGGACCGAATTTGGGAAAACTGCTCATTAAAAAACTAATTCGGTCTGTTTTGAACAAAACCCATGTTTCGGATTTTCCAGATTCTTCTCCATTTTCCCGAAACGTCCAATGCAAAACTATCACTTCTTATTCCAACGAATTTCTGAGGTGGCATATTTAATGATGAGCTGGAGATCGAATTTGCAATCTGGAAAATATCTTGGAGGCTAAAATGGTGAGTGATATTACAACAAATCTATTAATAAACCATCATTGGTAAAATCGTGCATAATGATCATCAGTTTATTAAAAATAAAGGAGAAGAAATAATATTTATCCATAAGAGCATAAATAATTATAAAATGGAATTATATGATAAACCATGATAAATGACGTGATAAAGAATGGTAGAAATTGATGAAATAGGCGTTAAAGAGTGACAATAATAATGACAAACTAGTGGCCCTCCCCCTGCCAAGTAGTTTGCGAACACTGGACAATGGTCCTTGTCGTGCCCTTGGACTTTGCATTTTATGCACCATACTTCCTCGCGCACCTCCAGCTGAGGTGTCCTCTCCTATTTCAAAATTTGCATCTCCAGACACAGATTCTGTAGTTGCGCATGGATTTGTTGGACTCCCAACCCAGAGTCTTGTATAGGGGTCTCATGCAATCTCATTGCCATCTCCAACGCTTCAGCCTGGGTGGAAAGTTTTTGCTGCGACAGCGCCGTCCTTAAGTGTGGCGTAGGTGAGGCCACAAACCATGCGCGATGATATGCATCTACTAACGTCATATTGGCTTCATGGATTGTACTCTTTAGCCTTTGGTCCAGATCCCATGGGGTCTCACCTGGGAGCATCACGATCTCCTTAAACCCGATGATTGATTGTGTCTCTAATTTTGGCCTGCTAAATTCCCTATTCAACGTGGTCTGGATCTCTACAATTCCTGCATTCAGGTGGTCATTAGAATGCTTTATATACCACATTAATGCATGATCCTATAGCATGCTCACCAGTGTAGCCTTTTTAATATTATCATCCACGATGCCCTGTGCTTCCCATATTGCTCTTACCACGAACCAGAATTGGTCCGAATCTTCATTTCCTACTCCTCTAAACACCAGTAGTTTGATCGCACTCGCCATACTAAACTACGGTGGTGGTGGAGGTGGAGTGGGTGGAGATGGAGGTGAGGAGGGTGAAACGGGTGGTGGTGTGGGTGGGGGTGGTAAACGTGGAATTCTCTGTCTTATCAAACTAGTCGCACTTCTTGGAGAGACTTTCGTGAGCTCCTCCTTGCTTTCTCGCAAGGGTGAAATTAAGGGACTATTTTCCAATTCCTCACTACTTCCACTTCTATAGATCTTTCCGCTTTGTGTAGTCCGAAAAATTAATTTATTCCCATAACTCGCTTTTTGCACACTAGCATCTTAATCCAAGTGTTCAAATATTTAATATACTTACCTCACAGTCCCTTGAGAAAATGTCGCTCTGCCTCACTATAGCTAACATTCGTGTCTATCGTGAACTCAGTGATAAGTCCTCCTATTATTCATTCGAGTCAGTGGTCCACAGCTCACGTTATCTTATCTTCTGATGCTTCTAGTTTGCACACCAATTCCGGAGTCCACACTATTGGTTTTTCGAGCCTACACCTTCCCTAACTATCTGCTAACTTCGCGATCCAATCATATAGCTCAGACGAAAAAGATGCGAAGAAAATTCCATGGATTTCCATATACAAGTAGCATTTCAACCACTGTTCCTTAGATACTCGCGGATTTTTTTTCTCTTGTGTCACGACTTCGTGAATCTTCTTGTCCAACCACTATTTAATTTCTTTCCTCGTTGGATTCCAGTGGCATGACATCAAACATCCTTTAGGCAGATCTCAGTGTCGACAACAGAACCATTTGTTGGCTTGTATGAGCCTAACCCAGGTTCAGAGGTGATTTAGCCAAGCAAATCTCGATACTTCTTGCCCTTTCAACAATAGTCCATGGAGCGTGGACTAAGGTCTCGCCCGAAGTAATATGGGAGGGTGGTAGAACTAGGTTTCCACACCCTGGGGATGTTTGATGGGTTTCTGGAGGTTCGCGGTCCGACCCGTCACTACACGCACTTGCTATTACTTCACAACCTGTGTTGTTGTTTTCGCGCAGCCCTGCTCGGGGCGCGACCCGTATAATACCCAAGTTCCTTGCTAATTAACCGATTACTTAACTTGCGTGTGTAAGATTTATGGTTATTATAGCATATTCAGCAATCATATCAGTGCGCGCAATACATAAACTAATACAAACATAAAGAATATAATGCATAGCAAATACACAGTATTAAGAATCAACTTCTCTTTATTAATCTTCAATTCATATTACAGACTCGACACCACCCTATGCACTCAGTTGTAGAGGTTCGCGCACTCAGATGCGGACTCTACTAGGCCTTTGCACACTCAGCTGCAAAGCCTCTTCCTACTACTACGACCCAATACACTTAAAGTCCTACTCTAAGCTCGAACCATTCCTTCGCTATTCACTCTATCTTCTACACCCTTTTCAACTTAGAGCCTTGTTCTATTTATACAATCCCATGGTCCGCGGACCATAGGTAGGCCGACATGACTTTACATTACATTACATTACTTTAGGGCAGACATCCCTATGACTTAACCTCTACTTCATGCTCCACACCCGCAATTCACGGAGTTTTACAAAACTTTTGACCAAAACTTGGTCTTTGAGCCCCATAACATGTTGTGGGTGGATTCCATACCCAACAATGGTTACCTCAGCTGGACTCTTCCTTAGCCTTGGAGGTCCGGAGGAGTGATAACATATTGGCATCGTTGCCAAGAGCAAAAGCTCTATCTTCCCCAGGAAAGAGCAATAATGATTTAGATCTAATTGTTGATTGTGAACAGTAGTTGGACACATAGGAAGGTTGTACCATTCACCTGCGACTCCATTGACTGAAAAATCCAGAAAATCAACACTTCATGGTGACTCCACTTTTGAAGAACCAGTAGTTTGAAAACCTTCTTGGTGACTTCATTGTTATCAAGATGAGTTCTACTGTAAGAAGAAATCCCAGGTATGCTCCTATTGATCAATCTCAGATCCCTGGATTTCCAAATCCTATGCCTCATGTTGATTGTTTTACAAATCTTCCTATATTTAAAAACAAACAAGAAGATGATGCTACTTTGCATTTAGTAAGGTTTCAAGTACATGTATGTAGACTAAGAGTTGAGTTTCCTGAGGATTGTCTCATGAATTTGTTTATGGCTACCCTTGAAGATAAATCTATGGTATGGTATGAAGGGTTACTAGAAGGAAGCTTATGTTCTCTAAAAGATTTCCATAATGTGTTCTCCAACCATTATGTGAGGTCTTATATTTCTTTAAAAAGTTGTGATTATAGTGAAGGTTTCATTGCATATCTTGAAAGTATTGATGATATCCAATGTATGGATGATGAAGAAATCATTGAAGCCTTCTCTGATTTTTCCCTTCAACAACACTCTGAAGAAGCCAATCACTTTGATACGCAAGATCATAGTCAGCATATAATAGCTTCCTCTTTGCTTGAAGATGAAGGAATTTTTCAACTTGATAGTCAAAAGGAATCACATGAAATGAATCAACAGTCTGATGAAAATTTATATACTCCTTTTCTTGAAATTAATGAAGATATTCAATGTCCTTGTCAAACTTTAGGAGGGAAAGAAGACAATTGTTGTTTTTTCCAAAGAAAACAAAGAGTACTTCCTCCTTTCACTGAAGAAGAAATAAATCATATTCTTAATTTGAAAATCGATATTCGATCCATTAAGAATGATGATGTTATTGTACAGTCTTGCCAGTTTCCAAGTGATTATGAAAAGGAGAACAATGATAAAGAAGAAGTTGTTTTAGAGCCCCTTGCAGGTACAAATCTTCCTCAAGGTTCAAAAAATGAAAGGTCTATTGATGAAAAGTAGTTTTCCCCAGATCCCATAGATATGGACACTTATGTTGTTGAAAATATTATGGAGGATCCCTTTGCTAATTTGTTACAGCCATATGGAAATAATGCTTATTCTTCTCCTTTTATTGATTCACAAAAGGTAATGCTTCATAATTTTCAAGATCCCTTGGATAGTCTTTTGCAAGCATTGGAGAAGATGAATGTTGTTTTGTTTATCAACATAAATCTTGGTTTCAATTTTCATTGTGAGTTTCCTACATATACATCATTATGCTTGCTCGAGGTAAGTGAGCATAATTTCAGTAAGTAGCCATCTACTGGATTGGTTACACTAGAAGGATCATTTCACCCAATCAAAAATGGTGGAAGAAGGGGAAAAAGTGGAGGAACGTGCCAATGTGTTGCCTTTGGCTCATGAAGAGGAAACAATTCAACTTGACAGCTATTCTGATCTTTCTGCTGATCATCGAGATTTGTCCTTTGCACATGCTTTTCAAGATCCTTTTACCAGTTTGCTGCAGGCATCAAATCATGATGGTTATCTTTTTTTGAATCATAGTTTTCAACGTCAGTTGTATGTTGAGTTTCCAATCTTCAAGTTTTTTGTAGATAGTGTAAATAGAGGACAATCAGGTATCCAATTGCTTTATTGGCTTCATTGGAATTTTTTCTTTACCTGATTTAGCAGTCATTTTCAGTAGTAAGAATAGAATAGGGTGTGGAATTTGTTTCAACAACTACTTTCTTTCAAGTTCAATTTTCAGCAAGTGACGACAAAATTCATCAAGGTTTGGAGCCTGAGGAGAAGGCCCTAAGGCTCTGATGATCTGATAGTTTGGATTGAAGTTTTCAGTGTTCAGTTTGGTTGTTAGCTTTTGATTCCATGCCCAATGGATAGGCACTTGGTCTACGATCTTCTTGACACCTCCAAGGAGCTACCATCCCCAGTTGGAGCCAATGTTAGTGTCAGTATTTGAATCCTGCCATCAGTGATCAAAAACCCCTCTTTTCATATTCATATTAGGGTCTCGCTTAGAAATTTTTGTCATTCCACTTAGTTCCTCATTCAAACATTTTCTCACTGATGGTAGCGCTAGTCAAAAAACCTCTCTCTCCCTCAAAAATTCATACTTAATGGCCCACCTTCATGTCTTACTGAGCATACATCAACAATGAAATCTCATTTCATCATGCCTTTATGTCAATCAAGTCACCATGAAGTCTGCTCACTCAAGGTTTTCATTATGTCTCTAGGTTTCATTTTTCCAAGATCTAATAAAACACCATTTCACTACATAAGGCCAGAAAAAGTATGAGAGTGAACAAAATAATATCCCTTTTTCATTTAAAGAGGATTTTCAAGCATGTCATGCCAAAGTTGTAATTTTGATTTTAAGTATGAGTTTCATTTCAAATTGTAATTTTATTCCAAAAAACATAGATGTAATTTTATTTTTTATTTATGTAATTTTATGTCAATTATATGTAATAAGTATCTATTTTCCAAGTTACCAACTCAATTCCACATGCCAACAGAACCATAAATGTCAAATCAAAGAGTGCCTACTCCAGCAACTGATCAATCTGCAAAGCAAAAAAGACAAGGTAAAGCCTATATTACTGCAATGTTTCAAAAGTGATTTGAAACGTTAGGAAAATGGGTTTTAAATCAAAAAAAAAAAAAAAAAATCCACAAAGTATTTAAAGCCACAAGACATCAATTCAGACCTCATTTTCTCTTGTCATTATTGAGCAGCCTAAACAAAGGAGAAATTTTCAAGTTTGAAAGGAAAATTTGCAAAACAGAGGTAGCACTACGCTCCTGGCAGAAAATGGTGCACCTGAGTGTTGCGCTGCATGCCTGAGTGTTACATTGTGCACATGTGTGTTATGCTACACGCCTGTGTGTTACCCTGCACGTTGTCCCAAAATTTCTCACCAAGCTCCAAACAAAGTGCCATTTCTTTAAAACTTCAATATTGGTTGTCTTCATCCTTCAACAAGCAAGTAACACTCAAATACACCCTCCTAGCATTCCTCAAGTCAATTTTGTGGTGTTTTAAATTTCATTGCAAAATTTAATGTCTTCCTTGATAGAAAGCCTAGTATCACAGTCAAATCCTAACTACACCTCCAATTCCACTACCTAATACTTCTATTCCCTTCCCATATCACTATTAAACCCTTTCCCAACCTCCATATTATATCACTACCATTCCCTTTTCCCAAATCCCTTTATCCCCTAAACCCTAAGACCTAGTTAATTCAATTTCCTAGGCTCCCAAATCCCTATACCTGTAATAAAATTCCTATTCCCAAATCCCACAACATTTATACTCCCTATCACCTCCCTCAATTTGATAATCCCTTCTGTTTGGTTGTGTTATATTCTTTCCACGACTAGCCCACATAGTTAACTGGGGGGTTAGAGGGGGGGCGGAGCCCCCCTTCGTTGCGCCAATTGTGTAGCCGGGGGGGGGGGGGAGTGGGGGGGTCACAGGGGGTTTGAGGTGTACCTGTAACCCCACTTAATGGGGTTCGAGGTAGCGCCCCGGAAAATTTTGGTTTTGGACCCTATGTTAGGTTAGGTGGACCCACCTATGGTTTTGTGCATGATTTTCGCACATGTTTTTTGGACGTGATGGTTTTCGGTCCATGGTATTGGACGTGATGGTTTTCATTCCATGGTATTGGATGCTTCGGCATGTATAAATATGTATTATAAAATTGAAAGGAACATAATGAAAAATCAAGCTGGTAGTCCCGATTTTGGGATCCAGGGGAAAATATCTGTGTATATGTGTTTTATGTGTTATGCTCTCGCATTTTTTATTTTTTGTGTTTTAGAATTCGTATTCAGATAATTTCTGTACGGGGTTAAAACCTACATTTGGTATCGAAGCAATTTTGGCTTCAAGGGGACGCCTTTGTTGCTGAGGGGTTTCGCTCAGACCAGTGGTAGACCCTCTTCAGTGGGAGATCTGCGAGATCGATTCTGGTGGTGAAAGAAGATGGTGAGTAGTGGAAAGATAGAGATCAAGAAATTTAATGGTCAGAGTTTTGGGTTGTGGAAACTCAAGATGGAGGATCTGTTGGTGGATAAAGATCAGTGGATCGTGGTAGATCCGGGTACTAAACCAACAGGAGTGTCCAATGAAGAATGAAAGAAGTTGGATCAGAAGGCAAAGAGCACAATACAATTGTGCGTCTCAGATTCAGTATTGTTGAATATATTAGGGGAAGCTATGGTGAAGCCTTTGTGGGACAAGCTAGGGACTTTGTACCAATCTAAGTCTCTGGTGAATAAACTATTCCTGCGGAAAAAGCTATATAACCTGAGGATGAAAGATGGAGACTCGGTGACAGAGCATCTGAACGCATTTAATACTGTGGTAAGTCAGTTAGCATCTGTTGATATTAAAATTTTAGATGAAGATAAGTGCATCAGTTTTTTTGTGTTCTCTACCAGATTCGTGGGATATTCTGGTTATTGCAATAGGTAGCAATGCAACTGCCTTACAGTTTGATGAAATAGTCTCAGCCTTGCTGACGGAGGAAATGAGATGGAAAATTATGGAGAGCCAAAATGGTGATGCCTTGTCTGTACGAGGATGGTCCCAGAAAAAAAAAAAAAAAAAAAAAAAAAAAAAAAAAAAAAAAAAAGGTCGTCAAGTGGGAGATCTAAATCTAGAGGGAGATCTAAATCTCCAGGAAAACCTGTAAAGGTAGTGTGCTGGAAATGCGAAAATGAAGGCCACTTCAAAAGGGACTATAAATCTAAAGCTCCTGACAAAGTAAAGGGATCTAATGAGGCTCCTTCTGCAAAGGCGAAAACCACCTCAAATGAAGGTGGGGATGTGTACTTGGCTTCTTCAAGTACACATGTATATCATGAGGCATGGTTGATTGACTCAAGTGTATCCTTTCACTTCACTTACCATAGAGAGTGGTTCTATGAGTATGAGAAATATGATGATGGTGATTTCTTATTGGGGGATGAAAGGAAGGCTAGAATCATTGGTCATGGAAAAGTAAAGTTGAAGCTGCAAGGTGGAAGGGTTAGAACACTTCTAGGTGTTCTGCATATTCCTGCATTAGCCAAAAATCTTATTTATGTTAGCAAGCTGGATGATGCAGGTGTAAAAACAATGTTTGAGAAGGATACCTGCAAGACGGTTCAGGGAGCATTGATATTGATACAGGAAGTTCAGATTGGAACTCTGTACAAGCTGCAAGGTAGCACTATTGTTGATGGATGCAATAGTTCCATGGTTCCTGAAAGTGGAGCAGAAAATCTAGTGGTCTCTGGAGAGAAGACCATGTTGTGGCATCGAAGGCTTGGACATATTGGAGAGAAGGGGCTTCGAATACTTCATGGTAAAGGTATGGTAGAAGGCATGAGTAATAGCTCTCTGGATTTTGATTTCTATGAAATTTGTGTATATGGGAAGAAAAATTGGGTGAGTTTCCCCTCTGGTAGTAAGAGGGCGAAACAGATATTAGAACTTGTGCACAGTGATGCGTTTAGACCTGTGAAGGTTCCATCACTGGGTAAGTCTGTGTATTGTGTATCATTTATAGATGACTTCTCAAGGAATACATGGATATATTTCCTTAAGAATAAATCTGAAGTCTTTGACAGGTTTAAAGAATTTAAGGCTCTAGTGGAAAACCAGACAGAGAAGAAGATAAAGGTGCTGAGGACAGATAATGGTGGAGAGTTTTGCAGTAAGGAATTTGAAGAATTCTTCAAGAAGTGTGGTATGGCACGGCAGAAGACTACTCCATATAAACCTCAGCAAAATGGAGTTGTAGAAAGAATGAACAAGAAATTGATGGAAAGGGCAAGAAGCATGCTCAGTGGTGCCGAGTTAAGACAGGAATTCTAGGCAGAGGCGGTGGATACTGCAAGTTACCTGGTCAATAGTTCACCTTCATCAACGTTGGAGAGTAAGACTCCACAAGAGGTATGGACTGGTAAGAAACCCTCTCTTTCACATCTAAGGGTATTTGGATGTGATGCATATGTACATGTTCCAAAGGAGAAATGAACCAAGTTGGATAGTAAATCTAAAAAGTGCATCTTTATTGGGTATAAGGATGGTTTAAAGGGTTATAAGCTTTGGAACCCAGTAACAAGGAAGGTTGTGTACAGCCGAGATGTGGTGTTCAGAGAGGTGAAATATGTTATTAAACATGAAGTCCAACCAAAGAAACCTGATAAGATAGAGTTTGAGTTAAAGGAGGAAGAATCAGACTCTACAACAGAAGAGGAATCAGAAGATGAAGAGCCACAAACTCCGGATGTGAGAAGATCAGTTCGAGAAAGAAGGCAGCCTGAAAGGTATAGTCCATCTACTTTCTGTTCAAATTTTTCTTTGTCTGTTACTGATGATGATCCCAGAACTGTGAAGGAAGCAGTGGATTTAGAGGATGGAAAACTCTAGAAAGATGCCATGGTTAATGAAATGGAATCTTTGCACAAAAATGAGGCTTGGGATCTGGTTGAGTTGCCAGCTAGAAGGAAACCCATTGGCAGCAAATGGGTGTTCAAAAAGAAGACAAATGCAAAAGGAAAAGTGGAGAAATACAAAGCTCGGTTGGTAGCAAAAGGTTATTCCCAGGTGCTAAGAATTGATTTTGGTGATATTTTTTCTCCTGTTTCCAAGGTAACTTCTATTAGATTACTTTTATCTATTGTTGCTACTTTTGATTTTGAGGTAGAATAGATGGATGTGAAGAAAACATTTCTTCACGAGGATCTGGAAGAGGAAATCTACATGAAGCAACCTGAAGGATTTGCAGTGAAGGGTAAGAAAGAATTGGTATGCAAGTTAAAGAAGTCTCTGTATGGGTTAAAGCAGTCACCAAGGATGTGGTATCAAAAATTTGATACATTTATATGGGGACTTGGCTTCACCAGAAGCAAAGTAGATCACTATTTGTATTTTAAATTAATTGGTGACCGTGTTATTTGTCTGTTCTTGTATGCGTATGATATGTTGTTGGTTGGAAATGACAAAGAAAATATCCATGATTTGAAGACCCAATTGTCCTCCAAATTCGACATGAAAAATCTTGGTGCTGCAAACTATATTTTGGGCATGGAAATTAAAAGAGATCGGGAAAAGAGCAAGCTCTGGTTAAACCAGAGGAAGTATGTCGAGACAATACTGCAGAGGTTTAATATGCAAGCTAGTAAACCGGTGAAGGTTCCTATTCCTGTAGGTGTGAGGTTATCTGCTGAACAGTGTCCCAAGACACAAGAAGAGGAAGAGGACATGTCCTGTGTTCCATATGCAAGTGCAGTTGATAGCTTGATGTATGCAATGGTCTGTACTAGACCAGACATTGAACATGCAGTGGGAGTATTGAGCAGGTTTATGTCAAAACCAGGGAAGGAGCATTGGGCAGCAGTGAAGCGAGTTTTCAAGTATTTGCATGGTACTAGTGATTATGGTTTGTGCTACCAAGGAAGATCAGTATTGGACAGAATGTTGGATATTCGTGGCTTTGTTGATGCAGACTGGGCTGGAGATCTAGATCAGAGAAGATCTACAAGTGGGTATGTGTTTAACCTATTTGGAGGTGCAGTCAGTTGGATGAGTAAGAAACAATCTATAGTGGCACTATCAACTGCAGAGGCAGAATACATGGCAGCCACTCATGCAAGCAAGGAAGCAGTTTGGTTGCAAAGATTGTGTTCAAGTATGGAGCTAGTACATGGAGTTATAAGGATAGACTGTGATAGCCAAAGTGTAATTTTCTTGGCAAACAACCCCGCATATCATTCAAAGACAATGCACATTGATGTTCAGTGTCACTTTGTGAGGGATATGATAGAAGACAAAAAGGTGTTGCTAGTAAAGGTGGACACTTTGAAGAATACTACAGATCCATTGACAAAATCTGTGAGCTCTGAGAAGTTCTCTTGGTGCAGAGAGACAATGGGTGTTTTAGGGTTGGAAAAATGACTAAGATCTCTTGTGGCCCCCTGTGGAAAGAAAACAACAAGTGAGAGAATGTTGGGTTGTGTTATATTCTTTCCATGACTAGCCCACATAGTTAACCAGGGGGTTAGAGGGGGGACAGATCCCCCCTTCGTTGCGCCAATTATGTAGCGAGGGGGGGTCATAGGGGGTTTGAGGTGTACCCATAACCCCACTTTATGGGGTCGGTTTTGGACCCTATGTTAGGTTGGGCAGACCCACCTATGGTTTTCTGCATGACTTTTGCACATGTTTTTTGGACGTGATGGTTTTCGGTCCATGGTATTGGACGTGATGGTTTTCAGTCCATGGTATTGGATGCTTCGGCATGTATAAATATGTATTATAACATTGAAAGGAACATAATGAAAAATCAAGCTTGAAGTCCCGATTTTGGGATCCAGGGGAAAGTCTTTGTGTATGTGTTTTGTGTGTTATGCTCTCACATTTTTTATCTTCTGTGTTTTAGAATTCGTATGCAGGCAATTTATGTATGGGGTTAAAACCTACACCTTCCCCCAGCTCCCTAATTTTTTCCATCTCATTCCCCACTCCCTAAACCTACATTTCACTCCCAGTTCATCTCCCTAAGGTTTTAGACACTAAGATACCATGGCAAAAGAAGAGAATAGAAATTACACTGAGGAGGAAGATAGATTAGAGGATGAATATAGACAGCAGAGAATGACATACACAGGAGGATGGAAAAACACTATGCCAAGAGAAACAAGATTACAACGTCAAAACTTAAGAAAGGCCAACGCAAAATTTGAAACCCTAAAAATGAAAAAAGAGGAAGGGAGGCTTGATATCCTTGTTGAAGCCTCACTCCATGCCTAACCCTCATCATTATTCATCACTCAGCAAATTTTGACAATTTTTGCTGCATTCTTGCACATTTTGGAAATTTTGTGCATTTCAAGACAGTTTTGTGACAGCTAAAATGGAAGGTGTGCAGCGCCCTAGGTTTTGAGCTTTTGTTTGAGGCACTTTCTGGCCAAAATAAGACCATCATTTGATTCAGAGTAGGGAAGAAATGAAGGAAAACCATTTTTCTAGCCTTGTTTGGTCCAACAGGTAGGAGAAAATGTTTAAAAAACACCCAAAAAACCACAGTTTTGCCTCATTTTTCACCTAGGCGTTGCACACTTAGAAGTCTTGGGAGAAACACTTTTTGAGGGGTCAAATAAACTCCATTCTGCAAACTAAAGACATATCTGGAAATTAGACAGCATACACTTTCCAACGAGCTCTCCTAAGCTCATTTTGGACACCAAGAAGGCACTCAAAACTTGGATACAACATGGAGGGCGTGACTGGCAAAGAGATGGTGTGCCTGGCACACAAATAGCACGTTTGACAAATGTCTGATATTTTTCAAATTTTCACTGCATTTTTTACTTTTATCTTGGGAAATGATGAGTTCACTTATGTAATTGATGAAGTAAATGTAATTATCATGTTTTTGTTGTTACCTAGGGTAAATACATTAGGTAAATGGACTCAATGAGGTGTAATGAATCAGTTTCATTGTAATTAGGGATGAGTCACTTTGACCACCCTATACTCTAGCTATCAGTTCAGATTTTGGTGGAACTTCTCCTCCTCTGATGGATTCAACCCCTGATGCTGGGAGGATTTTTTTTTAGGCCTATATCTTTTATTTTTTAGTATTTTCAAAGGGGGAATCAGTTGGAGTTTGGCTTTTGATCAAGAGACACTATTGTATCAGAATTTGGCTAGTTTTAACAGATGAGTACCAGCTATTTCCTTGGGATACTTGTGGTATGAACATTTAGCATTGTTTCTTCTATTGTCTCATATGTTTGAATTTGTTGTTTATCCCAACAATCATTTCATGTCTATTTTGTGGCAGAATTCAAGATGATGAACATAATTCATAAGTTTTCATGCTCTGTTTTGGGGAAACCTTCATAGTCTATAATCATTTCTTCAATTTAGGAAAAATTCATGTGTTTTCATGCTTTTCCTAGATCCTCATCAGTCTAATTCATCCCACACAAATACTCTTAAGTGTTAGGTTTTCTTCCTACCCTACCCCTTTAAATGTCTACAATCATATCTCATTTTCCTTGACCTAGTTCTTAGCCTAATCCTCATCCAGCAACCCAATCAAACAAACAAAACCCTTTGCACTTTATACCTAGCCTAAAACCCTAATCCATCTAGCCCTCTTGGTTGTGATTCTTTGGAGAGAGCCCTCTCCGACTTAGTAGGGCTAGCTACCAAGCTAAAAGGTTGGTCTGTGGTTACCTCAGTTGAACTCTTCCTCAGCCTTGAAGATCCAAAGGAGTGATAACAGGACGAAAAGGACAGATGTTGGCAACCCAAAAATGGTGCGTTGACATATGCACAAAAAAAATACTTTTTAAGAGGAGGTTCGGGACAACTGTCAGAAACAATGGACGCTATCGTGATCAGCCGTCAAGATACATGAACCTTTTAGGGCTCCAAATTTTTCTTAGGCTTTAAAAGAAGTACCTCAGTATATTGCGTGCATGTAGCTTCGTGTGGTCTGATGGATGGGTTTGAGGTTCTGGTTCCCCATTATCTAGCTGTCAGTCGATCAATATAAACCATCTCACGAGATAGTCGAGGATTGGTGGAAGGAACTCCTCCAGACATATGGATATAAGCCTTAGGGGACATAAATGGCTGCAAAATATGAACTCACACAGCTTCATGTTGATCATTCCAACTCCAACCCAGATCTACGCAAGCGACGGATTGCATGAGGACATGTAGAAAGACTAGTTGGGGGAAGATGTTGGTGGCTGAATTTGCATGTTTTTACCCACCTTTTTACCTTGTTTCTTGTATCCAATTTACACCATTTTTGGTAAATTTACATTATATACCGCATAGGTATACCTCTTGTCATGCCATTATGAATCATTAATCAATGAATCATAGTCATAGAGGATTGTTTCCTAAGCGGCTTGCTAATTCAATTATTCTTGTAGATTTGGAGGAAGTATGGTCAAGATCATGGTTCAAAAAATGATGACCATCAAGATGGTAGTGCTATCTTGAGACATCAGCTGCAACAGTGGATCAACCTTTCAATCAACGCACTGCTATCTTTATATTATGTTTTTCTTAAGAAACCACTATGTAATTGTAGGCAGACAACTACCGTAATTCTAGGAGTTGTTAGTGTTAACAAATTATATAATTAGAGTTATGGGGCTGTGAAATGCGGTAGTTAAGATCGCAGAAAATTATGTTAACTTTGAGTCTGTAACAACATACGTTGTATTATCCTTTTGATTAATGAAATTTTGATCTTCTGAGCATTTCGTGACTTATTGATCTTGCGGCCCATGGAAAATTTTAGGGGCTAATGTTCGCCCAATGGGCTAATTTTCCATGATTTTTCCACAAAAAATATTCGCCAATTTCCAATTTTACAAAAGACGATTCGCCCAAATTTTAGAATATAAAATTATTTTACCTTAAAAATCGCCAATATTATATAGAGACTACGTATAAAATCATTATAAATTTGGATAATTTTACAAATATATCAATAAAATTTTTATAGTTTTCATATTAGGGATTAGTGAGATTCGCCAATGTTTTTAAACTTCAAGAAAATTTTCCATCCTTAAAATTTTCCTTGAGATTCTTGCCACAACCCTGATCAGGGGGTTGGGCCCACTCTCCTGACCATGTGTTGTTGGATAGATGTGTGGATAGGTTTATTTCAGTTAATTTATTTATTTTTGTGAATGATTATCAGTGTGTTGTTGTGAGTTTGCTTTGTTGTTACTCTTATCATTGTTGCAGTCAATACTTTTTGTTACTCTTATTTTTTGTTATAGTTATTGCTTGTTGTTACACATTGCTAAGTTTATAATTGAATGTTCAGTACTAGGTAGGGAAATTTTGGCCTTCATATAATTTGCAATATAGGCCTGAAATAACCCGTAGAGCCCTGGGTTGACAATTAATGTGGAATTGGGTGAATTTCATGATTCATATCTAAACACCAACACTGGGTTCCAAGGGATTTATAATAGTTCATCTTAGGTAAACAACCATGGATAGAAATATGGACGGATCATTTAGTCGGTACCCAAAGTTCTCAAGATGAGGTGGTGAAGATGTTGAACAACATTTGTAGTTGTGTGAGGTTGATTGGAGGGATAGATAGAATCTTGATGCCACTAAACGTATTGAATTCCATACTACTTTATGATATTGGGCGATGTGATGGTTCATTAAGTGGATTGATGTGAACCTGAATGCCAACATGGATATAGTTAAATGAGAATTTATTCAAGAATTTAAGTTGCCTCATTCTAATCAGTAAGGTTCGGCATAATTGTTGGACATCAGATAAAGGGAGGGAAAATTTTCTTGACATTTTATATAGATATTCAAAGATGCTATTAGTGAACTATATTATCCCATTGATCTTCATCCTTAGAGTGATTTCTTTATCAAGGCTTTGTTACCAATGACTAGGATTCCGATGTCACAGAAAAATATCTATACGATGTAAGATTATTTAGAGAAGGAAATACAGATCGAAGTAATGGAAAGATACCCTTAGGATTATAAACTGGGAACTTCTTCTACTGATCCTACTAGTATGGGTTTCAAAATAAAATTTCCAACCTGAATGAAAAATTAAAGAATCTTTCTCCTTCACAACCCATGATACCTCAAGTTTGGTGCATGCACTATCAAGTCGAAGAGAATCATGTTATGAAATGCCCACATCTTAGGGGTTCAAGACCATCTAGAATCCCTATGTGACCTCCTTTGCAGCCACCACATAATGCTGGGGTTGCGCAAATTTTTTCAGCAATGTCTTTTCCAAGACATATGTAATATTAGGTGTTCCTGAATCACCAAGATATGTCTATGAATGAGTTTTGCGAAATTTGTAGGTCTTTTGGTCATTTTCCTCATTTATGTCCCATTCTACAAAACTATTCCAATGCATCAAACAACATATTTTGTGAATTTTGTGGATCCCCTACACACCATATAGACCAATGTTCTCTTTGGATGCACTATTTGATCGCCTTGATTGCACAACTTTTCGAGTCATTGAAACTCCTCAAGGATAAGGAGGAGGAGCTCCAAGGGGATGAAGGATAGGAGGGAGAGGTCCAATTAGATGTTATAACTGTGACCAATAAGGTCATGTTGGGAGGGATTATTTGATGCCAAGAAGACCTTGGTGTTCACACTATCGGGTCAATACACATGCTATGGAGGATTGTCTAGAGCTTATTGCTTGCTAGGAGGAGAGCAACCAAGTAAAGGGAGTTAATATGATTAATGTTGAACCTAGAGAACCAAAACCAATTATGCAGCTAAATATCAACATTGTGACCAAAGGAGGGAAAAGAATTGGGGCTGATATTGGAACTCTTGAACAACCTACTATTATAAATCTGATGTCACCCAAAAATTCCTATGATCTAATAAACAAAAAGAATACTACCAAGATGTAGCTAAACTATTTATACAATTGGTTTCTTCTCATGGTCCTCATGCTCAGAAACAAGAACAAGTGCAGAATAGAGTCCCATACCATCACAAGATACATCTCAAATGATTTTAGAATGGCTTGGTTTATTTTTTTAGATTATGAATGATGAGAAATTAACTGGTCTGTTGCACAAGCAAATAAAAGCAACTGTGCGGGATTATCCATTCTCATAAGAGATTATTTCTGATAATCTTCCTGAAAGGAATTTTTTGAGGGTTTGGAGAAATAAGAAGAGAACATGAAGAGAATTCTAATTCGATGCATAGATTGATGGATACCAGATCAAGGATTCTATGTTACATCTTGGCTCATATGTGAATATTTTACCAAGGAAAACCTCAGAGGCACTAGGGAAACCTAAACTAGTCTTTTCCCCAGTCCATCTATGAATTGTGAACGAGTACTGCATTCTGCCTATTATAAGATTGGAATATGTTTATTTTAACATTGCAGGTGTTAAGACCTATGCATATTTTGAATTAATAGACATTATGGGTGACAAAGACCCATACCCAACCTTATTGGGAATTGACAAGGCATTTGAAAACTATGTAGTCATTGAACTCAAGCGAAAAATCATGAATTTCACAGTGGATGGAGTTTGGGTTATATAATCATTGGATCCATACCAAGGCCCAAGATTTATTGAACCTATAGACGATGTTGAAGAACCTAATTTGTTAGACCAGCTATATCAATGCACTACTAGGAAGAGGGGGGGCTACATTAATTCAACGATAGCTAGATCTATTAGCTCATGAAGTGTTTAAAGAAAATAGGTGGGTCTAAAAATTGCGATGAATGATTGGTAGTAGGGAGATCTTGAGCTACACTCGTGGCATTGCATAACTATCTGATGCCTTTGATGGATTGATACTAAGGAATGAGATTATCCTAGTTATAATGGAACTGAATCTGTTGTGAATTTTATTCAAGAAGTTGATTCCAAAATAGAAGAGGGAAAAAAGATTTCTTTGATGAATGTTGTGTTGCAAGCCACCCTCGCAAGATGGTGTGGAGCCCATTACGACCATCTTCATGATTGAGATATTGTAAAATCTACTATGATATGAAGATTTTATGCTCTAGATAGCCCCTTCAACAAAGTTTCTACTTATGATGGACGTACTATTCAACAAAACCATGTACAAAAATATTGTTCTGTATGGACAACCATTGATTTACTAGTTGCGATTTGGATGCACCATTTCATTCATACATTGGGTACTATCCCATGAGACTGGTATTTGAAAGAGGAATTGAAAAGACAAAGGGACTGGGATATAATGACTACTCAATTCAGTAGTGATTTCTCATTCTCTGACATCGATGCAAAGATAAATGAAGCTATAAAAGTTATTAAAAAGGTGTTATTTCTCTTTGGAAAAACTATGGAAGAATGTTGCAGATATGGAGATTTTGTGCATCAATATGAATCATACTTCAATGAGGTCGTAGTCTACGGGAAAATCAAGCTTACTCAATTGGATGGTATCCTTTTTCTTGGTTGGGTGAATGGCATATGCCTGAAAGGCTCATAAACTCACTTTTTGGAATGCTCTCTACAAAGGGAGTATTAGTTAGGTTTTTACATTACGGTAGTTGCATGAATCTTAGTTAGAGTATGTTTTGTTTTGTCATTTGTGTCAATAAATATTTTTAATTGCAACCCACCGCAAGTCATTGTGGTTGGGGAGGTGTCGTCGTGTCCAACCTATCATTTCACTCCTCCTATAAGGATGATAATGATGATAACCATGATATCTTTTAGAACCAGAACTAGAATAGCACCTGTGTCCATCACCTCTCCTATCTAGAGTATCCAAGAACTTGTCATCTCTGATCATTTCATCTCTATCCGCCCAGTTCGCACCATTAGATCTACTAACATATGCCCCATTAGTTTTTCCCTCCTACTCATGGTTGATCCAAAGTGGTCCTTGTCTTTGCAATTCTAACAAACTCTAAAGGATTACTGCATTAAACTCTGCTTGTTTCTCCTGTGCCTGCATGATTTTGTCGTTATCTGCTTTACAACTTCTTATTTCTACCTTCAAACTTCTCAATGTGTCTGCTAAGTCAAAAGAATGCCCAACACCACACTGCTCATCTGATCCATAGGGAGATTCTCGAGAACTGTAGTCTACCATCTTACTAGTCATATTTGTTGTTTTCTTCCTGCAAGGTATATAATGTCAGCTCATAAACAAACCAACGTACCTCAATGTAGTCCAGTGAAGGATATCTCATCTGTTAGGGCCAATGACCCCGAATTCCATGCCAATTTTTTAGGGCCAGGTCTCAGGCCACTTCCTATAACTTCATGAAACTTTCATAAATGAAAAGTAACATAGAAACAATGATACAAATGGAAGAACTTGAATAAGGACTTGACTTCAGCGCTACTAAACATGATAGGAAAATTTTCAAACATGTCACAGATATGCATTCTACTTGTCATAACAATAGATCTGAGCATAGGGGTCTCATACTTATTTCAAAATCACTAAGAAACATTGATTCCTTATCAAATTAGTTGCATTATCGTCTATTATGTCACCTATTCATTGTTCATTCGTTTACAAATCAAAACATGATGAGAGCCATACATCATCATTGTCATAAAACATGCTCATAACCAACATATAATCAACAGAAATAGAAATGATATAATAGCCATAAAATCCACATATAAACAAGTATATTAACCCATCAAATACAAGAGGAAATAAGCTCTTATTAACATATTCAAAATGAAACTAGGTCTGGGACTTCCATGAACCACCCAACCATAGATTAGGCTAAACCAAATCTCTCTTTCAACTAGTCACCCTTGTGCCATATTCTAGGCATGAATGTGGGAGATCATGGAACACATCCAACAAAACCAAACCAGGGCTTCCAGAGGAAAAACCACCTAAACCCTAAACCAGTGATTCCACCTCACAATCGAATGTCACTAACCATCACCAAATTGGTCTCAACCCAGGTTGTCCAGGGCTCCATGGTGTTTGTTCCAGCTAGAGCTTCCAGGACTAGTAACTCAACCCACAGTTGTCGTCAGGCTTACAGAGCATTTGTCCAACTAGACCTTCCAATATTAGTAACTTAACCCACCAAGGGCTTCCAGAGCATTTTTCCAATCAAGGATTCCAAGACTAGTAACTCAACCCAAGCTATTATAGGGCTTCCAGAGATTTTTTCCAACCAAGGCTTCCAGGAACTAGTGACTAAACCCACAGTCAAAGGAACATGAGAACGAACCAGAAAATAAAGGGAAAGAGGCCCACAACACCATGGCTATCCATAGAATGGAAAGGCTAAGCAATCCACTATCAATCTATACATTCCTCTATGCTAATGACATACCATAACCAAGAATCCATATGCATATTCTATGCATGTCAAAACTAGCAAGGAAATCATACATGCAACTTGGTACCTGCAATAGAAACTCATTGTAGATGGTGATCCCAATGTCCTCTTGTGCTTTCCTACTCTTCCTTTGGCTTCATGCTCCAAAACGCCAAATATGCCACACTCCTCAAATATTTCTCCAAGAAAAATCTAAGTGTCCAAGAGTATGAGAGAGAGACAATAGAGAGAGACCTCCAAAATTGAACTGAAAAATGTTTATCAATTGATCCTCAAAATCCTTTTTATTAATGAGGCCTGTATTTTCTTCAATTTCCATTATTTTCCTTCAATTTCCTCCTCACATGCAACCTGTGACCTTTCACCTTCTTTCTATCCTAATTTCCATTATTTTCATAAATAAAATGCCAATTAATGCCTCATGCCTCTCCAAAGCCTTTTCCATTGCCTTTGCCAATTTCCATAGCCATTAATTAATCACAAGTGATCCCCATCACTATGTTTTTGCCCAACATTCATCTTGGAATAAGTGTCCCATGATCAACGTCTTATTTTACCTTTATTAACATTATTACATGGAATTTTGACCATGGTTATTACACCCAAGCCAATGAGAGAGTTATCGATCATGGTGTACCAAGCACAAGGTGCTTGTTTGAGACAATATAATGCTTGCTTGAGTCTGAACACATGAGACTCCTGATCAAATGACTCAAAAACGTATGGCTTCTCGATGTACACATCCTCCCCAATAACCCCATTGATAAATGTTATTTTTACATCCATTTGGTGGATCTTCCACCCCATCTACGTAGCCAGAGCAAGACGATCTAATGGTTGAGTACCTTGCTACAGGAGCAAAGGTCTCCTCATAGTCAATTCCTTCAACTTGAGAGTACCCCTTTGCCACAAATATGGCCTTATACTTATCTATTCTTCAATATGCTACTTGATTAACCTTGAAGATCCATCTTGAACCTACAAATAATTTATCTGCTAGTCTTGGGACCACTTCCCAAACATTTTTCTTTACAATGGATTTATATTCCTCCACCTTTGCATCAAACCATATAGGTTTCTCTACTACTTCCTTGAAAGAGGATGGCTCAGTCTCTATAAGCTCAATCATTAGAGCCATGTAGCCAGTGTCCCATTTAGGTGACCTTCTCTTCCTGGACAAATTTGAAGGAGCTCCCACATTCTCCTTCACATCCTGCACAAGTCTATCAGCTTCCCTAGTTCTTTTCTTGCATTCTCCAGATGGTTTTTCTTGAGTGGTTGTTTCCACTCTCTACTCCTGAATTTGTGGCTACTCCACAACTAACTCAGGCTCCTCCTTTGGAGCTAAATTCTCTTCTTCTGGGGGGCTCTGAAGCTCCCCCTCAAGAGAGCACCGCATTTCTTTCTCCTAATCAAATTTTACATCCCTTCATACAACTGTCATTCTAAGGGATGGAAATCACACATGATATTTATGGGGAGTTCCTATGTAACCCAAAAATACCCCCAATTCTGTTGTCGGCTCAAGCTTCATCCTTGATTATTTGGATACATGGCAGTAAAAAGAGGCTCCAAAATCCCTGAAGTGTAACACATCTGACTTTCTCCCTGAGAAAGCCTCTTCTAGTGTAATCATGCCCAAAATCCGGTGAGGACTCTGGTTCTGCAAATAGATTGTTGTAGTTCATGTCTTTGCCCACAATTTTAAAGGTAGGCCTTGGTCATGCAAAATATCCCTCATAGCTCCCATAATGCTATGGTTCTTTCTCTCAGCCACCCCGTTCTGTTGTGGGTTGTGGGGTGTTGTCAACTCTCATCGAATGCCTTCATTGGAACTAATGAATTCATTCGACACATACTCACCTCCATTATCACTCTTAAGATCCTTCACCTTATTTTCGGTTTCTTTCTCAACCATTGCCTCGAATTCTATGAAATTGGAGAATGTCTCATCTTTCTTCCGCATGAAGAAGATCTAACAATTCTGCAAGAAGTCATCAATAAAAATTGTTAACACCTAATCCTTGTGATTGGGTAGATATATGTAAATAAATAAATGAGAAATATGAACAGTCATCGGGAGATGAACTAAACAGTCTCTCCCTCATGTATATAATAACCTATCTAATGGAATAGAACATACGAATCAGTTTTTTATTAATGGAGTTACTGCTTGGCCTGACATGGTATCAGAGCCAGCTCCTTTTTAGCTCTTGTGCCTTGTAACTCCCTTCTCTGCACCTCTACTCTCCATATAATTCAGTCACTGAGTGATGTATGCCTATTTGATACTACCTGCATTCTGCCATATTCTATTTGTAAGGCTCTGCTACAATCCCATGTGGAGTATGAGGACGGTCCTGAGAATTATGAGGTTGCCTGTTACCTTTCAGAAATGAGTCGCTGGATAATCCTTTCGTCTTTTCATTGTGATGTGAAGGGGAAAATCCGTCTGCGCAAGTAGAGAGAGGTTTTACCACATGACAATGGTGATGTAATATTTTCTTGCGCAGTGTGGTGTTCCAAAGCGGTACGCCCTGGTAATCTGCCTGCAATGAGCGATAACGCTATGGCATAACGTACCTTTTTTTTCTGCAGTCATTTTGTTACAAGGACTTTTAACTTAGTGATTTTTTAATTGAGTTTTGGGCGCTGATATGTTAAATTGAGTTTTGAAGAAGTCGAAATTGTGATGCTCCGACATCACTGTTGAAGCGTGGGGACGTAAAGTTTCTTGAGCTCGAAGAGCAGTAGCTGACTGTGTTAAATCCTGCGCAGCGTATCCGTGGTGCATGGTGCAACCTTGGAGTAGTGTTGTGTTCAAAGGATAGAATGGTGCAGTGAGCGTGGACCAGCCTATGCGTTAACCCATTTTCAATGGATGGAATGACGCCTCCACGCAGGACGAAATGAGGCAATGTGAAACTATTTTTTTATGCCTATCCCTTAATCATTTTTGAAGGCCAATATTATATAAATCGTGAAGCCATGTTCCATTAAAGTTATTCAAGGGTGAATTTGAATGGACATATGGTCATTACAAATGGTGGATAATTAATGACTCGTGGGTGATGTTACATGCGCGCCATAAAAAGGATCTTTGTATCTTGGTTTGCAATCCCTCTGAATGCCATTCTGGAGGATCTCTTAGTTTTCGGGAAATTAAATTTGGAGAAGCGCTTAAGATTTTTGCAGTTTTGTGGCGTATTTCATGTGGCTTAAAATCAGAGATACATCCGTCTCAAATTATTCTAAATACTTCTCTGTATGACACAATATCTGGACTACATTCTTCAGTTTTTCTTTGGTGAACGCAGTGCTGTTGAGGGTATTTTATACTGCCATATTTTGTGCTTTAACATTGTGCAGAAGCATGCAAATTGATATTTGAATCTGCTGTCCCATTATATCAGAACTATATTTTTTTTCCATTAAGAGTAAAAGTTTTGCAGCCGAAATTTTATTTGCTACAGTATGCATTCAATCATATCTATGGTGGGAATAGTTCTCACAGGCAAGGAGAACTATCCTGAATGGTCCCAGATGATAAAACACACCCTCATTTTCAATGAGTTGTGGAAAGGAGTGTGTGTCGGAGACGGAGACAATGACCCAGTACAGCCTACCTCAGACAAAGAGCTCGTCATTTGGGAAAACAAGAACAACAAAGCTTATGCATTAATCACAGCATCTGTAAATGAAGAGGTGAGTCGCCATATTTCGTCATATTCAACTGCCTTTGAAGCCTTACAAAAGCTGAAAGAACTCTATGACTCACATTCTGCACTTGAATTTGTTCAACTTATGATTAAACTCTTCACTCTTGAACTACAAAATAATGATCCTCTTGCTCTTGCATCTAAAGTAAAGTCTATAGTGCATGATATCAAATCTACTAAGGTTGAATTGGATATTCCTCTTATCGCTTTTCTCAAGGCACTTTATCCTACTTACTCCAATTATCTTGAGTCATTGCAAGCAAATGGAAATCTCAAAGATATAACCTTTGACTCTCTTGTGAAAAAGTTTGTTGAAAGAGAGAAAGCTTTTGGAAAGAAGACAGCCCCTAAATCTTCTGAAGAGACTGTGTGCCTTGCTCATAAAGAAAAGCATCCTGCTCAAGATTCTACAAGAGGAAGAGGTGGACGAAGAGGAAGAGGAAGATATTTCAGAGGCAGGGGGGCAGACATTCTCAAGGAGAAAAGGCAGATTTGCACTGCATTCGTTGCAAAAGAAATGGATCACATGATGCCTCTACATGCAAGCTACCATGGGACAAAATTGAGCAGAAAAGAAACCAACAAAAAGGTAAAACTGATGATACAGACAAAGGTAAAGCACCTGAATCCACTCACTATGTTGAGGCACAATGTATCATTGGAGTAAATGAAGATTTGTTTAATGCTTCACTTGCTTCATGGAAAAATGATTGGTTGCTTGATTCAGGAGCAACCTACCACATGACTCATAGAAAAGATTTTTTTGAAGATTTCACTGACAATGTTGATGGAGTAGTATACTTTGTAGATCAATCAAAAATCAAGCCATTAGGGCTTGGCACAATCAGGCTTAAACTGCCTGGTCTTCCAGAATTTCTTCTGGATCATGTTCTATATCTCCCACAGCTCAAGAGAAACTTGTTGTCCTTGGTCCACATCTGCCAGCAAGGTCACTCCATTCATATGTTTGATGGCAAGCTTGAGGTAAGAAAAGCATCTGACCACTCACTTGTCATGAGGGGAATAGAAGAAGAAAGGCTTCTCAAACTCCAAGGAACCTCTGCTCATGCACAACATTTCTCATACAATTCTCATCATGAAGAAGGTACACTTCCATCAAGTTTATTATGGCATGCTAGATTTGGACATTTGAACTATGACAGTCTCCGCTTGTTGAATAAAAATGGTGTTGTTGGTTTGCCTACAATTCCTAGGAAACTTAAGCAATGTGATGCTTGCATTCTAGGAAAGCATAGAAAACAGTCTTTTCATGATTCACATTCAAGAGCACATAGGAAATTTGAACTCATTCATTCAGATTTATGTGGTCCAATTCCTGTTCCTTCTGCAAATGGAAATAAATATATCATGACATTTATTGATGACTACACCAGAATGTGTTGGGTTTATTTTTTGAAGAACAAATCTGATGCTTTTCAAACATTCAAGAATTTTCATAAATGGATTGAAAATGATGCACAATCTCATATTGGGTCTATTCACACTGATAATGGAAAAGAATACACATCAAATGAATTTGAAAACTATCTTCGCCAACATGGGATCAAATATCAAACAACTATGCCTTACAATCCCCAATAGAATGGTGTAGCTGAAAGAATGAATAGGACAATCTTAAATATGGTACGATCCATGCTCTTCTTCAAAAATGTAAAGATAATTTTTTGGGTTGATGCTGTTCTATGTGCTGCATATATAAAGAATAGATGTCCATCTAATGCTATAAGAAACAAGACTCCATATGAAATGTGGTATGGACATGTTCCTTCGGTAAAGCATCTCAGGGTCTTTGGTTCCACCTGTTATGCCTTGATACCAAAGGTACATAGAAACAAACTTGGTGCTAGAAGTCGTAAGTGTATCTTCCTAGGGTACTCAAACACCTCCAAAGCATACTGCCTCTATGATGAAGTAAATAAAAAGTTTGTCGTATCTAGAGATGTAATTTTTCTTGAATCATCCAAAACTGACAATGTTGTTGAGCGGAAACTTGATTTCTTGGATAGATTCGCAAAAGCAAAATCATTTCAAGAATTTGATAATCAGATTCCACATCTTGAAGGGGAGATTCCTATACTAGATCAACACGTGGAATCTTCTTCTGAAGAACACTCTCCCCCGCATGAAACTCCAACAATGGATGATGCTTTAAGTGATGTAATTGATAGAAATGGGAGACTCAATCTTGATTCAGTCCCAACTCAATCAACATAGCAGCCTGGACCATCTCAGAAAGGTCCCCCAAAGTGGCTGACAAAGACACTTGAAAGTGTTCATCTTGATGAAGTTGGAAATACAGGAACCAGAAATTCAAACCAGCAAAATGGAGGTGATGTAGATGACTCTAATTCCCCTGTTGATATGGATGTTTCTTATGATTGTGAATTGAACTTGTCTATAGATTTTGAACCAACTTCCTTCAAAGAAGCTGCTTCTCATGATGAATGGAAAGAAGCAATGCAAAAGGAGTATGATGCCCTCATAAAGAACGGCACTTGGAAGCTGGTTGATCCTCCATTAGGAACCAAAACAATTGGCTACAAGTGGGTCTACAAGAACAAGTATAAAGCTGATGGCTCACTTGACAAGCACAAATCTAGGCTTGGGAAAAAGGTTTTGCACAGAAGGAAGGGGTTGATTATGAGGAGACTTTTGCCCCCACAGCAAAATGGGCTACCATCTGGACACTCTTTGCACTAGCAGCTCAGAACGGTTGGAAAGTCCATCAAATGGATGTAAAAACTACTTTCTTGAATGGAGATCTAAAAGAGAATGTTTTTATGTCCCAGCCTGAAGGATTTGTTGTGAAAGGACATGAACATAAAGTATGCAAACTTGTGAATTCCTTGTATGGCCTCAAACAAGCACCATGAGGTTGGTATGAAAAACTAACTGAGCATCTTCTGAAACTCAATTTCAAACATTTTGATCTTGATGATGCAACTTTATTTGTCAAGGAAGTTGGCAAAACAGTTGTATATCTTGTGGTATATGTCGATGATCTTTTGATGACAAGGAACAATGAAAGCTACATTGCATCCATAAAGAAGGAATTGGGGAAAAGTTTTGAAATGACTGATTTGGGCTATGTTCATTACTATCTTGGCATTGAAGTAACCCAACATCCGAAGTCCATATTTCTTTCTCAAAAGAAATACATTGGAGATTTGTTGAACAGGTTTGGCATGACAGAGTGCAATCCTCTTACTACTCCAATGGAACAAAACTTAAAGCTCACATATATTGAAGGAAAAGAATTTGAGGATGCAACAAAGTATAGACAACTTGTAGGAAGTCTCAACTACCTAACTACTACCAGACTAGACATTTCATTTGTTGTTGGAATCCTCTCTAGGTTTATGCAAAAGCCTTGTGAGGGACATTGGTCTGCTGCAAAAAAAGTTATAAGGTACTTGAAGGGAAATCAAGACTTTGGAATCAAGTATACACAGGTAGACGACTTCAGCTTGATTGGATACTCTGATTCAGACTTCAATGGAGAGAAGGAAACTATAGTATCAACTTCAGGATATGCTATGAGTCTTGGATCAGGAGCTATCTCCTGGAGGTCACGCAAACAATCAGTTCCAGTAGATTCCACAACAAAAGCAGAATATGTGGTAGCAGTTGAAGCAACAAAAGAAATTGTGTGGTTCGGGAAAATTCTTGAAGATTTGCAGGTAAAACAAGTACAATCAGCTCCACTCATGATTGGCAATAAATTTGGCCAAGAACCCAAAGTTTCATTATCGAACGAAGCACATCAATACTAAATATCATCTGATTCGACATCATGTTGAGGCCAAAACAATCCATCTCTGTCATTGATCCACAAATGAGAAAATTGTAGACATCTTCACCAAAGTGCTTGTAAGAGAAAATCTTGAACGATTCAGAACGATGCTTGGACTCACCAACATCCCTTCAGATTAAGGGGGGAATGTTGACACCTAATCCTTGTTACTGGGTAAATATATGTAAATAAATAAATGAGAAATATGAACAATCGTTGGGAGATGAACTAAATAGTCTCTCCCTCATGTATATAATAACCTATCTGATGGAATAGAACATACGAATCAGTTTTTGATTAATGGAGTTACTACCTGGCCTGACAAAAATGACAAAATATTTTTTTCTTGCTATGGAGCCTATCGAGAAAGGTCCACAAACATCATAGTAGATCCTTTCAAGGATTGCATGTGCTTTTTTGTCCCGATCATGGAATGTGGATTTTGTGTACTTCCCCAAAGTACATGCTTTCCATACATCGCTTCTCGAGTGCTCCTTTAGGGAGGTATGTGGTTATTTGTTTCATAATATTTAGGGTGCCATGATGCAAATGTCCAAGTCTCATGTGCCAAAGTTCACCAACATCGTGGCTCTGTACCTTATTTATGTTAGTGCTTAATGCAACACAGTCTTTCACTTGTAGCTTATTCGGGTTCTTCACACAAACCTCAATCTACTTCGCCTGTCCCATGATTATGTGTCTTAAGAATGATTTTCTTTTCCTGAATATCACATCATAACCACGGTATTCCAAAGCTACAATAGAGATGAGATTTTTCTTTAGGCTCAAAATGAACATGACATCCTTGGGCCTGAGATGGGAGCCTGACTCCCTTTGAAAGGTGATTGTAACAACCTCGGTCACACTATACCTTTTGTCATCCCCTAACTGAATGTGCATCTGCAAATATTTTTCTTCCAGGTCAATCAAAAAATATCTACACCCTGTCATGTGGAATGATGCACCTGAGTCCAAGTACCACACGCTCCCCATCATTGTGCTAGTCATGCATTCCATAAGGGTAAAGTCAAGCTCAAACTATGAAGTCAAAGCTTCACTTGTTTCTCCTCCTAAGGTTTTCTTGCTCACATCTTTTTGTGGACAATTTGGGGCATATGGTCTAAATTCATGACAATGGAAGAATTTGATTTTGGACAAATATTTCTTCTTTCCCCCTTGGATGGATTTGGTTTAGATTGAGATTTCTTCCCCTTTCCTTTCTTTCCGTTTCCAACCAATAAAAAAATTTCTTCATTCTCGCCTTTGGATGAAGTCCCATCTCTAGTATTTTGCCTTATCTCCTCCTGTACCAAATCAGACCATAAGCATTCCCAATTTGGTAGTTTCTCCCTCCCGTTCACCAAATCTTGGTAGCTATGCCAACTCTTGGGAAGGCCTAGAAGAGCTAGGCTTACCAAGTCATCTTCTGAAACATTAACACCAACCCCGCCAATTTCATCACAAACTTGTGTGAACCTGCTCAGATACTATGGAATAGTGTCATTCTTTTGCATCTTGATATTTCAAATTTTATCCTTGAGCGGCATCTTCCTGTGGTCACTACTATTCTCAAACAATTTTGTTAGTGCTTTCCACATTACAAATGAATTTTCTTTTCCATGGATATTTGAGACAATGTGATTATGTACTCCCTCCAATATTATTCTCCTCACCTTGATTAAATATTTCTTCCACTGAGCAAGGTTCTAGGCATCATATGCTTGTGGTTTCACAACATCTTTCTTGATGTATTCAAGCAATTCAATTTCATCCAATACCTCCTCCATAAGATCCTTCCATGCGATGAAATTATAGCTACATTCCAAGGTATACGCCTCAGCCCATTGAAGGTCATCTTCTCAGCTTTGAAGAGATCATGCTACACTAAAAAACAAATTCAATTCTCCTAAGAAGTAACTTTGAAATTCATGCCCTAATGTGAATCCTGCTATGATACCATCTAGAAATTATGATGTAGATTTTCAATTGCTTATGAAGTTTTAATAAAATTCACGAGACATAAACCTACTCTACTTCTCTGCAAAAATCAATTCACAATTTAGTAAAATAATATCAGACATGCAATAAGAAACATGCACACAATAATTTTCCGGGGAAAGCAATCTACTAAAAACCCCAATGCCTACTTGCATTAATCTAATGAATAGAGATGTATTACAATTGCTTTGCTTAATTGAACATAACCTTAAAGTGAGTAACCTATCTCTTTGCTCACTAAGAAGCTCTAACCCAAACTTAGTCCATTTTTTGCCTCTACTTGAGCCCCTATTTCCTTGCGCAATTCCTTGAGAAATTAGGCCCCTATTATTTAGGAATTTCTCCAAAATGGATTGCACAATTCCCTGGGTTGATCATTTGACTACATGAAACTCCTCTACACTCAAGAATAGTCTACAAATTATGTTACATTCCCTTGGAAACTCCACCACAACTGGGGAACTTGAATTCTCTGCATGCACTAGATATTTTTCGCTGATTTATTAGTTAACTAAACGATCACTGAGTTTGGATGAATTCCCACTGCACAACTAACCTTCCATTAGTTCCCCTAACAGTCAGAACTGGTTTAACTTAAAACAACTTGAAATAACTGACATTGATTGCTACCAAATTAGCAATCACACATGCTTAACTAAATTCTAACTCGTCCAACTCAAATTTACTGAGCTAACTGAGTGACAAGGGCCATGTCACACAAGTTAACTGCATTCAAGTTGTCTATTGATGTGGAAATTCAAATTTTCTCAATTTAATCAAGGCAAAGTAAAATTGAGAATTTCTTGCTACATTTTTCAACACATTGAAAGGCAATTTGAAGTGGTAGATTATGTATTTTTGAGGCTAAAACCATATAAATAAATGTCCTTCAAACAATAAAAGGAGGAAAATTAATTAGCGCCTAAGTACTATGGTCTATATAAGGTGTTGCAGATGATTAGAAATGATCTAGATTTGATCATTATATTATTTTCCATCCATATCGATGCTATCAGAGTGGAAAAAGTGGAGGAAACATCTCACAAGACCACTTTAACCAACAAGACCTAGTTTGGAAAATTGGGGTCTAAAACCTTCCAAGGGCATTTTGAGGCATAAAATGACTATTTTAGGGTGTAAAAATTTTCCACTTTAGTATCACGCATAGATACCTTTCCAACAGTGCAAGGATCTCATCAGTCGAAGTTTGTATGCAAAAGTTATGCCACTCCAAATTTGACCTTCTTGTTTTCGCCACCACAATTCGATAGGATGCCACATCAGCCCCCATTATTCATGGAGAAAGGCCTAGCCACAAGATTATGATGAATAAGACTTTAGAAGAGTTCATATTTCAACTTTGGTTAAAATTTGAGGTAGTCAAACCTAACCACTAGTAGGCTATCAAGTTATATTACAACCAAACCACTAGGAGGAAAAGTGGGTTCCATTTTCCTTTCAAGTTGATGTAGGGTTACCCCCACTTACACCCACAGTATGCATGTAAACTACATAATCACATTTATCCCAGGAATTTAACTCACAAACGAGTCAAATCTTCATTTAGAATATGGTTAAGGCCCCTTTCTTAATCTCTAACCGAGTCTAACCCTTAATCTATCCTTTCCTTTCTATCAGGACTCATTCACCCTCAAAAACCTTAGTTTAAACCTTAAGTCGTATATAATCAAACTCCACACTTTGCTTTGATATATCGACTTAACCACAAAACCCTCTCTCAAAGCTTTATTTCTATTATGCCCCTTTTAATAGAAATACACATAAACATTCATAAACTTATATTTTTGCCTTTTTCCTTGGTCCTTGCCGGACTTCAAAAAGAATGAACCTGCATTCATAAATCGTCGAGTCCACACATTCGGTCCATCGCATTCCCACTGCACTCTCCATTCACCAATCATCGATCAAACCAATCTCTATCATCCATTTCTTTCTTCGATCCAACGGCCAATGTCTTTTCCCGCTCAATCTAATTTGCGTGACACTCCTCTATCGTTGATCTGCGTTTAATGGATATGACAGTCTACAGCAATTTCGGGTGGACAAATAGCACAAGGATTAACTGCTCGATAAAGTGGTTTCCTCTCTCCTCCTCGCTCCTACGTGTCGCTCGATAAGTGGAATCAGGTGACTACCCTCTAATACCACTTACCACTTATTCGCCGCCTGAAATACCACTTAAGGTTTTGAGAAACCACCTCTTCGTTGTGATATCTTCTGCACTCTTCCATCGTGCAATGACCATCAATATGTTGATCTATCGATCGGACAGTCGACATCTATTTCCTCCGCCATTCATCCATCAAGGTTTGCTGATCCACAGCGGTCTGATTTGGACCGTTGATCTCTGAGATCAAACGGCTCCTGTGCATTGACGATTCACCTCTTTTTTCATCCTTTTGCTTAGACTTTAATTCATTTTTCCAGTGTTTTTCCTATGGTTTCAAGTTTTCTTCAAGGTTCTGACCTTCCGCTCTTCCGCTTCTCAACTATCTCTGAGCTTAACTCCGCAAATTCTCACTTCAATACCTCTCCAGAGCTTCACTCTGATCCTTCAATTGGATTCGATGATCCATTATGATTCCTCTAAATCATTCTCCTTCTCTATGTAGTTCTACAGAACTCTGCCTGCAACCTCTGTTACAGAATACACAACTTACATGTAATTCAGTCATTCAATATTCATTTCACACATCTATAAAATTATAGAAGAAACATTTGGATATATAAATATGAATAACTGATTACATATCGAGACTCTCTATCTCTCAAGCTTGATCTTCAATATCAGTGGCCTCCTCTCTTTACACTATGCCCGTAGGCTGACATTTATACCAGAAAGGTTCTGTTGAACTAATTCTAGTTCAGATCCTTAATCTACTGAACTGACTCCTAAATGTCCTCTAAGTCCACTTCTAACTCCAGTTAACCCCTAATAATCCTCTCTAGTTCCTCGAATCATGAAACTACCTTAAGAGTTATAATTGACTTCTAACTCTCTTGTCATTATTAACCACTCATGTTCTCCTTTATTTGAGAGCATTTACAAACATCTCACATTATATAATTAATTCCTATCCTACTCACTCAAAAGCCTAAATATTAAATTAACTTAACACTTAGGAAACTAACTTCCTTTAAAACGCATGACCCCCCTATGTCTACTAACATAAAATGATTTTCTCTTGGGTTGAATTCTCCTGCATCAGACTCCCAAAGTAGAAAATATTCATGATCTCTTGATCATGTGTCTTCACAAGTTGATAGAAAACCTCTAGGGTCCCAAACTTTAGTTTGTAGCTGCCCAAATGCCTTGCACCTTTGTTGTTGTTGTATGTCTGTTGTATTCTATTTCATCTTCCTCTCCTTGTCAATCAAGTTCAAGTTTTGATTGATCATCCTTCCTATTACTATCAATTTCCTCCACATGGACTATTTCATCATCAACTTCCATAATTCTTCAATATCTATCTCCAATTCATCCTTGGACTAGTTCATATTTTGCCTCTTACTTCTTCCTCTTTCTCTTTGCTTCAGGTTATTGCTATTGTCCACGAACTCTTCAAACTGTTGTTGTAGCTTACTCCCACTTTGTAGTTGTTGGTTTACTTTTTCTTCTACTTTTGCTCTTGCTACCATTGTAGACATTGCTCCTTCTCCAACTTTTTATTTGACTCCTATGCTTACTGCCTCCCTTTCATCCTTACCCTCTTTCATGATTATTTCTGTCTGCATTGAATCATGACTTTCCAGCATTCTCTCCAGAAATTGAGCATCTCTGTTCCATGGATTAAATTCTTCCACATAATCTTCTTCTTTCATCTTTATTTGGCTGCTCATCTATGCCAAATTTCCTCCAGCATCTGCAACTAAACCTGCACTCACAAAACACTTGTTAAAATAAAAAACATAAGGCTTTTGTGCCTTATCTTCCTTTGGCAACAATTCAGTTTGCTACTCTATTTCTTTCTCCTCTGTCAGCACATCAGTATGTTGTTTTGAATTCTCAAAAGAATTCATGAGACTGTCAACTAGTCTCTCTTCCACACCATCTGCTCTAATGATGTATTTTTGTCCTTGTTCACTGAAATGAACTTCTTCCTCTGCAATCACACTGTCATACTCTCAATATTCTAGCAAATACTCCAGCAATACCATTTCTTTGTGACACTTCGCAAGTACTTCATCATCACTTATAATCCCTGCAATTATAAATGAATTGTCAGTTTGAAAATTACACAGCTCAACAGTTTCAATTGTTGTTTCACATATCAATTCTTTAAACTAAACTTCATCTCTTTTTTCCACAAGAAATTGTCCTTGTGTTGGAACAGTTTCATTACTAAGTTCTTTCCGCTACAATAAGTCACTACCTTCCTCATTCAAGAGATATTCTACCTTATCCTTTACTCCAGAGTATTCATCTTCTGAAAGATACTTTTCCATACTTTTGATAGCTTCAAAATATTTCTCATCCTCTACAAAACCCTCCTTTGTTAGTGACCAATCATCAGATGTCCTTTCTCCCAAGGTTAAATCCTTTGCATCGGTTTCTTCCTTATTAACATCTTTTAGTAGATGTCCTTCTTTTCTACTAACTGTCTCAACAGCTTCCATGGTTATTTCCATTGTAACTATCATCATGATGAACTGATGATCCTTTTCTATGTTTTTAGCTAACATAGTCTCTTCTTCAAGTTTGCCTTTAATCTCTTGTTGTTTACCTTCTCCAAGAGCTATCCTTGTCTCACCATCTGCATTAATATTCTCCTGCATTTGTTCTGCATCCATAGACAAACTATCAGTCTTAAAAACATAAGGCCCTGTGGTCCCACTTGATGTTTCAACCATCAAAGCTCCTTGTTGTTCCAACTTCTCTTTATGACTCAAAAATTATTCGATGGTCTCCTCTTTAATCTCCTCAAGCCCTTCACTTGGTTGCTTGATATCTTTCCCCAACTATATATGAGACCTATCTATCTCATCTTCTTCCATAATAGAATTTAGATTCTACTTGTCTTCTTCCTCCTTTATGACAATATCAACAAATTGTCCTTCTTTACATGTTTCACCTGCAAATATACACAAATTATCAGATTTAAAACCATGTGACCCTTTGGCCTCACTTGAAGTTTCAGTGTTCAAGTCTTCATCTTCACTCAAAACTTCACCCTGTTTTTCTTCACAAATGGACACTTCCATTTTCATTTCCAACTTAGCTTCTCCAAGTTTTTCCATCAGCCACCTTCCTTGCCTCTGTTGTAGTCTTCTCTGAAACTTATGCCACTTCACTAGCTTTTTCCTCAAGACCCAACCTAGTCTTTGGCTTTCCTCAAGTATCCTCCTTAATGCATCGAGTTGTTCTTTTAACTATGAAATCTCTTTGTCAATTTCCTCTTGACTCATCCTCTTGCCATTTGCCTTGACATCCTTTTTCTTCATCTTTCTCCTGCTGTGATCTTCCTCAGAACCTCTGCTATGACTATCAGTAGCCATCTTCTTCTTCTCTATCTTAATGAGCTCCTCACTCACCCACTATGAGTTGCATTAAATCCTCTGCAACAACAATTCCTCCTTGTTGCAACTTACCTCACCAAGCTTTCCTCTATACTTGGTTTTTTGGCAAGCCCTTGGTTCTCTGTCTCTGGAACCTCTTTTGAGCACTTCTCTCTGCTCCTTCTAGGCTTCAACTCTTCTACATCTCCTAGGAACACAATTGTCCTCTGTATTTCAATCACCATGAAATACTTGGTTCTGATCACTTCTTCTTTCACTTAGAAAGTCTTACCAGCTTCCTTCATCCCTTAGCAATTCTACCCACATCCTCTGTGGAATCGCCTTTGTGATTTGCAACAATACCTCTATAGTAACAAGTCTCCTTCTTGCTACATATGCCTCACTAAGCTTCTCTCCTTTGAGCTAAGTCTTTTAGTATCTCTCTGGTTCTTTCCTCTGGAGCCAATTCAAGCACTCCTTGCTCTAGATGTTGCAACCTTCTCACCTTCTTTGGTTGTTACCTGCTCATCAATGTACAAACACACATTCTCCAATCAAATCAAAACAGAACATATCACCTCACCTTCAAGATCTCTACATGATCTTGTTCCACCATTCCACCTGTACCTTGAATGGATTGTCCTCTGTTTCTTGCATCTGCAAGTTCTGCTACACATCACCTCTGTGTGCCTACTTTCTGTCATATTAGAATCTGATCCTTCCTTGCCTGCATAAACATCTTAAAACATTACTTTGTTCTCAATTCTTTCACATAGAATTTCTTTGTTTTGTTTTAGCACCAATTGTTTCAATTACAATTCTGTTCTGGTACCAAATGATGCAGGGTTACCCCCACTTACACCCACAATATGCATGTAAACTGCATAAGCACATTTGTCCCAGGAATTTAACTCACAAACAAGTCAAATCTTCATTTAGAATATGGTTAAGGCCCCTTTCTTAATCTTTGCAGAATAATTTATAGACTAACCGAATCTAACCCTTCATCCATCCTTTCCTTTCTATCAGGACTCATTCACCCTCAAAAACCTTAGTTTAAACCTTAAGCCATATATAATCGAATTCCACACTTTGCTTTGATATATCGACTTAACCACAAAACCATCTCTTGGTGCTTTATTTCTAGTATGCCCCTTTTAATAGAAATACACATAAACATTCATAAACTTACCTTTTCTCCTTTTTCCTCAGTCCTTGCCAGACTTCAAAAAGAATGAACCCACGTTCATAAATTGTCGGGTCCACACATTCGGTCCATCGCATTCCCGTTGTACTCTCCATTCATCGATCGCTGATCAAACCGATCTCTGTCATCCATTTATTTCTCCAATCCAATGGCCGATGTCTTTTCCTACTCAATCTAACTTGCACGACACTCCTTCGTCGTTGATCTACGCTTAAGGGATCTGACGGTCCACAGCGATTTCGGGTGGACAAATAGCACGAGGATTAACTGCCCGATAAAGCGGTTTCCTCTCTCCTCCTCACTGCTACATGTCGCTCGATAAGTGGAATCAGGTGACTACCCTCTAATACCAGTTACCACTTCTTCGCCACCCAAAATACCACTTAAGGTTTTGAGAAACCACCTCTTCGCTGCGTTATCTTCTGCGCTCTTCCACTATGTGATGACTGTTGATATGTCGATCGAATGGTCGACATCTATTTCCTCTATCATTCCTCCATCAAGGTTCGTCGATCCTCACCGGTTTGATCTAGACCGTTGATCTCTAAGATCAAACGGCTCCTATGCATCGACGATTCGCCTCTTCGTTCATCCCTTTGCTTAGACTTTAATTCATTTTTCCAGTGCTTTTCTTGTGGTTTCGAGATTTTCTTTAAGGTTCCGACCTTTCACTCTTCCGCTGCTCAACTCTCTGTGAGCTTAACTCCACGAATTCTCACTTCGCTACCTCTCCAGAGCTTCACTCCGATCCTTCAATTGGATTCAATGATCCATTATGATTCCTCTAAATCATTCTCCTTCTCTGTGTAGTTCTACAGATCTCTGCCTGTAACCTTTGTTACAGAATACACAACTTACATGTAATTCAATCATTCAATATTCATTTTACACATCTATACAATTCTGGAACAAACCTTTGTATATATAAATATGAACAACTAATTACATATCGAGACTCTATGTCTCTCAGGCTTGATCTTCAATATCAGTGGCCTCCTCTCTTTACACTCTTCCCACAGGCTTACATTTATACCAGAAAGGTTCTGTTGAACTAATTTTGGTTCAGTTCCTTAATCTACTGAACTGACTCCTAAATGTCCTCTAAGTCCACTTCTAACTCCAGTTAATCCCTAAGAATCCTTTCTAGTTCCTTGAATCATGAAACTACCTTAAGAGTTATAATTGACTTTTAACTCTCTTGTCATTATTAACCACTCATGTTCTCCTTTATTCGAGAGCATTTACAAACATCTCACATTATCTAATTAATTCCTATCCTACTCACTCAAAAGCCTAAATATTACATTAACTTAACACTTAGGAAACCAACTTCCTTTAAAACGCATGACCCCCCAATGTCTACTAAAATACAATGATTTTCTCTTGGCTTGCATCACAAGTGCATTTATTCCATGAATGAGAAAAAAATAGATAAAAGGGATAGAATATAGAGCAAAAAGAGAGGATTTGTGCATTGTAGTAGTCCACAAGTTACATGCCATACTTCTTTTTACTCATAACCATTTTCTATTTAGAGAAAGAGAGCAAAGTGACCTCACCTTCCCACTAGGTTTTCTCCCGAAATGGTTTCCTGGGTTATATCTTGTGTCAAATCATAATTTGTCAATGTTAATTTAATTTTTCCTTGTCTTTTGCATAACTTTAATTCACATGCATACATAATTAATAATAATCTACATATCCAAAATATAAAGAGAAATAAAATCGTAATAGTGTAGATTTCACATTTTTAAATAGAATTTTATAGGATTTGTTATGATGAAATATGGTTTACAAAATGGAGTTGCCTCCATTTTAACATGTACATTTGATCTTTCATCTTTCTTTTTTAAAGAAGTTAATCGACAAGGTCCTAGTCTAAACCATTTTATTAGAGATTGATAAGGAAGGGAAGATATTAATAGAGACAAAACAATCTTTGAAACCAAAATTGAGTAGTTAAGAATCAAGAAACTATTGAGTACCTCACCAAATGGAAGAAACTACTAGTGGAAGAGGTGACATGAGAAGATGAGTTATTCATGTAGAAGCACCCATAGTTTTGTGAATATTTTCATAATTAGTCATCATGTTGTGTGAGTTTTTGTAGGAAATTATATAGAAACTGTAGAAATATTCAACATTTCAAGTGGATGCTCTACCCATAATCATGGATAATTGAAGCTAAAGTGTCAAAAAAGAGTGCATAAATAGGAAAATTATGAAAAACAAAAAAAAATATCATTGAGGGAGAAATATTATCATTAAATAAAAGAAATAAAATTTAAGTAAATAGAGATATCATATTAATTAATTATCCAATAAAAGATGATTAAGAAATTATATATATATATATATATATATATATATATATAAAAGGAAATGTTTATAAAAATAAAAATAAAAAAGAATGCCAACAATAAATTGATTAAGCCATAACAATGAAGAGACTAAGACTTAAGGGAGGATAGTGATCCAAGTGGATATTGGTGGCCCCCACCTATTCCTCGTTTCTAGCATATTTTACTAATTTTGGTAATTTTTCATGTCCTGAACTTCTGAAGCCATTTTGGCCCTAAACATTGTTTTTCTTAGAAAAAAGGCTAATCGAAAGCTTATGGTAGGGGTTCGTAGTAGAAATGCTTTTTCCTCGAGTAGATTTTTCTAACAAGATATCGTTCACCTCAAACAAAGATCATATGCCAAAGCTACCACCTCAAACCCAATGAGGCCCACAAACTTTTGGCATTTCATCTCCTATGGTTAGGTGTTTGGATGTTTAGGGTTTTCCATTGTTTCTAAATAATAAAAAGCCCCCCGAACCTCATCCTAAGAGTTATCACATCTCTTCTTAGAAATAAACTACTATGGCTCAGGCAAATTTGTTTTTTTTATGTATGTAAAGAATTTTCGATAATTTCTATTTTATTAATTGAAATTTTATTTGTTGTGTGAGTATGTTTTGGTTTAAATTTGTTATTTATAAATAACACTTAATAACTATTAATAATTAACTTATAATATATAATAATCATCTTCATTAAACATTAAATATTATAAACAAAATCATAATAAGTTTTACATTTTAAAAAAATAAAATAATAAAATCATCCCAACTACTTTCTATCCATTCCAAACAAATTTCGATGCAAGTTCTAAAATTGATAAAGATTGACATTTAACGTTTGTGGCTACAATGGTCAATCTTCTACAAGGTTGATTGAGTTGAAGTTATTCCAAACAAAAGTTGATTGAGGTGATAATTTTGTTTTTTAAAAATATATTCTTTTTATAAAAATTTGATTGTTTTTAGTTATAAAATTTGAAATTTATAGTGTTTAAGGACTTTGATTTTAAAATTAAAAATAGATTTACCACCGTAAAAATAAACCACATCCCCAAATTTCATTAAAAATATATTTACCACGGTAAAAAGAAACCAAACCCCAAATTCCATAGTTTGATAAGTGTAACCAGAATTTGCCCCAAAATCCAAAAGGCAAAATTCTGAACTAATTAAACTACGGGTACACAAAATGCGTGTAGAATTGAACTATGAAAAGAAGTGTCAACAAACTTCTTTTTCGTCACGAAATCTCCAAGGCTTGGCGTGTACGTGACGTTCACACCCATTTAGTGAATAGAAATACCAAATTCAATGCCGTCTATATTCATCCACCTCATCATTGGTAATTGTGTTGAAGACTGCAATGGGTGGGGTATTTGGTTTAAATGTTTAATAAAAATTTATAAATAATATTTCATAATAAATCTTATAAAATTTATTTTATGATTTATTTTATATTATCAAAATTTTACCAAATCATAAAAATTAATTAAATTATAATTTTATTTTAAATTATTGTTAGTATTACTAGCATAATTACATTAATAAATATAATTGATATAACTAATAAATTTATTTGAATCTATAACAATTTGATTTAAATCCAAATTTCAAATTTTATTTAACAATTTTACTTTACCAGATTTTAACATAAAAGAATCATACAAACTTAATAAAATACTGATCAAAAAATCTTTTTATATGTATATAATTAATTAAGACAAAAAATATTAATTTTATTGAATTTTTTATTAAAAATATTATCCTTAAAATAATCAATAATAATTAAGATTTTATATATATATATATATATATGATAATAATAATAATATAAAAAATTAAAATAAATGGTAAATAAATAATTATATATAATTATTAAATTTGAATAAATAAATATATTGTTCATAATAAATTCTTAAAAAGATAATAATAATTGAGATTTTTTAAGTATTGAGGGTCTTTTGCAATGCATTATATTAAATATCTTTATATATTTATATCTAATAATTGAGATGTTATTTTTTATGATGATGATGATGGTGGTGGTGATTAACTCCACTGAGACCAAACTTTGGTCTATCGGACCTAAAGAAAATTAATTATTTAGTTTGATTTAAGATTTTATTCCTATGCTCAAAAAGCTTGGAGAGAAGCCTCCCGAGCTCACTATAATTTTGGCATTGTAACAGGCTAGGAAGGTCAGTATTGCAACAAAGATTATGAAACTGAGATCTAATGTGGTTGTACACGGGGCACTCTAAGAGGAAGTGATTTTCATCCTCGATGTTCATATTGTCACAGAGATGGCAAATACTTTCCATCCATGGTGTTTTAGGAACTGCCCAACGACCCGTTTCACTATGGAGCTCATGAGAGTTCGTTCTAATCTTGGTTGCATTTTAAAGCTAGCTTAGGAAGTCTATGGTCTCCAATGTTATTGAGTTTGTGCTTGTACAACAAAAGCATAGTCATAGCTAGGTTCTCGATAGGGGAAAGACCCACTTCTATAAGGAGAATAGGATAGGGTGTATTGCTTTTAATTTTGAGGTTATACGTTATAAAACGCTTCTGGATTTGCTCAATCTTTCTCCGGGATTCTCTAGAGATGTTGCAACCCAAAACCTCACATCCATATAAGATAACAGGAGTGACTAAAGTTTCAAAGAGGAACTTGTTTCTATCCCACATTACGAGGTTTGTCATTTTACAATTATTTTCAAGACCAAAATAAGCTTTCCGCCACCCATTAATCCTTTTCTCAATGTTATAGTTCCAATTGAGCTTATGATGAATATCAATTCCTACGTAATTGTTTAACTATTTTTCCTGCCATAGTTTGGATGATGTATTAGAAATAAAAAAATATTTTATTGAAATCGAATATTATTCACTCATTTTATGTAAATATCATTTTTTTAAATTTTTTTTTATGGATATTCTTAACTTAAACATAGGTTTTCTTATAATATGATGGCTTGTCAATGCCACATCCCTGAAAAACCATAACTCATTTCATATGGCACTTTTTAAGTGGATAGTCAAGGTCTATTTCGGAATAGGACCTCTAGAATCTCCATTTTTTTAGATATAAAACAGTATAGATGGTCTAGATTTAATAGTATTTTAATATTTGTAGTAGTATACATGATCTAATGGAGGAAATCAAGGGTTTCCAAAATATATTTACTCATGCCTTGGTTTTAGAAATTCTCAATGTTACAAATGGAATATAAGTCATTTAATTTGTATAGTTGTGCTAGTTTTAATTAATCAATTTAATTGAAAGGATAGAAATGGCATAATACTCTTGAGATAAATTTCAAAATTTGATCCATTACTAAAGAAATATTCTAAAAGATTTTGTGAAAATTAAATTCCTACCATCCGCATAATAATTATTGATAATAGTTAAATTAAAATTTTGAAAATCTTATTATGAAATAAATACAATGACAAATTGTATCTCCCTCTACCCTGTGCTAGCCTAAATTACCAAAAGCTAAAAAAAAAAATATTTTGCCTGATTTTTTTTTAGAATTATAATATAGTGTTTTTGCCCCCGAAGGAATATCGTAACCTTTTATTAAGAAGATAAAGGTTAAATATGCACATGCCAAAACCATTTCTCCTGCTGATAAAAAACCAACACCTAGAGACAAACAAAAATGGGCTTCTCCCAAGAAAGAAAAACAACCCTCTGAACTAAAAGCTAAACAACCAAAAATAGATATCCTCCTCACACAAGGGAATTCATCAGGGACTATCACATGAAACTATCTGAGACTAAAAAGTATATAGAGATTACAAAATACATTTGCATGTTGTCTGAAATACAATCATAATATAAAGAGTATAACATCCACTCACAGAAATATATAAAGAGTATGATGCAAAAAACATAAAGTGGCAAATGACTAATGTTGATAGTTTTGGAAAGCCCCCTTTATATGTTCATTGACCTACCAGATACCCAGATCTTGTCTACCACCTTTAGGAGATCTGCCTCGGAGTTGCGCTCCCTGCAAATATGGGAGCATGTTATATAATCAAAGGATTGTTTTAAAAGTTGAATTTCCTCTAAAATAGATAATAACATATGGTTTTGACATCTCTAAACAACATTGCACCAATTGATGACATTTAAAGAATCCCCAAAGATTTTCAAAGATCAACAATCCAACTAACTCCCATGCCCAACATAACAAAAGTTCAACATAGTTGTCGGTGCCTCTTAACATACCTACTTTGGATTTTAGGCAGTGTCGACGATTAAGGTGAATGATCAAACCTCCTCCACACATATTTTTTGCATCTTACGCTCCATCAAAAGATGACCATGGAATTTGTGAATTAATCCCCTCCTTAACTATAACGTGAGGGATCATAGTTGACTCTTTTGTAGGTAAAAGGGAACAAATTGCATCATTCTTTGTTGCAATGAGAACAAGGCCGAGGCTTGGTCTCTAAATGTAGCCTTATTTATTGCTAAACAAACACACCAGCAAAGTAAGGGAGAGATGTTGCTGAGATTTTCATCATGAGCCTAATCCCACTAGATTTTCCATGCTTCCGTGAAGCTATGTCATCTCCATTCTAAATTGCAAACCAACAGTCGCTTTGAGGCCTCTAAAGTGTTGATCATGAAGGGACAATATAAGAACAAGTGGATGATAGATTCTTCTTCATTTTTTCACAAGACACACCATCCAAGACCATGTTTTTGCCTTTTTTGAGATTATCCCAAGTCAAGATTTTGTTTCTAAGTAAGCACTAGAGAAAAAGCCTAGATTTTGTTGGACACTCTAGCTTCCAATTTGTTTCCACCACCAAATTTGTTCATTTTGAAAACGGGTGCCAATTCGATAGTTGTACCTGAATTTGGGGGAGTAATTACCAATGGGTGCAAAACCCCAACGAAGGGAGTCTTAAAACTCTCTAATTTGAATATGTGATCTTTGGAGACCATAAATACATTCTTTCCATAACACTGCGAAATCCACATTTAAATTAACTTGTTCAACATTTTTCTACCTCTAGGACCAGAAAGAAGACCTTCCTTCATCCACCACCTATCTTAGGAAGGTTATTCCCTACTCATTCAGAAAATCCACCATCTTGAGAGGAAATATATGATTCATAGTGCAACCAACCCAAGGGTTGATGCCAATTCTAAGTTTTTCTTCATTGCCAACATGCCAAGCAAGACCCACTCCTACAACTTTGAATGATTCCACCGTCGCTTTCCAGATGGCTAAATAATTCAATACTATTTTTTTCATCTTCCTCACCCATTCATCCATAGTAAGAGGGAAAATGTGCTTCCGGGTCACCACTATCATTCAAATATTTTCTACAGAGAGGAGCCTCCATCCTAATTTGGCTAACAATGATCTTGCGAAGGATGGGGGGTATTTTAGACCCCACCCTCCGCATGTTTTAGGCAAGGCAATACTATATTTTTAAGTTATTGAGTAGTATAATTTAAATGTTTTGAAAGTTTTTAAAAAATATTTAATTTATTTTTATAATTAAAAATATTTAATTAATTATATATATATATATATATATATATATTCATATTCTTTTTCTTTTTCTTTTTCTTGTTTAATTTCAAAATTTTATTTATTAGTCAAAAAGATACATGATATATGATATACATAGCTATAGTTAGGGTTTTTTGTCATAGTCTATCACTAGGGAAATTATACCAGTGGCAAAAACGTACAATTTTTGTCCAGAAAATAGCATATAAACAACAATGGCCAAGCCAAATCCTAAGCATGTTGCTAACATCAATTTTACTAATGTGATACAAATATCTAATCTGATCAAAATTGCAACAATGTTTCATATAAACTATATAGACAATGAACATAAAAGTGTCCAAAAGAGAATTGCCACTAACAAAACTATGAGCCATGGAGTTGATTATGCAGAAGTGGAGATGTCAATTAGAGTTGTTGGTGTTTTTGGTGATGTTGGGCCCTTGCCACAAGAAATAAAGGCCTCAATTAGGGCTAGCTAAAGGGCCATGTCCCAATGCTAAAGAGACATATCCCAATGTTCAGCCTATCTATTATCAAGTTGGAGAGAGTTCTCTCTCTTAGCTTCATTTTTCTCTAGCAACACTTTGGCAAGGAGACCCTTAATGTGTACAATTCAATAGTGAAAATATATTGGATTTGTTGGTTGTGATATGACCAAGATCAGAAACCCACTCAATGATAGAGGCCAAAATTGTAGCATCTAATAATTCATCTCTATCAACCACGGTTTTAGCTACTGCATATGGATGTGCTTAGGAGTTTTCATGTGAAATCAATGGGAAAAATAGTGGGCATGTTGGTGTGCATGAGCATAGCCCTCAACTTGTCTAAAAGAGCCTTTGCATCTTTTGAATGACTAAAGAGGGATGGTTTCCAAGATAGGAGGAAAAAAAATAGGCAAAGGGACTAGTGAGTGCCACCCAAGAGAGTCGAGAACAAATGTAAGGGTGAGGTGAGGGAAGGGAGGAGATGAAGTCACTTGACCACAAAGCAAGGAGTTGGATTGATAACAGAGTAAGGTTGCCTTAGAGGGTGGTTGTGACATAAGATAGGGAGGAGAAATCAATGGCCACAACACAAGGGATAACACCATGCCAAAATAGAAACAGATAATAATAAGACGTAACTATCAAAATACCAATTTTACCACCACATTGGATGAATAACCAAGTACATACAGAAGTGGAGGATTAGGTTACATGAGGCCACATGCTATGGTACAAATTGTCTCTTTGAACCAATGATCGTACAATACCACCAATCTTGTTGTTCAAGCACAAACATATTACAACAACCTCAAGATCTCCCTACCACCTTTCTTCATTAATCAACACCAATTGAGAGCCTCTAAGAACCACCAACCCTCATGCATTAATGAATCAATATCATGTGGAGAAATTTTGGGGAAGGCTAATCAACGGGACCTGGGCCTGGCCCCCCAAAGATGATAGGAATAAAAAATCTAAATAGGAAGGAAGTCTAAGGAGTGGTAACTTGTGACTATAGCAAAGTGGAAATCACATTCTAGACTTCCTTGGTGAGCATAATAAACAATTTAAGTCATTCTATATCCTTCATCAACCGACCCATCCTCCCTAATGAATGCATCGTGGTGGATTTTTTGAAAAGCTTCATCATGAGATTGTATGTGAAACATGTGGAGGGTGGGATGACCATGCCTCCCCCTCTATTGAGTGGGGTGACGATGATGGGCTAGTCCCCCTTCCCTTATATCACTTGTTTAATTTCCTCAATTTCCTTCACCTTGATTAAGGGCTTGAACATCCTTTTAAATAAACTTAGAAAATTCATCCTTCCAGTCTGAGGTAGGGAGGTCTTGCTAAGGAGAGAGAAGATAGAGAATTGATAATCACAACCCCAATTAGACAACTGATCAGCTAACTTGTTGCTAGCTCTACAGGTATGAGTGGAGATGATGATAGGGATCTGAATGAGAAATGGGAAATTTTGGATATGTATAGCTCTAATTTCCAACTAGTAGTTATCTTATCAATATTAGCTTCATTGGTTAGTTTTTGCAAGTGGTAATGACCATATTGGAGTCCCCTTTTGCTACAATCTTAGATAAGCATTAACAAATAGAAATTTGCAGACCTTCCAAAAGAGCATGAAATTATGTTGCATTATTGGAAGTTTAGCCTAAGGATCCCGCAAAGAGGAGGAGTGATTAAACCAGATGATTTTGAAACATACCACTAAAGACTGCATCACCTAAATTTCCTTCTTAGGTTTCATAAAAATTGAGTTTGAGAAAATCAAGGGGAGGGGAAGACCAAGAATCAAGGTAGGAAGGGGAGTGTGAGGGAGGGGGAGAAGGGAGAGAAGAGGGAGGGGACAGGTTAAGTTTAGTAAGAATGGGTAGCTCCTTTGGAGAGGAGGAACAATCAGAAGCTGGGCAAGGGGAGTACATAATTGATTCTCTTATATGAATCAGAATAAGGGCCCAGAATACATCACCTGAAGAGGAGGAATTCCTAAACATTTTGGAGTTTCTTTCTTTCTAGACAAGCTAAATAAGGAAACTGGGAAGAAAGGGCCAAGCATGATTAACAATGGGATTGTGGAAAGAAGAGCCATCCCACCCCTCAATGGTTGACAACATATTCGCTTTGTCCCTAATCATTTTTCTAAATAATTGTCCTGCTTGAGTCTATAACGCTTTAGCAAATGAGCATGTATTGAAAAAATACTCCTTAGTTTCTTCATCAGAGTGACACAAATAGTAGAGAGGAGGTCCTTTGAAACCTCTGTGGGTAATTTTATCCCAGGTGAGATGTTTTTTCCTTGCTAGTTCCATAGAAAGTGTGTGACTTTAGGTTTTGAAGCCAATTTTTTTTCCAAATTGGTTGTGAGAGTAGTTGTTGTTGAATTGTAGGTTTCCTTGATTATGAAGGTGCCAGCTAGTTTGTATCCCCATCTGAGTTTATTTTCTTCATTAGGAATTGTGATCTTCCATTTCTAAATAAGTTTTTAAAAATTGTTCCATTCTTCCGAAGAATTTGAAATGCCCTAATCCTTCCTTGATTTCCAAACTCTCCAATCTGTGGAGCCTTGATCATATTTCTAGTAGTCTTTTACTATCGTGTCATTTTGTTATCTAGTCTAGGTAAAAATTACCTATAGGTTGTATGATCTAGCTAATATAGGGAGTTACCACTAGGATTCTTCTTATAAGAAGACTAATTGACCATCTTGTATCTACATAGGCTATGCTCTTGAACCAAGATATTATTTCGGTAGGAAAGATTCCAAATTGAGGACCCTTGGATTTTATGGAAATTACAAAATATCTAATGAGGTGTTTTACATTTTTCCATATTTAGCATTCTATATCTTCTTCCAAACTTCCTCTCCTCCCTAAATCCATTGCACCCAGAGTTTGTACCTAAGAACTTGATTGAGGATTTCATGATCCTTCAACCTTAAGCCCACTTTCAGTTTAGGTAGACATAGCTTCTCCTAGGCCACCAAGACCCATTTATTTTCATGAAGAGTTACACCCGATAGGAAGGAGAAACATAGGTTCTATATAGATTTTAAGATTCCTTTAGGAGAAACTAAAGGTAAGATGTGATATATTGGAAGGACCATCAAGACCAATTTTAGAAGCACTAGTCTCCTAGTAAGGTGTCCTAGGCAAACTTATTTGGAAGACAACCACGAGGGAGAAAACCTAATTTAAAGCCCAAATTAGACCTACTCTCATATGGTATGGTAGTATTGAACAAGAATTAGGCCTGGTTGCCACTACTAGGTGGGGATTATTTCTTTTAAATGGGAATTATATCTAACTATTAATGCTACTCTTTTTCTAAATTAGATTTATGTCCTTACTCCTGTGCCTACTTATACCATTTTATCTATACCGTATATTAATCCTTTAGAATTAGTAAAGTTGATTGATAAACTGGATGAATTCAAATTTCCATATTTATTTTTTTGAGTTATAACACAGAATTTAATGATTGTAGATTTATCAACATATTAATCTATTCTACAACCATCATAAGCATATTCCATATTAAAATTGATCAATTGATTATAAAAGAATCAGAATATATTCATATACTTATGGAAATATACAAGACTCATAAACCATTGACATCTACAATTACTATACAAAAGGAAACATATATGTCTTCCAAAAATTAAATTGCATTAATTAGCAGGTAGAGCTTGTTTTACAAAATATTGCAAAAGTATCCTTAAAAAAAGCATCCAACCTCTCTTCCCCTCCAGCCCCCACCCTGCTTTTCTCTACCAGGAGCTTCCATATTTATACATTATACCATAGTTACAAAATTCAATATGTTTATAACTCCATTGTTACCAATGTGGTGTTATGGCTTCTTCGATAGAAACTATTGCCGATAGGTCTTCTAGCCCACATGTGAATTCAAAATTTTGGGTATTCCATGACTTTTCATCTTTTGTGAGTGTTTCTCCCCTTTCAATACTTGATCAAACCTTTCAAAGTATTTTTTCATGTGGATGGTGTAAAAATCAATTGGATCACCAAATGGGTAGGGGAAATGATGAATTTGTCCATCAAGTCATCATCAAACCTTGAAATATATGCAATTTTTGTTACCATGTCATTCCAGGTTTTGGTTATCTCCTTTAGTTTGAATTTGATCAGTGTGACACTAGGAAAATCCTCTATGGGTTTGAAGTCCCATTCCTCTATTAATTCTGTGAAAGTGGCCCACATTTTCTTGCCCATACCTGTAGCTTCATTCAAAGTCGTTCTAACTATCTCACATTCGGACTTCCAAACATTGACAAAACACTGATATTTCACCTTTAGTTTCTAATCAAGTTGGGGAAATGAATCAAGAGCATCCCAATATTTATTCTTCTAGTCAATGACCTAGTCCAAAGCCTTGATAGTAGGATGCTAGGATTCTAACTAAGTGTTTTTATCACTAGTTATCTGCTCTAGCTATACAAAATACTATTGAATTTCTTCCAACTTCCCCACAAAAGAATGTTGAACCTTTTGAAAGTCATAATTGATTTTGAAAGCATGTACTTTAAGTATGCCTTCGTAGACTTAGCATTCAAATTGCTATGCGGAGGTGGGTCCTTTGTCCCACAAACAAGGGGGGCTCATACACCAATTTTGTGTCTGGCTTGGTCGTGGCCTTAAAATTGGTTAATAATAATAATAATAATACTAAATGTCAGTTTAGGCCTTTTGGGCTTGTCCAAATGTTCTATTAACTTCTTTATTATGTCCTTCATGACTTTAGCTTAGTAGTGTGATCTTCTTTCAACTATGGCATTTTATTTTCATATTGATGTTTGAAAGACTCTAACAATGTAATGTGTTTCTCCTCTAGGATGTCTTGGTGCTCTCCTTTCATTTGTTTATTTTATTCTTTCAGTTTCTCATGAAACTACCTTGGTCAATTGTTCTACATCCATAGACAAGCTTTATGTCGTCACCTTGTTTACCGTAGTGAGAGCTCCTAGAGTGGAGGTAGTATATAGGACGACCTTTTGATTTCTTTGGATAATGGCACTCCATATTATCCTCTATTTGGGATCTTCTAAAATAACTGCTTCTTCTCTTGGAGTTCTTATTTTTCTTCATTTAGTTACATTTCTGATGACAACTTTTCGAGATTTACTATATGTTAGGTCCCTATAAGATTAGTGATTCCCCCATTACTATTGTCATTGTAGCCCTTATTGTTATTGTTGTGCCCCTATTGTCCCCATATTGTTATTATTATGCCCCATAGAAGCCCACTATTGTTATTTTTGTGCCCTTATATTATTATTGTTATGTTGTCTTTGATTATATTGTGACCCCTTAGACTCCTATATATAGGAAGGAGGTTTTTTCATTTGTATCATCCAAGAATTTTTCATTTGTGTAATGTAAAGGAGATTTCCCCCTCGAAAAGGTTGATTTCTAAGTCGTTGATCTATCTTTTCTATCTTTTTGTGAGCTAGTTTCATAACACTATAATAATAATCCCCTAATGAATTCATCATTGAGATCCCTGAGATTATCAGTAATATGTATGTTTCCTATTTCCTTAAGGATTACGGGAATAGAGGAAATTATATTTTTAGTAATTATGGATCTCTCTATTGACATATTTTCCAAAGTGATCACTAGAGTGACCTTCTCCTAACGAGATGATTCAAGGGAAGGCTCTAGCTCCTTTACCTTACTGACCTCTTTCCTTAATATGTCCAGTTCTCCATATTGTTCCTTTTTAATAGTAGAAACTTGCTCTCTTATTTTGGCTTCATCATGGCCTTTCCCTTTTTCTTCCAACTTCATCTTCAAGATGTTTCTTTTTTAAGGCCATAGCCTTCACCTTTTCTTCATTTTCCTTGGCTTTCCAGGTTGTATATATTTCCAAAGAGTGTTGTTCTCTTTCTTTTTCCCTCTACGCTTCTTGAAGGTATTGGAAAGGTGACATGGTTACTTTCTCCCTTTCCTCCATCCTCCGTCTCATCAAATGTGAAAACATTTTGAAACATTGAGTCAGTGAGAAGGGACTCGTGTCATAAACTTGTAAAAGTTTCACTAGTTTCATATTGTTCTTTGATTGCATTGAGGGTTGTGTCTCTTTAAAATACTAGTTAGGAGATTGAGCTCCTTAAGATTATTTTCCTCATTTTTCTTCTTGTGTGAACTTAGTCAGTGCATAGTTGCCAATTATGATAGGAAATCTTGGCCATGATCTCTTATAATTTTTTGCCAACACCAACACTATTCGTACTCCAATAGTTTGGTAAAGATTCACTCTAATCATAAACCAATCATGGATTAGTTGTGGCATTAGGTGAGGAGCTACCAAATAACCATACACAGATGTAGGTGTAATTTTATTCAGAGTATAATTTCCCCAATCCCTCTAGGGAATTTCTAGCTTCTTTAGATACTCTAAGAGTTGGAAGACTAGAGATAATGTGGTGCATTCAGGCTACAAAATGGTCACACATATCATAAAAGAACTTAGGATAGTGATCAACCCACAACTCTTGGCAATAAATATGGATGGGTGGCATTATGGGTGTCCACTTCCAATTCATACCGAGGAACTCATTAGTAGCACAAAAATAATTATCTAGATAAGCATACATGTAAAAAGAGGGGCCCTAGTTCTCTAGGGATTTCTCTATATTTTAAAGAGCCTTCATTAAGTTTGTCGAAAATATGTTTGAAAAATCACATATGCAACTAGTAGAATCTATTTCTGTTGTTAAAGGGAACTATTCAACATTGAAGTGAGAGGCATTGAACTCACCACACAATTTGTTGATCATAACAATCAAGTGGTGAAATGACAGCCACAGGTGTTGGGTAGGATACTTCTTGTTAGCACACTCTTTGAATGAGTCATTGTCCCACCACCATTATTTTATAACTTTGATGAATTTCAGTTGATTAGAAAATAAGTTGGTAAAGATCTACTTATACAACTTAATTCCTAGAGGCTTTAGATGATAAATATGGCTAAAACCCACAATATTCAAGGAGGATACAATTTCCCCTACGTTATTGACTATGGTCGTTTTCTGCAAATCGACATTTTCCACTACCCATATTTTCATGTAGGATGAAAACATGAAGATGGGTTACACTTTTGGGCCAAATTTGGCAATGAAATTCAAGTTTTTCCTCTTTTATCGAATTGCACCCCTCAAAAGTCTTATAGGAATTATGAGTTTTGATTCAAAGTAAAAAGACAATATGTGGAGAATTATGTTTTTGTACTAATGATATTTTTTGAAAAACATTTTAGTGTCATATAACATCTCAATTTTTCATTAAATGCAATATGTCCTTGCAAATTTTCTCAAAACTTAAGAGCTATGTGTGTTTTCACGTAACATAACTTATTCTAAAATGTGTAATTTAAATAAATAAATAAATAAATAAATATATATATATATATATATATATATATATATATATATATATATATATATATATATATATATATATATATATATATATATATGAGCATGATTTACACAGAGAAAACTAAGTTTTTAATATTCAAAAATTAATTTTTATGCCAAATTAAATTTTTATTATTTTTCAAAGTTGGCAAAGTAATATTTCAATTGCATTTTGGAGACATGTGTTCACGTAAGATTTTTTTCAAATATTTAAATAAATTGAAAAACCAAGAGTGCCCTTTTGAACAAGACTCGTAAATGAAGATACTGGTATTTTTTTTAAATTTTTTCGTTGTGTATATCTTATGTTATTGATGTTTTATTTAGCCCCTTTGAAATTGTCCAAAACAAATTCGAATGTTATGTTTAAAAGAAATTAGATGAAAAATATCATATGATTTCGAAAGTGTCAAATTCATATGCCATTGGATAGAGGATTCTTTCATGAATCCAACATGATCAAATCCTCCACTTAAGGAAAAAACCTTCTATAAATCTGAAAGGGTACAAAATAGGGTTGGGGAGAAATCTGCGGAAGAGGTGTTGAAACAGTCAGTTTTAGGACTTCAAGAGATCGATTGAGCGCTTTATACGCTCGATCAAGATCTTAAATTCAAATTCAAATTGCTTGATCGAGTATTAAAGTAACCCTCAATCGAGCGGCATGCATGGTTAATCAGTGGGCTTGATCGAGCCATTAAAAAGTCTAACCCAGTAATGCCATTGCCAACTTTCATTAATGGTATTAATGGTAAACCATACCACTCAATGGCTTGATCAAGCCATAATTCTCAATCGAGTCATTAACTCGGGTTAGAAAATGACTCGATCGAGATTTTGTTTAAATGCTCAATCGAGCTAGTTTTAAGCGCCTCATAAACTCGATCGAGTGCTTAATCGAGTGGTATAAAAATGTTCATACTGTGGATTCTCCGGTCAATAATTCGAAAAATTCATGAATTCATCTGGTACCTTGATCAGCCACATCAAATCTCAAATCTAATTCATACATGAGTGAGGTGCTTGAGACCTTGATTTATTTCCACTAATTGCTAACTTTTTCCAAAAAGGAGGGATCCTTAAGCATGAACCTTTCAAATATGAACGACCTATTTTTAGGGCTTCCATTTAGATCCACTTCCAAGCATATTTAGTAGTGGTCTAAGTTGGAAAAGGAAGAATGGATGCTTCTAAGAAAATATCTCATTATAAGAAGATTTTAGAGATTAAAAATCTATCTAATTTTGAAGAAATACAATGTTTACCTCCTTACTTATTGTTCCAAGTGTACATGTTGTTCATGGTGTCCACATATGTAATTGCCAACCATTGCATCATGGCTTTGAATTGGTGATTGTCTATATCCAGTCTACAACCCTTTTTCTCATCTAGAGATTTAATCATGTTGAAGTCACCACCTACAATCCATATATCATCCTGGTGAATATTCTTAATACTTGCTAGAGAATGTAAAAATTTAAGTCTTTCTAAGGGTAGGTGTAGCCCATATACCATTCTTATGCACCTTGATTCTTCTGATCCAAGATAGTGTAATCTTCCTAAAATAATACATGGGCCAACAGTTTAATCAACGAAGTCTATTTTTGTTGGGTTCCAAGGAATGGCCAACCCTCCCGCATGACCAAAAGCGTCCAAAACCATGGATTGGCAGCCTTCCTAATAGAGAGATGTTATTGTGATTAATATCTCACCTAAGCATTGTGTTTCTTGTAGTAATAACATCAAGGGCATTTTCTTCTTTATTCCTTCTCTAAGAAGCCTTTGGTTGCTATGTTACTTCGTGCAACTTATGTTCCAAGCTATGCTTTTTGTTTTGAATATTGATGGGTGGAGGAAAAAACATCTAAAATATAACGTGACTTTTCCTGAGTTAGCTAAGAACTCCCCTACTTCCTTAATTAAATCCTTGTTGCTCTTCCTCATATTTTTTATCCTCCTTACTTGACTTGGAGATTTCTTTGAATGCATGTGTATGAAATCCTAAGGCTGATTTGGATGAGTTTACCCCTGATAAGGTGGGGTTTTATAATTTCTTACCTTTATATAACATTGATGCAATAAATTCATTTGTTGTTTAGGGATTGTGCGGGGATCCTTCCCTCAGTAGGCCTCAAGCATAGAAGAGAACACAATTTCATCCTTGGGATGACTCGTGCATTGCTAGTTCCACCTTTATCGTTTTGGGTGGGTGTGTTTCACTCTCAGACACTCTTTGTCTCCTCATGTTACAACACCCAAAATATTGGAAATATCATCACAAAATGTGTGTTGGTGCTCCTGCCATCCAACTCATCTCCTCTAGCTCATGTCACTCGTGGGTGCTCAAGCTCAAGGGTCTGATACCAGGTCTCATACAATCATTTGTTGTACCAAATAAACATTAGGAAAAAGATTAAATGAATTTTATTATAGGCTTTCCCACATTTGAAGGAAAGAATTTCATCATGGTAGTAGTGGATTGACTAACAAAGTATGTCCATTTTTTCTCTCTTTCTCATCCTTTTTACGAAAGTATAATAATAGTACGTTCATGAATATAGTTGAAAAGTCGCATGGAATCCCCAAGATTATTGTAAGTCATAGAGATCTCATTTCATTGGAAAATTTTGGATTGAATTATTCTATTTTTTGGGTACTCAATTTTCTCACAACTAATCTTACCATCCTCAATTTGATAAGAAATTGAGATTGTGAATAAATTTTTAAAATGATATCTTCGCTACTTTTCATCTAATAAGCAAAACAATGCATCAAGTGGTGGCCCTTGATAAAATGGTCGTACATCACATCCTTCCATACTTCATCAAAAAATTCCACATCTATGACACTTTATGGATATCATCCTCCATCCATCACATCACCATTGAAAGCGACTGCAAAGGTTTAAGAAATGAAGGACCACATAGGGCATTAACAATAGGTTCTCAAACTATTGAAGGAAAACTCGGTTGTATCAAAAAATATGATGAAACCATAAATATATTAACATCAGAATGAAAGGAAATTTGAAGTGGTGGATTATGTATTTTTTAGGGTACAACCATATAAATAAATGTCCCTTAAGCAAAAAATAAAGGACAATAAATTAGCACCTAAGTACTATGGCCCATATAAGGTGTTGTAGAGCATTGGAAGTATGGTTTACAAATTGAAGTTTCCTCCATTTTAACATGTACATATAGTCTTCCATGTTTCTTTCCTAATGAATTTAATCATCAAGGTCCTAGTCCAAACCATTTTACTAGAGATTAATGAAGAAGGGAAAATCATACTAGAACAAAAAAAAACCATTGAAACAAGGATTAAGTAGTTCATAATTAGGCAATTATTACGTACCTCATCAAATGGAAGAACCTACTAGTAGAAAAGGTAACATGGGAATATGAGTTATTCGTGTAGAAACACCCATAGTTATGTGAACTTTTTCACAATCAGTAATGATGATATTATTTTCTTTTTTTGCATTAGAAATTTCCATATTTTTAAGTGGACACCACCACCCATCTTCAGAGAAAATTGAATCTAAAGTGTAGGAGAAGAGTGCAAAAATAGGAAAATTATGAAAAACAAAAAAAAATACCATTGAGGGGGGAAGATTACCATTAAATAAAAAAAAAAAAAACAAAGTCAAGTAAATAGAGATATAGGATTAAAAATTTAGCCAATAAGATCTTATTAAGAATATATATATATATATATATATAGATATATATATATATATATATATATATATATATATATATATATATATATATATAGATATATATATATATATATATATATAGATAGATAGATAGATAGATAGATAGATATATTATTTGTAAAATTAGATTAGCAGGTAAGGAAATTATTATGAAAAAAAAAGAAGATTGTGAATAAAGAAATAAGTCTAGATGTAACAATATATTGATTAGGCCACAACAGTGAAAAGGTTATTAGAGAGGATAGAAAAGGGAATGAGAAAAGGAGGGAATTAATGAGGTAGAAAAATGCAAGAGAAAATCATGCAAAATTATTAAGATCTATAAGAGGCAAAGGCCTAAGAAGAAAATAAATTGAATGGATTTAATTAAAGATAGAAAAGGATTAATGATTAAGGTGATTAATAATGCAATTCCAAGACTGACTTACTTTATAGTCATCTTCTTAATTAAAATTATTTGGGTTTTTTTCACTAACTCTCAAGGGGAAGGGCATGTTAATATCTAGAAAAAACCTCCATGTAAAGCCCTAGATTACGGGTTATATTTCTATTATTTTATTAGTGAAGTAAGCTATATGCTTAAATTGTAATTGCGTCCTTTGTATCTTACACACACACATACACACGCAAAGGAGAACTATTTTTATTATCATTCCATCTTGTATTAGCATTAGTTCATTGTAAAATGAGGTTTCTCCTTGAAGTGGATTGTTATTCATTGAACTTTTATCATTTTCAAGAAATCTGGTTCATAACATTTTTTCTCTTAATGTATTTCTGACATTTCTTCTTCTTTCAATGGCTTTGTTGTACATTCTTTTTGTCTTATCCAATATGTTAGTTTTAATTATTGAAATAAAATCCAATAAAACCTTTGTTGTACTCCTATCCTTCTAATTATTCCCTAGCCATCATTAACACAACATCTAAAAAATTAATGAATGAATCTTGAGAGGGAATGGTCTCTATATTTTTCCGGGAGAGTAAGAAATTCCTATTCCCTAGCCATCATTAACACAACATCTAAAAAATTAATGAATGAATCTTGAGAGGAAATGGTCTCTATATTTTTCTGGGAGAGTAAGAAATTCCTTAATAAACTAGATCTCAGGGGTAAAATCCTAGCTACAATATGGTAATCCGGAATTACATGAAGTACATGTTGGCTACCCAACGGACTCCCCTCTCATTTTCAAAATGATATGGCCCCTCTTTTAATTTGTGTGCTTCTTTTCGATTTTCGTAATTGGTTTTGAATTCAAGTATTAATACTAGTTCAAAGTACGGATTCCAATATGGATTTTGAAGATGACCTTATTTTTATAATCGACATCTTTCTCTAACCAAATGGAATACTCGTATTTAATCTATTGACTTGGGTTATTGGTTGTTTTTATTACATAAGGTTGCATATTCTTTTTGTTGCAATAATAAGTTGACTTATTTATTTTGAGTCACTCTAAGGAGTCATAAATTTATTTAACCTAGTCAACATTTTCTTATTAAATTTTCCATCATGTTTTTGTATATACTTTCATTTTGATTTTTTTTCACATTGCGTGCAAGTCATCATTTTTTTTACATTTTAATGGGTTTTATGAATTATATGAGTTTCAAAACTTAATACAACAGTGGTCTATTTACCATATGCGAAAGGTATTATTCCAAGTTCTATGGTATTAATATTTTCATTTCATAAGTTTTATTGGCCTTACATTAATATGTTTTTTAATGGCAATGGGTTTATATGTTTCAATTGGAAACCTTGTCATTTCGTGGCCTTGTCATACCATTGATTTTTATTAAACTTTTTGATTATTATGTTGACGTATAAATATGGTTTGATGATCAATGTATTCAATAATGAACCCTAGTTCCATGCAAGACATAATAGTGGTATTTAGAATTCTTGTTGTGTTATGATGAAATGATGTGTGGAAAGTTTAAGCGGATTCGGCGAGATTTATTTGATTAAAATATTTGTGGACTTTTATGATTTGGTATAACTCATCTGAGCTGATAACTACAGTTTTTGACATCTATTAACATCATTCACCATTAACCAACTCAAATTTCTAAGCCCTAGTACTTTTTAGGTTGTCACATTTATTGTTTGGTATATTTGGTCTTAACGTTTTGTCGATTCATGCCTTCCAATTTTGATTCTAAATAATGCATTTCATTTTTTATTTTCCCTTCCCATGTTCCTCTGTGGGTTGTTATGGTTTCACAACCTTTCGCTGCTCTTTCACTCCTTTCAGAGACAGATTCTTGTCAAAATTCTATTAGGATTTCAACCATGCCTCATGTAATAAAAATAGAGCCAGTTGAAGCTGACCTCATCGAGACATATGAGAAGTATGTACCATTGTTTAAACAAGTTGGATGGTGGGAATTCCTTTGACGTATTCTGGGTTTTGATGAAGAAGTAGTCTAAGCCTTCACTACTACCTTTGATGGTAGAATGATGAAGTTGGTCAGCTTGAGATTCTTGTAGATGTTAGTTTTATTATCGAAGCGACCAACCTTCCCACAAAGGGAGAAAAATGGTCGAAGAATTTCCCGGTACCTAAAATTCCATTGAAGAAATCTTTGGCTAGCAAAAAACACTCATATGAAGTCAAAGATATGCCAGACTCTTTCTTTAAACCTAAGTGGCAATATTTGTTATTTTTTCTATGTCATTATGTCACATGTGAGGGGCGTTACACATTGGTGCTCATTTATCTTATGCATCTCCTCATGGTGTTTTTGAGGTATGAATTGAATTTGCTATATTTTTTACACAAATACTTGGCCAAAATAGCCAAACCTTATCAGGCTTAGTGTAAGGACACTAAAATATCCTTATTCTAACATGGCTTGATTTGTATCCTAATGAAGCATTATTTGGCTAAAAACGATGATGTGTGGAATATGTTCCTCTACCGAAATGGGTTTGAGAAATCCCAAATTGTAGAGCAACTAGATCCCAAAGCTAGGGTCTCGTCTAAATATCCACCTCCTGAACCATTTCCGTCTGATTCTCATGTTGAGAATGAACTTGATGAATTGTTTCATGTAGAGGAATCAAATTATTCTGATGATAATGAGGTTGTAAATCCTAAAATTGTACCATTCTGTGTTACTAGGAGCATGGCTAAAAACATTGAATTCCACTATGAGGAGTTGAAACTTGAATTTAGGGAAAATGAGCAGTTCAAACCCTCAAACAGTATCCTTCAACTTAAATTTGCAAAACAAGAAAAGACCAAGCATCCTAAGTATAATCACAATCTAAAGTAAAGGATAACTAAATGCAAGAAAGGTTTTGAGGGCTCGATGTAATATGCACAAGAACACCCCTATAAAGGAGGTCTTCGTTGATTTAGATGCACCGCCCAAGCCTTCACCGAAGAAGAATAAACCTCGGGCCAAAGACAAATCTAGTTTCTCTGACAATGATAAGTTTGAGTGTAATGGAAATGATAATGCAGAAAAGACTCCTTTGAGAAATTTTGCCTCTAACCCATCTCTGTTGGACATGTACTCTCACCAACAATTTATTGTTATAGAACATTGCTTGAAACATCGTATTGACCAGTTGTTATAAAAGAATGATCAAGTTAAAGCCCTAAATGAATTAAGAGAAAGTCAGAGTAAACATAAGTCTACCGAAATTGAAGTAAAAAATCAGCCCAAAGAGACTCATATAGTCATTTGTATCTTTCTTAATAAAGGCTTATGTTTATCTTCATTTCAATAAATATTCTGAGATATGTTTTGGTTTGGTTACAGTTACTAAATTTAAGATGGTCACTATAGAATCTCGTTTTTGTAGATGCCTTTGTTTAACATTATTATGAGTTGTTAATTCCGTATGCTTTGTTGGTTGACAGGTTAGTTTCAATGGAGCATTTGCTATGGATACCCCTCAGCTATGCGAGGATCACTTGTTAGTTGTGTATATATATATATATATATATATATATATATATATATATATTTCTTGCAAGTAGTTAATATATAATCGATAGGTCAAAGACAAAATATAGTAATATTGTAAAATAGTTTTATTTTCTAAATTTTATCTTGGAATGGATTTAGGCTTTTGAGCCTATATATAAACCCTTTCATTTTCAATAGTGAGGGGGATCCTAAGGGAGAGAGAGTACTAAAAATAAATGTTGGCTAACATTACTATGAATGTGGAATTTTGATTTGGAAAACTTAATGTAAGTGTGGTTGGTTTGGTTTAATTCAATCGATTGATACTTATGTTATTCCTCTTGTCCATAGTCACTTTCATGTATCATATTCTTAAGGTTCTTTGATTTTATTCCTGAATTTTGGGAAGATAACATGTTGTTGTTCTGTGGCTTGAACCCATGAATGATTAGTAAAAATATTTGCATTTATTTTCATCTTTGTTAATTAAATTTCATTTGTTTATAATTGATCATATCATCCTTCAGTGATTTGTATCCTAAGGGTGACATTGATCTGGACATTATTTCAATTTGGGTTCCTATGAATTGTGTCTAGGAATTAAGATTGTAAATTATGTTATTTTTAAATGTGTTGAATTAACTTATGCATTATATTTGTTTATAATATGTTTTTACATTTCGTTATTTATTTATCGGTTTGATTCATAAATAGATAATTGAAACGTTACTTAAATATTTGGAAACAGATATGGTCATCTCTCTAGTTTCTATTGGCCAAAAAATAGTATATTGTTAGCATTAGTTATTTTTCTACATATGTCATTCATTCTTGATGGGAATCATTAAAAATGAACATTTATTTCTCTGTGTTGATTTAAAATATAAGAGACTTACATTTTTGTAGACATATGTCTTTTGTTTACTCACATTGAGGATTATTATTAATTTTAATTTATTATTGCATATATAAATTATAATTAGTTTGCATTTCAATACATTATAACAGGTATAGATACAATTATTCTTTTGAACAATTATGTTAAGTCTTTGGGTCTTTCATCTGTTTTATCATAATTTATGTAAAGTGTTTGTTGTATTTTAATCACTCATGCTAATCTAATTGAAGTATTATAGTTTATTAATTATTTAACATGTACATTATATTTATTAACTATTAATTATTAGTTTTAGGTGTATTAACAAGTAGTGTAGATTATGTACATACATTGCATTAGTTAACCTTAGGTTATCCCAAGTGTTCTTCTTTGTAAGAGGGAGAATCCAAAGGATAATGGATCCTTAAAACCTATCGAGAGTGACCACACCAAACAACTTGGTCTATTTAAAGAGCTCCAATATGGGTCACTTCTCCTTTGTTGACAAAGGTCATAAAACTCGCGTCAACAAATGGCACTAGAAGGAGGGAATACTCAACTTTAAATGGCTAAGGGAAGCCATAAGAGACAAATTGTTAGGTAGCCTATAGTCACAAGAAGTCATACAAACCCGCCCACTACTGAGACTTATTCTAGCTCTAAGCCTCAACCTGAAAAGATAAACAATGAACCTACAAATCTAAATAAATCACAAGTTAGATCTGAGATCGAAGAGTGTTTATGAAAGTATCATGATTTTATTTCCAAAAATCAAGAGAGGTTAGAACGAGTAAGATCTGTTGAGAGATAATTATCTCAACATCTTGTCACACCCCTTCATTTCCATCTAGAAGAACCTTTAGTACTAGACCCTCATGCAGATAATCCTCAAACTGAAACCCTCACTAATGATATGTTGAATGATATCTTGACTAGTAGGATCATCGATCTTTATCAATCAACATCTGAAATACCTTCTGGTGAATCCAGTAAACCATTTTTTTTGGAGGATTTAGTCCACCACCTTACCCACCGAGCTTGCCATCCTCTCTTGAAGATTCCTCTAGTGAATAATATTCTTTCGAGTCATTTGAACATGAGGGATCTCTGAGAATGGCTAATAATCAAGGAAATATAGGAAATAACCAAGGTAACCAACCAAATAACCTTCTCGCTCCATGACTTGATCAATATTTTTTCATTATTCCTAGTGCTCAATATCCTCTTCCCAGAAACCCTCATAAATTTCTACCCAAGTTTGACCCAGATTCCAAGCAACTAGTTGAAGATCATATCAAATCTTTTGTGTTGATCATTAGACAGAAAAGTGTCTGACATGAATTTATATTTTTCAGGTTATTCCCCTACATATTTGAGGGAAAGGCTACAACCTGGTACTTCACACAACCCCCTCATAGCATTACCTCTTGGGCGCAATTTGAAACTACATTCTTAGAGAAATTTAGAGATGATAAGACCCCAAAAGTCTTAGTCGTGGATTTATCCAATATGAAAATGGAGAACAAAGAAAAGGTAAAGTATTTTAATGTAAGGTTCCTTTAGCTAAAAAAATAAAATTCCAAATGATTTTATGCCCACTCATAATTTTATTGTTGCCTACTACATTAAATCCTTACCTATCAAAATTTCTATGTGGGTGAAGAGGGCCCAAAAGGCCACTTTACAAGCATCCTTTGAGGAGGCTCTCTCTGTAGAGAAAGATATTCATAGCTTGAAACCTAATTATGATGAAAAGAGTGACACAACCTCATCTTCTAGTATAAAATATGAATCGAAACAATCTGCCAAAAAGAAAGAAACATCTCCTTTTGATCTGGAAATCCGTCAGAAAGCTCTTAGTAAATTTTATAGTCTTGAGAAAAATTCAACAAAAGGAACTTCAAATAGGACAAATTTTAAAAAGCATTATATGAAATAATTCAAAATAAACTTGTTCCCCCAAATGAAGGCCTCACTACTAAAGGCTTATTAGATACTTTGCAGACACTTACTGTTGAATCTACCCCTGATGATAATGACACAGAGGGGGCTGAAAATGATATTGATGAAGACGATAATCAGACACCCTATGTTATGGGTCACTTTAAAGACATATTATATGAAGATGATCCTAATTTAATTATTTCCAACAAATATCAATATAATATACATAGTAAAGGGATGGTTGACAAACAAAATTCTTCACCCGCTAACAAGGTGAAGAACTCTAAAAAAAATCCAGCGAATACTCAGAAAATTGTTGTTATAAACTTAGAATATGATCCAATCAAAGATTTAAAAACATAGAAAGATAGAATTTCATTGTTTGAGAAACTTAAAATTCCTTTACTACAACAAAAATTTCAGCAACATTTTCCTAAAAAATTGGTAAAAATAAAGTTGCTCCAAATGCAAATGTTGCTACTTTTCAAAATTCTTCAACCGAACATGTGCATATTTTAAAACATCCATCAAAAAATTTTCCTACATAGAAAAGGAAAACACCTTCCTTTTTTCTTAGATTTGAGATCTTTAATCACAGTTTTCACAATTGGATGATAGATTCATGGGCTTCCTCGAATGTCATGCCTCTATCCATATAGGTGAAAGTGTGGAGCTAGGTTACACTTTTTGGCTAAAGAGGGTGCATTTGGGTGGAAAAATCAATGGCTTGATCGAGACTTTTTTAAGCACTCGATCGAGCTCCTTAGGCGCTAAAAGTGTAGCTTGATCGATGGTTAAAAACTAACCCTTGATTGAGTTAAAATTCTCAATTGAGGGTTAAAAACTAACCCTTGATTGAGCTAAAACACTCAATCGAGCTATAGCACTTGATCGAGCCCTAAGGCTTGATCGAACCATTTGTTTTAAATATATATATATATCTCCCACAATCTGTGTGTGCCATTCACACGTATCATGGGAGCTCTACCAAGAGTGTGACAGTAGCTTGACCAAGAGTATTGGAGCTCGATAAGTAATGAAGTGTTCAAATCAATCTCGCCAACCACCCCGTCAATGTTGCAAGGGCTTAAACGAAGGTAGGTATTCTATCCTTTGTCTTTTTTTTTTTTTTTTTGCAAAATGTAACAAATTAATTAAAAAAACAACCATGTACAAAAACCATGAAAACCAATTAATTAAAAAAAACGACCATACAAAAACCATGAAAACCACAAAAAAATCCTTAAGAAAAACATAGAAAATCACAAAACCAACCAAGAAAACCATTAAAAGACCCTTCAAAACAACTTAGAAAACCACAAAACCAACCTATAAAACCATAAAAACAAAACAAAACAAAAACAAAAACCTTTCAAAACAACCTAGAAAACACTTCAAAACCAATGTATTTTTTTATTAAATGCATATTTTCTGATTTTGAAAGGTAAAAACATTTGTTTTCTAATTAGTTTAGGTTATAAAGTTTTTCTTTAGGAATTTTGTGAAATAAATTTTCATTCTCTTTTTAATTTTTTGTTATTTAAAATGAATTTTAAATTTATAGTAAATTTGACTGAAAATATACCCCAAAAAACTCCAAAATAGAAAACAACGAAACTATAACCAATAAATAAGTAAATTAGGAGCTTGAGATTGACATGATGAATATGGTTTCTCATAGTGAACCTCTATTTATAAAATAGGAAATTTTATTTTATTTTATTATTTTGAATTTAAATTAATTTATATTTTAATAATAAATACAATAGGATTCTAGTTTTAAAAATAAAATATTAATCTTTAAAGTTAAAAATCTAAAAAATAAAATGTTGATATATATATATATATATATATATATATATAACATTTAACATAACATATAGTTCATAACATAACCATAACTATAGTTCATAACATAATTACTATTTAGTTATGTATATTTAATTAAATTATAACTTAGTAATAACATCACACACACACACATATGGTTTATAACATAAAATAGTTCTATAACTATTTAGTTCATAACATAGAATTATATCATTATTTAACATGTATAACATAAAGTTATTTAACATAAAACACACATATATAACATAGCATGTGACATAACTATGTAACTATATAATTATTTAAATATAACTATATATGTAACTAGATTTCTAAAATTATAACATATCACATAGCTAGATATATTATGGTTATAAAATATATTATTTATAACATAACATAAAAAATTTCCCCAATGGGGGTGAGTTTCCAGTGGACGGTGATCATAGAACTTTGGAAGGCGGTTTTCCGGCTTCTTGGCGTACACAAATTCATGAGTGACATGCATAGGCTTTGAGTGGCCAAGTTGTAGGTGACCATTGGGGAGAGTGTCAGGCCCTTCACTTGGCTTACCACCCCCCAATGCGTGAACATGAAGAAGGATTCAACGAAGGTGACAATATAATGGTTGGTTTAAGGCATTAAATTCACAATGGTGGGTAGCAATGCAAATTGGATTTTTAACACCATAGTACATTTCGCCTGGTGATTTCAATGAAAGCATGGAGCAGTAGGTCTGTGGGCGATTGGAGAAAGGGTGTATTTTTCCTAACAAGCAATTAGGGAAAATTATGATAGTTATAGCATGTGGTTTCTTGGGCAAGCAAAACACAAAGAGAGGTCTAACACTTGAAGTTTGGTGGATGTCTAGTTCTGAGTTTGTTCTAAGATGGAGAAATGTAGGGTCTCCTTTGGTACCTTATATACTAGGTTGTACGGTGAACAAGGGTGGTTCATAGATTTAACTAATTCAAGGTGGCGCCTACCAACTAAAAATATTGTGAGGTATATTCTGGATCCTAGTTTTGTCCATAGTAACTTTTCTTTACTCAATATCATCAGTATCTCTACTAGACTAAGTACCCTGGTGTTTTTTGGTCCAAATTTCCGAGGTCCTCATCCTTGCATGTCATAGTTTGGGTTTTGGTTATATATTTACCAGGGTCCAACTATTCTCAGATATAAGTCTATTCATTTATTGTTGGGGTGTTTATGTTGTCAGTCATGGACAATTAAAGTTACATTGGGTCTTTGCGTCTCGAATCCTTGGGGAACTAGTTTGTCCCAAGCCTTGTTGTTGGGTTATGTCACGGGTGGGATTTTTCTAAGAGGGTTTTGTCTCCTTTGTAATTCTCCCACAATAATTGTTATTAGTAGGGTCCTTGGGTCAAGCGAGGCAAAAAAAAAAAATTAGTGTGTTTTCTACAGAATTCATCATCGAGGCCATCATTTGAAATGTGTCTTAGGAATTATTTTCTTTTGCTGAAGATCACATCATAACCACAGTCTTCCAAAACTGCAACAAAGAAGATATTTTTCTTTAGGCCCAGAATGAACATGACATCCTTGGGCCTGAGAGGGAAACTTGACTCCCTTTAAAAGGTGATTGTACCAATCTTGGTCACATTGTACCATCTGTTGTCCCCAACTCAATGTGTATCTGTAAATATTTTCGTCCATGTCACTAAAATATTCTCTACACCTTGTCATGTGGAACGATGCACCTAAGTCTAAGTACCACACACTCCTCATCATTTTGTTGGCCATGCATGCGATAAGGGTAACGTCAAGCTCGAACTCTAAAGCCAAAGCTTCACTTGTTGCTCCTCCTGAGTTTTTCTTGCTCACCTTTCTGTGTGGACACTTCGTGGCATAGTGTTTTAATTCATGACAATGGAATCATTTGATTTTTGACAAATATTTCTTCTTTCCCCCTTGGTTGGATTTTGGTTCGGATTGAGATTTATTCCCTTTTCCCTTCTTTCCATTTCCAACCAGTGCAAATTTTTCTTCATCCTCACCTTTAGATGAAGTCCCATCTCTAGTATTCTTCCTTATCTCCTCATGTTCCAAATTGGACCATAAGCATTCCCAATTTGGTAGTTGCTCCCTCCCGTTCACTTAATATTGGTATTTATGTCATCTCTTGGGAAGGCTTAGAAGGGCTAGGCTTACTAAGTCATTTTTTACAACATTAACAACAACCCCACCAAGTTCATCACAAACTTGTTTGAACCTGCTAAGATGTTATGGAATAGTGTCATTCTTCTGCATCTTGATATTTCGAAGTTTATCCTTGAGCACCACTTGTGGTCACTACTGTTCTCAAACAATTTTTTCAGCGCTTTCCAAATTGCGAATGAAGTTTCTTTTCCTTGGAGATTTGAGACAATGTAATCTTATACTCCCTCCAAGATTATTCTCCTCGCCTTGGTTACATATTTCTTCCACTGAGCAAGGTTCTAGGCATCGTTTGCTTGTGGTTTTGCAACATTTATCTTGATGTATTTTAGTAATTCTTTGTTATCCAATACTTCCTCCATGAGATCCTTGCATGCGATGAAATTAGAGCTACATTCCAAGGTATACAACTGATCCCATTGAAGGTCATCTTCTTAGCTCTAAATAGATCCTGTGACACTGAGCTGCACATTCAATTCTCCTGAGAAGTAACTTCAAAATTCATGCTCTAATGTGAATCTGGTTATGATACCATGTAGAAATTACGATGTAGAGTTGCAACCACTTATGAATTTTTAAGAAAAACCACAAGACACAAACCTACTCTATTTTTCTGTAGAACTCAATTCAAAATTTAGAACAATAATCTCAGACATGCAATAAGAAATAACACACATGCACACAATATTTTTTCTTGGGAAAGCAAACTGCTAAAAACCCTAATGTTTGCTTGCATTAATCTGATGAATAGATATGTATTACAATTTCTTTGCTCAACTGAGCACAACCTACAAGTGAATAACCTATCTCTCTACTCACTAAGAAGCTCTAACCCGGACTTAGTCAATTTTTTCCTTTTCTTGAGCCCCTATTTCCTTGCGCAATTCCTTGAGAAATTAGGCCCCCATTATTTAGGAATGTCTCCAAAATGTATTGCACAATTCCCTGGGTTGATCCTCTGACTACATGCAACACCTGTACACTCAAGAATCATCTACAACTGATGTTACACTACCTTGGAATCTCCACCATAGTTGGGGAACTTGAATTCTCTGCATGCACTAGATATTTTGGGTTGATTGATCAATTAAATGGATGATCACTAAGTTTGACTAAAGTCCTAATGCACAACTGACCTTCCACTATTTCCCCCAACAATTAGAACTAGTTTAAATTAAAACAACTTGAAATAACTGACCTTGATTGCTACAAATTAGCGATCACACATTCTCAATTGAACTCTAACTCCTCCAACTCAAATTTACTGAGCTAACTGAGTGATAAAATCCATGTCACACAAGTTAATTTCATCCAAGTTGTCTATTGATGTGGAAATTCAAGTTTTTTCAATTTAATAAAGGCAAAATCAAATTGAGAATTTCTTGTTGCATTTTTCAACACATTGAAAGGAAATTTGAAGTGGTAGATTATGTATTTTTGAGGCTACAACCATATAAATAATTTCCCTCAAACAATGTTACATAGTAATTTGTCACTGACCCCGCATTCCCTGATCCCAGACACTGTCGATCCGTGTTATTGACATCTGCCTTGTGTCATGTTGCAAATTATGTGTCAATGTCTTCCTTATCATCTCAAGAAGAATACCTCAGTTCACTACTCTTGGAGCAGACCCTTTTTTACCTATGTTTTTGGGTCGTCGCGGGTCAGCAGTTGTTCCACCCGCGAAGATGGCCAAGATTGAACTAGCCCTAGTGAAGTCTTCACTCTGTCTCTGTGTTGCACTCGCGATGAGCTACTTTTGGAAAGTTTTTTAAACAAATCGTCGAAGCTTTGAAGCATAACAGCTTCATGGGAGGTCCTAGGGTTGGTTGTTGGATCAGATGAGCTCGCATCTCTCCTTTGGGATGGTTGTTCCACCTTTTGTGCAACCTCTCAAAGGGATAATCTCTTTCTCCCATTTGTTATGGAAGCTCCTCCTCCTATAAATACCTCCTCCATGGCTGAGATCAACTAGCTTGGTAGCTTCAGAGTTCAAGAATTCAGCAGTAGAGGTAGAGAGTTTTGCTAGAGTGTGGAAGTAGCCTCTCATATAACTTAGCTTGGGATGGCTTTGAGTGGAGTTGGCTTGATTGTAAGAGTATTCTAGTATTATCCTTTTGGGTAGGAGAGAGAGTTATTTGTCTTTTTGGGAGATAGTGCATGAGTGAATGCTTGCGGAGACATGCTGACGGGACCCTCAAGGAGACTTACGACTTTAAGGCTTGGTTGTAAGTTTTACTTCAATTTACAATAATACAAATCAATGGCTTATTCCCTATATCTTATGTAGAATTTCATATTGATAGCTTGAAGCTCCTTGACTCTTTAAGTAGATCGTTTTTTTCGTACTCTATTATGTTTGTGCTTGTGCTCCGTATGTTGTTTTTAGGTACAAGTGATTAGAAGAATGAGAGTTGGAGCGACACAACAGGGACTTCATTGAACGATGATTTGAAGGTAGGCCTTCATGACATCAACTTTCTAAGGAAATTTGCTTTGGTATTGTCTTTGCTGTGACTAGACTCACTCTAGGGCTAGAGGGGTTGCCTCTGTCCACAGAGGGAACTTACCTGCGTCACAAACAACAAAAGGAGGAAAACTAATTAGCGCCTAAGTACTATGGTCTGTATCAAGTGTTGCAGATGATTGGAAATGATTCGTATTGGATCATTATATTGTTTTTCATCCACATTGATGCTTTCAGAGTGGAAAAAGTGGAGGAATCATCTCACAACACCATTTTTACCAATGGGGCCTAGTCAGGAAAATTGGGGTCTCAAACCTTCCAGGAGAATTTTGAGACACAAAATGACTTTTCTGGGGACTAAAAATTTTCCACTTTAGTATCACACATTTTTTTCGTATTCTACACATAGATACCTTTCCAATGGTGCATGAATCTCATCAGTCAGAGTTTGCATGAAAAAGTTATGCCACTCAGAAGCTAACCTCCTTTTCGCCACCACAATGTGAGAGGATGCCACGTCAACTCTCATTATTTATGGAAAAGGGGCTAGCCACATGATTATGATGAAGAAGACTCTAAAAGAGTCCATATTTCAAATTTGGTTAAAATTTTAGGTAGTCAAAGCTAACCACTAGTAGGCTATCAGGTTATATTATAACCAAGCCACTAGGAGGAAGAGGGGGTTCCATTTTCTTTTCATATGCATTTATTCCGTTAATGAGAAAAAATAGACAAGAGGGATAGAATATATAGCACAAAGACAGGATTTGTGCACTGTAGTAGTCCATGGGTTACAGGCCATAGTTATTTTTACTCGTAACCATTTTCTATTTAGAGAAAGAGAGCAAAGTGACCTCACCTTTCCACTAGGTTTTCTCATGAAAAGGTTTCCCAGGTTATATCTTGTGTCAAATCATGATTTTTGGATTTTAATTTAATTGTTCCCTATTTTCTGCATAACTTTAATTCACATGCATATGCCATACACAATTACAATAATCTATAGATCCAAAAATATAAATAGAAATAAAACTGTAATAGTGTAAATTTGAGATTTTTAAATAGAATTTTATTAGATTTCTTATGATGAACTATGGTTTACAAAATGGTGTTGCCTCCATTTTAACATGTACATTTAATCTTTCATCTTTCTTTTTAAAGAAGTTAATCAAAAAGGTCCTAGTCTAAACCATTTTACTAGAGATTGATAAGGAAGGGAAAATATTACTAGAGCCAAAACAATCTTTGAAACAAGGATTGAGTAGTTAGGAATCAAGCAATTATTGACTACCTCACCAAATGGAAGAAACTACCAGCAGAAGAGGTGACATGGAAAGATGAGTTATTCATGTAGAAACACCCATAGTTATGTGAATATTTTCATAATTAGTCATCATGTTGTCTGAGTTTTTGTAGGGAATTATATAGAAACTTTAGAAATGTTCAACATTTCAAGTGGATGCTCTGCCCATCATCATGGATAATTGAAGCTAAAGTGTCAAAAAAGAGTGCATAAATAGGAAAATTATGAAAAACAAAAAAAATATCATTGAGGGAGAAATATTCCCATTAAATAAAAGAAATAAACTTTAAGTAAATAGAGATATCAGATTAATTAATTATCCAATAAGGGATGATTAAGAAATTATATGTATATATATATATCTATATATATATATATATATATATATATATATATATTAGCAATCAAGGAAATGATTGTAAGAAAAGAAAGAATAGAGATATCAGATTAATTAATTATCCAATAAGGGATGATTAAGAAATTATATGTATATCTATATATATATATATTAGCAATCAAGGAAATGATTGTAAGAAAAGAAAGAATGTGAACAATATATTGATTAAGCCATAACTATGAAAAGGCTCAGACTTAAGTGAGGATAGTGATCCAGGTGGATATTGGTGGCCACCCACCTATTCCGCTTGGACCCCTAACACTATTTCCTTTCACATTACTATTTTCTAGCACGATTTATTATTTTTGGTAAAATTTCAGGTCCTGAACTTCTGAAGCCATTTTGAAGCGCTAACAACGTTTTTTTTTTTTTTAAAGGCTAATTGAAAGCCTAAGGTAGGGGTTCGTAGTCGATTTTTTTTTACTTGAATAGATCTTTCTAATGAGGTATCATACACTTCAAACATCGCATGCCAAAGCTACCACCCCAGGAAGTTGATGTACCAACTAACCCCAATGAGGCCCACAAACATTTGGCACTTCATCTCCTAGAGTTAGGTTTTTGGATGTTTAGGGTTTTCCATTGTTTCTAAATAATAAAAAGGCCTTCGAGCCTCGTTGTAATATAGTTCAGAAGGCATGTAGCTATCACATCTCTTCTTAGAGATAAGCTACCATCACTCAAGCTAGTTTGTTTTTCTTATATGTAAACAATTTTCAGTAGTTGCTATTTTGTTAGTTGAAATTTTATTTTGTTGTGTCAGTGTGTTTTGGTTTGAATTTGTATTTCATTTCATTCTTGCATAAATCTGGATAAAAAAGAAAAGGAAATTAAAAAAGGAGGAGGGGATTAATAAGGTATAAAAATTCAAGAAAAAATCAAGAAAAAGTATTTAGATTCATAAGAGGCCAAGGCCTAAGAAGAAGGGAAAATGAATGGGTTAAATTAAAGACCAAAAATGGTTAGTGATTAAGTAATGAATAATGGACTTCCAAGGCTAGCCTAGTTTCTATCCATCTTCTCGATTAAAATTATCTAGGTGTTTTCCACTAACCCTCAAGGGAAGGACCATGTTAATATCTAGCCAAATCCCCATGTTAAGCATAAAAATGTAAATCCCTTGATAGGGAGTTTATTTATATTGTTATATTAATGATGTAAGCTATACACTTTAATTGTAAGTCTACCCGTTGTCTCTTACACATAGACACAAACACATATTAAGGTGACCCAATTTTAGAATCACTCGATCTTTCCTTGGCATTGATTCATTGTAAAGCAAGGTTTCCCCCTTGAAGTGGATAGTACACATTAAACTTTTATCATTTTCAAGGCATTTGGTGTTGAGATTTTCTGTTTTATTAAATTTGGGAAAAATCTCATGTATGTGACAACAATAGGATTAGTTGCTATATTAGCTCCAGTATTTTTTGAGGAGGAGTTAATGCATCCTATATTTGTTGTGAGGGAATTTATGATTCAGTTTTATGCTCCAACTATATAGAAATGTAATCCCGTAGAGGATTGTAAGAGTGTGTAGAGAAAGTAGAGAAAATAGGGAGAGCTGAGAGTATGTGTGAATTATTAGATTTGTTGTAATCTCCTTTGAATAATAAGATTGTTGATGCCTCTGTTCTGGTGGACGTAGCCCAGATTGGTTGGGTGAACCACGCTAAATCTTTGTGTTATGGTTTTGTGTGTTTTTTATATGTGTTGTGTATGTTTATATTTATTTCAGCTGCGCTTTGTTTAGTCTAACAAGTGGTATCAGAGCGGTGCAGCGGAGCGTGGAGGGCCCATAACCTACAAGTCTCTGGTTGTGGAGCTGGTGCGTGTGACAGATCGGCTGAAGGTGGAGTTTCGGCGATCGGCAGAGACAGTCGCGCCAATTTCTGGCAGTGAACGGGTTGGCGTGTTTTATTTTGGAACAGACGCGCCAATTGGCGCAGATCCGAGTCTGATACTCGCGCCAGAGCTCCAATATTCCGATTGGTGCGGAATCGACGGGATTAAGTGCACCAATTTTGTGACACTTACACGGATTTTTCTCTGGCGCGGAGCATTTGCTGTCAAAGGAGCGCCAGGTAGTGGATTGTGTTTTAGGCGCGGGTTTTCCACTGTCAAAGAGTGCCCGCCAGATTTTCCCTCTGGTAAACCTGCAATTTTTTGTTTTTCTTTTCAAATTGCATTTACACGGTACGATAGAGGCATTTTTTATTTGGAATTGGAGATTTTTTTATTCAACATGGCAAAAAATCAAAGTGCTCATTTTGAGATCGAGAAGTTCAATGGCAAAAATAACTTCGAGATCTGGAAAGTGAAGATGCACGATCTGCTTGTGCAATAAGGCATGGCGAAGGTGTTGTTGGGAAGATCCAAACAGCCTTACCCCATGACAGATGATGAATGGAATGAATTGGATGGAAGAGCTCTGAGTGGTATTCGACTGTGTTTGGTGGATGATGTTTTTTTTAACATCTTGTTAGAGAAAACTACTGCTGGTTTGTGGATAAAGCTGGAGAAGCTGTACATGACAAAATCCTTTACCAATAGGATTCTTCTGAAGCGACAATTGTACAGTCTGTGTATGAAGGAAGGTACAACTATTACTGATCATTTGCATGTCTTTATTACTCTCATGGTGCAATTAGAAAGTATAGAAGTAAAATTTGAATCAGAAGATAAAGCTATAACTTTATTGTTCTCGTTGCCCGAGTCATGGGATCATGTTACCTCTATCAGTCTAAGTATACCAGAAACCCTTGAATTTGATGATATTGTTGGAGCTTTGTTGTCTGAAGAGACAAGGAAGAGGTCAAATGCCGACACCTCTACATCAGAAGCAATGATGGCTAGAGGTCGTTCGAGAGAAAGACGCTCTGGTAAGCACAGCGACTCACGATCAAAATCGAAAGGGAAGAAGAGTAAGGTAAAGTGTTGGTTTTGTGGCAAATCGGGACATTTGAAGAAGGACTGTTGGAAGAGACAACAAGCATCCAAAGAAGACTCTTCGACAGCGAAGCAAGAAGCAAACACGACAGATACAGGTTCGGCATCTGGTTCAGGTATGAGTGATGAAGTGTTATCAATTAATTTGTCAAATCATGATCAACATTGGCTGTTAGATTCTGGTGCATTAAACCACATGTGTATTCATAGAGAATGGTTTAAGATGTATAGATCAATTAATGATGGAGTCGTGTACATGGGTAATGATGTCACATGTAATATTGTGGGAATAGGGAGTATACAGCTGCAAATGTTTGATGGGACAACCAAAGTGTTAACTGATGTAAGACATGTACCAGATTTAAGGAAAAATCTAATTTCACTAGGAGCACTTAACACAAATGGATATAAAACTGTAATTCAAGGTGGAGTAATGAAAATTTAAAAAGGTATTTTACTAGTAATGAAAGCTAAGAAGGTAGGAAATCTATTTCAGTTAGAAGGAAGAACAGGGTTAGATCATGTGTCTACAGTGTCTGAACATGACAGTAGTTCCATTCGCTTATGGCATCAAAGGTTGGGCCATATGAGCGAAAGAGGGTTAAAAAATTTGGCTGATCGCAAGTTACTTCCTAATCTAAAGTCTGGAAAGTTATATTTCTGTAAACATTGTCTGTTTGGAAAACAAAGTAAGCAAAAGTTTAAAACAGGCAAACATACTAGTAAAGGAATACTTGATTATATCCATTCAGATGTTTGTGGTCTAGCCCCTACAACTTCATATGGTGGCTCGTCATATTTTGTATCGTTTATTGATGATTTTTCTAGGAAAGTGTGGGTCTACATGTTGAAAAGGAAGTCTAATGTTTTTACAATTTTCAAGCAGTTTAGAGCATTGGTAGAAAACATCACTGGTAGAACTTGACAATGGTGGTGAGTTTACTTCCAAGGAGTTTGAAAACTATTGCAAGGATGCAGGGATTGAGAGACATAAGACCACTGTTTATACTCCTCAGCAAAATGGAGTTGTTGAACGCATGAATAGGACTCTTTTAGAGAGAGCAAGGAGTATGCTAAGTAACGCCGGTTTGCAGAAGGAATTGTGGACAGAAGTGGTGGCTACAACTTGTTATGTGATAAATCGATCACCATCCACGGCGATAGGTTGCAAGATTCCTCAAGAGGTATGGAAAGGTCACCCTTGTGATTATTCTAAACTCGGAGTGTTTGGTTGTGATGCATATGCTCTAGTGCCTAAACATCAGCGAACTAAATTAGATCCAAAGTAAAAAAGGTATATCTTTGTTGGATATGGTGATGGAAACAGGATGATGTATCTGATTTTCAGCACATTCAGTTTGAAAGCACTTCTAATGATAGTCATGATGACCATAGTTCAGATACTAGTCATGAACAGGTTTCAGAATCAGATCATGAACAGGGTTTAGATGTAGATCATGAATAGGTCTCAGATGTTGATCATGAAGAAGTTCCTACAGATGGTAGTCAGCCAATTGTGGAAGCACCAGAAACATCCTTAAGGAGGTCTACAAGAATCAAACGCCCTCCTAAAAGGTATGATGATTATGTTACTTCAGTTGCATTTACCGCTAATGACGATGAACCTCTATGCTATCAGGAAGCTGTAGAAGGTTCAAAAAGTGACAAGTGGAAAGCAGCCATGAAGGACGAAATGATGGCCTTAGGTAAGAATGGCACATGGGATTTGGTTGAACTTCCGAAAGACAGGAAAACTGTGGGATGTAAATGGGTTTTCAAGTTGAAATGGGGTGTGAATGATACTGAGGACAGGTACAAAGCGAGGCTAGTCGCAAAAGGTTTTTCTCAGAAAGCAGGCATTGACTTTCATGAGATTTTTTCACCAGTTGTTAAAATAGTTTCAATTAGAATTGTGTTAGCATTAGTTGCTTTGCTTGATTTAGAATTGCAGCAACTAGATGTTAAGACTACATTTTTACATGGAGACTTAGATGACGAAATTTATATGGAACAACTGGAAGGGTTTGTTCAAGATCGCAACAAGAAATTTGTCTGCAGGCTCAAGAAATCATTGTATGGCCTGAAGTAGTCGCCTCGGCAATGGTACAAGAAGTTTGATTCTTTCATGTTGAGTCAGAAATATATAAGAAGTGAATATGATCATTGTGTTTATTTTAAGCAATTAAATGATGGCATATTCATTATCTTAGTGTTATATGTTGACGTTATGCTTTTAGCAAGCAAAAGCATAGTGGAGATCAACAGGTTAAAGGCTCAGATGGCAAGGACATTTGATATGAAAGATCTGGGAGCAGCAAGACAGATTTTGGGCATGGAGATTTTCAGAAACAGGAGCAATGGTAAGTTGTGGCTATCACAACAGAAGTATATTGAGAAAATACTCTTGAGGTTTGGTATGAACAATGTGAAGCCTGTGTCAGTCCCTTTAGCTTCCCATTTTAATCTTTCTTCCAGTTTATTTCCTAATACAGATGAAGAAAAGGAATATGTCTCGAATTCTGTATGCCAATGTAGTAGGATGTTTGATGTATGCAATGGTTTGTACTCAACCAGATATTTCACATGCAGTTGGGGTTGTCAGCAAGTATATGGCAAATCCAGGTAAAGAACACTGGTCAGCAGTGAAATGGGTGCTTCGGTATTTAAGAGGCACAAGTGATTATTGTATCACTTATAACAGAAGTAGTGAATTTGTTTGCGGTTATGTTGATTCCGATTTTGCAGGTGATTTGGATAAGAGAAGGTCAACTTCAGGGTATGTCTTTACTCTTGTAGGTGGAGCTATTAGCTGGATGTCAAAGCTACAGAATATTGTTGCTTTATCCACTACTGAAGCAGAATACATAGCTTCTTCACATGCTTGCAAAGAAGCGGTTTGGTTGAAAGGTTTGATTGGTGAGTTTGGGAGGTTACAGGACAACATCAAGTTATTTTGTGATAGTCAAAGTGCAATTCACTTGGCTAAGAATCCAGCCTATCATAGTAAATCAAAGCATATACCAATCAAGTACCATTTTGTAAGACAGGTTATCACTGAAAGGGGTGTTTCTCTTGAAAAGGTGCATACGAAGGAAAACTGTGCAGACATGTTCACGAAACCAGTTTTGTTAGAGAAGTTGCGTTGGTGTCTGGCTTCTCTTGGCTTGCAGAAAAGATAAAAATAATAAATGAACAAGGCATCAGGCTAATTGTTGTCAAGGTGGAGATTGTTGAGATTTTCTGTTTTATTAAATTTGGGAAAAATCTCATGTATGTGACAACAATAGGATTAGTTTCTATATTAGCTCCAGTATTTTTTGAGGAGTTAATGCATCCTATATTTGTTGTGAGGGAATTTATGATTCAGTTTTATGCTCCAGCTATATAGAAATGTAATCCCGTAGAGGATTGTAAGAGTGTGTAGAGAAAGTAGAGAAAATAGGGGAGAGCTGAGAGTATGTGTGAATTATTAGATTTGTTGTAATCTCCTTTGAATAATAAGATTGTCGATGCCTCTATTCTGGTGGACGTAGCCCAGATTGGTTGGGTGAACCACGTTAAATCTCTGTGTTATGGTTTTGTGTGGTTTTTGTATGTGCTGTGTATGTTTATATTTATTTCAGCTGCGCTTTGTTTAGTCTAACATTTGGCTCATAACCTTTTTTTCTCGATGTTTTTTTGACATTTCCCCTTCTTTAATGGCTTTATTGTACATTGTATTCATGCATTCCCTAGTATGTTAGTTACACCCATTAGAAAAAATCAAATAAAACCTTCGTCGAACTCCTATACTTATAATTATTCCCTAGCCATCATTGGCACTACATCTAAAAATTAATCAATGAATCTTGAGAGAGAATGGTCTCCATATTGTTTTGGGAGAGTATAAAATTCTTTAATAGACTAGATCTTAGGAGTAAAAACCTCAGATTTTGAAAATAGATCATTTTCTCTTTCCAATATAATAATACAGAATTGCATGAAGTACCTTGATTTGAAAGTCATGTCAATCCACCACTATATCTCTCCACTATATCTCCAATCAACTTCAAAGTATCCTCCTCTAGTGATTGCAAATGGGTTGACATGGTATCACTTAAAGGGACATGGGACAAAGTCAGTGGATCATCGACTTGGCCTAGATTTGTTGACTAGCGAGTGGATCATCAAATAATTCTAAATCCTCCTCTTCCATTATCCACATAGGCCAATTTAATCTACTTGTTGTAGCTTGCACTTCTTACTATATAGCATCGTGTATCACACTCCTCAAAATATAAATCAAATGGTATTAGAGTAGTAGTCTAGACCTATGCTCCACCCTCCCTCCCAAAGGTTGCATCATAAATCTTCTATCTACAAACCCTTTAATCAATGTTTCCTTGTATAGCTATCTATTGTAAAACCATGTTTAATTCACATAATATGCTTCAAGACCCCTTTGTTGTTTCCATACACTCCTATAATATCATCATCATTTCTCACTTACCTTTAGTTTTCAGTGAAACAACAACTATCAATCTCCTTGTACTCGTCTTAGCTTAATCTTACGTTCAAGTGATTTTAGATCAATATCTATTATCCTACGCCTTGACTCAACTAGAATCCTAGGGGTTTTACCTTTTGACATCTCCTAACGAAGTTTATTGGACTTTCTCTAGTCAAGATCGCATTAGTCGCCTAGATCCATAGATGTAAAGTGTGGTGCTCCCAAAGACTACCTTTATCAATCTTGTACTCATATCCTACCACCAAAACATTCTCTTCCAATAATTCCATGTCTTTCTCATTACCATTCGATGAAAAATGCCACCAGATACCTTAAAGTTGTCTCCTTCACTCTCGAATTAGACAAAAACATTACCATCACTAATATATGTAAACAAAAGGCTTGGCGTGTACGTGACGTTCACACCGATTTAGCACCAAATTGAATGCCGTGTCAATCCAATGCCGTGTATATCCATCCACCTCATCATTGGTAAATGTGTTGAAGACTGTCGTGGTGGGGTATATAAGCTGTTGGATTTGAATTGGGTTTAAACTTAATTATTTATAAATTGCTTATCAGTTAAATAGCATTCTAATATATGAATTCAATACGGACATTAGTAATAGTTTTGAATGTTGTGATGAGTGATATAGTGACATTTAAGTAGTTGGATTTGGATTGTTTCTGAATTTGATTACTGTAATATTAAATATTATGTAATTGGGTAAATAAAAGTAGAGTAAATTTTGAACTTAATAATTTATATTCATTTAATGTATTTTTATTTTATTATATCAATTGAATATTACATTATTTTCATCTAATAACTCGATTTAAATTAATTATTATTCTTATTCAAGAAAGAACACAAAAAATTTGAAAATTTTGTTTATATTATCAGATCTTTATATGATGAAAGTAATGTTTCTCAATATTCCCAAATAATAGATGATTAGTTTTATGAACATGTTTTATTAAAAAATCATAAAAATTAACCCAATTATAATTTTATTTGAAATTATTATTATTATTGAGTGGAGAAGCTTATTCTACAATCCAAATATATGGGGATGTGTAAGTTTGTTAGTCCATTTGTGACTCTTTAAAAATAAAAATAAAAATAAAAAATAAAAATTATATTTTTAAATAGAAAAATCATGTCCACTATAATTAAAAAAAAAAAAAAAATGTCTTTAGTGACCTTTTTTACTTTCCGGTACCGAAATCCGGTAGAAAAAATTGAAGTGAAATCTTGATTTGTGTTATTTAAACTGGTTTTTGACTCTATATATGGATTCAACACCTTGAAAAACCCATAGGGCACTTGGATTGTGCAGGGGTTAACTATCAAACTTGTGATTTCAATAAATTCCAGCCAGATTTTAGAGAAATTGGATCGGAAAAATCCAACGGAAAAGCTTCCAAAAAATCGCACTAAAAACAACTCATAAAAAAATGTGTGAATCAAATGTTTAAATCTTATATTTTTGAAAAATATTTAACAAGAGATTTAAATAAACTATTTGAAGATCTATGTTAACTAATTCATGTCTATATCAACTTCATATACACCTATGTATGGAAAAAAAAAATGAAGTTTTTATAGTTAAAATTTTTATTTGGTACATTATATACTTTATTTAACATTCAAAAATAAAATTTAAACAATGAAAAATAACATATTGTATTTTCCAATCTAAAAAAGTTTGCATTTGAAGAAATTTGATCCTTCTTGGTTGATGTTAGATCTGTACTTAAAATGGATCATTACTAACATAACTACATTAATAAATGTGGTTAATATAAACTATCAACTTATTTGAATCTATAATAATACAAAATTGTTTAAATTCAAATTTCAAATTTTATTTAACAATTTTACTTTACCAGATATTAACAAAAAAAATCATACAACCATGATGAAATATTAATCAATAAATCTTTTTATATGTGTTAGGATATTCCGACACATAGGAAATAGTTAAGTATAACTTGGTCTAGTATAGAGTTAGGTAAAGTGTGTTTCTTTACTATGTACTTTTGTAACTTACAATCCAACGGTCACGATATGTTTTAGACATGAAGTGATCCGACGGTTCATTCTCTCCTCGGTATTACCGACACTTGATCCATGGCTTAACACCTGATTGGTCCATAATCTCTATTTAAAGAGCATGGAGGGTCATTTGTAGGGTGACCGTTCATGAGAGAAGTTTATGTAAATTTTATTTCTTTTATTAATAAATTGCTTGAAATGGCCGCGTTGGCTCAAGCTGTGGACTTTTTCTCCCTTTGAAAGTTTTAACCACGTCAAGAATATTGGTGTATTGATTTGTGTTCTATTTTTGAGTGGTTTACTTTGGTGTTCTATCTGAGGAACTTACCCTGTAAATTCCTACATGGTATCAGAGCTATTTGAGAGTCGTATCCATCGGTGATCCAAATCCAAAGCCGATAGATTTGCATCCGATTTTCGTTTCCTAGATCTATTGTTTCGGGCTGAGAGGACTGCTCTATTGTGTTAGGAGCATCTGTTTCAGTGAGGAACCCCTTTCATTTCATGCGAAAAGGCTTTTGGTAGCCCTAGCTACATCATTTTTAAGATCTGGAGGTATAAAAAATGTTTTTGCAGTTATAGTTATTCATCTCTCTGTTTATTTTGATTTATTTAGCTCTCTGTTTTTTATTACCGGATCTATACCTTTCATTTCTTCGTATGCTCTTTGCCCTATGACTCTGTGTGATCCGGGCAAATCTGAAACAAAAAGGAAGGATTTTTTTCATGTGTATGTTCTTTTCTGCCGTGCCTTAGTGTGATCTTGGAAAATCAGAAACATTGAGGAAAATATTTAGTTTCTGGCAAAAGCTAACTTCAAGCCATAAGGTTTGGTTTTTTTTGCATGTTCGTGTTAGGTTGTGTGGTTTTTTGTTTTGTAAACAAAAAGAGCTTTCTTCAAATAAGCACGTACCCCAAATCTTCAGCGACTAACCTTTTAAACTAGCTCACTTGGTCCAAAGTTACTTTATGAGAATAGAGGTCTTGAGTTAAGTCTTTCTTTTTGTTGAGTTACTTTTTCAAAAAGCACATGTAACTTATGTTTTAAAGTTACTTTATGTAAAAATGTTCTTACCTATTATAAAATATGAGTCACTTATAATTCTAGTCTCTTTATCTTTTATTTAAGTTACAATTTAGTGAGTAGCTCATAAAGTGCCATTGTAAAAGTGACTTTCACTTATTTATAAAAGTGGGTCACATAAAATCTTTTTTTTTTTTTTTTAAAGTGAGCTAATTAGATTAAGTTCGGAAAGGGGGGGATTTTTTAAATATAACATTATCATTCACTTCCGCACATTCACGCACTTTGTCGATATCTTCAACAACTTTTCTTCAAAAAGACATAACTTTTTCATCCGAAAGCTATTTTCAGAGCCGTTTTTTTTAATCGGCCTAATTTTTTGAGATCTTTCCATTGAAATACTTAGTTTCAACATCTACAGCTTCAGTTTTTGTTAAAATGGAAATTCATTGCCAAGTTATTCTTGACAGCACCAATTACTTCCAATGGTAGTGCTATATTGTGATTTACTTAGAAGTAAAGGTCTTTACAGAATAGCCTCACACCAAGAAACTAAACCCGAAGATGAAGATAAGGCAACCAAATGGAAAAATGGGCAAGATCAAGCACATGGGTTGATATGGATGCCTATTTCTCCATACTTTAAATATTCCATATCGTAAAACTTGATACCCCTAATGAAGCAATGAAACAACTCACTAAAGTTTTTGGAATTAAAAATAAAATTAGAGCCCATCAACATGAAAATGAGTTTCTTATGTTGGACCCCAATAATTTTTCTTCCATTGAATATTTTTTGTCCAAGTTCAAGACCCTTAGACTTCTCTTGGAAGGTGGTAAGGTTAAGAAAGAAGATGGTAGCATTATCTATTCCATTCTTACTAAGTTGGGACCAACCTACTCTGTGTTTGTTTCCACCTTCGATTCTACAAGAGAAACTTTTATTTCTCAAGGACAAGACTACAAGTCTCCCTCTTTTGATGCCTTTTATGATTCTTTAATAAGAGAATAAGAAAAACTCTTACATCTTCTTCTTCTTAATTTTGGAGACTCTTATAAGAAAGCCTTAGCTGCCCAGCAACAACTAAATTCAAAGAATCCTAAGAAACAGTATCCTAAAAAGAATGGTCCTAAACCAAATAAGCGTCCTAAGCAATTTCAGTCTCAAAATGAAAAATCAATTCAACAAAATGATAAGGCAAATAAAAACAAAGTGAAGAATACTGATAGACATTGCAACTTTTGTAATTGAGATGGCCATTTAGAATCTAAATGCTTTAAGAAGATGGAAGCCTTGGAAGCAACAATGAAGAAGCATAACATCCATTTACAGCACTCTTCAACTTCAACTTCATCTTCAGAAATAACACTTTCTGCATGTGGTTGTCAAGCATCTCGGTCTGGTTATGCACTAAATGTATCTTCTTTTTCTCATTCTCATGAGTGGCTCATTGATTATGGAGCTTCTTATCACATGGCCAAAAACAAAGCCATGTTTTCTTCTTTAAATGATTGTAACACCAAAAATATATATGTTGGTGATGATAGATCTCTTAGTGTTGTAGGGACTGGAACTGTTCATCTAGACAATGGTCAATTTAATGATGTATTATGTGTTCCACCCTTATCCTGCAACCTTCTATATGTATATTAGATAACTCATTCAAGTGAAGGTAAAATCGTTGGATTTTCACCTCACGATGTTGTAATTAAGGACCTAAGAGATCCTAGACAGATTTTAGCTACTGGCATTGCTAATAATTTTACAAGGTTGTATAATTTTAACAACTTTGGGTCATCAACTCTTCCCTCGGTATTTGTTGCTCATAATGATGAAGTGAACAAACTTTGGCATGAGCAATTTGGTCACTTAAACTATCGCTCCCTTAAAAATCTATGTAAAGAAAATATGGCGACAGATCTTCCTATGGTATCTTGAAGAGATGGTGTTGGTTCCGGATGTGTACTCGGAAAACATCATCGGGATAGTTTTGAAAAACGTGCCTCTTGGCACGCCTCAGCCCCTTTACAACTTGTGCATAGTGATTTATGTGGTCCACTTCCAGTTGTTTCATCTCTGGCTACAAGTATTTCTTAACTTTCATTGATGATTTCTCCATACGCACTTGGGTATACTTATTAAAATTCAAGAGTGAAGTATTTAACATGTTCTTGGCCTTTAAGGCCTTTGTTGAGAAACAATATGGACATCAAATTCTGAAGCTAAGATCTGATAATGACAGAGAATATGTTAACAACAAATTCATCAACTTTTGTACTGAGCATAGAATTCAAATGCAACATACTGTTCCATATACTCCACAACAAAATGGTGTAGCTGAAAGGAAGAATCACACCTTAAAGGAAATGGCTAATTGTATGCTTCAATCTAAAGGACTTAGTCTTAATTTTTGGACAGAAGCAATTAATTGTGCAAATTACATAGTAAATCACACTCCTACTAAGGTTTTAAAGAATATCACTCCAGAAGAACCATGGAGATGAATTAAACCATATGTAAGTCACTTTCGTGTTTTTGGAAGTAAAGCATGGGCCCATATTCCAGATGAGAAACATAAAGCTTTAGAACCTAAGAGTGAAAAATGTATTTTTGTTGGATATTCTAAAGATGTCAAAGGATAGAGACTTATTCCACTTAAGTCCAAAAATGTTATCATTAGAAGAGATGTAAAGTTTGCTGAAAATATATTGGTCTACGACCCTAGTTCGGCGGATGTGCCACCTCTCTCTATCCCTTCTACTTCTGAAAATATTTCTTCTTCAAATGATGACAGTGAGGATGACAATCCTCCCCCACCTTCTCAGGATCCTCCTTTAGTTCCCTAGCTTCCAAAATGGGTCCGTGCTACTCGGGATGCAGCAGGTGCTCTTGCAGGTGATCTTAGAGATCAGCGACGTACACGTTCTTAGTTCGATAGAGCCTCTTCTTTACTGGCTCAAGCTTCAGTGAATTATGATCCTGACACTTTTGCAACAACTTTAGGCCATCCAGATTGGGATGCAGCTATGAATGAAGAATATCGTTCATTATTGGCAAATGATACATGGAATCGTGTTCCTCTTCCAATGGGATGAAGACTTGTTAGATGCAAATGGGTTTACAGAACCAAGTTTGGACCAGATGGAAAAGTTGATAAACATAAAGCTCGTCTTGTTGCTAAGGGTTTTTCACAAGTTGAAGGCATTGACTATACTGAAACCTTCTCCCATGTTGCCAAAATGAACTCTGTCCGCCTTGTTCTTTCCATTGCTGCCTCTTTCAAATGGGAAGTCCATCAGATGGATGTTAAATCTACCTTCTTGCATGGGGACTTGCATGAAGAAATATATATGGAACAACCTCTTGGCTTTATACAAATAGACTCTAGCCTTGTATGTCAGCTTAAGAAATCCCTTTATGGTCTCAAGCAAGCCCCTCGGGCTTGGTATGCCAAAATGGATAGCTTTCTTTTAGATACTAGCTTTTCTAGGTGTCATTCTGACAATACTGTCTACACCAAGAAAGTGGGTAAGTCTCTTATCATTCTTGTTCTTTATGTTGATGATCTTATTCTTACTGGTAGTGATCCCAAAATTATAAACCATGTGAAGTCCAACCTTAAAAAGGAGTTTGAAATGACAGACTTAGGACACTTGCATTATTTTCTTGGTCTTCAAGTCTTGCAATTCAAGGAAGGTATTTCCCTTTCCTAGTCTAAGTATGCCTGCGATCTTCTATGCCACTTTCACATGGAAGACTGTAAGCCAGCCCCTTCTCCCTTTCATTCTGGAGCCAAACTTTTAGTCACTTGTACTTCCCCTGAAGTTGATGCTACCTTATACCATCAGCATGTAGGAAAACTTTCGTATCTGACCCATACTCATCCTGACCTTTCCTTTGTTGTTGGCCTTATTGCTTGATTTATGAAAAACCCACATGTGAGTCATTGGAAAGAAGCTAAAAGAATATTTCGTTATGTTCGAAGTATAGTTCAGTTTGGGATTCATTACAGTGCAGAAGCATCTTCTCTATTGGTTGGTTTCACTGATTTCGATTGGGTTGGTGACCCTGATGATCGGAAGTCTACTGCAGGTTATGTGTTCACTCTTGGTTATAGAGCTATTACATGGGCTTGCAAGAAACAAAGTTCCATTTCTCTTTCTTCAGCAAAAGCAGAGTATCGTGACGCCGTAGAAGCTAGTAAGGAAGCCCCGTGGCTTCGCCAGATCTTGTCAGAGTTTGGCTTTCAGCAGCAGCATCCGACTAGACTTTGGTGTGATAATCAAAGTTCCATTAAACTATGCAAAGATCCAGTCCAACATCAGCATAGCAAACACATTGAACTACACATGCACTTCATCAGAAAGCTCATTCATGACCAAGCTCTTGAAGTGCATTATTGTTCAACCGATGATCAAGTTGAAGACATCTTTACAAAGGCTCTCACAGAGGTGAATTTTACTAAACTTCGATTTATGGTTGGAGTTCAAGAAGTTGTCACTAAGGGGGGATAAGCTCTAATGCCTCCTTCCTTCTATTGTGTCATATTTGTACATCCTTCAATCCTATCCCAAGTTTTTCTTAAGGGGAGATGTTAGGATATTCTGACACGTAGGAAATAGTCAAGTATAATTTGGTCTAGTATAGAGTTAGGTAAATTGATGAAAATGAGAAATAGGGGGTCGCCCAAAATCCCAATTCCTTTATAAAACTCGATCCTGGACCGTGGGTTATGGCCCACTAAGTCCCGTCGGAAGCGATTTAAAACATAGATATTGTTTATGCGGGTCTTTAGTAACAATTGAGTCGTCCTCATAATCTATTAAAACAACGTTCCATACTTGTGACAGCACCTCCGATTGGATGATCTGATCGTTCACGATCCTTTTTCCTTTGGTTTCCCCGAGCCATTCTCCACACGGAAAACACAAGAGACTCTCAAAACGAACAACAATGATGGCTTCTATACAGACTTATCTAATATTCTTTGTCAGCGATCGATTCGCCTCGGCAGTGTAAACGAATAAAGCTTTAATAATTAAAGACACCACGACGTGACATGCGCACCAGCATAATATATGAAACCTTACGAAATACCTCTGCGTCTGGTTCATGGTCGCTGACTTCTGATCTTCAGATGTCTCATTTTGGTTGTTCTTGTTTAAATTAGCAGACGAAGAAGTCGAACTGAATCGCTGAAGAGCGTATTCATTTCTGGATACGATATGCCAAATCTGGGATTAATGGAATCGTTACGAAGCATTGAACTATGCAGCACTCACCTGAGAGATGTGGATTCAATTTATCAATGACCATTCCCTTCCGATGCATTCAAGAACAATCACGGTTAACAATATATCTGAAGCGATCGATGTCGATTGATAAAATACACACACGAAACTAAATCAATTAAAACCCACACATAAATGTACGCAACAAATGTTGAACCCAGGTTCTATATATTAACAAAATTGTTACAAAATTAAGGCATTTCAGCCTTAAGAACGAGCTCACGCTCGGCTACATTTTTTCACTCACAATTTTCCTCACAGCGCAGAGAGATATCTCACACCCTATCATACTACACATATATATAAGATGCATTAGGAAGGATCGATCCTATCCTCTCCTATTTTTCCTCCAACTAAAGCTCTCCAAAAGCGTGCATGGCTGTTATCAATAGCAAGTCTCCTCAAGACATATCTTCTTTAAAGCTACTTTAAATTTATCTGCTTTAGTTATGTTTTTCTGCTTTAAAACAGACTTTCCTCTGTTCTGATCCTCTGGTCCACATTTGCTTGCTTTGGTGTTGGGTGCCCCCGCATCAGACTCCCGAGGCACAAAAATTTATGACCTCCTGGTCATATGCTTCTCCTGGTCTTTGTAATAACTTCAACTTGTGAGCTGCAATCTACCTCTGCAACAGCAATTCCTCCTTGCTGCCTCTTACCTCACCAAGCTCTTCCTCTAGACTTGGTCTTTTGGTAAACACTCTAGGCTATTGCAATCTTCTCACCTTCCTCTGCTGCTACCTACACAAAATATAAAGACTAGACATACTTTATCAAGAACTGTACCTCCTTCCGCAGAATCTTTTTCTCACTCTGATACCAACTGATGAAAATGAGAAATTGGGGGTCACCCAAAATCCCAATTCCTTTAAAAACTCGATCCTGGACCTAGGTTATGGCCCACTAAGTCCCGTCGGAAGTGATTTAAAACATAGATATTGTTTATGCGGGTCTTTAGTAACAATTGAGTCGTCCTCATAATCTATTAAATAGCGTTCCATACATGTGACAGCACCTCCGATCGGATGATCTGATCGTTCACGATCCTTTTTCCTTTGGTTTCCCCGAGCCATTCTCCACACGGAAAACACAAGAGACTCTCAAAACGAACAACAATGATGGCTTCTATACAGACTTATCTAATATTCTTTGTCAGCGATCGATTCGCCTCGGCAACGTAAACGAATAAAGCTTTAATAATTAAAGACACCACGACGTGACATGCGCACCAGCATAATATATGAAACCTTACGCAATACCTCTGCGTCTGGTTCATGGTCGCTGACTTCTGATCTTCAGATGTCTCATTTTGGTTGTTCTTGTTTAAATTAGCAGACGAAGAAGCCGAACCGAATCGCTGAAGAGCGTATTCATTTCTGGATACGATATGCCAAATCTAGGATTAATGGAATCGTTACAAAGCATCGAACTATGCAGCACTCACCCAAGAGATGTGGATTCAATTTATCAATGACCATTCCCTTTCGATGCATTCAAGAACAATAACGGTTAACAATATATCTGAAGCGATCGATATCGATTGATAAAATACACACACGCAACTAAATCGATTAAAACCCACACATAAATGTACGCAACAAACGCTAAACCCAGGTTCTATATATTAACAAAACGGTTACAAATTTAAGGCATTTCAGCCTTAAGAACGAGCTCACGCTCGGCTACATTTTTTCACTCACAATTTTCCTCACAGCGCAGAGAGATATCTCACACCCTATCATACTACACATATATATAAGATGCATTAGGAAGGATCGATCCTATCCTCTCCTGTTTTTCCTCCAACTAAAGCTCTCCAAAAGCATGCATGGCTGTTATCAATAGCAAGTCTCCTCAAGACATATCTGCTTTAAAGCTACTTTAAATTTATCTGCTTTAAATCTGCTTTAGTTCTGTTTTTCTGCTTTAAAACAGACTTTCCTCTGTTCTGATCCTCTGGTCCACATTTGCTTGCTTTGGTGCTGGGTGCTCCCGCATCATAAATTGTGTTTCTTTACTATTTACTTTTGTAAATTACAATCCGTCGGTCATGATATGTTCTAGACATGAGGTGATCCAACGGTTCATTCTCTCATCGGTATTACCGACACTTGATCTGTGGCTTAACACCCGATTGGTCCATAATCTCTATTTACAGAACATGGAGGGTTATTTGTAGGGTGACCATTCATGAGAGAAGCTTATGTAAATTTTATTTCTTTTATTAATAAATTGTCTAAAGTGGCCGTGTTGGCTCAAGTCGTGCGTTGTTTCCCTCTTTGAGGGTTTTAACCACATCAAGAACACTAGGGTATTGATTTGTGATCTGTTTGTGAGCAGTGTCCTTTTGTGTTCTATCTGAGGAACTTACCCTGTGAATTCCTACAATATATTGAGACAAAAAATATTAATTTTATTGAAATTTTTTATTAAATATATCATCCTTAAAATAATTAAATAATATATATTTTTAAAATATTAATATATATATGATAATAATAATATAAAAAATTAAAATAAATAATAAATAAATAATTTTATATAATTATTAAATTTAAACAAATAAATATATCCTTATCATTCCTATTAAATTTCAAAAAAGATAATAACAATTTTATTTTATTTTATTGTTCTTTATTTTAATGTAAATATCAATACAAGAGAGAAATATATATTAAAAACATAAATATGAGATTGTTTATCCCAATACATATTTATTAAAGAATCTAAAAAACCCATGAGTAATCCAAAAAGACGCACGAGAGTATTCACATCTCCAGGGTTGCAGCTGTTGTAGCTACGCCCTCAGTGTATTTGGTGATGAAAACTGTTTGTATTCGGTGTTTCAAATAAACGAATATCAAAAAGATAAATAAATGAAAACAGAAAAAATAAGAGTGGTGAAATAAATAATTTTTAAATGATTTTTTTATTTTTTGATTTGAAATGAAAAATGGTTAAACTATTTTTCATATTATATTTTGGATGATGTATTAAACAAAGAATATTTTATTGAAATCAAATTTTGTTCACTCATTTTTGTAAAAATCAAAATTCTTCTTTATTTTTTTTATGAAGATTCTTAACTTTAATACAGGTTTTCTTATAATATCGTGGTTTATCAATGTCACATCTCTGAAAAGCCATACCTCATTTCATATGGCACTTTTTAAGTGGATAGTCATGGTCTATTTAGAAATAGGACCTCTAGAATCTCCATTTTTTAAATACAAAAAAGTATAGATGGTTTAGATTTAATAGTATTTCAACATTCTTAGTAGTATACATGATCTAATGGATGAAATCAAGAGTTTCCAAACTATTTTTATTTATGTCTTGGTTTTAGAAATTCTCAATGTTACAAATGGAATATAAGTCATTTAATTTGTATAGTTGTGCTAGTTTTAATTAATCAATTTAATTAAAAAGATAGAAATGGCATAATACTCTTGAGATAAATTTCAAAATTTGATCCATAACTACTAATGAAATATTGTAGAAGATTTTGTGAAAATTAAATTCCTACCATCCACATAATAATTATTGATAATAGTTAAATTAAAAATTTGAAAATATTATTTTGAAATAAATACAATGACAAATTGTATCTCCCTCTACCCTATGCTAGTCTAAATTACCAAAAGCTAAATTTTTTTCTTTTGCCACAATTTGTTTTTAGAACTATAATATAGTGTTTTTTTTCCGAAGAAAAATCATAACCTTTTATTAAGAAGATAAAAGATTAAAAATGCACACACAAAACCATTTCTCCTATTGCTAGAGACAAACAAAATTGGGCTTCTCCCAAGAGAGAAAAGCAACCCTCTGAAATAACAACCAAAAATAGATATCCTCCTCAGGAAAGGGAAGCCATCACAGGCTATCACATGAAACTATCCGAGACTAAAAAGTATATAGAGATTACAAAATACATCTCATAATGTCTGAGATACAGTCATAATATAAAGAGTATAACATCCACTCATAGAAATATATAAAGAGTATGATGCAAAAATTATAAAGTGGCAAACGACTGATGTTGATACTTTTGGATAACCCCCTCTATATGTTCACTGACCTGCCATATACCCAAATCTTACCTAGCACCTTCCTTAGATAGGAGATCCATCTCAGAGTTGCGCTCCCTATAAATATGGAAGCATGTTATATAATCAAAGGATTGTTTTAAAAGTTGAATTTCCTCTAAAATAAGAAATAACATATGGTTTTGACATCTCTGAACAACATTGAACCAATTTATGCCATTTAAAGAATCCCCAAAGATTTGCAAAGATCGACAATCCAACTTCCAGGCTCAACATAACAAAAGTTCAACATAGTTGTTGGTGCCTCTTCCCAGATCTACTCTGGATTTTCGGCAGTGTCGACGATTAAGGTGAATGATCAACCCTGCTCCACACACATTGTTTGCATCTAATGCTCCATTAAAATATGACCATGGAATTTATGAATTAATATCCTTCTCAACTATAACCTGAGGGATCATAGTTCACTGTTTGGTAGGTAAAAGGGAATAAATTGCATCTATCTCTAGTGCAATGACAACAAGGGTTGAGGCTTGGTCTCTAAATGTAGCCTTATTTCTTGCTAACCAAACACTCGAGCAGAGTAAGGGGTGGGGGAAGGGGCGCGGGTGTTCCTGAGATTTTCATCATGAGCCCGATCCCACCAGATTTTCCATGCTTCCTCGAAGCTTTGTACTCTCCATTCTAAATTGAAAACCAATAGTTGCTTTGAGGCCTCTAAAGTGTTGATCATGAAGGGACAATATAAGAACAAGTGGATGAAAAATTCCTCCTCATTTTTTCACAAGGCGCACCATCAAGGACCATGTTTTTGTCTTTTTTTGGATATTATCCCCATTCAATATTTTTTTCTGAGTAAGCACTAGATAAAAAGCCTGGATTTTGTTGGACACTCTAGCTTTCAAATTTGTTTCCACTGCCAAATCTGTTCATTTTTCAAACGAGTGGCAATTTGATAGTTGTACCCAAATTTGGGGGAGTAATTACCAGTGGGTGCAAAAACCCATCGAAGGAGTCTTCACAGTGTCTAATTTGAATATGTGATCTTTGGAGACCACAAATATATTACTTCCATAACACTGTGAAATCCCCATTTAAATGAATTTGTTCAACATTTTCCACTTCTAGGACGAGAAAGAAGACCTTCCTTCATCCACCACTTGTCTTAGGAAGGTTATTCCATGCTCCTTCAGAAAACCCACCATCTCGAGAGGAAATATATGATTAACAGTGCAACCGACCCAAGGGTTGATGTCAACTATAAGTTTTTCTTCATTACCAACATGCCAAGCAAGACTCGCTCCTACAACTTTGATTGATTCCACTGTCGCTTTCTAAATGGCTGAATAATTCAATACTCTTTTTTTTAGCTTCCTCACCCATTCATCCATAGTAAGAGGAAGAATGTACTTCCGAGTCACCACTATCATTGAAATATTTTCTACAAAGAGGAGCCTCCATCCTCATTTGGCTAGTGGTGATCTCGCGAAGGATGGGAGGTATTTTAGCCCCCACCCTCCGCATGATTTAGGCAAGGCAATAAAATATTTTTAAGTTATTTAGTAGTATAATTTAAATGTTTCAAATGTTTTTAAAAAATATTTAATTTATTTTTATAATTAAAAGTATAATTTAATATAAAAAAATTCCTTTTCTTTTTTAATTTCACAATTTTATTGATTAGTGAAAAAGATACATGATATATATAGCTATAGTTAGGTTTTTTTGTCACAGTCTATCATTGGGGAAACTATGTAGAATTTTGTAGAATTTTTCCTACAAATCAGCTAGCTTTGATACCATGTAGAACTTTTTCTACAAATCAACTAGCTCTGATACCATGTAGAAATTTCCCACTTGTAGATCACCTGGTAATGCAATGTACTAAAGCAAAACACTTGATCTACTTCTACAAACAATTTAGCGGAAGCTTAATCAACCATGAGCAACATCAATAAGAACACATATAACTGATAAGAAGGAATCAATCACACATAACACAGAAGAATTTACCAGGGGAAAGCACCTGCCTAAAACCCCATCTATGTATTATCATACAAGTGGAAATATAGTCTGGATTACACAAAGCCTTAGCTCGAAAGCTATCCATCTCTCAGTACAATCCCTCTGTTGCTCATAGACAGTCAAAGGCTTCTCACAAACCTTCTCCTCTGCCCTCCAAGCCTCCTATTTCCTTGTTCAGTTTCCCTTGGGGTCTAGTGTTGCCACCTGTGTGAATTGGCCTCTTGCCTCTTCACACACTCACTAACCTCTGATCTAACTGCACAAACTTGAAGGAGATAAATCCTCATCATGGATGAGCTTCCTTTATAGGAAAAATATTCATCCAATTGATAGTACATTGTCCCTTCTTTGATCTCAGCTGGGTCTCTGTTTGAACTGCCATGCATCAGTTATCCATGAGAGAATACTTAGTTATATGAAAATAACAGTTGTCACATGCATGCAAGCATTAACAAACTGTATCTCATTAATTTAACAACTTGTTAAATTAATCTAACTGAACTTAACTAAGTCAATTGATCCTCTCAGTATATAACTCATCCTTAATTCCTCAATTAGTGGAGCAAATCAAGGACACATTCCCCAATCAGTGGAGAAATTATTGCATGTTCTCACAAAGACTTCAAGTTTGATTTTCCTTAACTAATTAACTCATGGAGAATTAATTAATTAATATTCAAACTGCTGGTAAGACCAAATTCGAATTTTACTTCCTATTTTAGACTAGGGACTGTCTAAAAATAAGAATCCAACTTGAACTGCTAAAAATAGAACTTCTATTTATAGCAATTTCTTGTTGCCAATTTTCAACACTCCCTCTCAACAAGAAAGGCTTCCTCTCGAACCCAATCCTATACCTCTAGAATGTTCTGCATGCAACACATCTACCAAGTGTGGTTGCTCCAACAACTCTGGGAACAAAAAGAAACTCCCAATTGACCACTTTGTTGGGCTAGAAACATACTCTGATGTTGAAGTTCTACTTGCCACTGACAAATGCTCCCTCTCTAACCTCTACGCTACTGCAACATCTCCATGCATCTCGCACTGTTGCACCCTTCTCTGTGCTACCTTGCACAATGCAACACACTTGTGCCTCTCGCATTGTTGCTGCCTGCATGCTCTGCGCTGTCCTGGGATTCTCTACACTGTAGCTCTCTTTGCTGCTTAATCCGCATCTGTCTCTACCCAATCAATCAGTTCCTGCTACTCCACATTGAGGCTCCTGTAGCAAGGTCTCATCCAAGAGGTTGGGTACCTTAAGGATCCTACCCCTCCTCCATAGGATGATCACTCCACATCGCCCCACCTCCTACCTAGAGGTATGGCTGCATGTGATCCCTCTTCCCACTTGGTTCGAAGTTTCCCCCTACTGGAGGTCTCTGCATGACTATGTATCTACTTGATCTCCTCTTAGCTTCCCCTGTTGTGGCTGCTCTACAACCTCCTGAAGTTGTTGCACCAATCGTGGCTCCTCCACAATTGTCTGAGACTTCTTCTGGCGCTGCATGTTGAGAGGTAATATACTCTCCCTCTCAACCACCAAGTCTCTAACCTTTGCCTTGCTCCTCAAGGCTTTGCATGCATCTTGTACCTCAAGTGCATACAGGTTCTTGGATAGCACACCAATCTATTTCCACTTTCCCGCTGTCACGAAATTTTCTAGAAAAAGAGCTAATTTTAAATCAGCGATATCTCCCTCATCCGAACTCCGATTCAGCCGATTTTTTTATTTTTTTATTTTTATTTTGGGTATTTTTCCGCAAGGAATCTAAATCTGCTATTTATTTCTGAAAATTTTGTACACTAATTTTTAGATCTGCTCTGCAAACTCTCGACCCAAAACTCAAAACTTTGAAATCTCCTCTCAGTATATTGTGCTTTCCTTGATCACCTGTGCTCTCATACCATGTAGAATTTTTCCTACAAATCAACTAGCTTTGATACCATGTAGAACTTTTTCTACAAATCAGCTAGCTCTGATACCATGTAGAAATTTCCCACCTGTAGATCACCTGGTAATGCAATGTACTAAAGCAAAACACTGGATCTACTTCTACAAACAATTTAGTGGAAGCTTAATCAACCATGAGCAACATCAATAAGAACACATATAACTGATAAGAAAGAATCAATCACACATAACACAGAAGAATTTACCTGGGGAAAGCACCTGCCTAAAACCCCATCTATGTATTATCATACAAGTGGAAATATAGTCCGGATTACACAAAGCCTTAGCTCGGAAGCTATCCAGTTCTCAGTACAATCCCTCTGTTGCTCATAGACAGTTAAAGGCTTCTCACAAACCTTCTCCTCTGCCCTCCAAGCCTCCTATTTCCTTGTGCAGTTTTCCTTGGGGTCTAGTGCTGCCACCTGTGTGAATTGGCCTCTTCACACACTCACTAACCTCTGATCTATTTGCACAAACTTGAAGGAGATAAATCCTCATCATGGATGAGCTTCCTTTATAGGAAAAATATTCATCCAACTGATAGTACATTGTCCCTTCTTTGATCTCAACTGGGTCTCTGTTTGAACTGCCATGCATCAGTTATCCATGAGAGAATACTCAGTTATCTGAAAATAACAGTTTTCACATGCATGCAAGTATTAACAAACTGTATCTCATTAATTTAACAACTTGTTAAATTAATCTAACTAAACTTGACTAAGTTAAACTAAGTCAATTGATTCTCTCAATATAGAACTCATCCTTAATTCCTCAATCAGTGGAGCAAATCAAGGACACATTCCCCAATCAGTGGAGAAATTATTGCATGTTCTCACAAAGACTTCAAGTTTGATTTTCCTTAACTAATTAACTCATGGAGAATTAATTAATTAATATTAAAACTGTTGGTAAGACCAAATTCGAATTTTACTTTCTATTTTAGACCAGGGACTGTCTAAAAATAGGAATCCAACTTGAACTGCTAAAAATAGAACTTCTATTTTTAGCACTTCCATTTTTCATTCCTTGTTGCGCAATCCAGCACTGATGCTCAAACTACTATTTTTACTAGTGCTATTTTTACCACTTCTATTTTTAGCAATTTCTTGTTGCCAATTTTCAACAAACTATACCAGTGGCAAAAAGGTATATTTTTTGTCCAAAAAATAACATATAACCAACAATTGTCAAGCCAAATCCTAAGCATGTTGCTAACATCAATTTTACTAATGTGATACAAATATTTAATCTAATCAAAATTGCAACAATGTTTCCTATAACCTATATAGACAATAAACATAAAACTGTACAAAAGAGAATTGTTTCTAACAAAACTGTGAGCCATGGAGTTGATTATGCAAAAGTGGGGATGTAAATTAGAGTTGTTAATGTTTCTAGTGATGTTGGGCCCTTGCCACAAGAAAAGATGGCCTCAATTAGGGCTAGCTAAAGGGCCATTTCCCAATGTGGAAGATACATATACCAATGTTCAACTTATGTATTATCAAGTTGGAGAGAAATCTCTCTCCTAGCTTCATTTTTTTTATAAAAACACTTTTCCAAGGAGAGCCTTAATGTGTACAATTAAATAGTGCAAATATATTGGATTTGTTGGTTGTGATATGACCAAGATGAGAAACCCACTCAATGATAGAGGCCAAAATTGCAGCATATAAAAATTCATCTCTATCAACCATGGTTTCAGCTGCTGTATAGTCTAATTAATTGGATGTGCTTAGGAGTTTGCATGTGAAATCGATGGGAAAGTGTGGGAATGGTTGTGTGCATGAGCATAGTCCTAAACCTGGCTAGAAGAGCCTTTGCATCTTTTAAATCACTAAAGAGGGATGGTGTTCAAGATAGGAGGAAAAACAAGAGTGAAAGGGACTAATGAGTGCCACCCCAGAGAATCAAGAACATTTGTAAGGGTGAGGCAAGGGAAGGGATGAGATGAAGTCACTTGACCACAAAGCAAGGAGCTGGATTGATAACATAGTGAGGCCGCCATATAGGGTGGTTGTGACATAAGATAGGGAGGGAAGGAGAACTCAATGGCCACGACATAAGGGAAAACACCATACCAAAATAGAAACATATAATAATAAGAAGTAACTAACAAAATAATAATTTTACCACCACATTGGATGAAGAACCAAGTACATACAGAAGTGGAGGAGTAGTTTATCTAAGGCCACATGATATGGGACAAGTTGTCGCTTTGAATGAAGTATTTTACAAGACCACTAGTATTTTTGTTCAGGCACAAACTTTTACCACAACCTTAAGCTCTCCCTACCACCTTTCTTCATTAAGCAACACCAATTAAGAGCCTCTAAGAACCACCAACCCTCATGCGTTAATGAATCAATATCATGTGGAGAAATTTTGGGGAAGGATAATCAAAGGGACCTGGGCCTGGAAACTAGTGACTATAGAAAAGCGGAAAGCACATTCTAAACTTCCTTAGTGAGCATAATACACAATTTAATTTGTTCTAAATCATTCATAAATCGACCCATCCTCCCTAATGAATGCATCATGGTGGAGTTTTTGAAAAGATTCACCATGAGATTGTATGTGAAACATGTGGAGGGTGGGATGACCATGCCTCCCCCCTCTATTGAGTGGTGTGAAGACGATGGGCTAGTCCCCCTTCCCTTGTATCACTTGTTTAAGTTCCTCAGTTTCCTTCACCTTGATTAAGGGCTTGAACATCCTTCTAAAAAACTTAGAAAAGTCTTCCTTCCAGTCTGAGGTAGGGAGGTCCTTCTAAGGAGAGGAAAGATAAGGGAATTGATAATCACAACCTCAATTAGGCAACTAATCATCTAACTTGTTGCTAGCTCTGCAGATATGAGTGCAGATGATGATAGGGATCTGAATGAGAAATGGGAAATTTTGGATATGTATAGCTCTATTCTCCAACTAGTAGCTATCTTATCAATATTAGCTTCATTTGCTAGTTTTTGCAAGTGGTAATGACCATATGGGGATCCCCCTTTGCTACAATCTTATATAAGCCTTAACAAAGAGAAATTTGCAGACCTCCCAAAAGAACATGAAATTATGCTGCATTATTGGAAGTTTAGCCTAAGGATCCCGCAAAGAGGAGGATTGATTAACCCATATGATTTTGAAACATACCACTAAAGGCTGCATCACCTAAATTTCCTTTTTAGGTTTCATAAAAATTGAGGTTGAGAAAATCAAGTGGAGGGGGGGACCAAGAATCAAGGGAGGAAGGGTAGCATGAGGGACGGGAAGAAGGGAGAGAAGAGGGAGGGGAGAGATTAAGTTTAGTAAGAATGGGTAGCTCCTTTGGAGAGGAGGAACTATCAAAAGTTGGCCAAGGGGAGGACATAATTGATTCTCTGATATGAATCAGAATAAGGGACCATAATGCATCACCTGAAGAGGAGGAATCAGAAAGAGGGGCCATAATACAAGCTAAATAAGGAAACTAGGAAGAAAGGGCCAAGCATGAATAACAATGGGATTGTGGAAAGAAGAGCCAATCCACCCCTCAATGGTTGAAAACATATTCACTTTGTCCCTAATATTTTTTTTAAATAATTGTCCTACTTGAGTCTATAACGCTTTAGCAAATGAGAATGTATTGAAAAAATGCTCCTTAGTTTCTTCATCAGAGTGACACAAATAGTAGAGAGGAGGTCCTTTGAAACCTCTGCGGATAATTTTGTCCCAACTGAGATGTTTCTTCCTCACTAGTTCCATAGAAAGTGTGGGACTTTAGGTTTTGAAGCCATTTTTTTTTTTCGAAATTGGTTGGGAGAGTACTTGTTGTTGAATTGTAGGTTTCCTTGATTGTGAAGGTGTTAGCTAGTTTGTATCCCCATCTGAGTTTATTTTCTTCATTAGGAATTGCGATCTTCCATTTCTAAATAAGCTTTTAAAAATTGTTCCATTCTTCCGAAGAATTTGAAATGCCCCAATCCTTCCTTGATTTCCAAACTCTCCAAATTGTGGATCCTTGATCATATTTCTAGTAGTCTTCTACTATTGTGTCATTTTGTTATCTAGTCTAGGTAGAAATTACCTATAGGTTGTATGATCTAGCTAATCTAGGGAGTTACCACTAGGATTCTTCCTATAAGAAGACTAATCGACCATCTTGTATCTACATAGGCTATGCTCCTGAACCAAGATATTATTTCGGTAGGAAAGATTCCAAATTGAGGACCCTTGGATTTTATGGAAATTACAAAATATCTAATGAGGTGTTTTACATTTTTCCATATTTAGCATTCCATATCTTCTTCCAAACTTCCTCTCCTGCCTAAATCCATTGCACCCAGAGTTTCTACCTATGAACTTGATTGAGAATTTCATGATCCTTCAACCTTAAGCCCACTTTCAGTTTAGGCAGACAGAGCTTATCCTAGGCCACCAAGACTCATTTATTTTCATGAAGAGTTCCACCCCATAGGAAGGAGCAACATAGGTTCTTTATAGATTTTAAGATTCCTTTAGGAGAAACTAAATCCAAGATGTGATATATTGGAAGGGCCATCAAGACCAATTTTAGAAGCACTAGTCTCCCAGTAAGGTGTTGACACCCTTACTAGGGAAACTTATTTGGAAGACATCAACAAGGGATAAAACCCAATTTAAAGCCTGAATTAGACCTGCTCTCATATGGGATGGCAGTATTGAACTAGAATCTAGGCCTGGTTGCCACTACTGGGTAGGGATTATTTCTTTGAAATGGGAATTATATCTAACTATTAATGCTACTCTTTTTCTAAATTAGATTTATGTCCTTACCCCTGTGCCTACTTATACCATTTTATCTATACTGAATATTAATCCTTTAGAATTAGTGAAGTTGATTGATAGACTCGATGAATTCAAATTTCCATATTTATTTTTTTGAGTTATAACACGGAATTTAATGATTGTAGATTTATCAACATATTGATCTATTCTACAACCATCATAAGCATATTCCACATTATCAGTTGATTATAAAAGAATTAGAATATATTCATAAACAAATGGAAATATACAAGACTCATAAACCATTGACATCTATATTTACTATACAAAAGGAAACATAAATTTCTTCCAAAAAATAAATTGCATTAATTAGCAAGCAGAGCTTGTTTTACAAAATATTGCAAAAATATCCTTAAAAAAAGCATCCAACTTCTCTTTCCCCCCACCCCCCACCCCGCTTTTCTCTACCAGGAGCTTCCATATTTATACATTATACCATAGTTACACAATTCAATTTGTTGGTAACTCCATTGTTACCATTGCAGTGTTATGGTTACTTCGATGGAAACTATCGCTGATAGGTCTTGTAGCCCACATGGAAATTCAAAAGTTTAGGTATTCGAGGACTTTTCATCTTTTGCAAGTGTTTCTCCCCTTTCAATACTTGATCCAACCTTTCAAAGTATTTTTTCGTTTGGATGGTGTAAAAATAAATTGGATCGCCAAATTGGTAGGGGAAATGATGAATTTGTCCATCAAGTCATCATCAACCTTTGAAATATATGCAATTTCTACCATGTCAGTCCAAGTTTTGGTTATCTCCTCTAGTTTGAGTTTGATCAGTGTGACACTAAGAAAATCCTCTATGGATTTGAGGTCCCATTCCTCTATTAATTCTACAGCATCGGTCCACATTTTCTTTCCCATACCTGTAGCTTCATTCAAAGTCATTCTAACTATCTCACATTTGGACTTCCAAACATTGACCAAAGAATGATATTTCACCTTTTGTTTCTAATCAAGTTGGGGAAATGAATCAAGAGCATCCCAGTGTTTATTTTTCTATTCAATGACCTAGTCCAAAGCCTTAATAGCAGTATGCTAGGATTCTAACTGAGTGTTTTTCTCACTAGTTATTTTCTCTAGTTATACAAAATACTATTGAATTTCTTCCAACTTCCCCACAAAATAATTTCGATCCTTTTGAAGGTCATAATTGATTTTGAAAGTGCGTACTTGAAGTATGCCTTCGTAGACTTAGCAATCAAATTTCTACGCGGAGGTGGGTCCCTTGTCCCATAAACAAGGGACTCTCATACACCAATTTGGTGTCTGGCTTGTCTGTGACCTTAAAATTGGATATTAATAATAATAATAGTATTGAAGGTCAGCTTGGACCTTTTGGGCTTGTCCAAATGTTCAATTAACTTCTTTTGCATGTCCTTCATGACTTTAGCTTAGCAGTGTGAGCTTCTTTCAACTATGGAATTTGCTTCTCATATTGACGTTTGAAAGAATCTAACAATGCAATGTGTTAATCCTCTAGGATATCTTGGTGCTCTCATTTCATTTGTTTCTTTTATTCTTTCAGTTTCTCATGCAACTACCTTGGTCAATTGTTCCACATCCATAAACAAGCTTTATGTCGTTACCTTGTTTACCATAGTGAGAGCTCCTAGAGCGGAGGTAGTGTCTAGGACAACCTTTTGATTTCTTTGAATAATGACACTCCATATTGTCCTATATTTGGGATCTTCTAATATAATTACTTCTTCTCTTAGAGTTCTTAGTTTTATTCATTTAGTTACATTTCTGAATTACAAATTTTCAAGATTTACTATATGTTAGGTCCCTATAATACTAGTGATTCCCCCATTACTATTGTCATTGTAGCCCTTATTATTATTGTTGTGCCCCTATTGTCCCCATATTGTTATTATTGTGCCCCATATTGTTATTATTGTGCCCCATAGAAGCTCGCTATTGTTATTTTTGTGCCCTTATATTATTATTGTTATGTTGGCTTTGATTATATTGTTACCCTTTAGACTCCTATTTATAGAAAGGAGGTTTCGTCATTTGTATCATCCAAGAATTGTTCATTTGTGTAATGTAAAGGAGGTTTCCCCCTCGAAGAGGCTGATTTCTAAGTCGTTGATCTATCTTTTCTATCTTTTTGTGAGCTGGTTTCATAACACTATAATAATAATCCCCTAATGAATTCATCATTGAGATCCCTGAGATTATCAGTAATAGGCATGTTTCCTATTTCCTTGGGGATTAGAGGAATAGAGGAAATTAGATTTTGAACAATAATGGGGCTCTCTATTGACGTATTTTCCAAAGTGCTCACTAGAGTGACTTTCTCTTAACGAGATGATTTAGGGGAAGGCTCTAGCTCCCTTACCTTATTGACCTATTTCCTCAATATGTCCAGTTCTCCATATTGTGCCTTTTTCATAGTAGAAACTTGCTATCTTATTTTGGCTCCATCATGGTCCTTCCTTTCCCTTTTGCTTCTAGCTTCATCTTCAAGATGTTTCTTTTCTAAGGCCTTAGCCTTCACCTTTTCTTCATTTTCCTTGGCTTTCCAAGTTGTATCTATTTCCAAAGAGTGTTGTTCTCTTTATTTTTCTCTCTACCCTTCTTGAAGGTATTGGAAAGGTGACATGGCTACTTTGTCCCTTTCCTCCATCCTCCGCCTCAACCCATCAAATGTCAAAAAAATTTGAAACATTGAGTCAATGAGAAGGGACTCGTGTCATAAACTTGTGAAAGTTTCACTTGTTTCATATTGTTCTTTGAGTGCATTGAGGGATGTGTCTCTTTAAAATACCAGTTAGGAGATTGAGCTCCTTAAGATTCTTTCCTCCTTTTTTCTTGTGTGAACTTAGTCAGTGCATAGTAGCCAATTATGATAGGAAATCTTGGCCATGATCTCTTAAATCGACATATTATTAGCATATTATCAATATTTTCTTTCTTTTCTAATTCAAAATTTAAATTTTGATTGAAAATCTAAATGCTCCATATTAACTCCTAGACACTTCAAATATTTTCAAAATAAAAATAGTTTTATTAATTAGAAATACAAAATAATTAACAAAATACAATACTTAATCAATCACTAACTAATATAAAAATAAAATGTAAAACAAGAAAATAATAGAGGAATATATTAATTCAATTTTTATTTTATAAAAATAATTAAAAAATAGAACCCCTTGATATTTGAAATCTTTTCAAAATAAAAGTAAATTCATTTATTGTAAATAAAAATAATTACCAAAATACTATAATTACACCCTAACTAATTAATATAAAATTAAAATATATTATTATTCCTATAATTCCTTTTCTTTAATAGTTTAGTTTTTGTTTTTTAAAAGTTATTAGAAATATATATTTTATAATAAATAAAATATATTTTAAAAGTTTACAAAATCTTTTAGTTTTTTTTCATATTTTCAAAATCTTATTATTTGGAATAAATCTTTATTATTAAAATATATTAATAAAACCAAATAGTTAAATATATATATATATATAGATATAGATATAAAACAAGGTATCAAATTAATAAATAATCAATAAAATTATAAAATACCAAGAAACTAATTTTTTTTGCATTTATAAAATTATTTACAAAATTAAAAATAAAAATATCTAACGATTAATATTTATTTAAGAAAGTGTTCAAATAGATTTTATCAATATGATAAATATAATTCACACTATATCAGCTTTTTGTCACTTAAAATGAGTTCATGATTACGAAAAGCAGAAGCAAAGTGTTTTAAAAAAATGATCAAATCCATCGCAAAGAAAATTAGTGCAACAAAATCAAATAATCATTTTTTTAATGAAAGTGACAAGTTTGTAAAGAATGATGTTGGGCTTAAATTGAATTTCATGGACTTGTCTTTAATATTTTAGATATATACTTTTAAGATTCATAGTGAGTTGTGTATGTGTAAGCCTTAATTCAATTGCTTTAACTCTAAAAGTTGAAGGTTTGTAAAAACACTGCACTATATAGATTGAAAATTGTTGTTGATGATGATGGCTTCTAGGGAACTCTGTGTTTCAATCTTGGTTATGCGCAACGTTATCTTCAAGGGCTTTCAACCCATTTTCACTCTTTAACGTGTACTCTTTTAATATGTAGATTTATTTGCTTAAGATTTAACTTTTAACTAGATTATTTTAATTTATTAAAATGCCCAATGAAATTATTAGTAAGCTCAAAACTAAATTTTGATGAAAATGATAAACTATTATGATAATTGAGATTTAAGAAAATATATAGACATGAAACCATTATAAATAAATCTATATAAATATTCAAATAATAATCATAAAGCAAATATAGTCGAGTAACATACTCATGTAAAATGTGACAAAACAACTAGTTTTCATGATGTAAAAAGCTTGTTATTGAAATCATAATCATTAAACTATATAAATGTAACATTTGTGTTCCAATTTTTTTTAAAACTAATAAAGCAGTGATTTGGTTAATGAAATAATGTAAAGGTTAAATGATTCAACACCAGGTCAAATTCCAAACACATTTAAGGGTTTTCTGGAGTTTACACTACCTGTATAGATCACAGGTCTGTAAGTGTTGAAATATGGTTAACACTGCGGGAACAAATATTCCTCGTTGAACTCCACGTCATCTACATTGTTGTACTTGCCTTGATGCTGCCTGAGTGGACTTACCTTGGGATGACCCTCCTCATTAAGGCAGGAGAGCCCCGAGGTCCTCCTCTGTCATCACCGTCCCTCTCCCTACTGGCCACACAGTCCGGCATTGATGAGCCTTACTTTGGTTGTTCAGAAGAGTCTCGAACTAATGCAGATGGCACATTCTCCGCTGTTGGATCTAGATTGATCTACGGTCTTGACGATTCAGGGCTGACGGAATATGATAAGGTTTTTCTTCGGCGATGAAAGGTTCATTTGACTGTTGGGTTTGGCTCTATAGCTCTGCGACGGAAGGGGTAACCTAGTTCATCGATTCACCATGCTTGAATCCTTCACCTTACAGGTATCGGCAAACCTTAAACTAATAGCTCATGACCTTCTGTTTAAAACTTCTTTACAATGAATCTATGTGTATTTGATGGGCGACCGATGAGGGTTCTTACTGTTGCCCTTGCGTAGGTGCATCTACCACAGAATGGACTTACATTTCAGGTGGAGCAGTCGATTTCGCGTGGCAGCATGAGGTAATGCATAATTCTTTATAAGTTTATGTTGAAATTTATTTTCCAGCTTAATGCTAAGATTCTATGTGCACTTACAGGCTTCAGTCACAGCTCCGAGGAATGCTAACCTCAGCCCAGGTAAAAACCCTTATTTTATTGCAAGATTCAATTCGGTGGTCAATTGATAATCGATTCAGGTCCTCATACCTGTTGTTCTCTGTGTAGGTACATATTCCAGTGATTCGAACTCTTCTTGCAGCATGGCTTTTTGGGTGGCTGCTAGTGTTCCAAACTAAGCTTGTTGTTTCTCATTTTTCTAGGTGGGTTGGACTCAGAATCTCCCCTTTAGTTCGAGCTCTTTAGAGATAGACCTCCATGAACAGAGAGTTTTGGAAATGTAATTAAACATGAGATTAGGCCTTGTGGTCGGAATACTTCTGCTGTTAGGGTTATATTTATTTAATTTTAATTGGTCAGCATTTGCATTACCACTATGATAAATTAGCTAGCGGCTTGGTTCCAAGAGTTTCTATGAGAAGTCAGACTGTACATTTTGGCATACAGAGTATAAGTTAAATGTTGTGTCTAAATTGTCGTGATAACTTGGCTTCTAGTAAGTATATATATATATATATATATATATATATATATATATATATATATATATATATATATATCTATATATATATATATATATATATATATATATATATATATATTGCAGTTTAATTTAATTATGTATTGGCTTAATCCCGTGAATTGAGCCTTTTTGGTTTTTGAGTGAATGATTCAAATGTTAATATGAATATGGTCGTCTCTAATTTATTTCTATATATCAAAGTTTCAAACTTGTTAGAAGATAGCCTATGGTTTAATAACTCAAGGGTCTTATGGTTTTTAATAGAGTTTGGGTACTTGGCTCACGGTGGGTTCTCTCCAGAACTCGATCGAGAGCTGATAAACCCTAACTCCTCAATTATTTACAATCCCAAGCCGTAATAAGGTTTGGGTCGACTATCTTGCATAGATTTCTTTGTCATAAATAGATGGTAGATAACAATAAAAATTCTGGGAATTGATATTTTGTATATTGCAAATATTTTTCAATAGACTGTGTAAAGTCCAGTGATATAATAGGTATAGAAAGTCCATGACAGAATATTGAATCTCTGAATTAAGTCCTTCGTTGCTATGCTTAAAATGTTCCCTGTAATTAATCATTAGAATGTTTACTGTAGATATTACTGCCATGTAAGTAGATATGTTAGTTAGCTCTTGTATGCTCTGGTTACATATATACCTCTGATAGCAATGCAATATATTAAAAGACTATATTTTTGTTTCCTTTCAATAACCAAATAATGCTGACACAATATCCTAGCCTACTAACTTAATTTCTATTGTAACAATAAACAATATATTCCTTCCTAATAATAATTTGCTGACACAGTAATATTACTTATCTGTTTCTCTGTATGAGTGTGATTTATGCACGTAACTCCTTTATTTTGGAAGGTCTCTCCACCCAGCCTCGGATCTGGCAATTACGTCCAGAATCCCCCTCCGAGCTCTTCCACTTCTATCAATGATAAACAGTCTGGTACCTTGGGCGTCAGGAACATGTCCAACCTCAAGTTGCATACCCACAATTGTTATCACAATTTCTTTCCCACTGGCTAACTTGCTCAGCTCTAGGAAGAAAATAATCACAATACAGTTTTTTCCTCCTTTTTCCAACCCCCCCAGGATTCTCTCCTTTTTCCTTTTCAGGAGAGAGGGTGAAAGAATTGTTTGTAACTGTTTTTCAGAAGTTAATTTAACTGATTCTCCAGTTCTTTTACAAACTGATTCAAAATCTTTTAATTAATATTTAACAACCTCTGTTCTGGCTTTTCAGCCTAAATGTTTTAACAATTCAGATTAAACTAAATAAAATTAACAATGGTAAATAAAACTTGGTAAAAACAATTGTTGGTGTATCACTAGGTGTTATAGCTCCCTCCCCTTGAGAGGAACACTGTCTTTGGTGTTCTTTCCCTTAAGTAAACAGTGTAGGATAGACTTTCTACATGGCTTCCTCTTCCTCCCAAGTAGCCTCATCTGGGCCAAAGTACTTCCACTGCACTTTAACTTGGGTGATGGCTTGCCTCCGCAAGGTGGTTTATCTCCGATCGAGGATAAGAAAAGGCTCTGCCATAAATTATCCCTCGAGTTCTACCCACACATTCATAATTTACTGTCAGAAAAAGCCTATAAACAACAATTCTTAATATATAGACTTCATTCTATCATTACCTGAATACTTTCCCAGTTAATAATATGTCGAGGTTCGTACACATATTTTTTTAATAAGGATACATGGAAGACATTGTGGACTCGGATGTGGCCCAGGAGTGCTAGCTTGTACGCCACGGGCCCAATCCGTTCCAAAATCTGAAAAGGCCCATAGTACCGTGGTGCCAACTTCGCACAACCTTTCCATTGTAAGGTGCTTTTCTGAGGTTTAACCTTCAAGTACACGTGATCCCCCAATTGGAATTCTTTATGAGTTCTTTTCTTATTTGCATAAACCCTTTGCCTATCCTAAGCAACCTTTATAATCTGGTGTACCTTCTTAACGGTGGCCTCCATTTCAACTAACATATCAGGACCCAATGCTAATTTATTATCCAGACTATTCCAGTCCGTGGGTACCCGACACTTTCTTCCATATAGTACTTCAAAAGGGCTCATACCCAATGATTCATGATGTCCATTATTGTAGGCGAATTCTACCAAGTGGAGGTAATCCTCCCATTTCTGTGGTTGTTGCATTACAAACATTCTCAACATGTCTTCCAAGACTTGATTCACTCACTCTATCTAACTGTCTGTCTGTGGATGGTAGGTAGTGCTGAATTGAATTTGAGTGCCCAACCCTGCAAAGAGGGTTTTCCAAAATGCGGATGTAAATTTTACATCTCTGTCGGAGATCACCACTTGGGGTATCCCGTGTAATCAGAAGATTTCTCTCATAAATATGTCTGCAATCTCCACCGTTTTATAGGTGGATTTTACGAGAATGAAATGAGCAGTATTTCTCAACTTGTCCACCACAACCATGATTGAGTCATGTTGCTTTTTAGTACGAGGTAATCCAGTGATAAAGTCTAAAGTGATTGTCTCCCATTTCCATTCAGGGATGGGTAATGGTTGCAACAGACTGAGAGGATGTTGATGTTCCGCCTTCACCAATTGGCACTCTAAGCATTTGGATAAATATTCAGCCACATCTTTTCTTAAGCCTGGCCAAAAATAACTTTTCTTGATAGCATAAAATAGTTTCTGGTATCCCAGGTGGGCAGTGTAAGGATTCCTATGAAATTCATCTAATAACATCTGCTTAACAAAGTTTTGTTTAGGAAGATAAATTCTATTTCTGAATGTTAACATTTTGTCAAGGTTAATTCCATACTCAGATTGTTTCCATTTTGCGTGAGATTCCGAAGCTTTCTGCCATAAGAATGCATATTCTGGGTCTTTGAGGGATGCCTATTGGATAACCTCTGGTAGGTTAGATTGTGCTTGACTGAATTGTACCTCATAAATGCAATGTACTTTTCAGCTTAAAGTGTCTGCTACCTGGTTTTCTTTTCCCTTGAGGTGTTTCATGTCAAAGTCAAATTCGCTCAAGAATGTAGTCCATCTGGCCTATCGAGAATTTAAACTAGACTGGTTAAAGAAATTTGTAAGATTATTGTGGTCAGTTAATAACATAAATTTCTTTCCTAGAAGGTAGTGTCGCCACATTTTTAATGCATGCACTACCGCGGTCAACTCCAGATCGTAAGCAGAGTAGCGCTATTCATAATCCTTCAGTTTGCATGACTCATAGGCTATGACCTTTCCTTCTTGTGTTAATACTCCACCAACACCCTCCTTACTTGCATCTGTACATACCACAAAGGATTTTTCCGGATCTGCTACTTTTAGCACCAGGGTGGTAGTAAGAAGTTGCTTTAGCTGCTCAAAACTTTGCTGGCATTCCACTGTCTAGTGGAAAGCATGCCCCTTTTTCTAAAGTGAAGTCATTGGAAAAGTTATTTTTGAAAAGCCTTTAATAAATCGATGATAATATCCCGCCAGGCCCAAGAAGGATCTTACGTCGGCAATGTTTTTCAGTGTGGTCCATTCCATAATAGTTTTGATATTTTCTGGATCCATTTCTATTCCTTCTACCGATATAACATGGCCTAGGTAATGGATTTGACTTTTATAAAAATCACACTTGCTAAATTTTGCATATAGCTGGTTATCTCAAAAAATTTTGCAATATTTTTCTCAAGTGTTTTTCATGTTCCTCTTGATTTTTTGAATAGATTAGTATATCGTCAATAAAAATCAGTACAAATTTATCTAGAAATGGCTGGAAAATGTCATGCATCAGGCTCATGAAAGTGGCTGGAGCATTGGTAAGGCTGAAAGGCAGTACCACGAACTTGTAATGTCCATAACGAGTTCAGAATGCGGTTTTGCAGATGTCTTCATCCTTTATTCTGATTTGGTGGTAACTGGACCTTAAGTCGATTTTTGAGAACACGCTAGCTCCCTGCACTTGATCAAATAAATCATCGATACGAGGTAAAGGGTACTTATTCTTGATGGTCAACTTATTTAGCTGACGATAATCAATGCATAATCTTAAGGTTCCGTCCTTTTTTCATACAAATAATATAGGGGCTCCCCAAGGGGACACACTAGGGCGAATGTATCCTTTATCTAACAGTTCCTGAAGCTGCATTTTGAGTTATGTTAACTCAATAATACTCATGCGGTAGGGAGCTTTTGAAACAAGGGCTGCTCCAGGAACTAGTTCAATGGTGAAATCGATATCATGCCTTGGTGGCAATCCAGGGATGGATTCAGGAAACACGTCCATGAATTCTTGAATTACAGGAATATTCTCTAAAGAGGTCATCTTATTTCTGTCATTGTTGTACCCTACTTGGACAACATAAATCTGGCAGCCCTTCCTTATGCATCTTCCGAGTTGGTTGGTTGTAATAGGGCGTAATTTGATATTTTTCTTGATTCCTTGAATTTATTTTCGTTGCCCTAACTTGGTAAGATAAATTACATATTTTTCTTTGCAATCCACCAGGGACCACCAACCTTCCAACCAACCCATCCCTATTAATACATCATACGAACCCAGGGGAAGGATATTCAAATCAACACGAATGGGCTGTACTGAAACTGTTATAGGAAAATTTTATGTTTTTGCAAACACCTTCCTTTTTGTTCTGGTGGCTAGTTGAACTAGCCAAGACTTCTTAAATTTACTGCTTTGTAGCTGAAATTTTTCTACCACTTTAGGAATAATGTAGCTTAGGATAGCACCTAGATCAAATAAAACAGAAACAGATTGATCAACAATCATACCTTCACATTCAATCATGGTGCATTGATATTCCGCTTGATGATCGTCCAAGGCAACATTAATTCTAGGCATGCTCCTTGCGATATCTCCCACTGTGGAGGCTTCTTGCATGTTCAAAATTTGTTTAGTTTGAGCTTTGTGAGGAAAGTTCTTGTAATAATGCACTTCCCCACATCCCCAACATTGCAGTGGTGGCTTTGGACCTTGGTCAGTAGCAGTTTTGCTAACCCCCTCAGGCTATCTATTCTCGGTATATGTTTGAGCTCTGGGAATATTTCTTGCAAATTTTCTGAAAGTCATTAGTTGATTGTTTCTGCAAATTTTGGTTGCCTGTTTTGTGGTAAGTTCCTCATTTTCTTGCCAATGGCTCCTTTACGTCATTCATTTTTCTATTTCATCTGTTGATAACAAATGCGGGCTTTTCGTACTGCATCGTCCATTGTTCTAGGATAATCGAATTCTAATTTTTCCTTCATGAAGTTGGGCAAACTGCTAATAAACAACTGAATTTTAGCTTTTTCCTCCTGCATATATGGAACGTATCGCAACAGGGAAGTAAACCATTTTACATACTCATCCATGGTCAAGGCTCCCAGTCTTAACTCATGGAACTCCTTTGCCTTTTCATCATAGTAACATTCAGTTAGATATTTATCTTTAAAATGTTTATGGAATTCTTGCCACGTTACTTGCTCCTCATCAATCTTCCTCACCATTTTAATTTCTTCCCACCAGAGGGTGGCCTTTCCCTATAATTGGTAAACTGCCAACTGTACTTTAAGTTTGTTAGTATATTCATAAATCTAAAAATATTTATCTTCCACTTCTTCTTCAGATTCTCCTTCAAACAACGATGGTTTGATTTTCTTGAACTCGCTTTGTAATTCTATCTTCTATCTTTTTGTCTTCATTTGATTAGAAACGTTATCTGAATGCCCTCATTCTTTCTCCTTATTACCCATTATGGGAAGTTGGGGTATTCTCCGTATTCTCTGTACTGGGGTCTGGACCCTGCTAATTTTGTCGGTTGGACAGAGTTTTAAGGATCTTCTCCTGTTCTTGCCTTAGTCGTTCATTTTCCGTCCTCAAGTTCATCATCTCTGCTCATAATTGTTGCACTGTTTCCAGCAGGGCAACGTTGGCTTGCCGTGATTCTTCTCCCAGTTGTACCCATAGTTCTGGGTTGGCCTCCACATAAGGCACTTCCGGTTGGCTTGCTGATCTGGGGCTCCTCTGCATTTTTAATTCTTGGTGTTGACCTCTATCTCTCTCTCTCTCTGTGTTCATATGCATCCAAACTTAGTTTTTTTTTTTTGCATCAATACACATACATCAAAACTTAATTAACTGTACTAAAATAACCCAGAAGTCTCAGTATATGAGCCTGGGCTCTGATACCATTTGTAACATCTGTATCCCAATTTATTTTTTAAAACTAATAAAGCAAGTTATTTGGTTAATGAAATAATGTAAAGGTTAAATGATTCGACACTAGGTCAAATTCCAAACACATTTAAGGGTTTTCTAGAGTTTACACTACCCATATAGATCACAGGTCTGTTAGTGTTGATATATGGTTAACACCGCGAAAAAAAATATTCCTCGCTGGACTCCACGTCATCTGCATTGTTGTACCTACATTAATGTTTCCTGAGCGGACTTACCTCGGGATGACCCTCCTCATTAAGGCAAGAGAGCCCCGAGGCCCTCCTTTGTCATCACCGTTCCTCTCCCTGCTGACCACACAGTCTGGCATTGATGAGCCTTACCTCGGCCATTCGGAAGAGTCTCGAATTGATGCAGATGGCATATTCTCCGTCGTTGGATATAGACTGATCTACGATCTTGACAATTCAGGGTAGACAGAATATGATAAGGTTTTTTTTGTTTGGTGATTAAAGGTTCATTTGACTATTGGGTTTGGCTCTATAGCTCTCCAATGGAGGGGGCAACCTGGTTCATCGATTCACCATGCTTGAATCCTTCACCTTACAGGTATAAAATGGACTCATGGTAAAGCAGAACTTGACAAGTTTTTCATGCACCTAAATTCTATCTCTCCAGAAATAAAATTTACTATGGAACTTGAAGAAAACATGAGCATCCCATTTTTAGATGTTCTTATCATCAGAAAAGAGGATGGCTCTTTAGGGCATAAGGTGTTCAGGAAGTCAACCCACACAGAAAGTTACCTCCATGCTGATTCCCACCATCACCCGGCTCAGAAGTTTGGTGTTCTAAACACTCTTGCTATCAGAGCCCTTCGAATTTCTGACTCTGAGCATCTGAATGAAGAAAAGAAGCATTTAGTTTCAACCTTTAAGAGTATAGGCTACAAAGAACAAGAGATTAAAAGAGCCATAGAGAAAGTTGAGAGAAGGTTGTTATCTCATGAACCTAAGGCTCAAGACCAACCTCAATGTGGTAAGGTTTTTCTACCTTATATCCATGGAGTTACAGACAAAATCGCTAAAATCCTAAAGAAGAAAAACATAATCACGCATTTCTCAGCACCTGGAACAATTAGGCAAGGTATGAGGTCTGTAAAAGATGATATTGACAAACATCAGATTAAAGGAGTCTATAAAATAGATTGTTCATGTGGAAAAAGCTACATTGGTGAAACAGGTCGCTCCCTATAGATGAGGCTCAAGGAGCATGGCGCCGATATTAGGAATGAAAGGTCTCGTACTTCAGCCTTGGCAGACCACTCCTCAAAAACTAAACACCATATCTGCTTGGAAAGTGCCTCAATTGTCGCAAGGGAAGAGCAGCATCATAGACAAAAGATCAGAGAAGCACTTGAAATTATCAAACATCCTCATAATCTGAACAAAGACAATGGCATGGAGATTAGCGGGCGCTGGCTTCCCTTGATCAGGGAAATCAAGATCGCCAACACATCCCAGGTATAGCATATCTTCTACCTTTATCATTATTTATTAAAAAAAAATTATTCTTAACTTAAAAATAAATAATAATTATAATAATAAATTAACAAATAAATATATATAATAAATAAATAAATCATAATAAATGAATAAATAAATCTTAATAAAAAGTTTCTATTTTTTTATTTATTGATATTAATTATTAATGATGTCGTAATATTAATTAATATTAATTATCAAGTATTAATATTAACTACTGTTCATTAATTATTAAGTGATTAATTAAGTATTATTAATATTTATTAGCGCTATTAATATCCATTATCGTTAATAATATTGATTTATTAACATTATTTACATTTATTAATATTAATTAGTTTAATATATTAATTAATTTATATAGCAATTAATTTATATATTATTTATTATTAATATTAATTACTAAGTGATTACTAATTTAATATATTAACATTATTAATTAAGTATTATTAATATTTTTAACACTATTAATATCTATTAACAAAATTAATTTTGATTTATTAACATTATTAACATTTATTTTTATATTAATTAGCTTAATATATTAATTAATATAACAATTAATTAATATATTAATTATTATTAATGTTAATTACTATTAATTCATTATCAAATGATTATTAATTAAGTATTAATATTTATTAACTTTATTAATTAAGTATTATTAATATTTTAACCCTATTAATACCTATTAACATTATTAGTATTGATTTATTAACATTTATTAATATTAATTAATTTAATATATTAATTAATTTATAGCAATTAATTAATATATTAATTATTATTAATATTAATATAGTTTTAAATCAAAGAACTTTTAAATATTAATACAATTTACTTATTTCTCTATTCTTTAAATACTAATATATATAAAAATAAATAAACATTTCTCAACAAAAATCATAAATAAATAAAATAAATAAATAAGAATTAAATAAAATAAAATAAAAATTATTATATTAACATATATTAAATATTTAATCATTATTACCATTTAGGTTTTGAATTTTAAATTAATATATTCACTCACCTGTAAAAATTAATATATAAAACTCAACAATAAAATAAAAATAATTTATTAAAAATAAATAATTGAATGAATAATTAATTAATAAATAAATTAAAAATAAATATTCAGCCGACATTCTGCTGATCCTAAAAATTTATTATCCTCATTATTATTTATTTCCTTCTAAGCAGCTCTTCTTTTATCATCATTCATAAGTCCTGATGATGGATCCCAGTTGGGATTTGAAACGTTGGCATAAAAATGTTCATACTGTGGATTCTCCGGTAACTAATTCAAAAGACCTTAAACTAATAGCTCATGACCTTCCATTTAAAAATTCTTTACAATGAATCTATTTGCATTTGATGGGTGGCTGACGAGGGTTCTTACTGTTGCCCTTGTGCAGGTGCCTATACCACAGAATGGACTTACATTTTAGGTGGCACAGTTGATTTCACACGGCAACATGAGGTAATGTATAATTATTTATAAGTTTATGTTGAAATTTATTTTCCAGCTTAATGCTAAGATTCTATGTGCACTTATAGGCTTCGGTCATAGCTTCGAGGAATGCTAACCTTAGCCCAGGGAAAAACCCTTATTGATCCAGGTGGATCTTCAGATATAATGGCATGGAAAAAGCTCAGAAAACAAAGTGCTCAAAATGAAGTCAACTCGAGATAAGGGCATAGATCTCATCATCCTGATTCCAACGGTGCGAATGACACTTCAATCCGAGTCTGAATGATGAAGTTATCGCACAAAGAAGGATGCTTTAACCCTTAAGAAAATGAGGATTTTCCTTTGAAAATGGGTCTTAAGCCTTTAAGGCCAAACCGCAATCGGAGGTTGCATAGAGGCGGACTTAAGAGGGGTGCAGTGGAACCCTGATTGCCAATTTCCGATGAAATCGGATCAGCGATCAGAGGGTAATTGGGTCGGCGGAGGTGATATTGGCGATCGGAGGGGTCATATATAAATATATCAGCGCCCAAGCAAAGTGATCGGCGATTAAACAGTCAGCGGGATCGGGCGATATGCGAGCGGGATGCCAACGCGATTGGCCGATGCCGATATTGGTGATTGGCGGTTGGTCATCCCCGATTGATAGACCATGCACTCCCTGATATGTTGATTGTGATATCGAGCCCGAACCTGTTAACAATATACACCCGATTTGATAAAATATGAAGTCCAGGTAAAAGGATTTTTTATGAGATTTTAGTGATTTTTCGAGGTTTTCTTGTATTATTGGTGCAATGATAAAAGGACCATTTTAAGAGGCGGTTACACCGGCCGATCCATCCACGATACCGGCCTCCATTATGAACCAGACAAGTCCGATTTGAATGGGATTCTATCCAAAGAATCCATTATAAAGCCACGATAATTGGAAAGAGGGGGCGGGGGGGGATTTTGGCAGCACGTTGTTTCATGGGCAGGAGGCCGAGAGCACATACTTGTCTGTTTGGACAGTTTTTACATGACTCCAGCCCCTTTTATTTCTACGAACGCATTGGTGC